>CAKXYN010000080.1:11200000-11790673 GCA_935064755.1 Tragelaphus eurycerus | reverse complement strand
CAGCTGGGGCTGGTCCCCAGCAATGTGGGATTCAGCTGTGGTTCCCAGGCTCTAGAGCACAGGCTCTATAGTTGTGACACAAGGATTTAGTTGCTCCACAATATGTGGGATCTTCCCAGGCTTGGGATGGAAAATTCTTTACCACTGAGCCATCAGGGAAGCCCAGAAAGCAGTTTTATCTTTTAACAAATATTAAATCAGAATTTGATGTGTGTTACAGGTAATCAGCTAAGAGGTTGCAAAGTCAGAGGAATATGAACCCTTTGTACAGCTAGGCAGTGACTACTCATTACTTGTATGCTCTCCAGATAAACAACAATAGTCCTCAACGAAGAGGAATTGACAGCACCATTTGTCACATGGAGTTCATTCCAGATTCACCTGGTAATTGGTGTGACTCTCTGTGTTTGTCACTTGTCTTCATCCAAAGGAAATACCAAGTTCTCACATGTTATGACAAAAGATAGTTCTGCAGCTTGGAGCAAGGTGCCTGCTGAAGTGAGTGTCCTGCCTGCCTGCAGAGCCTGGGAGGTAAGGACTCTACCTTTTTTGACAATTATGTTTCCAAGAAATGGGTTCTAGGTTCTTGGGAAAACATTCTTATTCTACTCTTAAAATGTTTACATACATTTCAGAGAGATGAGGAACTTACAAGTATACATTTTCTAAGCAATTGCTAAGTAAAGTGAGGATAGGAATCTATCCCTTTATTTTCAATTTATAAATATAAATTATATTTATAGCTGTCACCCCTTTCCCACATCCTTCTCTCTTTCTCTTTATCCCCAGTACTCACTTCTCCAAATCAGAGAAGAAGAAATTTTCTTCCACCTGTCTAGTTTCTGCCTGGTCTAGGAACTAAATTGACATGAGACAGATCCACAGGAGAAAATCAAATAAAGGTTTGAGAACACGCATACCTGAGAGAGACTCAGGAAATCTGAGTAAGTCACCCAAAGGGCTAAAACCCTCATTTTAAATACCATCTTCAGCTTTCAAGACAAAATAGGATGTTGAGGGTAATAGTTTGGGACTTCAAAGGGGAGGAAGGCAATGGACATGTGAATGAAAACCCAAAATTTGGTAAATAAATGTTTGCTGGGCCATGCTGGGACAGAGCAGACTCTGCCCACAGTTTCCCCCACACATACACTCTAAATCCATGTTCTTTGCAGATCTCTCTGATGATAGATCTATGCCGGGACAAATCTTTTATTGAAATTCTTTTAGGCACTTAGGGGGAAGGTTAAAGCTTCTTCTTTAGTCTTTTAGGTCTTGATTGTTTTCAGTTTGAAATAATCCAAATGCCAAAGTGACATTTTGGGGTGACAAATTTTATTCCCCTATATCTTCTTAAATCTATATTCTCTTTCCCTAAATCTCTAGGTATTCATTTGCTAATTAAAAGTCCTTCTCTGTCTCCCTTGCATTCTTTGACCTTCTCCCTCTGGGGGGCCTTTTTCCTAGTCTTTCAAGAGAAATAAGCTCAAATCCTGGGGACAATGGAGAGGAGATGAATTTTCACTGTAGGAGGAAAGGATGGGGCTAAGACAGAGGGTTGAGCACTGTCATTCAAAAGAAACCAGAGGAGGTTATTTTCCTTGTACAATGGAGATGCCAGGTTAGTAATTTTGTTCTTATGTTTGCTCATTTATTTTTTTTCCTTAGGCTCAAGGCCATGGATGTATGGAACCATACCTCCCTGTCAGATTTCATCCTTTTGGGTCTGTTCAGCTATTCACCATATGACTTCTTCCTTTTTTCCCTTGTCCTTCTGGCCTCTGCTGCTTCACTGACTGGCAACATCCTCTTCCTCCTGCTTATACATGCTGACAGGCGCCTGCACACTCCCATGTACTTTTTCCTTAGTCAGGTCTCCATCATGGACCTGACCATGATGGGTACAGTGGTGCCCAAGATGGCAGCAAACTTCCTCTCGGGAAGTAAGTTCATCTCTCGGGTGGCTGTGCCACTCAGGTCTTCTTAGTGGTCACGGTAGGAAGTGCTGAGTGCTTCCTCCTGGCAGTCATGGCCTATGACAGGTATGTGGCCGTGTGTCACCCCCTGCGGTACCCTGTGCTCATGAACTGGAAGGCCTGCTGCCTGATGTCCTTGGCATCCTGGATGATTGGAGTGACTGACAGTGTAATTTATGTGGGCATGGTCTTCAGCTTCCCCTACTGTGGCTCTCTCCAGGTGGACCACTTCTTCTGTGAGGTCCCCACCCTGTTGCGGCTCTCCTGTGCAGACACCTCGCTTTTTCAGGACCTCATCTATGCTTGCTGTGTGATCATGATGCTGCTGCCCCTGGGGGTCGTTGTGGCTTCCTATGCCCGGATCCTCATGGCTGTGATTAACATGCCCTCCACTGAGGGGAAACAGAAGGCTCTGACAACTTGCTCCTCGCACCTGACTGTGGTGGGTCTTTACTACGGGGGTGGCCTATTTAACTATATGCAGAAAGCTTCTGCTAGGACACCAGCAGAAGACAGAGCCATCTCCACCTTCTACACCATCATTGCTCCAATGCTCAACCCACTCATTTACAGCCTGAGGAACAGGGAGGTAATGAGGGCCTTTAAGAAGGTCCTGGGGACATGGAGAGGGTGGACATGCCCACCCTTCTGAGGCTTCCTCTCTTGTTCTGCTCCTTCTTCTGCAAGCTCAGATTCTCTTGTGGCACATCCTCCTCTGTACTCATCAGCCCTTTCAGTCTGGTTGGGCTGAGGCTGCGAGCTGAGTAATCTGAAAGCATTTGGATGGAAGATGTCAAGGAAACATGGTAGTTATCAGTTTCACAATGAGTCTTTCCTCCATGAAGACTCCTGTTTCCATGCAGTGGAGGCTCATAAATACATTTTTACCTTTTCCCCAGAATTGCCAGGGACAGTCTTTCTTCTGATCTGCATGCTAAAAGTGAGCAAGGAGTGAGAACCAATTTAGAACTCACTGTCCACTGAAATGTGGTACATAGGTCAGAGGTAGAGTCTGACAAGTAGAAGCTGAGCAACCTGGACAATGTTATTTCTTATTACCTGTACCATCATAGCTACCAATAAAGTCCAATGTTTTCTGGCACTAACTACTAGTTACTTATTATAATATAAACTCCATTTCAGTCTATCTTATGTTAGTAAGCAATGTAAAGAGTTTTGTGCCTTCTTGAAATTGTACATTAAATATGCCAAAGTATCAAATCTCAAAAACAGCCAGACATTTTTATAGTCTGTCTGTCAGTATAACACTGCAGAAAAAACAGAAGCACAAAGGCTCCTTGCAGTCAGGTTATTTGGGGATCTACTGGCCAAAGTATTATGGCTCTAGCAACAGTCCTTCTAATGATTATTCAAGGTTGATTTCCTTTAGGATACACTGGTTGGATCTCTTCTCTGTCCAAGGGACTCTCAAGAGTCTTCTCCAGCACCACAATTCAATTGCATGAACTTTTCAGCACTCAACTTTCTCTGTGATCCAACTCTCACATTCTTACATGACTACTGGAAAAACCATAGCTTTGACTATACAGACCTTTGTCGGCAAAGTAATGTCTCTACATTTTAGTACGCTGTCTAGTTTTGTCATAGCTTTTCTTCCAAGGAGCAAGTGTCTTTTAATTTCATGGCTGCAGTCACCATCTGCAATGACTTTCACTTCAGTTCAGTTCAGTCACTCAGTCGTGTCTGACTCTTTGCGACCCCATGAATTGCAGCACGCCAGGCTTCCCTGTCCATCACCAACTCAAACTCATGTCCATCAAGTCGGCGATGCCATCCAGCCATCACATCCTCTGTCGTCCCCTTCTCCTCCTGCCCCCAATCCCTCCCAGCATCAGTCTTTTCCAATGAGTCTCATCTTGCTCAAGGATATGTTTTTTCTTAAACTCTGAATGTAACAAAAATGTATTCTGCTTGAGGACGTATTTCTCCTTCTTGAGAACCTTCAGACTAATCCTGTCATCTTAAAATGTATATTATGGGAGTGGGTCTGGTAAGATCTATTGTTAGTTCTAATCCTGTCATCTTAAAATGTAAATTGCAGAGTGGGTCTAGTAAGATCTTTACAACCTTGAGATATTCTTTTGATTTATTATAATAGCCAATTTAAAAAGTATATAGCTCCCTTGCTAAGACTAGCGAGTGGTACACTCTCTGTCCCTCTTTTGATGTCTACATCAGAAGCTTTCTCTGTCCCTTCTTACTTTAATAAAACTCTGCTATACAAAAGCTCTTAAGTGACCAAGCCTGATTCCTGGTCCAGAAGCTAAATCTTCTTCTGAAATCTTGAATCCGACAACGTTAACCATAAGCTATCACAGAGCAGCCTTGTGAACAACAGACTGCTACAGTGTATTTCAATCTAACTACTTTTTCTTGGATTTTCCATGTGAGAATCTGGTAGTGCTCCTAAAGATAAAGCTCACAAAAGTGTGAGGACCACCGATGACTAGAGCCCTTGGAGTTTTTAACTTCCAGACTTGATGACACTGAGCCCCTAGCAATTTGTCAATTACAGCTCAGGATTTCCTGCCCTACCACTAGTGCCTAAGAAGGTTTCTATTTGTGAGGAGGTTTTCGACTTAAGTTGTAATTCTCTGAATCTGCCTGTCTCTCCAGTTGTGGGGGTTGTGGGGGGAGGAGGGGCAGTGGTTTGCCCTGGGACTTTGAAGCCGAGCAGGGGCCTCTGGGGCTCCCAGAAATGGAAGCCTTTCTGTCTTCCATTTCTTGTAGGCAAGACTCCAGCCATTATAACCTTCTCTGAGATCCAAAGGGATTCAAACTGTTGCTAATAAGGGAGGAGCAGTAAAGAAATTTGGTCCCTTATATCTATTTCTCACTTCCACTGTATAGTCATAAGGGATTTGATTTAGGTCATACCTGAATGGTTTAGTGGTTTTCCCCACTTTCTTCAATTTAAACCCAAATTTGGCAATAAGGAGTTCATGATCTGAGCAACAGTCAGCTCCTGGTCTAGTTTTTTCTGACTGTATAGAGCTTCTCTATCTTTGGCTGCAAAGAATGTAATCAATCTGATTTCTAGATCTGATGAAAGAGGACCTGATGAACTATGGACAGAGGTTCGTGACATTGTACAGGAGACAGGGATCAAGACCATCCCCAAGAAAAAGAAATGCAAAAAAGAAAAATGGCTGTCTGAGGAGGCCTTACAAATAGCTGTGAAAAGAAGAGAAGCCAAAAGCAGAGGAGAAAAGGAAAGACATACCCATTTGAATGCAGAGTTCCGAAGAATAGCAAGGAGAGATAAGAAAGCCTTCCTCGGTGATCAGTGCAAAGAAATAGAGGAAAATAATAAAGTGGGAAAGACTAGAGATCTCTTCAAGGAAATTAGAGATACCAAGGGAAAATTTCATGCAAAGATGAGCTCAATAAAGGACAAAAATGGTATGGACCTAACAGAAGCAGAAGATATTAAGAAGAGGTGGCAAGAATACATAGAAGAACTGTACAAAAAAGATCTTCATGACCCAATTAACCACGATACTGTGATCACTTACCTAGAGCCAGACATCCTGGAATGTGAAGTCAAGAGGGCCTTAGAAGCATCACTACCAACAAAGCTAGTGGGGGTGATGGAATCCCAGTTGAGCTATTTCAAATCCTAAAAGATGATGCTGTGAAAGTGCTGAACTCAGTATGTCAGCAAATATGGAAAACTTAGCAGTGTCCACAGGACTAGAAAAGGTCAGTTTTCATTCCAATCCCAAAGAAAGGCAATGCCAAAGAATGCTCAAGATCAGATAAGATCAGATCAGTCGCTCAGTCATGTCCGACTCTTTGCGACCCCATGAATCCCAGCACGCCAGGCCTCCCTGTCCATCACCAACTCCCAGAGTGCACCCAGACTCACGTCCATCGAGTCAATGATGCCATCCAGCCACCTCACCCTCCGTCATCCCCTTCTTCTCTTGCCCCCAATCCCTCCCAGCATTAGAGTCTTCTCCAATGAGTCAACTCTTCACATGAGGTGGCCAAAGTACTGGAGTCTCAGCTTTAGCATCATTCCTTCCAAGGAAATCCCAGGGCTGATCTCCTTCACAATGGACTGGTTGGATCTCCTTGCAGTCCAAGGGACTCTCAAGAGTTTTCTCCAACACCACAGTTCAAAAGCATCAATTCTTCAGCGCTCAGCCTTCTTCACAGTCCAACTCTCACATCCATACATGACCATGGCAAAAACCATAGCCTTGACTAGACAGACCTTTGTTGGCAAAGTAATGTCTCTGCTTTTGAATATGCTATCTAGGTTGGTCATAACTTTCCTTCCAAGGAGTAAGCGTCTTTTAATTTCATGGCTGCAGTCATCATCTGTAGCGCTCTACCACACAATTGCACTCATCTCACACACCAGTAAAGTAATGCTCAAAATTCTCCAAGCCAAGCTTCAGCAATACATGAACTATTATCTTTCAGATGTTCATGCTGGTTTTAGAAAAGGCAGAGGAACCAGAGATCAAATTGCTAACTTCCACTGGATCATGGAAAAAGCAAGAGAGTTCCAGAAAAACATCTATTTCTGCTTTATTGAGTATGCCAAAGCCTTTGACTGTGTGGATCACAATTAATTATGGAAAATTCTGAAAGAGATGGGAGTACCAGACCACCTGATCTACCTCTTGAGAAATTTGTATGCAGGTCAGGAAACAATAGTTAGAACTGGACATAGAACAACAGACTGGTTCCAAATAGAAAAGGAGTACATAAAGGCTGTGTATTGTCATCCTGCTTATTTAACTTCTATGTAGAGTACATCATGAGAAATGCTGGGCTAGAGGAAGCACAAGCTGGAATCAAGATTGCTGAGAGAAATATCAGTAACCTCCAGACATGCAGATGACACCACCCTTATGGCAGAAAGTGAAGAACTAAAGAGCTTCTTGATGAAAGTGAAAGAGGAGAGTGAAAAAGTTGGCTTAAAGCTCAACATTCAGAAAACGAAGATCATGGCATCCAGTCCTATCATTTCATGGGAAATAGATGGGGAAACAGTTAAAACAGTGGCTTTATTTTTCTGTGATCAAAAATCACTGCAGATGGTGATTGCAGCCATGAAATTAAAAGACACTTACTCTTTGAAAGGAAAGTTATGACCAACCTAGATAACATATTGAAAAACAAAGACATTAGTTTGCCAACAAATATCCATCTAATCAAGGCTATGGTTTTTCTAG
The DNA here is from genome assembly GCA_935064755.1 of Tragelaphus eurycerus. Lineage (NCBI taxonomy): Eukaryota > Metazoa > Chordata > Mammalia > Artiodactyla > Bovidae > Tragelaphus > Tragelaphus eurycerus. Next base: position 11,783,487 of record CAKXYN010000080.1, on the reverse strand, counting down.
TAGTCATGTATGGATGTGAGAGTTGGACTATAAAGAAAGCTGAGCGCTGAAGAATTGATGCTTTTGAATTGTGGTGTTGGAGAAGACTCTTGAGAGTCCCTTGGACTGCAAGGAGATCGAACCAGTCCATCCTAAAGAAGATCAGTCCTGGCTGATCCTTGAAAGGACTAATGTTAAAGCTGCAACTCCAGTACTTTGGCCACCCGATGTGAAGAGCTCACTCATTTGAAAAGACCCAGATGCTGGGTAAGATTGAGGGCAGGAGAAGAGGACAACAGAGGACGAGGTGGTTAGATGGCCTCATCGATTCAATGGACATGAGTTTGGGTAGGCTCTAGGTGTTGGTGATGGACAGGGACGCCTGGCGTGCTACAGTTCAGATCAGATCAGTCGCTCAGTCGTGTCCGACTCTTTGCCACCCCATGAAGCGCAGCACGCCAGGCCTCCCTGTCCATCACCAGCTCCCGGAGGTCACTCAGACTCACATCCATCGAGTCAGTGATGCCATCCAGCCATCTCATCCTCTGTTGTCCCCTTCTCCTCCTGCCCCCAATCCCTCCCAGCATCAGAGTCTTCTCCAATGAGTCAACTCTTCGCATGAGGTGGCCAAAATATTGGAGTTTCAGCTTTAGCATCATTCCTTCCAAAGAAATCCCAGGGCTGATCTCCTTCAGAATGGACTGGTTGGATCTCCTTGCAGTCCAAGGGACTCTCAAGAGTCTTCTCCAACACCACAGTTCAAAAGCATCAATTCTTCGGCGCTCAGCCTTCTTCACAGTCCAGCTCTCACATCCATACATGACCACAGGGAAGACCACAGCCTTGACTAGACGAACCTTTGTTGGCAAAGTAATGTCTCTGCTTTTGAATATGCTGTCTAGGTTGGTCATAACTTTCCTTCCAAGGAGTAAGCGTCTTTTAATTTCATGGCTGCAGTCACCATCTGCAGTGATTTTGGAGCCCAGAAAAATAAAGTCTGACACTGTTTCCACTGTTTCCCCATCTATTTCCCATGAAGTGATGGGACCGGATGCCATGATCTTTGTTTTCTGAATGTTGAGTTTTAAGCCAACCTTTTCACTCTCCACTTTCACTTTCATCAAGAGGCTTTTTAGTTCCTCTTCACTTTCTGCCATAAGGGTGGTGTCATCTGCATATCTGAGGTTATTGATATTTCTCCCAGCAATCTTGATTCCAACTTGTGTTTCTTCCAGTCCAGCATTTCTCATGATGTACTCTGCATAGAAGTTAAATAAGCAGGGTGACAGTATACAGCCTTGATGTACTCCTTTTCCTATTTGGAACCAGTCTGTTGTTCCATGACCAGTTCTAACTGTTGCTTCCTGATCTGCATACAAATTTCTCAAGAGGCAGGTCAGGTGGTCTGGTATTCCCATCTCTTTCAGAATTTTCCACAGTTGATTGTTATTCATACAGACAAAGGCTTTGGCATAGTCAATAAAGCAGAAATAGATGTTTTTCTGGAACTCTCTTGCTTTTTCCATGATCCAGCGGATGCTGGTAATTTGATCTCTGGTTCCTCTGCCTTTTCTAAAACCAGCTTGAAGATCAGGAAGTTCACGGTTCACATATTGCTGAAGCCTGGCTTGGAGAATTTTGAGCATTACTTTACTAGCGTGTGAGATGAGTGCAATTGTGCGGTAGTTTGAGCACTCTTTGGCATTGCCTTTCTTTGGGATTGGGATGAAAACTGACCTTTTCCAATCTTGTGGCCACTGCTGAGTTTTCCAACTTTGCTGGCATATTGAATGCAGCACTTTCACAGCATCATCTTTCAGGATTTGGAATAGCTCAACTGGAATTCCATCACCTCCACTAGCTTTGTTCGTAGTCATGCTTTCTAAGGCTCACTGGACTTCACATTCTAGGATGTCTGGCTCTAGGTCAGTGATCACACCATCATGATTATCTGGGTCATGAAGATCTTTTTTGTACAGTTCTTCTGTGTATTCTTGCCATCTCTTCTTAATATCTTCTGCTTCTGTTAGGTCCATACCATTTCTGTCCTTTATCGAGCCCATCTTTGCATGAAATGTTCCTTTGGTATCTCTGATTTTCTTGAAGAGATCCCTAGTCTTTCCCATTCTGTTGTTTTCCTCTATTTCTTTGCGTTGATCGCTGAAGAAGGCTTTCTTATCTCTTCTTGCTATTCTTTGGAACTCTGCATTCAGATGTTTATATCTTTCCTTTTCTCCTTTGCTTTTTGCTTCTCTTCTTTTCGCAGCTATTTGCAAGGCCTCCCCAGACAGCCATTTTGCTTTTTTGCATTTCTTTTCCATGGGGATGGTCTTGATCCCTGTCTCCTGTACAATGTCACGAATCTCATTCCATAGTTCATCAGGCACTCTATCAGATCTAGGCCCTTAAATCTATTTCTCACTTCCACTGTATAATCATAAGGGATTTGATTTAGATCATACCTGAATGGTCTAGTGGTTTTCCCTACTTTCTTCAATTTCAGTCTGAATTTGGCAATAAGGAGTTCATGGTCTGAGCCACAGTCAGCTCCTGGTCATGTTTTTGCTGATTGTATAGAGCTTCTCCATCTTTGGCTGCAAAGAATATAATCAATCTGATTTCGGTGTTGACCATCTGGTGATGTCCATGTATAGAGTCTTCTCTTGTGTTGTTGGAAGAGGGTATTTCTTATGACCAGTGCATTTTCTTGGCAAAACTCTATTAGTCTTTGCCCTGCTTCATTCCGTATTCCAAGGCCAATTTTGCCTGTTACTCCAGGTGTTTCTTGACTTCCTACTTTTGCATTCCAGTCCCCTATAATGAAAAGGACATCTTTTTTTGGGTGTTAGTTCTAAAAGATCTTGTAGGTCTTCATAGGACCGTTCAACTTCAGCTTCTTCAGCGTTACTGGTTGGGGCATAGACTTGGATTACTGTGACATTGAATGGTTTGCCTTGGAAATGAACAGAGATCATTCTGTCGTTTTTGAGATTGCATCCAAGTACTGCATTTCGGACTCTTTTGTTGACCATGATGGCCACTCCATTTCTTCTGAGGGATTCCTGCCCACAGTAGTAGATATAATGGTCCTCTGAGTTAAATTCACCCATTCCAGTCCATTTTAGTTCGCTAATTCCTAGATAATTGACATTCACTCTTGCCATCTCTTGTTTGACCACTTCCAATTTGCCTTGATTCATGGACCTGACATTCCAGGTTCCTATGCAATATTGCTCTTTACAGCATTGGACTTTGCTTCTATCACCAGACACATCCACAGCTGGGTATTCTTTTGGGGTCAGACTGAGTGACTGAGTCAAGAAATCACCTGAAGCAAGATTAAAGAGACTAGAGAAGCTCATCAAGATTAAGAGACCTGAGATGAGACTAAGTAGTAAAAGCCCTGCTGTCGCCCTAATCTCATCAGAGACCCCACCTTTGACCTACTATTATAAAATCTTCATCAAGTTCTCTGGAGTTGAGACATGAAGTTTTTCAATGCAGTGTATCTAGCCTGGCAAAGCAATAAAGCTATCCTTTTCTGCTTCACCCAAAACTCTTTCCCTGGGATTTGATTCAGCACCAGAGTACAGAGAGGCTGAGCTTTCAGTAACAACCTCACTTCTCTGATAAATCTAAGAAAAATTGTTGAGTTTTCATTTTTTTCTGCTTTTTCATTTGTTGGGATGGAGTGATGACTTCTAAGACACTTACATGCTGGATTGGAAACTTGAAGTATAGCCCCATTTTCTCTGGCCAAGGTAAGACATCAGCACCAAATGTTGAACTTCAGGAGGGCCTGAGGGTAAGGTGAGCAGGGTCCTGGGACAGACAGAACAACAAGTGGACCCTGCTTCCTCTAGGCTTGGGCTGTAACAGGTTTTGTCAGCACAAGTGTTGAAGTGTGTGTGTGTGTTTGGGTTGGGGTGGGAGGTTGGAGGGATGGGTGTCCTAGAAGGTCGGTATAAATATCTTGCTTTTTTCTTCCTTTATTTCAGTATCAGATGGCTTTGTCTGATGTTGATGTTCTGTGTTTATATGGTCTGTGTTTATGTTCAACAGAAGAACATCAAGGTCTAGCCCTAAGTTGGCTGATGGTGTCAGGTCACTTTCAAGTTGTCAGAGGCTGCTTTTATCTTTCCTGGTATTTCTCACTATCAGTTCAGTTCAGTCGCTCAGTCGTGTCCAACTCTTTGCAACCCCATGAATTGCAGCACACCAGGCCTCCCTGTCCATCACCAACTCCTGGAGTTAACTCAGAATCACAGCCATCAAGTCAGTGATTTCATCCAGCCATCTCATCCTCTGTTGTCACCTTCTCCTCCTGCCCCCAATCCCTCCCAGCATCAAGGTCTTTTCCAATGAGTCAACTCTTTGCATGAGGTGGCCAAAGTATTGGAGTTTCAGCTTTAGCATCAGTCCTTCCAAAGAACACCCAGGGTTGATCTCCTTTAGAGTGGACTGGTTGGATCTCCTTGCAGTCCAAGGGACTCTCAAGAGTCTTCTCCAACACCACAGTTCAAAAGCATCAGTTCTTTGGTGCTCACCTTTTTTCACAGTCCAATTCTCACATCTATACATGACCACTGGAAAAACCATAGCCTTGACAAGATGGACCTTTGTTGGCAAAGTAATGTCTCTGCTTTCCAATATGCTCTCTAGGTTGGTCATAACTTTCCTTCCAAGGAGTAAGCGTCTTTTAATTTCATGGCTGCAGTTACCATCTGCAGTGATTTTGGAGCCCCCCAAAATAAAGTCTGACACTGTTTCCCCATCTATTTCCCATGAAGTGATGGGACCAGATGCCATGATCTTCGTTTTCTGAATACTGAGTTTTAATCCAACTTTTTCACTCTCCTCTTTCACCTTCATCAAGAGGCTTTTTAGTTCCTCTTCACTTTCTGCCATAAGGGTGGTGTCATCTGCATATCTGAGGTTATTGATATTTCTCCCAGCAATCTTGATTCCAGCTTGTGCTTCATCCAGTCCAGTGTTTCTCATGATGTACTCTGCATAGAAGTTAAATAAGCAGGGTGACAGTATACAGCCTTGACGTACTCCTTTTCCTATTTGGAACCAGTCTGTTGTTCCATGTCCAGTTCTAACTGTTGCTTCCTGACCTGCATACAAATTTCTCAAGAGGCAGGTCAGGTGGTCTGGTATTCCCATCTCTTTCAGAATTTTTCAGTTTATTGTGATCCACACAGTCAAAGGCTTTGGCGTAGTCAATAAAGCAGAAATAGATGTTTTTCTGGAACTCTCTTGCTTGTTCCATGATCCAGTGGATGTTGGCAATTTGATCTCTGGTTCCTCTGCCTTTTCGAAAACCAGCTTGAACATGTGGAAGTTCACGGTTCACGTATTGCTGAAACCTGGCTTGGAGAATTTTGAGCATTACTTTACTAGCGTGTGAGATGAGTGCAATTGTGCGGTAGTTTGAGCATTCTTTGGCATTGCCTTTCTTTGGGATTTGAATGAAAACTGACCTTTTCCAGTCCTCTGGCCACTGCTGAGTTTTCCAAATTTGCTTGCATATTGAGTGCAGCACTTTCACAGCATCATCTTTCAGGATTTGAAATAGCTCCACTGGAATTCCAAGGAGAAGGCAATGGCAAGCCACTCCAGTACTCTTGCCTAGAAAATCCCATGGATGGAGGAGCCTGGTAGGCTGCAGTCCATGGGGTCACTAAGAGTCGGACACGACTGAGCAACTTCACTTTCACTTTTCACTTTGATGCATGGGAGAAGGAAATGGCAACCCACTCCAGTGTTCTTGCCTGGAGAATCCCAGGGATGGCAGAGCCTGATGGGCTGCCGTCTATGGGGTCGCACAGAGTCGGACACGACTGAAGCGACTTAGCAGCAGCAGCCACTGGAATTCCATCACCTCCACTAGCTTTGTTGGTAGTGATGCTTCTAAGGCCCTCTTGACTTCACATTCCAAGATGTCTGGCTCTAGGTCAGTGATCACACCATCGTGATTATCTGGGTCGTGAAGCTCTTTTTTGTACAGTTCTTCTGTGTATTCTTGCCACCTCTTCTTGACATCTTCTGCTTCTGTTAGGTCCATACCATTTTTGTCCTTTGTTGAGCTCATCTTTACATGAAATGTTTCCTTGGTATCTCTAATTTTCTTGAAGAGATCTCTACTCTTTCACATTCTGTTGTTTTCCTCTATTTCTTTGCATTGATTGCTGAGGAAGGCTTTCTTATCTCTTCTTGGTATTCTTTGGAACTCTACATTCAGATGCTTATGTCTTTCCTTTTCTCCTTTGCTTTTCCCTTCTCTTCTTTTCACAGCTATTTGTAAGGCCTCCCCAGACAGCCATTGTTTTTCTGCATTTCTTCTCACCATAGTGAATGTTAAAATAATTTGTTTACTATTTAGAAAATAAACAAACCTCTTTACTTATATTTCAAAATAAAGAGTAAGGAGTTGAAAGTAAGCATGTAAACCAAGGTGTATGTTCACCTTCAACTGACAAGGTAAAGATCTTTCTAGAGAAATTGCAAAGATTGATCTTTGAATATAATGTCTATTTATTAAAGACACCCATGTATAAAGCAAACAGATAAATGACAAATCTGTAAATTTTGTTAATTTTTGACCAGAAGAGGGATCAATTAACTTCTAATATATACAGAGCTACTCAAGAGAGACGTAACATTTTGACAGGAATGTGGACAGAAATTCATGGGAGAAATAGAAATGGCCCCAAAAGATGAAAAACTAGAATCTTTATTGATTATTCTTTTTAATTTGAAATACCTTTCCACTTATCAAATTATTTCTGATTGAAGAGCTAATTCTTTTACCTGGAGATGAAGAGGGAATGGAGCTGGCTGCTGCTCTGATGGACCCCAGAGATACCCATCTGGGTTTTAGTTCATCATAAGCTCCCAGCAGATGCCTCTGCTCTCTGGAAATTATAAATCATGGTAGTATTCAAATCACCAACAGAAATCACAGCCATTTACAGATTACTTGCAATTGTTGCAAACACCTTGAAATAGTGTTTGTAACTTCTTTGAAATTATGTCATTTATTAGGCTTACTTTTATATCTTTTTAATTTACTATCTAATAAGTACATATTGGTCTTCCCTGGTGACTCAGTGGTAAAGAATCTTCCTGCCAATGCAAGAGATGTGGGCTTAATCCTTTGGTTGGGAAAATCTCTTGGAGAAGAAATGGAAACCCACTCCAGTATTCTTGCCTGCCTGGGAAATCCCATTGACAGAGGAGCTTGGAGGGCTACAGTCCATGGGGTCACAAAAGAATCGGACATGGCTTAGCGACTAAACAACAAGTATGTGTTACTATTTGGCTGAACCACATAGAATTACTAATGGTTGTAAGACCATTTTGACATTCAAAAATGGCCCACCTAAATAAAACCTGTTTTAATTTTTGATAACCATGTATTAGTATAATAGCTTTCCTTTGTATATGGAGGGTGCATCATGTGGCATGCAGGATCTTAGTTCCTTAATCAGGGATCAGTCTTAAAAATGCCCCTTGCATTGAGAGCACAGAGTCTTAACCATTGAACTACCAGGGACGTCCCAATACTATGTATTTTCAACGTATCTCAAACATTTTGAGAGGGCACACGTGGTACAAAAAGGGTTAAGGTCCCTTCTTTCTGTGCAATGGTGCTCCTGTTTGGTTGCCCATTACAGTCACTGCTGCTGCTACTGCTGCTAAGTTGCTTCAGTTGTGTCTGACTCTGTGCGACATCATAGACAGCAGCCCACCAGCCCACCAAGCTCGCCCAACCCTGGGATTCTCCAGGCAAGCACACTGGAGTGGGTTGCCATTTCCTTCTCAATGCTTTTAGTGAAGTCTCTCAGTTATGTCTGACTCTTTGCGACCCCATGGACTATACAGTCCACGGAATTCTCCCGCCAGAATACTGGAGAAAGTAGCCTTTCCCTTCTCCAGGGGATCTTCCTGACTCAGGAATTGAACTGGGGTCTTTTGCATTGTAGGTGGACTCCTCACCAACTGAGCTATCAGGGATATCTGGATCTCAAGTGGGAACTTTTGATTTTAATTGCTCTGGGTTATGGCCAAAGCAACTTGTAAAAGATATTTATGTCATTCATGTGATGGATAAAGAAGATATGGTATATATACATACAATGGGATATTACTCAGTCATAAAACAGAATGAAAATATTGCTATTTGCAGCAATATGGATGGACCTAGAAATTATCATACTTAGTGAAGTAAGTCAGGCAGAGAAAGACAAATATATATCACATCACTTATATGTGGAAGCTAAAAAATATAATACAAGTCAACTTATTTTGCAAAACAGAGCAGACTCACAGAAATAGAAAGCAAACTCATAGTTTCCAAAAGGGAAAGGAGAGGGATAAATTAGGATTATGGGATTAATACTAAATATAAAATAAATAACAAGGGTTTACTGTATAGCACACAGAACTATATATAAGTCAGTATCTTGTAATAATCTATAATGCAAAAGAGTCCAAAGCTGCACACCTCAAACTGATCCAGTATTGTAAATCTTCAGTTCAATACAAAATAAGTAAAAGATATCCATGTGATTCTGACACACAGCTAAAGTTTGGAACCACTGCTTGGAATGACCTCTTCCCCCATCCCCTTCAAATCCCACAGCAGGGTGAGCAAACTGAAATGACTCACTAAATCAACTAAGATAGCAGCAGAGTACAGCATAGACCTCTCTTCCCAGAAGTGAAGTGGAGTGAAGTCGCTCAGTCGTGTCTGACTCTTTGCAACCCCATGGACTGTAGCCTATCAGGCTCCTCCGTCCATGGGATTTTCCAGGCAAGGGTACTGGAGTGGGTTGCCATTTCCTTTTCTAGAGGATCTTCCCGATACAGGAGTCAAACCCGGGTCTCCTGCGTTGCAGACAGACTCTTCACCATCTCAGCCACCAGGGAAGACATAAGAGCTTACAAAAGGCTTACCCTTTCATTAAAAAAGTTTACCAATGACCAGGTAGTACCAGCTCTGTTCTCACCATAGGCTTTCATTCCCAAAGAAATTAGGGAAGAGAATATAGAACAATTATGCTATTTATTCCACCAAAATAGTGTAACTTCTGGTCTCACTAGTATTTTTCGCTAGGAGAAGCAGTAGAAGATATTTAGCATACTTATTCTAGCTTCTAGAATACTTATTCTAGCATACTTATTTTGGCTTCCCTGGTGGCTCAGACGGTGAAACGTCTGCCTGAAATGCGGGAGACAGTTCGTTCGCTGGGTTGGGAAGATCCCCTGGAGAAGGAAATGGCAACCAGCTCCAGTACTCTTGCCTGGAAAATCGCGTGGAGAGAGGAGCCTGGTAAGTTACGGTCCATGGGGTCGCAAAGAGTCAGACACGACTGAGTGACTTCACTTTCTTTTATCTGCAAAATGTTTTTCTTTGTTTAGAACATTGAAGAAAGATATCTTTCAATGACTTCTTTGATAAATTTTTTTTTATTATTTTTTTTTCCAATTATTATAAGCTTCTGTTTTTCTACCTCTCCAATGCCTTTAGTCATTATGGATATATATCACAGCACAAATATCACCCAGTAATTTTTTGGAAAAAGCAAGGGTTCTATTAATAGCCGTAGTGATGGGAAAACACATTTAGAAATCTCCATTTGTCCTCTCATTTCCAATCTGTTTCCTCTAATTCACTACGTCAATGAGTAAAACAGCCTCACTTGGAACTAAGATTCCTTAATTTTCTGCTAGGCAGATTTCTTATCTTTCTGGGACAGACATTGTCTGGCTCTAATCAGATTGTTGACTGAGAAAACAAGAGCTTAGAGAGAGACTGAATAACATTCAAAACAAGCAAACAAATAAAAAAGCCTAGGAAAACATGAGTACTCTCCCTAAAGAAAAAAAAAAAAAAGAATACATATAAACTAAGTAAACTACTTTTTTTCCCTCAAGAATGTCATTTCTTGACAGAGCCAGATCATTATTTGGGAGATATAATAGCCACTGAATAACTTGTACTAAAATTTTTAAAAATCTGGTTACATTTTTAAATTTTTTATAGATTGAAATCTGTGTGTGAGTTGTAGCTATAATCTGTGTATCCTTCCTTTTACAGGTCAAATAAGTTTAGACTATAAACTATAAAGCAAAACCAGTGGGTTACTAAAACTCATGAGAAGGAACAAAGGGTAGTCTTAGGAAACAAACCTTAGATACAGAGAATTTCATGGGAATGAAAGTTGGTCAGATGATATGCTTCTTAAAGTTTTATATGGTTTAATTAATCATTGCTAAATTCTTAAAGAAGCAAATGCATTTTGGATTTTAGGGAGGCTCCAAATGACAGAAATGTTATTGGAAATCCTTGAAGGGCCCACCAGGATGCGAAGAGTTGACTCATTGGAAAAGACTCTGATGCTGGGAGGGATTGGGGGCAGAGGGAAAAGGGGACGACAGGATGAGATGGCTGGATGGCATCACCGACCCGATGGATGCGAGTTTGAGTGAACTCTGGGAGATGGTGATGGACAGGGAGGCCTGGCGTGCTGTGATTCATGGGGTCGCAAAGAGTCAGACAAAACTGAGCGACTGAACTGAACTGAACTGAAGTTGCTTCAATCATGTCCAACTCTTTGCCACATTATGAACTGTTGCCCTCCAGGATCCTCCGTCCATGGGATTCTGCAGGCAAGAATACTGCAGTGGGTTGCCATGCCCTCCTCCAGGGGATCTTCCCGACCCAGGGATTGAACCCACATCTCTTAAATCTTTCCTGCATTGGCAGGAAGGTTCTTTATTACTAGTGCCACCTGGGAAGCCCTTGAAATACTGAAGTACTGACACAAAGTCAATACGGCTTATCTTAAGAGGGTTAAGATAAGAGAGAAGAAAAGAAGAAAGGAAATAAAAAAGATATTTGCTAGTTATGTATATATAACACACAAACATGTATAACAAAATAAGGAAATACTTGTAACAATTTTAGTCCTCATTTCTGTGACCAGTTGTGTGGTTGTAGCTGGCATTTATCACTACTTTCTACTACCCATCCTGTATTCCCTTTGCTTCAGCAAGCACCTCAGCTGGTCACTGTTCTTTAGCTGGCAGAGTAAGCTTAACTTTCATTCTTTTTTTTTTTTTTTTTACTCTGCTGCATCAGGTCTTAATTGCAGCATATGAGATCTTCATTGCATCAAGCGGGATCTTTTATTGTGGTGCACAGACTCTCTAGTTGTTTCACACATGCTTCAGAACTTAAAAGGTTAGTTGCTGTACAGCATGTGGGATCTTAATTCCCTGACCAGGAATCAAACCCACATCCTCTGCATTGGGCGCATGGAGTCTTAACCAATGCATTACCAGAGAAGTGCCCTTACTTCTAGTAAATGCTAAGGAAGGTACAAGACTAAGTTCATCCACCTTCTGTCCTCTCCCTTGCCCACCGGACCAGTCTTTGCCTCCAGCTCCTCCCATTTCCTCCAGCCCTGCACTCAGTGCCTGCCATCCTACTTTCTTCCCTAAGTAAGTACCTGTGTTCTGCTCTCTCCTGGCATCCATGTAACTAGCACTTGTCTTTCATCTTGTATTTCCAGTCCATTAGCAATTTGGACTGTCAGTGACCTCAGTTTCCTCCACCCTTTAATCTTACTTTCTACTTTGTGGCTCCATGTTCTGCCTGCTAACTAGCAGAAGCAGTGGGCATCCTTCCCAACTGTTTCTTTGTTGTTGTTCAGTTGCTAAGTCATGTCCAACTCTTTGCGACCCCATGGACAACAGCATACCAGGCTTATCCATCCTTCACTATCTCCCGGGGCTTGCTCAGACTCATGCTCACTGAACATGATGAGTCAGTGAATCCATCCAACTATCTCATCTTCTGCTGCCCCCTTCTCCTCCTGCCCTTAATCTTTCCCAGCATCAGGGTCTTTTCCAATGAAATGGCTCTTCACATCAGGTGGCCAAGGTACTGGAGCTTCAGCTTCCGCATCAATCCCTCCAATAAATATTCAGGGTTGATTTCCCTTAGGATTAACTGATTTGATCAACTTGCTGTCCAAGGAACTCTTAAGAGTCTTCTCCAACACCACAATTCAAAAGCATTAGTTCTTCAGTGCTCAGCCTTCTTTATGGTCCAGCTCTCATGTCTGTACATGACTGCTGGAAAAACCATAGCTTTGACTATACAGACCTTTGTTGGCAAAGTGTTATCTCTGAGTTTTAATATGCTGTCTAGGTTTGTCATAGCTTTTCTTCCAGTAAGCAAGCGTCTTTTAATTTCACAGCCACAGTCATGGTCTGTGGTGATTTTGGAGCCCAAGAAAATAAAATCTGTCACTGTTTCCACTTTTTCCCCATCTAGAATAAAAATCATCAATAGAGTAGTGGAGGTGGGGAGGAGAGGAGTAAGGTACCATCCTTGGAGTTTGACATCCAGCAAGTTATTGTTTTATTTTGGCTGCCCCATGGGGCATGTGGGATCTTGGTTCCCAGAGCAGGCATTGAACCTGTGGTCCCTGCAATGGAAATGTGGGGTCTTAATCACCAGCAAGTTTTGACCTCACCTGGTCTGGGTGAGATTTTTCTATTCCTTGTTCTGAAACTCTCCATGCAGTTAAAAAAAATTAATATCTCCAAGATTCATATCCTGTGTCTTTCTTGTAGCTCAAAGAGCAGCAGCTGGTGGTTCTAAGGGTGAGGCAGGATTGAATTTGGAAGACGGCGAGCCTGATTGTGCTTCAGTTGGGAAGATGGTGCCAATGCGGAGTTGATGAAAGCTGAGCACTGGACTGTTAGATCCCAAGAAAGAGGGGCATGAAGGAAGAATTAATCTGTTCTAGACACCTCATGCAAAGAGTTAACTCATTGGAGAAGACTCTGATGCTGGGAGGGATTGGGGGCAGGAGGAGAAGGGGACGACAGAGGATGAGATGGCTAGATGGCATCACTGACTCGATGGATGTGAGTCTGAGTGACCTCCGGGAGTTGGTGATGGACAGGGAGGCCTGGTGTGCTGCGGTTCATGGGGTCGCAAAGAGTCGGACACGACTGAGCGACTGATCTGATCTGATCTGAGAGAAGTGATTGAAAGATCAGGTGTCACTGAGTCTCCTCTGGAAGGTACCAGGACCTTCACTCCTAGAGAACATTTGAGATAGTGTTGTCCTTTTACATGCATCTTGGGACACCTGTTGAGCACAACTGCCTTTTAGCCTCACTTTTCCTTCCCCATCTATACTACTTGTACACTGCATATCCAGACCCACCAGAACTGCTAGGAAATATACTGGAGCGCCAAACCTTCCCTGGTAACCTTCCCTGGCTGATGACTATCAGCCCATTGCTCCCCTCCCCACAGCAGTCTGAGTCTCCAGGCTTCTAAAATAGATCCACCTAAGTCAGAATCACCCTGAACCCATTAAACCTGTGAGTTCTCCTGACTCCTGAATAAGAGTATTTGGGGCTGGGACTCATGGATCTGTATTTATGAAAGCCCCAAGAAAGTTTTGAAACATCCTAAATGGTAAAGACTAGTTCCAGCACTGCATGCTAATGAGGCTTCCGAGGATCTGCCCATCCTGACTGTTCGTCATTTCATCTGTCTTGGGGCCTTGCCTACTGAGCTGTCTCTTTGTAGCCTGGCCTTCTTGAGAGCAATATTAATCTTTGGTCTGCAGTGCCTGGCCCTTAGTGAGCTCTGATCTGGGCTCCTCTTTACACCCACACCAACAGCAAACACCTGATATGGTCTGTCTTGCTGTATCTCACTGTTTGCTGAACCCAGGGCAGGCAAAGCTCCAGCTGGGAAGCTGAAAGAAGGTGTGAGGAGCAGTAGGAACTGCAAACATTGTTCACAGCAGCTAGGCAGACATGCTTTACTCTCTAACGGCTGACACAAACAATGCCACCGCCTTGACTCACCTCTTCAAGAGTGTTTCAGGTGCTGCCTATATATATCGCACCATGATGCACATGCTCAGCGCCACAAATGATCCCAGCTGTAGGACATGAGTGGAGGGGAGCAAGAGAGTTTGACCACCACCACCTGGCCAATTGCTGTCTCCCTACATAGTCTCTCATGGAATCTTGTAGAAGATGCAGGGAGAGAGGGCTGCCGGAAAAGCACAGGCTGCTGTATTTCTAATTGGTTGATCCACAGTGGCTCAGGGTCCCTCTGGAGCAAAATCTCCAGAAGCCCCATCCACTTCCACAGTCTGGAGGAGCTTCTGAGCCTCAAGTAAAATGTGAGTGACCACAATTAGGATGGGGAAGGTACCCTCTCAAGAGCAGAAACAGAATTCTTTGTGAAAATGGTTCAAGTTGGAGATAGGATGTGATAGGATTCAGTCCAAGGGTCCACACAGCCAAAAAGCACCTGAACATCTCCAGGGTGGTGGGAAGGTGGCAAAACAGTGGCCAGGGGAAGCTTTAATATACAATCTCTACTTGAGCTAGGTGACAGGCCTCACTGTTCCCCAAACAAAACAGAAAGCTCCTCAATGTAAGTGGCTGCACTAGCCAGAGCACATTCTGGATGGTTTTGGAAGGAAGTGATGGCGATCCTACTTTATTCTAGAGGCTGCAGGGGAGGATCAGACAGTGGGCTCAGCACTGTATTTCAGCAGCCTGAGAGGGGACAACTTGTCAAAACAGATAAGTCCTAAGGCAAACCGGGAGGCTAAGGGGAGCTACTGCCACATTCCCAGTGCCAATGAAGATGTCTCAGACCACGTGATAAGAAGTGGTGCAATTCTGGGGTTATTGGGCCAGTAAAGCTGATAGAATTTGTGGACAGGCTAGGCTGAAATATGACAAATAAAGAGTTAAAGATGGCACCAAGATCTTGAGCAACAGGAAGAAGTGAAGTGAGTTAGCAAGGGCAGGGAGGGCTTCCCAGGTTAATATACTATATTTGTTTTTCTCTTTCTGACTGACTTCATTCTATATTATAGGCTCTAGGTTTATCCATCTCATTAGAACTGACTCAAATGCATCCCTTTTTAAAAAAACTTATTAATGTATATTTTAAAAATTTGTTTATTTTTTAATGGAAGGGTTATTGCTTTACATAATTTTGTTGTTTTCTGTCATATATCAACAAGACTCAGCCACAGGTACACCCATGTCCCCTCACTCCCGTATCACCCTCTCATCCCACCACTCTAGATTGTCGAAGAGCCCCTGTTTGAGTTCCCTGAGTCATACAGAAAATTCCCATTGGCTATCTAGTTTACACATGGTAATGTAAGTTTCCATGTTACTCTCTCCACACACCTCACCCTCTCCCTTCCCCATGTCCATAATTCTGTTCTCTATGTCTGTTTCTCCATGCAGTTCAGTTCAGTTGCTCAGTCGTGTGTGACCCTTTGTGACCCCATGGACTGCAGCCTGCCAGGTCTCCCTGTCGATCACCAATTCCTAGAGTTTACTCAAATTCATGTCCATTGAGTCCATGATGCCATCCAACCAGCTCATCCTCTGTCTACCCCTTCTCCTCCAGCCTTCAATCTTTCCCAGCATCAGGGTCTTTTCCAATGAGTCAATTCTGCATCAAGTAGCCAAAGTATTGGAGCTGCAGCATCAATCCTTCCAATGAATATTCAGGACTGATTTCCTTTGGGATGGACTGGTTGGATCTCCTTGCAGTCCAGGAGACTCTTAAGAGTTCGCCAACACCACAGTTCAAAAGCATCAATTCTTCTGTGCTCAGCTTTCTTTGTAGTCCAACTCTCACATCCATACATGACTACTGGAAAAACCACAGCTTTGACTAGACAGACCTTTGTTGGCAAATTGATGTCTCTGCTTTTGAATATGCTATCTAGGTTGGTCATAACTTTCCTTCCAAGGAGTAAGTGTCTTTTAATTTCATGGCTGCAGTCACCATCTGCAGTGATTTTGGAGCCCCAAAAGATAAAGTTTGTCACTATTTCCATTATTTCCCCATCTATTTGCCATGAAGTGATGGGACCGGATGCCATGATCTTAGTTTTCTGAATGTTGAGTTTTAAGCCAATTTTTTCACTCTACTCTTTCACTTTCACCAAGAAGCTCTTTAGTTCTTCTTCACTTTCTGCCATAAGGGTGGTATCATCTGCATATCTGAGGTTATTGATATTTCTCCTGGCAATCTTGATTCCAGCTTGTGCTTCATCTAGCCCAGCATTTCTCATGATATACTCTGCATACAAGTTAAATAAGCAGGGTGAGAATATACAGCCTTGACCTACTCCTTTTCCTATTTGGAGCCAGTCTGTTGTTCCATGTCCAGTTCTAACTGTTGCTTCCTGACCTGCATACAGATTTCTCAGGAGGTAGGTCAGGTGATCTGGTATTCTCATCTCTTTAAGAATTTTCCACAGTTTCTCCATTGCTACCCTGAAAATTAATTTATAAGTATCATCTTTCTAGATTCCATATATATGTGTTAATATACAATATTTATATTTCTCTTTCTGACTTACTTCCCTCTGTTTAATAGGCTCTAGGTTCATCCACTTCATTAGAACTGACAGTGGTGAAGAACCCACCTGCCAGTGAAGGAGATATAAGAGAAATGGGTTTGATTCCTGGGTTGGGAAGATCCCTAGAGGAGGGCATGGCAACCCACTCCAGAATTCTTCCCAGAATCCCATGGACAGAGGAGCCTGGTGGGCTACAGTCCAAAGAGTCACAAAGAACCAGATAGGACTGCAGCAACTTAGTGCATACACGTGGTAGTTTTATTCCTAGTTTTTAAAGGAAACTCCATACTGTCTTCCATGGTGGCTCTATCATTTATATTCCCTCCAATAGTGCAAGAGCCTACCCTGACTTTAACAAATTTTTTACTGAGGTATAGTTAATTTACAATGTTGTGTTATTTTCAGTTATACAGCACAGTGATTCAGTTATACATATGTATTGATATTCTTTCTCAGATTCTTTTCCCTTATAGGTTATTACAAAATTTTGGATATAGTTCCCTGTGCTATACAGTAGGTCCTTATTAGTTACCTGTGTTATATATAGTAGTGTGTGTATGTTAATCCCAAACTTTTAATTTATCCCTCCCACCTTTCCCCTTTGATAACCATAAGTTTGTTTTTTTATCTCTGTGACCTACTCTCACTTTTCATTTTCTAGCTTCTGAACCCGGAAAGAATATTTAAAAGTGACAATCTGGTTTTCATTGTGGGTGTGACCTATCTGCCACAGTCTTCTATTACTTCTTGGGGAACACCTAGCTATCTTCTTGTGTCCCCAAGGCCTCTCCTGTACAATGTCACAAACCTCTGTCCATAGCTGTGAAAAGAGAGGCAAAAGGCAAAGGAGAAAAGGGAAGACATAGCCATTTGGATGCAGAGTTCCAAAGAATAGCAAGGAGAGATAAGAAAGCCTTCCTTAGCAATCAATGCAAAGAAATAGAGGAAAACGATAGAATGAGAAAGACTAGAGATCTCTTCAAGGAAATTAGAGATACCAAGGGAACATTTCATGCAAAGATGGGCTCAATAAAGGACAGAAATGGTATGGACCTATTAGAAGCAGAAGATATTAAGAAGAGGTGGCAAGAATACACAGAAGAACTGTACAAAAAAGATCTTCATGACAGAGAGATCACTCACACTCACCTAGAGCCAGACATCCTGGATGTGAAGTCAGTGGGCCTTAGAAAGCATCACTATGAACAAAGCTAGTGGAGGTGATGGAATTCCAGTTGAGCTATTCCAAATCCTAAAAGATAATGCTGTGAAAGTGCTGCACCCAATATGCCAACAAATTTGGAAAACTCAGCAGTGGCCACAGGACTGGAAAAGGTCAGTTTTCATGCCAATCCCAAAGAAAGGCAATGCCAAAGAATACTCAAACTACTACACAGTTGCACTTATCTCACACACTAGTAAAGTAATGCTCAAAATTCTCCAAGCCAGTCTTCAGCTATATGTGAACTGTGAACTTCCAGATGTTCAACCTGGATTCAGAAAAGGCAGAGGAACCAGAGATCAAATTGCCCAACATCCACTGGATCATTGAAAAAGCAAGAGAGTTCCAGAAAAACATCTACTTTTGCTTTATTGACTATGCCAAAGCCTTTGACTGTGTGGATCACAATAAACTGTGGAAAATTCTGAAAGAGATGGGAATACCAGACCACCTGACCTGCCTCTTGAGAAACCTGTATGCAGGTCAGGAAGCAACAGTTAGAACTGGACATGGAACAACAGACTGGTTCCAAATAGGAAAAGGAGTACATCAAAGCTGTATATTGTCACCCTGCTTGTTTAACTTATATACAGAGTACATCATGAGAAATGCTGGGCTAGATGAAGCACAAGCTGGAATCAAGGAGAAATATCAATAACCTCAGATATGCAGATGGTACCACCCTTATGGCAGAAAGTGAAGAAGAACTAAAGAGCTTCTTGATGAAAGTGAAAGAGGAGAGTGAAAAAATTGGCTTAATGCTCAACATTCAGAAAACTAAGATCACGGTATCTGGTCCCATCACTTCATGGCAAATATATGGGGAAACAGTGGCTGACTTTATTTTTCTGGGCTCCAAAATCACTGAAGATGGTGACTGCAGCCATGAAATTAAAAGACACTTACTCCTTGGAAGGAAAGTTATGACCAACCTAGACAGCATATTAAAAAGCAGAGACATCACTTTGCCAACAAAGGTTCGTCTAGTCAAGGCTATGGTTTTTCCTGTGGTCATGTCTGGATGTGAGAGTTGGACTGTAAAGAAAGCTGAGTGCCAAAGAACTGATGCTTTTGAACTGTGGTGTTGGGGAAGACACTTGAGAGTCCCTTGAACTACAAGGAGATACAACCAGTCCATCCTAAAGGAAATCAATCCTTGGGTGATCATTGGAGGGACTGATGTTGAAGCTGAAATCCAATACTTTGGCCACCTAATGTGGAGAGCTGACTCATTGAAAAGACCCTGGTGCTGGGAAAGATTGAGGGCAGGAGAAGAGGACAACAAAGGCTGAGATGGTTGGATGGTGTTACCAAAACAATGGACATGGGTTTGGTTGGACTCTGGGAGTTGGTGATGGACAGGGAGGCCTGGTGTGCTGCAGTTCATGGGGTCACAAAGAGTCGGATGTGACTGAACTGAACTGAACTGAAGGCCTCTCCATCCTGCCCCTACATCTCTTCCAGTCACTTATCTTACTCCAACTCTGCTGTAATCTTCAGATTCTTGGGGGCTCCCTTGGTTCAGTGGCATGGACTCAACATTTCCTTCTCTCTAGCCTTTTCTCCTGGGCTTCCCAGATGGTGCAGTGGTAAAAAAATCTATCCGTTAATGCAGGAGTCTCAGGAGATGCGGGTTTGATCCCTGGGGTCAGGAAGATCCCCTGGAGAAGGAAATGACAACCCACTCTAGCCTTTTCTCCTAGGCCTTGATGAGACATCTTTCAGGCCTTTCTTCCTTTCAGAGATCATCCTTGTCCCCACCCTTACCCCTGCTCAGGTAGGAATCCATCATGCACTCACTTGGCTTCTCAGTTTCCCAGTTCCTAGTGCACATGGTTCTGCTGCATATAAGTGATCAATGCCTTCACTTCCTGCTAGGCCACAAGACCCTCATTGGATCCTCAACCCCTCAGCAAAGGGCCTGGCATCCTCTGAGCTTTGAGCACTACAGTCAGATCTATCAATGGATAGATTTATCAAGCACCTGCTGCAGGTGAAGCTTCCAGTTTTCTGAAAGTAGGACAACAGTGGCCTGAGTCCTGGTCATCTGTGCCTCTCTCTGAGGTCTCGTGCATGGCCAGTGGCACTCCACGCCTGTTTATCCTATATGATTTTGCAGAGGTCTTTGGCCTGCCACATGGGTCTCTAGTGTTCCTCATTCCTTCTCTTGTCAATTAGGATCACTGGCATATTTCTCTAGGAATTCTGCTGTGACTCTTTCCCTTCATGGTTCTGGAGCTAATAACTTCATGAGTGTAGGACTACAGGTCCTAACTCTCCTTTCTGGAAACCTACTTTCCCCAAATCTAGGCTACCTTTTCCTTTCTTTTACCTTTTTAAAAAAATCAGATCAGATCAGATCAGATCAGTCGCTCAGTCGTGTCCGACTCTTTGCGACCCCATGAACCGCAGCACGCCAGGCCTCCCTGTCCATCACCAGCTCCCGGAGGTCACTCAGACTCGCATCCATCGAGTCAGTGATGCCATCCAGCCATCTCATCCTCTGTCGTCCCCTTCTCCTCCTGCCCTCAATCCCTCCCAGCATCAGAGTCTTCTCCAATGAGTCAACTCTTCGCATGGGGTGGCCAAAATACTGGAGTTTCAGCTTTAGCATCATTCCTTCTAAAGAAATTCCAGGATTGATCTCCTTCAGAATGGACTGGTTGGATCTTCTTGCAGTCCAAGGGACTCTCAAGAGTCTTCTCCAACACCACAGTTCAAAAGCATCAATTCTTCGGCGCTCAGCCTTCTTCACAGTCCATCTCTCACATCCATACATGACCACAGGAAAGACCATAGCCTTGACTAGGCGAACCTTTGTTGGTAAAGTAATGTATTATATATTTCACATATAAGTGAGATCATACGGTATTCCTCTCTCTGACTTATTTTACTTAGCTTAATGCACTCAGAGTCCATACATGTGGTCACAAATGGCAGGATTTCCTTATTTTTTATGACTGGATAATATTCTATTGTGTAGATATAGCACTTTTTTATTCATTCATTCATCAATGGACAGGTTGTTTTCATATCTTGGCTATTGTAAATAATAGTGCAGTGAATAGGGATGGGGTTGTAAAGATATTTTTGAGTTAGTCTTCTCATTTTCTTTGGATAAATACACCAGAAGTGGAATTGCTGAATCATATGATAGCTCTATTTTTAATTTTTTGAGGACCCACCAGATTGTTTTCCATAGTGGTTGCACCAATTTACATTTCCACTAACAAGGCACAGGGACTCCCTTTTCTTCACATCTTTACCAATATTTGTTATTTTTTATATTTTTGATTATAGCCATTCTGACAGGTATGAGGTGATATCTCATTGTAGTTTTGATTGGCATTTCCTTATTAGTGATGTCAGACATGTTTTCATATATCTGTTACCTATTTGCATGTATTCTTTGGAAAATGTATATTCAGATCCTTTTCACACTTTAAAATTGTATTATTTAGTTTTTTGCTACTGAGTTGTATGGATTCTTTCCATTTTTTGCATTAAAACTCCTTATCAGATAACATGATTTGCAAATATTTTCTCGCATTCAATAGGTGGCATTCTGAATTCTGTAATAGTGTTTTAGATTGCTTCTAAAACACACTGTAATAGTGTTTTTGATTCCTTCCCAGAGTTTCAGTCTCCCTATATGCATTATCTATTGTATTTGCCATGTGGTCCACCTTTTTCATTAGAATCCTTAGCATAGCAATCATAGTTATTTTACATTCCTAGTCCAATCATTCCAAAATAATTGCCATATCTGACTTTGGTTCTGTTGTTTTCTTTTTCTCTTCAGACTGTTTTTTTTTTTTTTTTTCTTGCTTTTAGCTTTGTAAATTTTCTTGAAAACTCAACATGATATATTAGGTAACAGGAACTAGGTAAACTGGCTTTAGTGTGATGCTGTATGCTGACCAGGCTGGGAGTCACACTGGGTTTGCTGTTTGGTTTAGCTGTAGCTGTCCGAGATATCAGTTTCCTCTAGTGTCCTGGTTTTTGTTTTCTCCTAGCAAAGTCCTTTATTAAGAGTATGAGCCTTTCATTTTCTTTTCAACTTTAGTCTCTGTCATTATGCAGGAATTCTGTGGCTGTGTTGGAAGAAAGTGTTGGGAAGACAGGACATTCTGTAGTCCTATGATTATGTCTCAGTATTCCTATGGGTCTGGGCCCCAGGAATATAATCTTCACAAGTACTTCTCAGCTTCCCCCTTCCTTACTTCTATATGATAGAAAGGCTAGAGGAGGCTGGAGTTGGCTAATTGCCCTTCCCCAGGCCAGAAAAAGTAGTTTCCCTTAAGACCTGGCCTTTGTTACATAGAATTGGAGGAAGAACCGAGTGCCCTGGAAGATTTCAAAATGGTTGCTTTTACACTGTTCCTGCTGGAAGAGTGAGAGAATTTTCCTCCAGTCCTCACAGTGAGAATTTGGTGGGGATCCTGAAAGTAAAACTCAAGAAAGTGGATGGGGTAAATAAAACTGCTGTCCGCTTGAGTTTTAAATTCTCAAGCTATTCCACTTCTGTCTCTATCTACTGGAGTGGGTTACCATGCCCTCCTCCACTGTCTCTAGCAGTCAGTTAATTACAGTTTGTGTTCCTATACTCTCTCCAGCAGCAGGCTTTTCCACTTGGACTCCCTGTGAAATAAGAGGGAAGGGATAAGGGCACAACCCTTAAAGAATGACAGAATTGGAGGATACAACATTAACTGGTTAGAACTAAATAGGCCTAAGATGGTACAAGCAGAGACATCACTTTGCCAACAAAGGTTCTCCTAGTCAAGGCTATGGTCTTTCCTGTGGTCATGTATGGATGTGAGAGCTGGACTGTGAAGAAGGCTGAGCGCCGAAGAATTGATGCTTTTGAACTGTGGTGTTGGAGAAGACTCTTGAGAGTCCCTTGGACTGCAAGGAGATACAAGCAGTCCATTCTGAAGGAGATCAGCCCTGGGATTTCTTTGGAAGGAATGATGCTAAAGCTGAAACTCCAGTATTTTGGCCACCCCATGCGAAGAGTTGACTCATTGGAAAAGACTCTGAGGCTGGGAGGGATTGAGGGCAGGAGGAGAAGGGGACGACAGAGGATGAGATGGCTGGATGGCATCACTGACTCGATGAATGTGAGTCTGAGTGACCTCCGAGAGCTGGTGATGGATAGGGAGGCCTGGCGTGCTGCAGTTCATGGGGTTGCAAAGAGTCGGACACGACTGAGCGACTGATCTGATCTGATCTGAAGATGGTACAAGCTTAGACTTCCAGTAGACCTCAAGCCTCATTATACATTCATTGTAATACATTCAGTCAGTTCAGTTCAGTTGCTCAGTCATGTCCGACTCTTTGTGACCCCATGAACTGCAGCACGCTAGGCCTCCCTGTCCATCACCAACTCCCGGAGTTCACTCAGACTCACGTCCATTGAGTCAGTGATGCCATCCAGCCATCTCATCCTCTGTTGTCCCCTTCTCCTCCTGCCCCCAATCCCTCCCAGCATCAGAGTCTTCTCCAATGAGTCAACTCTTTGCATGAGGTGGCCAAAGTATTGGAGTTTCAGCTTTAGCATCAGTCCTTCCAAAAAACACCCAAGGCTGATCTCCTTTAGAATGGACCGGTTGGATGTCCTTGCAGTCTAAGGGACTCTCTTCAACACCACAGTTCAAAAGCATCAATTCTTCGGCACTGGGCTTTCTTCACAGTCCAGCTCTCACATCCACATGACTATTGGAAAAACCATAGCCTTGACTAGACAGACCTTTGTTGGCAAAGTAATGTCTCTGCTTTTGAATATGCTATCTAGGTTGGTCATAACTTTTCTTCCAAGGAGTAAGCATCTTTTAATTTCATGGCTGCAATCACCATCTGCAGTGATTGTGGAGCCCCCAAAATAAAGTCTGTTTCTCCATCTATTTTCCATGAAGTGATGGAACTGGATGCCATGATCTTCATTTTCTGAATGTTGAGCTTTAAGCCAACTTTTTCACTCTCCTCTTTCACTTTCATCAAGAAGCTCTTTAGTTCCTCTTCACTTTCTGGCATAAGGGTGGTATCATCTGCATATCTGAGGTTTATATTTCTCCCAGCAATCTTGATTCCAGCTTGTGCTTCTTCCAGCCCAGGATTCCTCATGATGTACTCTACATATAAGTTAAATAAGCAGAGTGACAATATACAGCCTTGACATACTCCTTTTCGGAACCAGTCTGTTGTTCCATGTCCAGTTCTAACTGTTGCTTCCTGATCTGCATACAGGTTTCTCAGGAGGCAGGTCAGGTGATCTGGTACTCCCATCTCTTTCAGAATTTTCCACAGTTTATTGTGATCCACATAGTCAAAGGCTTTGGCATAGTCAATAAAGCAGAAGTAGATGTTTTTCTGGCACGCTCTTGCTTTTTCCATGATTCAGCAGATATTGGCAATTTGATCTCTGGTTCTTATGCCTTTTCTAAAACCAGCTTGAACATCTGGAAGTTCACAGTTCACGTATTGTTGAAGCCTGGCTTGGAGAATTTTGAGCATTATTTTACTAGCATTTGAGATGAGTGCAATTGTGCGGTAGTTTGAATATTCTTTGGCATTGCCTTTCTTTGGGATATATGCTAAAAGATAGACTTATAGGAACCATGAGAATTCTGAGGCAGACCATAAAAGGTCAGAAAGGCCCAATTTCTGGAAATCTTCATCTATTCTCCAAGGCAGTTGGAATAATCCTCCCATTTATTAGCCTATGACATTACCCAATTCATAAAAACTAACCATCTCTTTTTTCTGGGCCACTCTCAGCTTTTGAGATGGACTGCATTCTGTCTATGTAATGTGTGTCTCTCTAAATAAATCTATTTACCTATCATTTTATCTCACTGAATTACTTCTGCATTGAGAAGTAAAGAACCTGAGCTTGAGTAAACTGATACCAGATGAGTGGTCTTAACTAAAAAATAGTGAGTTTTGGTTAGGTGTGAATCTCCTCTGAGTTGTGCAGTTTTATCTAGAAGCTGTGATTTTCTGTATCTGCCTGTCTCTATAGTTTTCAGGGTAACAGTTTGCCTTGTGACTTCAATTCTCTGACAGATCTAAGAAAAGATATTTTTTCAGTGTTTTCAATTATATTCTTATTGTAAGAATGAGAATCATGCTTCTAACCTTTTTATATTGCAGAGCAGAAATCTGAAGTCTAGGTTACTGTGTGTGAGATTTCCTACCCTGGCTGCCAACAGACGGACCTAATTCCATTTAAATGAATCATTTCCTTTCACTGATTTTTTTTTTTTCCCATGCTTCTTTGCCCTTGTAGCTCAGTCAGTAAAGAATCTGCCTGCAGTGCAGGAGACTGGGGTTAGATCCCTGGGTTGGAAAGATCCCCTGGAGAAGGACATGCCAACCCACTCCAGCATTCTTGCCTGGAGAATTCCATGGATAGAATGTAACCCCAGGGTTACATTCCATGGGATCGCAAAGAGTCGGGCACGACTGAGCGACTAACACTTACTTACACTTACTTTTGACCTACCGAGAGCAATAAGTGACAGTTAGAATGGTGGTCTGTACCTGGCCTTCCAATAAGGTTGTGGACTTCCAGATTAGTAGAAGACAGATTACAGGTGGGCCCCATCTTGTGTGGGGTTTATGTTCTACATCTAGATTCAGGACCTACAAAGACTCCAGCCAGTACCCTGTGCTGTCCAGCTCACCAGCTGCATCTCTGTTTCTCAGTCCTAGGGTTCTCCCAGGTCTCTTGCTGACTGCTCTTCTCCAAAGGCCCCCTCCAAGGAACGTCTAGAGAACATCCAGGGACACAGCAGCAGTGACATACACAGGAATGCCAGCAATAATGTTGTTTTGGAACTTTGTCTACAAAATCTTCTCCAAACTGTTGCTGGGAAAGAAGGCGATGGTAAGAGTTGCTCACCCTGATGTGAACTGTGGCAACCAGTATAGAGGGGTCTGTTGGCTGGAGGAGGAGCCCCAAAAGCCTCATCAGTGTTGGGAGTGTCCTGAGTCTTGGCCCATGTGGGACTGAGCTTCAGACCAAGACTTTGGGAGTGGGGACCTTTAGAAGATACAAAGCTGCCTGGAGCCAGGGTGGAGCTACCAGTAGAAGAACCAGGGAAGGAAGCAAGCAGAGTGATGGCAGTGTGGTGAAGGCTGCAGAAGTAGAACCAGAGATGCTCATGCTGGAGTGAACCTGGGAGAGCACCGGCATCACTGTTTGCAACAATTTTTTTAAATTATTTTGAGAGATACTTTTTTAACCTTTAAGAATCAGGGTAGTTAGATTTATAATACTTTCTGTATCAGTTTTTAGGTGTTAGAAACTGGCAAGAAGCCTGAGAGGAGGCTTAATTCTGGAAAACATATCTTTTACAACAGTGTCCAATGTGAAAAACATTTTTACAAATGCATTTTGGCTCTCAGGCACTGATGAACTGAGGCATTCTAGTGTATGATATGGCCACCATCTTCAAATGAAAAAGCAAGCACTTGCTGTCCTTTGAAATATCTGCTGCATCTATGCTGCTGTGTGTGCATGAGTTAACCTGTTTTTATGGTTGTATTTTTTGTGTTGAATACCTATTTTGAATCTGCATAATTATACTTTGATTATTCATAAGTTCTCACTTTATGTAATAATGCATGTTGACAATAAACTGTAAATAAAAGATGTATGAAATAAGTTATTTATTTATTTATAGCTTAAAAGAGATCATTTCCTTTGAGGGATAGAGGATGGGAAGGAAACTGGGGAGGGAGTCACCAAGGTTTTGGGTGTTTGAATGCATATAGTGAGAGACAATAACCCTCTCTGGTGGAAGTACTTGCCACTCCCCTAATCCAATCCTCAAAGAATCATGCAATTTTTGGTGATGACTGCAATAAGACCTTAGCATCTTGTTTAAGAGGATAGCATCTTGTTTGATCCACCCAGAGAAAGAGGAAACAGGGAGATGTGGTCCCTGAGGACAGCATGCCCAGTCTGCACTCAATATGCGCACACATATGAATTTACTATGGGTCAAAAGAACATCTGGGAAGCTACCCAAAATTAAGTCACTTTACTGCATCCTTCCTAAGCATGATGTCTGCCAAGTGAAGGGATCCAGAATCAAAGGAGGATCGGGCTGCCCTGGCATGAACAGGATGGAGTAGAGATTAGGAGCTCAGCCAAAGCTGGGGGAACTGAGGAATAGGGAGGATTCAGGAAGGTTGTGGCTGCACCATCTCTTCTTGTCTCCTCTTCTTGCCTCAGCACTGAGGCAAGAGCTTGTGAGAGTGGAGCAATAGGAAGTTTTCAGAGGCAGAATGACCCCCTCCCCACATTAGGCTCCCAACCTGCTGGGGTCAGAATTTGATACGAGGTCAGAGTTTGCGAACTAAACAGTATAATCAAAGCTGTATGAATATGATGGGCTCTGTTCAAGATGCTACCGAGGAACAATAAGGAAGGGTTTCATACAGGAAATCAAAGGCAGTGATTTGAAAACTGTAACAGACATAACAACATGCCATGTTACTACCCCATGGTGTTGACTCTTCAACCAGATGGATTCAATTATCCATTTAAAAAATATTGTAACCTTTTTCTGATTGAGATGAGGCAGAAGGAAAAGACTCATCAACTTTTTTTAAATTACAGAAGCAATATATGCTCCCTGTAAAGACATATGTGCACCATAAAAATTTATAGCACCGTGGTACCCCACAGTATGAATAAGCCATATTTATCTGTTCTAGTAGCAAGTACATGGTTCCAAACCTCTGTTTTCACTGCCACAGTGAGCATCCTCTTGCATCATTAGGTGTAAATATTTCTGTAGAACGGATTCCTGGATGTGGAATTGCTTGTCAGAGGATGTTCATGTTTAGAAATTTTTTTTTTTTAAGTAATGACACCATGTTCAATGAATATGAAAGTTCAGGTGAGGCCAGCTCAAGCAAGGGGGCCCAGTGAGGGCTGCAGTGTCTTGTGTGGGAGGTAAACTGTGACACCACCTCCCAGCACCTCTCTCCTCTACAGGGATTCACACTGGCCCCCTCAAAGCCTCTCAGCCATCCTATGGGGACAGCAGAGCATGATGACTGGCCCCATTTTACAGTTGGGAAAACTGAGTTCCAGGCAGATTCACTGCTTGCCCCAAGCCACACAGAGTTCTTGGTCCTGCCTCTTGCATCACTGTGGCCTGGCTCAGAGGAGATGTGAGTGGTGTGGAGGACAGAGGCATGGTGTCCTCCACATGGGTTGATGTTACCAAAGTTGACCTCAAAGTAGCTGTACCAATATATAAGCCCACCAAAAATGTGCCTGATCCATGGGAATCTTTGTCTTTCCACGAAAGATTCCTGTGGAGACAAGGATGACTTGCGAGTTGCCATCAAAGTCTAGGTGTACTCAGCTCTGCCAGTCTCTGTGAGTTAACCACAAAGGCCACCCTCAGGTAGGGCAAGCCTCACATCACAGGTGTGCTTTATACACTGGATTGGGACCCATACATAGGTGCTGTTTTCATCCTTTCCCAGGTTTGAGGAATAGCTACATGGAAAATATGAACAGTGGGGAGAACTGTACCAGGTCCTACTTTTAGAAACTTGACAGAGGGTCACTGGGCATAGACTGGAAGGAGATGGGGGTGATTTGGTAAAACTTTCTCTTCTCCCCCATTTATTTGTTCATTTATTTATGTATATCAGTATAGATACACATATTCTTGGATTCCTTTTTACTCAATCTATAACTCCTATTAATTACTTTGATGTTCAAATTTGGCTAATGGGAGTCCCTTCAAACTGGCTTTTCTGTCCAGTTGACATTCCCCCCTCTATTCTTTGAGGACTTCTTGCATTCTGGTAAAAGATAGACTCAATCTGCTAGGTGTTTATTTCAACACCCCCAATCTATTAACTCAATTCTGGCAATATCTATTGTGTGCGTGCTAAGTCGCTTCAGTCATGTCCAACTCTTTGTGACCCTATAGACTGTAGCCTACCAGGCTCCTCTGTCCATGGGATTCTCCAGGCAAGAATATTGAAGTGGGTTGCCATGCCCTCCTCCAGGGAATCTTCCTGACCCAGGGATTGAATCCACATCTCTCACACCTCCTGCATTGAGAGACAGGTTCTTTATCACTAGTACCACCTGGGAAGCCTGAGAGAGAGGATCAGATCCCACAGGTTAAGGGCTCAGTCCTACAAGACTTCCCTCTCTGTTTCAATACCAATTACAAATCCAGGTTGCCTGTGCTTCTGACCCACTCACTATAAATTGGAGATTCCCAAGACCCCTACCTTGAGTTCCATTAATTTACCAGAGCAGCTCACAAAGTCAGGAAGAGTTTACTAACTAGATTACAGATTTATTATAAAGTGATACAGCTGAGGAACCAGGTAGAACAGATGCATAGAAGAAGGTATGTGGGAGGGATACAGAGCTTCTTCCTTGATCTCTCTGAGCACCTCTCTCCCTGCATCTCCAGCGCTCATCAACCTGAAAGCTCTCTGAACCGAGTCCTTTTGGGGTTTTATGGAAAGGTTTCATCACATAGGCATGACTGGTTAAATCATTGGCCCATGGTGGTTGAACTCAATCTCCAGCCCCTTTTCCCTCTTTGAGGTAGGTGGGTAGGCTAGGGCTAACCCTACCCTCTGGTCACACAGTTGGTTCCCGTAGCAACCAGCCCCATCCTTACTGGCTTTCTAGAAATTATCTCAGTAATACAAACTCAGGTGTGGTTAAAGGGGCTTGTTATGAATATCCAAAGACATCCTTACGACTCTTATATTTTAGAAAATTTCAAGGGTTTAAGAGCTCTGTTCTAAAATCTATGTCAGAAACCAAATAAATATTTCCTAGTATAGATCGGGAGAAGGCAATGGCACCCCACTCCAGTACTGTTGCCTGGAAAATCCCATGGATGGAGGAGCCTGGTAGGCTGCAGTCTATGGGGTCGCTAAGAGTCAGACACAACTGAGCAAGTTCACTTTCATTTTCCACTTTCATGCATTGGAGAAAGAAATGGCAACCCACTCCAGTGTTCTTGCCTGGAGAATCCCATGGATGGAGAAACCTGGTAGGCTGCACTCCATGGGGTCACACAGAGTCGGACACGACTGAAGCGACTTAGCAGCAGCAGCAGCAGTATAGATCAGAATCTCACCATGTATTTTCCCTGCCCAAGCCCTGAAGTGCACCATTTCTCCAAAGAGCCTCAGTTCCTTTCAGTAGTAAATAGTAACTAAAAATTAAGATCTCAAGCTAGACGTGCTCATTGGTACAGGGGTATTGTTGTTTCTAAGCCCTCAGTGTAAGACAGAACTAGGAACTATATCATAGCTGTCTATTTATCAACAATATGCATCTATTTCATAGTAAAAACCTTGAGTTCACAATTATTCTTTCATTCTCTCCTTTCCCTTATGTCTTGTTTTATGTTTTTATATTTTGTTTGTTTTGTGGGCTTTTTTTTTTTTTCTTTTTGTATCTCTTGTCTCTGGCTAAAGAAACCTCTCAGCACACTTAGTGAACTGACCTCTTGTTGGGCAATTCTTGTCATTATTCATTTTAATGTTCAAATTGTCCTATAATTGGTCAATGGAGCCCCTTTCACCTAGTTCCAATGTCTTTTTGCTATGTTCCCATCCATTTTTGAGCATCCTTGTACATAAAAGCAAAAGATGTTCTCTACTTTCACCACTTCTCCAAGTTCATTTTGGTGCTAATTGGCAGTGAAAACTAGCATCTGAGCCTTAGGTGAACTTATTGCTTATGAAGTGTCATTGTTTCCAGATCTTTGTAGATCTAGAAAATACATGCAAAAATATTAAAATACAGAAATTAACTGATACTCCTAATCTTATCTGATAAATTTTCTCTTTTTTCCCCCATTCCAGTTTCTTTCATGTCTTCACAGTGAACACTGACTCCTAGCAACATGAACGTATGTTTACTCATCTGCTCAATCCTACAACACACACAGATAAACTTTGGAACTGTCTTTCTTTAGGAAAAGAAGAAAGAAAAAATCATATTCATACATGTACACATTCACATCTACATAGACAAAGGTCTCTCTTTGCCCCCTTTCTGCTACACTGAGCCTTTTAGCTTTTGCCGACATTCTGGGGCAGACAGTGGGGTTAGTGTATCTGTTGGCTTTACAGGAAGCGCCAGCTGGGTATCCAGGAAGCTGCCCAGGACCCAGTCCAGTGGCCACGAAAGCACTTCACCACAGGCCCAGGGCAGGGTTCGAGGACTCATAGGGTTGTAACCAGGCGTCACTGTCCTCCTCTTCGAGGACGCGTTTCTCACCAACTGGTAATGGGTAGATGGTGAGCGGATCTGGGTGTTCGCTGCCATCGTGGGCTCTAGGCCTGAAATACGCGCAGAGCATCCCCGAGAAGGTGTCGGTGAAGGTGAAAATGTGGGAGCCGTCGGATACGTTGAAGAAGGACAGCTTTCCAGCCTCAACATCCAGAAAGATGCCCACGCAGCGAGGCGGCACGCGCACGCTGAGCGGGACGCGGTGCTGGTCTAGGACAAAGTACTCACAGCTGTTCCACAGCCCCATCACCCAGTAGCCAGCCGCCGGGCTCATGCGAGCATGCCCTGCCCTAGGCACCGCTGCCAGACACACACCGAGGAACCAGCGGCTGCGGCGGCCCACGTGCACCTCCCAGTAGTGGCGGCCAGTGGAGAAGCGCTCTCGGCTCAGGACGCACGTCTGCTCGGAGAACCACTGAGGGTTCTCTGACCCCGGCGCAGTCCTGAGTGAGGACACGCTTTTGCCATCCTCGGAAACCTCCAGGCTGGGGTGGGCGGAGCCAGGATCCAGGGTCACATCCACTGCACAAAGGCACAGGGTCAGTGCCCGCCAGGGACGGTTCTGCCCCCACCCACATCCCTGTCCCCTCCCCTGATAGGCAAACCTCTAGTTCTCCCAATGGAGCAATCGGTGGAATAGGTAACCGCTCTCCTCCCACCACTCTGGGACTGAAGAGGCATGGAAGTCACTCCCTAGCTTTTGAAAGTGATAATTCATTTCCTTTCTTAACCGGAAGGCTCTTGAATTCCATGATGCCATACAAAGCACAGATAGCAAATGAGGGAGGTTTGTGGGGATGGAGGCGGGCTCACTTTTCCCAAAACCTGGGCCGCAAGAGGGCTCCCCAGGTAGCGATAGTGGTAAAGAACTCGTCTGCCAATGTCTGAGACATAAGCGAGAGGGGTTGATCCCTGGTTCGGGAAGATCTCCTGGAGGGGGGCATGGCAAGCCACTCCAGTATTCTTGCCTGGAGAATCCCATGGACAGAGGGGTCTGGCCAGCTACAGCCCATAGGGTGGCAAAGAGTCCTACACGACTAAAGTGACTTAGCACACACGCACAGTCAATAGGAAGGTGCTTAGGACTGGTTCTTCCTGGCTGCTCTCATCACTCAGTGTGACCTTGAGATCACTAGTGAGCTCTGGGCCTCTGTTGTACAGCAAGTTTAGGATTTTAAAACTGAAGGGGACCCCTGAGATCATCTAGTCCAGTACCCTGCACTCCAGCAACCCATTCCCCGCAAGCCCCCAAATCACACTCATTTGATGGACAGGGACCCCAAGGATCCCTCTGTCAGATAATGTGGGAGGTTCTGCCAGATGGAAACAAATCTAGTAAAACCCAGAAAGTTATATGCATGTGGGAGCATCAGAGTGCACACAAATGTGTGCATGTGTGAGTGCAATCACATTTGTGCATATGAGCATGTATGTGTGCAGGCATATGTGTCATGTTGTGTGTGTGTGCAAGTGAGTTTGTGAGTTTGTATGCAGGCTCCATCCATGGCTCCTGGACAGGAGGATCTTCCTCTAATCTCAGTTCTGGATACCTCCCTTCTGATTAAGATCCAGCCAACCTAATTCACAAGATACAGTTCCTTGGCTTCAGTTACCTGCATGGCGTTGAGCTGCTCTCCACTCTGAAACCAAACAGAGAAGAAAAAGAGACTCAGAGATCTGAGTCAATAACTCTGGAACCTTGAGGAAACCTCAAGATGCATGAAGGATGCCTGTAAACTGAATAATCTCATTTCCACCATGATAACTTGTTTGGACCCAGACTAGCCTAGGTCCACCATGGCACCTTCCCAGGAATTTGGGATTGGGCAAGGAGGCTGGTGCCAGTGCTGGCTTATGCCAAAGCTATGTACAGGCCGAGGTGGTGCTGGATAGTGGGATGACAGAGTATGTGAGCAAAGAGAACCAATATAGGCAGTTGGGATGCCTTGAAGGATGGAAACAAAGCCTCCATTTCTGACTGGCTTAGTCCCCAGGAGGCCCAGCTGAGCTTGGCTCCTGTCCTAAGACATCCTCTGGACACCCTGACTAGCTCTCTTTCTTACTGTGTGGATTTCTGTTTTGTTTTATCTCGTCCTATATTACAGAAGAGAGCACCAAAGTCACAAAAAGCAGAAGCAATAGAAGACATTTTCAGAGCTCCTTAAATTTATAGCAGGGCCTTTCAACCCTGATTTTGCATCAGAATAACGAGTAAAACTTCACAAATCTAGAGCTCTTGCATAGAATAACTCAAATCTATACAGATGCCAATCCTCCCTAAATTTAGCTATAAATTCAAACCAATCCCAGCTAAAACTACTTTTGGATGTTTTTGGGAACTTCATAAATTTATCCTAAAATTTATATTTTAAAAAGGTCCACAAACTTTAAAAAGAAAGGGGGAATGAAGGAAAACTTGTACTTTCAGGGACTTTAAAAGCCAAGGTGATCGGTGACCAAGAGGCAGACCCATCAAGACATGGCCACTGAGTATGCACTAAAGGTGATATCCACATCAATGGGTAAGCCACAGATAGTGTGTAGGAAGTGGCACTGGGAAAGCTGACTCTTTATATGAGAAAAATCTCTGCGTTCTTGTCTAACACCACATAGAAAGGTGAATTTTAGATGGCTAAAAAAACTTACACATAACATATAAAGTGAATAGAAGAAAATGTAGGAGACTAGATTTGTGACCTAAATGTGAAGAAGATCTTCAACAGAAGTTAAAAGATGCAAACCATATTCTTTTCAATAAGGGGCACCACTGGACAAAACTAATAGCAGATGACAGAAGAGAAGAAGGAATTCACGATGTGTAGTAACAATGAGAGATTACTATCATGTATATTGTATAATAATAATAATATTGCATGAAGGATGCCTGCAAGCCCAAAGGCTGCATTCCCCAGCACTGACACCAGCCCTGTTCTGTGAGTCAACAAGAAAAAGATAGCAACAACATATGGCAAATAGGCAAAGGACATGAACTGGCAATTTCAGAAGAGGAAGCCCAAAAGCCAGCTAGCATGTAAAAAGATGCTCAGATGAGTGCAAACCCAAAGAATAATTACTCATCTCCATTGACTGGCAAGCTTAGAAATCTGGCTCACACGGGATGTGGGCTCATGGAGCTTCCATGCACTGCTGGCATGGGATGATGGTGCTACTTTCAGGAATCCCTTTATCCCACTTAGTGAGACATCCCTAGTGGGCCAGCACTTCTCCTCTTAGAG
This sequence comes from Tragelaphus eurycerus, assembly GCA_935064755.1. NCBI lineage: Eukaryota > Metazoa > Chordata > Mammalia > Artiodactyla > Bovidae > Tragelaphus > Tragelaphus eurycerus. The sequence goes on along the minus strand of CAKXYN010000080.1, from coordinate 11,749,287 downwards.
AAATCTCCACACAGGGCTAGAAAACAATTTATTCAGCACTAGTGGTCTGTAGTGATATGGAGTTAGAAGGTTGGATGTCTACTCCAGGAGGATGGCTGGCTGAAATGGAGTGCTCTGCAGCAAGGGGATACAGACTAGATTTACATGTGGCAGCAGGGATGGATATTAAAGCACAGTGATGAGTGAGAAAAGCAAGGAACAGCATGAGACCATAAATAAACTACAGTGTATGCACACAAAACAGAAATTTCACCTCTTGCAAGAATACATACAAAATAAAGATACGCATTACTGGTTGCTTTACAGGGGAAATGGAAGAAGGTACAGGGACAAATATTTACATGTAAGGTAACATGCCCATTCCAGAACCACAGGTAAGAGTCTTTGAGGGCAGGCACCAGGAATCTAGGTGATTCTGATGTGCAACCAGGATTGGCACCAATGATTTACTGTATGCTTACACCTCTGCTGCTGCTACGAAGTCACTTCAGTCGTGTCCAACTTTGTGTGACCCCATAGACGGCAGCCTACCAGGCTCCCCCATCCCTGGGATTCTCCAGGCGAGAACACTGAAGTGGGTTGCCATTTCCTTTTCCAATGCATGAAAGTGAAAGTGAAGTCACTCAGTCATATCCGACTCCTGGCAACCCCATAGACTGCAGCCCACCAGGCTCCTCCATTCATGGGATTTTCCAGGCAAGAGTACTGGAGTGGGGTGCCATTGCCTTCTCCACCTCAGGACAATGTAAACATAAATATAAAAGTCAAAGTCAAATATAACCTATACTGAGTGACATAGACTAATACATGTGTGTAGCAATGGAATAAATCAGAATGAAGCATAGTTGGTTAGAGCAGGTGACTAGGATGCTAAGGCATAAAGTGGACAGTGGAAGAAACATGGGCTTCACTCACCAGCCTGGCCTTCAGCCCTTCTCCAGTCTGAAGTAGCCAAGGAAAAGCAAAATTAGAACAAAGTCCCTTCAGCCTCCTTGTTCACACATCAAATTTTGCACCCACCCCTGCTCCACTCCCCTTTCTCCTGCCACCCACACAGGGTTCCAATCTGGCTATCATACCTGCTTGGGAGATCAGAAGAATATTTACAGATAACCAGGTGCTACAAGGTAGACAAGAAGAGAGAATTCTGGGCGGGGAGAGTCACTTACCCAACTCTACTTGAAGCTTCCCTGTAAGCAGAACCCACAGAGAAAATATCAGCCTTTGGATGAGTGAAACCACCTTTGCAAGGCAGTTAGGTCACTGAGACGTTTCATAGTCTTAAACTATTACTCATTCCAATCCTGTTTTAGGTGAGGCATCACCCATCTGCAAGCTTCTTACTCCTCATCCTATTCTTTGCTCTACGGCAGAAATCTGCACAGGGATGGGAAGGGAAAACATTTGCCCTGAAACTGCAAGCTTTTTCTAGGGAGGAAGTCCTGTGTCAGTCCAGGCACTGCGAACATCCTGCATGAACCTCAAGGTCACTTACTGGTTACATTATTTAAAAAACCGGATGGATACCACATTCAATTATTTCCCCTGGCCAGATACCAAGACTCTGATATTTTGCCACCAGAAATGCATTCCTCTGAGTTCTCTATTCTATGCCATCTTTTAAAAGTTAAGACTAGGAAAGGCAATAATATACACTCGTTCAGACTATGGTGTTAATGGCTTATCATGCTGCTTTGTTGTTGGTCAATTGCCTTTTGTTTGTTTTCCCCCACCTGACTAGGTAGACTGCAAGACATGCTTCTACTTCACGATTTTGTCTTGTATTTTTCTGGAGCAGACAAAGTGGTTTTCAAGGTCTTCCCCTAGCCATTGTGGCCTTCTGCTCCATCCCCTCATCCTTTGAATTCACTCTTTCCTCCTCCCCCAACATGGTTTCAAGGTGCTGAATCCCCCTGGGAAGAAAAGTGGATTTGATAAATTACTTTCACTTTGGTGCAAATTATAGATGCCTTCTTTCTCGGTGCCATTTGCTTTAAAAAGAGAAGGCTATCCTAGGAAGATGAACCAGAAGGAGGAGACCTTTAACTGTGGAACTGTAACTGAATCATATAATTTGCAGGAGAGGGCCTGGCAAAATCTATCCAGAAAATCTTCAGTCATACTTCCTTGGCAGGTGTGCACACGTCCATTTGGGAGGGGAAAGGCAGGATGCGCAGAGGGCTGGATATTGAATTAGATCACTGTGATTCAGTGCTCTCCAAAGGGGGCCTAAAATCACTGAACCCCTGCTTCTGCCATGGGTTACCCCCCTAGCCCACAGCCAGCACAGTGGGCATGGCACCCAGAACTTACCCAGCTCCACTGTGAGTTTCCCTGGATAAAGAAACAAAGAATAGAGAAAAATTTCAATCCATCACTGAGGGCTTGCTTCTCCAAAGTGCACAGACTTGGAACCCACATGCTCTGGAAAGCCAGTTTGAGCTGGACATGGGGGAGGAACAGGCTCCAAGGCAAGAGAAGTGAAAGTAAACCTCTGCCTCCATCCCTCTCTGCCTCCTCTCAAGCTCCCCTAACCCCGTGTGACCTACTTGTCTTCTTGACCCAGTGCCCCCCACTTCTGTTACTCAGAGATGTGGGTGAAAAGCCCGTCTTTCCTCCTGCTTACCTTTGTCTCTCTCTGCCTGCTTCTTCAGCTTTTCTGAAAGGAAGAAAAAAGGGGAGAAGAGGTCAGTGCGTGCGCTCCTCTGCCTGTTTTCCGTGTCCCATTTCCGCCCTGCCGCGGGGCAAGATGGCCCCTCAGTAGCGGCCTTCCCCACCCCATCACCATGGCTGCCTCCACCACTTTTCTCCTGGGTAAAGCCAATTCCAGGAGGGCAGCCCCCTGACTGCCTGGTACCTTGGGACTTCCGTTGCTTCCGAAAGAAGTACAGCACCAGCACCATGAGGAGAGCCAGAAGGAGCAGCAGGCCCACCAGAGTCCCAAGGAAAGCTCTCTTCCAGGGAGAGGTTCCGGGTAAAAACACATCTGGAAAACACCCCACTCATCACTAAATACTAAGTGAGAAGACTGGTCCAGACTCTGTATGCCAGAAAATCTTTCTAGCGACTGGTTGGCCCTTTCTGGGCCCTACCATGTGTGTGTGCATGCTTAGTCGCTTCAGTCATGTGTTCAACTCTTTGTAATCCCATCACCTGTAGCCCACCAGGCTCCTCTGTCCATGGGATTCTCCAGGCAAGAATATTGGAGTGGGTTGCCATGCCCTCCTCCAGGGGATCTTCATATCTAGTGATTGAACCCACATTTCATGTGTCTCCTGCACTGAAAACAGATTCTTTTCCCACTGAGCCACCTGGGAAGCCCAGGCCCCACCACAGCCATCTGTAAAATGAGCATGAAAGCTATTGCATGATTCTCAGGAGAAGTAGCATCTGAGGAATAGCGGAAACTTGAACTTGCTCAGCATAGAGGGGAAAATACTGCAAACTGAGGGATGTAAAAGGAAGGAGCTGATGGGCTCTGCCCAGTCCTTCATCTTAGAACTTATGTGAGCACAGCCCTGACCTCCCTCTACTTCTTCTCACTCTTGCTTTACATCTAAGAAAATTAGAAATAAAAGTGTTGATATCTGAAACCCAGTGAATAATTGCTACCTATTTTTCTGACAAGCTACAGAAAATTCTTCAAGAGATGGGAATACCAGACCACCTGACCTGCCTCTTGAGAAACCTGTATGCAGGTCAAGAAGCAACAGTTAGAACTGGACATGGAACAACAGACAGGTTCCAAATTGGGAAAGGAGTATGTCAAAGCTGTATATTGTCACCCTGCTTATTTAACTTATATGCAGAGTACATTATGAGAAACGCCAGGCTGGAAGAAGCACAGGCTGGAATCAAGATTGCTGGGAGAAATATCAATAACCTCAGATATATAGATGACACCACCCTTATGGCAAAAAGTGAAGAGGAATTAAAGAGCCTTTTGATGAAAGTGAAAGAGGAGAGTGAAACAGGTGGCTTAAAACTCAACATTCAGAAAACTAAGATCATGGCATCTGGTCCCATCATTTCATGGCAAATGGATGGGGAAACAATGGAAACAGTGAGAGACTTTATCATTTTGGACTCCAAAGTCACTGCAGATGGTAACTGCAGCCATGAAATTAAAAGACGCTAGCTCCTTGGAAGAAAGGTTATGGCCAACCTAGATAGCATATTAAAAAGCAGAGACATTACTTTGCTAACAAAGGTCCATCTAGTCAAAGCTATGGTTTTTCCAGTAGTCATTATGAATGTGAGAGTTGGACTATAAAGAAAGCTGAGCACAGAAGAATTGATGCTTTTCAACTGTTGTGTTGGAGAAGACTCTTGAGAGTCACTTGGACTGCAAGGAGATCCAACCATTCCATCCTAAGGGAAATCAGACCTGAATATTCATTGGAAGGACTGATGCTGAAGTTGAAAGTCCAATACTTTGGCCATCTGATGCAAAGAACTGACTCATTGGAAAAGACCCTGATGCTGGGAAAGATTGAAGGGAACAGAAGAGGACAACAGAAGATGATATGGTTGGAAGGCATCACTGACTTGGTGGACATGAATCTAAGTAAGATCTGGTAGTTGGTGATGGACAGGGAAGCCTGGTGTACTGCAGTCCATGGGGTCAAAAAGAATGGACACGACTGAGCGACTAAACTGAACTGAACTGATTGCTCTGACGTATCCATGTGTCATATTGCCCTTCATGCAAACACCTGGCTTCTACTTCTCATCACACCTTTGCAAGAATTGTTAGCAAAGCCATGTAGGGCTGACTGACAGTTCCCCTCTTCCCACTCCAGGCATCCTGAGGAGGATCTGCCCAGAAGCAGAGTGTGGTGCAGAGCTCACAGAGACAGTGGCCAGACAGTAAAGAAATACATGCAAAACAGAGCAATCCTCTAGAAACTCTTGTGGAAATTTGATAGAATAATTTTATGTCTGTTGAAGATAATGAAATTGGTGCTTTTATCTCAATGGTCTTTAATTTTTTCTTTTTTATTGTAGTAAAATAAACATAACACAAAATTTACTATCTTAACCATTTTAAGTTTATAGTTCAGTGGCATAAGTATATTAACACTGGAAATTCCCTGGCAGTTCACTGAGTTCAATCCCTGGTTGAGGAACCAAGATCCTGCAAGCCATTGTGGCATGGCCAGAAAAATTAAAAAAATAAAATAAAAGTACACCAACATGGTTGTGCAACCAACACCAGCAGAACTTTTTTAAATTGTCCCAAACTCAGAGTCTGTACCCATTAAACAAAACTCCCCAATCTTCCCACCCCAGCCTCTGGTAACTTCTATTCTGCTTTCCCTCTCTATGAATTGATGATGCTGGGTACCTTATATAAATAGAATCATAAAATATTTGTCCTTTTGTGTTTGTCTTCATTTCACTTAACATAATGTGTTGTTTTGGTTGGTTTTTAATCTTCTTTTTTTAGCAGTGTGTTTTTATTATTTGGTAAAAGTATTGAGCCACAAAGGACTGGTCCTTCACCACAGATGGTTTTTGAAGCACTGACATAGGAGGTAAAGAGTTCAGAGTCCTATGCCTTGATGACCTGTGATCTCTGTCTCGCTCTCTGTCCCAGCCTTCCCTGCATCTTTCCAGCTCCTTCAGTAGCTATGCACATTTCCACCTCAGGACCTTTGCACTTGCTATTCCCTCTACCTAAATGGTCTCCTTGCAGAAATCCATGTGACCAACACCCTTTGTCAAGGTTAAACACAAATTTAAAAGTTTGTGCAAAAAAGCGAGCAAGATTCCCCTTCCCCTTCTCTTAGACTGTTTCCTTTAGAAAATTTATAAATTCTTTCTCTATCCCTTCAAGTGGTTGCCAGGTGGCACTAGTGGCAAAGAACTCAACTGCTAACACTCTCTGACATAAATCACAGCAGGATCCTCTATGACCCATTTCCCAGAGTAATGGAAATAAAAACAAAAATAAACAAATGGGATCTAATTAAACCTAAAAAGCCTTTGCACAAAGAAGGAAACTATAAGCAAGGTGAAAAGATAGCCCTCAGAATGGGAGAAAATAATAGCAAATGAAATAACTGACAAAGAATTAATCTCCAAACTATAAAAGCAGCTCATGCATCTCAATACCAGAAAAACGAACAACTCAATCAAAAAGTGGCAAAAGACCTAAACAGACATTTCTCCAGAGACATACCAATAGCTAATAAACACATGAAAAGATGCTCAACATCACTCATTGTTAGAGAAATACAAATCAAAACCACAATGAGGTATCATCTCACACCAGTCAGAATGGCCATCATCAAAAAATCTGCAAACAATATATGCTGGAGAGGGTGTGGAGAAAAGGGAACCCTATTGCACTGTTGGTGGGAATGCAAACTGGTACCATCACTATGGAGAACAGTGTGAAGATTCCTTAAAAAAAAAAAATGGGAATAGAACTGCCATATGACCCAGCAACCCCACTACTGGTCATACACCCTGAGGAAACCAGAATTGAAAGAGACACACGTACCCTACACGCGTTCACTGCAGCACTATTTACAATAGCTAGGACATGGAAGCAACCTAGATGTCCATCAGTAGATGAATGCATAAAGAAGTTGTGGTACATATACAGAGTTGAATATTCAGTTCAGTTCAGTTCAGTTCAGTGGCTCAGTCGTGTCTGACTCTGCGACCCCATGAATTGCAGCACACCAAGCCTCTCTGTCCATCACCAACTCCTGGAGTTCACTCAGACTCACATTACTCAGTTATAAAAAGGAATGCATTTGAGTAGGTTCTAATGAGGTAGATGAACCTGGAGCCTATTATACAGAGTGAAGTTAAGTCAAAAAACAAATACTGTATATTAACGGATACATATGGAATTTACAAAGATGGTACTGGTGATCCTACATGCAGGAGACACAGATGTAAAGAACAAACTTCTGGATTCAGTGGGAGAAGGCGAGGGTGGGATTTGAGAGAATAGCACTGAAACATGTACATTACCATATGTAAAACAGATGACCAGTGCAAGTTTGATGCCTGAAGCAGGGCACCCAAAGCTGGTGCTCTGGGACAACCAGAGGGATACGGTGGGAGGGATGTGGGAGGGGCTGGGTTCAGGATGGGGCGGACACATACGCCTGTGGCTGACTCATGTTGATGTGTGGCAAAAACATCACAATATTGTAAAGTGATTATCCTCCAATTAAATAAATATTTTTTAAAAAGAAAAAAAAAACTGTTTAAAAAAAAAAAAAGAACCTGCCAGTGCAGGAGATGCAAGAGACCTGGGTTCAGTCCCTGGGTCGGGAAGATCTCCTAGAGGAGGAAATGGCAACCCACTCCAGTATTCTTGCTTGGAAAATCCATGGACAGAGGAGCCCAGCAGATTACAGTTCATGGGATCAAAAGGAATCGGACATGACTGAAGTGACTTAGCACGCACATTCCTTCAAGATGTATAGAAATCTTTCTGAAAGTTACATAAGGACTTTCCAGCTTTACAATCCAGGAATGATTTTCTTAAGGAGCTCAGAGCCATCTCTTTGAAATGGAAATATCGAGAAGAAAGCACTCCTATGTCCAGGTCTCCTGGGAGGTTCACTTAGGCACCTGGCTCCAAGTTGTAGCTACATGCTTGTCATTGAGATAAGAGATATCTTTCTCCTTTGCATAAAAGCAATTAGCTAACACAGATGTTACCAGTTACCCAATTACCAGGTGAATTTTGGGTGAACTATGTATCACACACATATATATCCCTATAAACAGTAAACCCATCAGTGGGGGCCTCATAACAAAACTTTGATGCTAGATAATGACCTCACTTTCAACTCATTGCCTAACAGTCTTCTTTCCTGATTCACCACTTTTAAATCCATGTATATATATACAACCAACCATACTAACCCTGCTTCATGTTTCTCTGTATCACCTAATACCTTTGAACATGTGCTATAATTTACTCTTTTGTGTATCTGTTTCCCCCATGGAATGTGTACCTGAGGGTAGGTGTTTGGGGAACATTATGAGTGCTCAATAAATATTGTTTGAGGGATAAAATTAGGAATATGTGGGTTCTTATGCTCTCTAATAATACTGGCTTTCTGGAACCTCCCCCAATTACTGTACTCTTAGTAGGTTTTAAATATTATGGCTTCAGGTGTCAAGTTCAGCCTGCCCTGTGCACAACCAAGCTCCAGAGCCCTTGGGTCCTAATAGATGGTTTTGGGGATAATGGCCTGGAGGAGGACATGGCAACCCACTCCAGTATTCCTGCCTGGAGAATCCCAGGGACAGAAGAGCCTGGCAGGCTGCAGTCCCTGGGGTTGTAAAGAGTCAAACGCGATTGAAGTGACTGAGCACACACACACAGGCATAATGGACATGGAGAATTTAAAGGCTAAGAAGATGAGGGTGAGCTGGCACCCACTGACCTGCTATGTGGATCACAAACTCTTTCTTTTGGCCTAGGAGGTGGTTCTGGATGGAGCAGGACACGTTGCTGTGGGCCCCCTCTTGGACAACCACAGATGTTTCCAGACTGAACAGGCCTTGGACATCCTCAGTGATGTTTTCAATCTCCGGGGGCAGGCATCGTCCGTGATGGTCTCTCCACTGAGCCTGTGGCTTGGGGTACCAACCACTGGAGCGGCACCTTAGCTGAATGCCTCCCTCCCTGAAGCCCTCAATGGAGATATGAGGGTCTGAGCCTAGTCCTGGGAGACGCAGGAAGAGTAGGAAAGATCAGGCTCCTTCCCAAATGTACATGAAGTTCATGTCACCATTCACCATTTGCAGTCACCATAAGGCATGGGGACTGTGACCACTCAACACATGTGGGCTTGCAGCCCACCATGAATCATAAATGACAGGCTAAACTGTAGATGGCATGTGGGGACAGCACTACCTCTGAAGGGCATTTTAAAATAGGGGAAGGCTGCTGGTATTTAGCCATATAATGCAAGAGACCATCCCCTTAGGTTGAAGAGTAATCCCATCCAAAATTTCAATAGATTGTCTTCTCTATCTCTTGAATCCCACCAGAACTAAAGTATCTTTGTTATGCATACTTTTTAAAGTCAGACCCAAGTAAACTAGCTTTATATTTTGAATATACAAAACATTAATATGGTTTAAACATCAATACTATAAAAAAAGTAGATCAATACTATAAAAAAAAGCCCCAGGCTTTTATCCATCCTTTGCATTTCATTGCTCCCTCTCCTTTAAGTAACCAATTTCATTAGCTTCCTGTGCTTCTTTTGTGCTATGTTTCTTCTCCTTTCTTACACAAAAATTTATATGCTATAGAGCTTCTTTTGCATCTTGCTTTTTTCTCTTAAAAACACCCTAGAAATCACTCCACATCAGCTTAGCGCTCGTCCTCATTTTCTTCCTCTTTTTTTTTTTTTTTTAAGCTACATCGTTTGATATAGACCTTCCTCAGCACCTATGCTTGGACATTTAGGGACTTTCCATCAACCCTAAGTACTCATTGGAAGGACTGAAGCTGAAGCTAAAGCTCCAATACTTTGGCTACCTGATGCAAGGAGCTGACTCATTGGAAAAGACCCTGATGCTGGGAAAGATTGAAGGCAGGAGAAGGGAGTGGTACGGGATGCCATGGTTAGATGGCATCAGTGAATCAATGGACATGAATCTGAGGACAGAGGAGCCTGATGTGCTGTAGGCCATGTGGTCGCAAAGAGTTAGACAGGACTTTAGGGACTGAACAGCAGCAACACTGCTGAACAATGTAAATTTATACAAATGCCTTTCTTTCCTATTGGAGCTGTGGGAGGTATATCTCCAGGGTCAACTCCCAGAGGTGGAATTGCTGTTCAAAGGCAGACACGAAGAAAGTCCTATAAACTATTACCAAATCCCCCTACCCTGGAGCTCAGGACTTTGAATTCCATCAGCACAGTAAGAAGGGGCTTGCTTTCTCCATCAAGTGTAGTCAGTCTGATAGGGAAAAATTACCTCTCTGTAGTTTTAATTTGCCTTTTTCTCACTGTGAGTAAAATAATTGTCTTTTCCTTTGTTTAAGGGCCATTTTGTGTGAATTTTGGGGGTTCATTTTCTAATGAATCTTTTTTAATATTCTTTTTTTTAATTAGAGAAATTTTCCCTTTCTCTGTGCTTTTCAATCTATCTTCTCTTGAGCTCTTTCCAAATGGATCCTTCTCCCCTCCGTGTTAGGGATTGACTAGATCACTCACCTGCTACCTCCAGCTCCCAGGTCGCTTCCCCAGTGAAGTCACTGGAAAGGAAGCGGCACCCATACCGACCCTCGTCAGCGGGGACCACGTGGTGGAGCCACAGAGTCACACTGCCGTCTGCGATATGGTCCGTGATGAGTTGGGTCCTGTTCTGGAACTGCTTCATCTGCCAGCCATAGAACTCCTGCTGCTCCTGATACAGGTGCACCACGTTCGAGGCCTGGCTCCGGAACCAGAGGATCTCCATGTGCTGGGCGTCCCGGTATGGTGACAGGTGGCAGGAGAATTCCACTTCATCCCCGACATGTGCCAGAATGGGTTCCTCATGGCCTACCACCCTGATCTCCTCTAGGACAAGATCCCAGACAATGGCCCAGATTAACCTTCCTCAAATAAGATAGTGTACGTATGTTTTGTGGGTTGGTTTTTTTTTTTTTTGCCAAAGATTCCATGTAATTTAATGCCTCAAAAATGTTTGTTTATGTTTGTTTGTTAGTTTTTTGCAGCTCAGAAATCCCACAGTGAACTATTCAAACAACAAAAGTGAAACACTCTACAGGACAACCAATCCTGTTTCTTGAACAAGTAATTGTCATGAAATCGTTGGATGTGCCACCTTAAAAACTACACAAGACACATTACAACCAGATACAAATGTGTGGTGGGGTACTGGTAGCTGGTTTGAACCAACCAGCTGCCAATATTATTCAGGGGATGGTTGCGTCAATATGGTCAGGGCATTAAATTAAATGGAATCTTTGGCAAAAAAAAAAAAATGTACACTATCCTCTTATATGAATAAAAATTGACGTATTTACATAAATGTGCAGAATAAAAGATCTGAGAGAAGAAAGACCAAATTATTGATGGTGATCATTTCTGCATGGTGTGAATAGATGTTTTCTTATTTTTGCTTTGTCTGATTTTCTAATATTTTATAATGTACATGCACAGCTTCTGTAATAACAAAGAATATTAAAATAATCTGGGGAGGGTGCTTCTTGCCTCATGGGTTTTCCTATCTAAGATCAAAGCCTGCTGTCGAGATTTGTATTCATCTGGATCTTTCATTTGATTGTCCTCTGCAGTGATGTCTCCACGTGGCTGCTTTACTCCCTGTTTTCTGCAATTTCCATGAGAGCTGCTGCTCCTGCTGCAGTGCCTTTCCACCCAGCATGCCTTCATTCTTTTTTTTCTGGCTTCTGTGCTCCTCCTTTCCTTCTTTCAAATCTCGGCTTAATCCCACCCCAATTCTTCCTTTATGAATTTCTCCCATCCTTCACTTTGCCCATATAGCATGGGAGCATCTTTCTTCTCTCCATATGAGACCCCTTGTTGCCTACTAGGTATAGCCTTGATACTGCTCCTACCAGCTTCCCTCTTCAGGTTCCCTCCAGCTGTCGCTGCTCCCATGCCTGATGCCTGGCCCTTTTCCTGGGCATACCCTGCCTCAGTTTACTCTCCATCTGTCATCTTCCTGCAGACTGTCTCTTGCAAGGTTCTACTCATACAGTATCTCCTGTCTATGGCCTTTCTTGGCTTTCTGGAAAAAACAAATTGGTCTCTTAGCTGTGATCCCAGATCTTTAGGTACATTTCTCTTGCAGCTCTGGTCACACAGCTGGACAGTCATGTATATCACGTCTGTTCACCTTCCTTGAACTGACTGAGGATTTGGGCTGTGCTTTGTCAATCACTTAGCATCCCTGTTTTCCAGCTCAGGGAGTTGGAGAATTCTATTTGCGTAATTAGTTTACATGCTCTGTTAGTTGCTTCTTTCATGAGAGATGGTATGACCAAGATCCTTTCTGTTCTTCAAAAGCTATGGCTTATATCACAGGAGAGGAGTTAAAAATATTTTCCAACTGGTTCAGCCTAAGTACAGACCAATAAGACTTTCCTGGCACCCTCCCACTATGCCTTCTGCCATGTTTGTGAGCTGTGGAGTTGTTGGGGATAGGGGGGCCCTGAAGGGATGGTGGAGGAGCACTGTGGGGCTGGATGGTGCTCAGGGTCAGTGACTCTTTAACAACTGGGATGGAGGGTTTATTTTTAGCCCCTGAGACAGCCTAGTAAAAGGCTGCAAGATCTCAGTCCTGGAATAACCTGCAGAAGTGGTGGGCAGAAGCTGATGTGCTCGCTGAGGTCCTGGCTGTCTGGGATTCAGATTAGACACGTTACCTGAGCACAGCACCCTGGGCTGGAGGAGGAGGAGCAGATGAGTGAGGAAGAAGAGGCTGCTGGGCAGACGTCTTTGCTGGCAGGAGTTCAGGAAGACTGAGAAATCCATCATTTTTCCACAGAAGTGGGGGCCACCTGCAGAGGGATAAAGATATACTGGAGTGATGCAGTAGAGTTAGAACTCCAAGTATGAGGCCTGACATCTGTTATTGCCTCAAGTCTATTTTTTTTTTTTCGGGGACTTGCAAGCTCCAGGGCCTGGCTTCTTTCAGTCATAGCCAGATGTGAGAGTTGCTTCTAATTTTAACAGGCAGCATTGCTAGTGGTGGGGTTGACCCTTGCTTGGACTCACAGTCCTCCAACAGGACAGGGCCAAAGGGTCCCAGAGGAAGCAGCTTCTGAGCTTCGCATTGTTTAGAGCCAGGAATAGAGCCTTGCATTGTGTGGGAGCTGTTAGATTTCAGTGACTTGGCCAAAACAAAGGGAAATCTATAAGAACTCCCAGATGCGTTTTCCTTTTCTCTGCCCAAACCTGTCCCCAATTCCCTTTGACCTGGAACATCAGATCCACAAAACAGAGGAACAAACACAGTTCACTTTCCTAAGTGGCATGCATGCCTGGCTGCCTTTTAACTCCAGCCACACCTAGGACACCTTTTTCCAGCCCTGAGACCTCAGGTGGAGTTCCCAGGAGGTCATTTGATGACTGTCACTGAGTCAATAGCATCTTTAAGACCACAGTGATGGGGCTGTCTCATCAATTCCTCCCCATACCTATCCGTGGCCCCAGAGACCCAGCCCCAGTGCAAGTAAGGGTTGTTTCCTCTTCACTCCTGATGCCCCTTGCAGAGCTGTGGTAATGCAATATGAGAATCAGTGAGCCTGGGTAGCCAATTCATCTTGGGAAATATACAAGCCTCCCCACATTTCTCTTCTATTTAGTTGTAGGACTTTAGGCAGATTATGTAACTTGCTGAACCTTAATTTTTTCACTTGAACAATGGAAGAAACAAATCCAACTCAGAGGGTTATTAAGCCTCCAAGTTGACATGGATGCTCTTTAAAGAAAAATTAGCTCCTCCCTCTGCCTCCAACTTTCAAACTTCTGCTTTCTGCTCCCCATCTTCTTCTAGAGGCTACATCCCTCTCTTTTCACTCCATCATAGCATCCCAGAGCAGAAAGGCCCATGGCAGTTTCTACTCTCCTGCTTCCCCAGTCTCCCCTCTCCCTCTGTCTGCCACCCCACTCTACTGTTTGGTTTGCCTTTTCCCACAGACCTGCGAGGTGGCACCCATTCCTGGGGTCCTGTGGCAACAGAGCCCCAGCCACACCATCAGTAATAACACCAGCAGAGTTTACATGAAGGACTTTAGTTCTTTTTTTTATTGTGTAGTTGATTTACAATGTCTTAATTACTGCTGTACAGTAAAGTAATTCATTTTTTTTTTAAATATTTATTTCCATTATGGTTTGTGTTGGGCTTCCCTGGTGGTTCAGATGGTAAAGAATCTGCCTGCAATGTGGGAGACCTGGGTTTGATCCCTGGGTTGGGAAGATCCCCTGGAGAAAGGAATGGCTACCCGCTCCAGTATTCTTTCCTGGAGAATTTCAGGGACAGAGAAGCCTGGTGGGCTACAGTCCATGAGATCACAGAGTCGGACATGACTGAGTGACTAACACACACAGTTTGGGTTATAGAGACTTCCCTGGTGGCTCAGATGGTAAAGAATCTGCCTGCAATGCAGGAGACCCAAGTTCGATCCACTTTCTTTTTAAAAAATATTTTCATTATGGTTTATCATAGGATATTGAATATAATTCTCTATGCTATACAGTAAGACTTTGTTTATCCATCCTACATATGAAAGCTTACAGTAAAAAAAAAAAGAAGTTGAATTCCAAGAGTTGAATGATGGTTAGCAGGGGAAGAAGTTGGGGGAATGTGGTACATGTTGGTCAAATGGTACAAGCTTTCAGTTATAAGATGAATAAGTTCTGAAGATCTAACGTATAGCACGGTGATCATAATTAATAATACTGCATTGTATACTTAAATTTTGCTAAGATTAAAGTTTTAGTGTTCTCACAACAAACAAAAAAGATAACTATGTGAGATGGTAGATATGTTAATTAGTTTGGTTGTGGTTATTATTTCACAATGAATGCGTTTATCAAGATATCATATGGTACAAATATATACAATTTGGGGGGCTTCCCCAGTGATCCTGTATATAGGATTTTCCACTGCCGATGCAGGGGGCCCGGGTTCAATCCCTGGTCAGGGAACTAGAGCCCACATGCCGCAACTAAGAGATCACGTGCCACAACTAAAGATCCTGTATGCTGCAACTAAGACCCAACACAGCCAAGTAAATAAATATGTTTTAAAAAATAAATAATATATACCATTTTTATTTGTCAATCATACTTCATAAAGCTGAGAGAAAAGCGTATTAGGTTTTAGTAAATTATTTTTCTGCAACTATTCAGGTAGTCATATTTTTTTCCTTCTTTTTCAATTGATTAATTTACCTAAACTGTCAAAATCCTTAGAATAAAATAGTTGACAATGAAAAAAAGCTAACAGTATTTGGAAGACTTTAAAACTGTTGGTCATGTAGCAGAAGACGGTCTGAGGAAGTGTGTAGGTAAGTTGATGGAAGGCAGGCTACATGAATGACCTCTGTGCTGGAAGGACCTGGGCTGACAGGACCACTGCCAGAGGGAGGGGCCTGTGAGTCTGTCGGTCAGGGGCCTTGCCTCAGGGAAAGCAGAGGCTAAGTTGGGGAGGCTCCATTCATGCATCAGAAGGGGCCCCTAAAGGAAGGAGATTGGAGTCCCCTTTCAAGGGAGACTGGTTGTTTTGGTAGCCAGAAGCTATTGGAATACGGTCACACAATAACCAGAAGAACAGAGGCCCTGGGCCAGAGCCCAGGCTCAGGCTGGGCAGTCTAGCCTTTCACCCTTTTGGCTGACAGCAGAAGTGTGTCTGTGACAGGCCTACCAACTGGGAGCAAAGGACACAGAGCCCTGTGAGTGTGAAGCTCTAAGGATACAGCAGCACCAGCGAATGCCTTCCAAAATGAGAGGAGCTCAGAGGGCGTTTATGGATCCATACGGATTGGCCAGACTGTGAGGAATTAGTCAAGACTTGTGCTAGGAACAACTTGAGTTTTCCCAAGGCAGCAACAGGGCATTAGATGGGCCTGCAGCTGGGGGAAGGGGCACCTCACAACAGGATCAGTATTCAAGGTCCCATATTCCTGGGGAAGGAGGAAGCTGCCATCTATCAGTCAGTCTGTGTGTTCCAGACCCTGGAATTACTCTCAGGACTGCAGTTCTCTATTGTGACACACTCTCGTGATTTCAGTCACTGAGGCTGCAGGTGGAAGAGGTCATAAACACATATACATACATGCATGTGTCCACAATAATAAAAACTAATATGAATTGAGTACTTACTATCGACCCAGCACTTTCCTATATCAGAAGTATTATTACTATTATTATAGGACCAAGGTACAGACAAAGAAACTGAAGCAGAGTGAGGCTAAGTGACTTGCCCTGCACACTTGGATGGAAGATGGTGGAGTTGGGGGAGGTCCTCCCAAGCTCTGCACTTCTCTGGATGCAGCTTCCTCACCAGCAGTGTCATGTCAAGGC
The DNA here is from genome assembly GCA_935064755.1 of Tragelaphus eurycerus. Classification (NCBI taxonomy): domain Eukaryota; kingdom Metazoa; phylum Chordata; class Mammalia; order Artiodactyla; family Bovidae; genus Tragelaphus; species Tragelaphus eurycerus. The sequence goes on along the minus strand of CAKXYN010000080.1, from coordinate 11,733,232 downwards.
TGGGTGCACCTCAGTTCTCCTGTCCCCCAACTCACGACCCCTGTTACGGACGACCTGGTCACAGACTGCCGCACTCATCCCCACAGCATCTCACGGCAATTGAAGAAGTGGCTTGAGTCCCCAGATGTCAGCCGCAAGACTAACCAATCAATAAATGAATACAAACAAATCCACTTCTGATAAATCAGCTTAAAACAAGTGTTTCCCTCAGACCTTGTCACCAGCATCTTCTCCAGCAGGAAGTCATGCCCCATAGTACCTTTGCTTCCAATACCCAGGGAGCTGATTTTAAAGCCTTTAATTGGAGGGAAGCCATCTGGTGAATTCTTGAAGGGAAATTAGAGAGACTAAATGCTCCCTTTGTTCTAAAGAGCATGTTCCTCCCCATTTGCTGCCAGAAATTTGCCTTTTCCAACCTCCCTCAGCAGTTGAAACACTCTGATTCTTACCCCTCTGAGAGGAAACCCCTTCTGATCTCAGATATTCACATCACAGTGGAAATGGATTTTAGCTTTGATTTCTGATGGGGAGGTTTGCTGGGGAAAGGTGAGAGACTGGACACATTGCAGATTTGAGAAAGATGGAAAACCCAGGGAGCGAAAGGATGGCCAAAAAGGGGGTCCCAGATTAGAGTTAAGCTCTGCTGGTGGGGAACATGCTCCCTGCTCTCCAGGGAGCCTCTGAAGACACAGGGAGATACAAGGGTCATCCACACCAGTGCCAAAGAAACACTGCTGAAATGCTGCTACCCTCCACCCAAGTTTATCTTTCCTCTTCTTTCTTTGTTCCTTCTCATTTTTCCCCTGGCCACACTCCAGCTTCATTCCAGTTTTCTCCTCCTGTATCTCCAACTCCTGAACAACATTTATGTTTTCTTGATTTCCAGTCCTTCAGCTCTTGAGTTTCTCTTTAAATATTATTTTATTTTGCTTTTGCTGCTTTTTGTAGGCTTGGGCTGTGTGTGCTTTGCCCCTCTCTCATTCCCTGTGTCCTAAGCTTTAAGCCCCCAGGGGTACAACTTTGGCACTCTTGCACCCTCTCCTCTTTCAGCACCCACGGCAATGCTTTGCCCTCTGCAAACTGTTAGTTAACGCTCCCTGGCTTGCTTTGGTTTGATTTCAATAGGTCCACAAGAGTATTTACACCCCTGGTCTCTAAGGGAGATGAATTGCCCCAAGGAGGGATCTTCAATGAGGCTTCATATGGCTTGAGGGGGAAATGGGATGTGTCTGAATCCTTCCTCTCCAGGTGGAACTAACTGCCAGAACAGGCATCTGCCCTTGGTCACACTGACATCCTTATCCCGTAGCCAGGTTCAGCTGATAAGATGGTACCAACCCATGCTGTGCTATCTCCTCAGCCCTCATTTCCTGTGTCCCATTTCTGAAAGGTGGAGGTTTACACAGGATTGAGTCACGTACCTGGCAGGTAGCAGCAAAGGGTCCAAAATGACAGGTAATCTCAAGTTCCCTGCAAGGGAGACAATCGCGAAGTATCCTGGCTCCAGATGCTAAGGTTGCGTAGACACGAGCTGGCAGCACAATAGAAGGGGACCAGCTCTTCTGTGACAGAATTATTCACTCACCTTCCACATTAAGATACATGCTGCTTGCTCAGCCCTTTGTTATAAAAACCAAGATAGATAGAACAAAACGAGGAAGTCTCTGTCACATCCTGCCTGAATTGAATTTCCATGGAAAGTACCCCCACTAAGGTCTTAGAAGTAGGGTAAAGGTATCTGAGAGTTTTGTAGGGACTGCTAACCACAGAAGCTCAGAGCAGGGAGAAGACGCTCCAGCTGGCTGTCCAGGATCTCTGGGGCTCCAGGAAGGCAGGATGGCCATGCCTGCCCCTTTCTCTTCACCATCATAGCAAAACATACAGAGACTGGACAGGAATATCCACCAAGGATTAGGAAAGGTCTGGTGCTCAACTCTTAACTCTGGTGCTCAACTCTTACCTCCACAGGGTTAAGGACAGTAAGAAAAATTATCTCGGAACTTGGCCACGAGTAAAACCTGCTAGAGCTGTTCACATACAACTTGGAAATGCAGCAGGGTGTTATGTTGGGACTCCTCTAACAGAGCAAAGCTCAAAAAGAGAAGAAACAATGACCATCCACCCAACCCCGTTTTGCCATATGCCACTGTGTCACTTTGGTGTTAGTGGGAATGAAGCGCAATGGACCATGGTGCCAGCCTAACTGGCTATTACCCCCACCCTGACATCGTTCCTAGGGGACAAGTCAGAGCTGTGGTACAGGGGAATTCAAGCACATGGAGAACTCCCAGAAAGAAATGCTTGATGTTTAGGGAGGGACCTGTGCAGGTGCTGGTGTTCTGGGTTAGTGGATGGAGGTGAAAACAGTGAACTTCAGGGCCCCAACCTGATGGTGATGCTCCATATTGAGGCAGGCTGGTGCATGCACCCCATAGAGACATCCCAGGACAGCAAAGGGAGCTGAGTAGTGAGCTTAAATGGTGGGTCCTGGTCCCGGGGGTTGGGGAGACAGAGGAGGGCCCAGGGACAGATTTAACCTAAAATTGACCCTGAATAAAGAACAGGATGAGGGAAATGATGGAGACAAAGGGAAGGGAAGGGTAAAGACACTGACTGGAGGGAGGCTGTTAGCATGTATGGGGCAGGAGTAGGTTATGGGCTTGCCGTGAGAGTTTCCGAAAATCACCAGTGGAAGGCAGTCCTAGAAACAAAAATCAGATCAGATCAGATCAGTCGCTCAGTCGTGTACGACTCTTTGCGACCCCATGAACCGCAGCACGCCAGGCCTCCCTGTCCATCACCAGCTCCCGGAGGTCACTCAGACTCGCATCCATCGAGTCAGTGATGCCATCCAGCCATCTCATCCTCTGTCGTCCCCTTCTCCTCCTGCCCTCAATCCCTCCCAGCATCAGAGTCTTCTCCAATGAGTCAACTCTTCGCATGAGGTGGCCAAAATACTGGAGTTTCAAAAATAGATGGGACCAAATTGCAAAGGACCTTTTATTCCACAGAAGGAAGTGGGACATTGTCCTAGTTGGCAGCCAAGAGTCAATTGGACATTCAAAGGACCTGAAGTGATTCAGGATGGAAAGAAAAATGGTCGTTGTTTGAGGGACTATTTGGAAAGGTTAATCCTGAGTTTTTTATTGGTCTTTCCCTGAGGTCCTGCACACCACCTGGGGAGAGGGTGAGAATCTCACAGCAGGAATCCAAAGGCAGCATACAGAGTTCACTTCTGTGACTTTTGGACACAGCACAGCTGGGATGTGGGAGGGAGACCCCCACCTGCCCCTTCCTGCACTTCCCGATGCATCCTCCAGGAGGGACAGGACCCTGTGCCCTGTCCTACCAGCTGCACATGGGCACCTCATTCCAAAGCCTCAAGAAATGCATACATGCCTGTGTTCAAAAAGAGGATAAGCTCTGGACTCCTGGGGAGCTTCAAGTGAAAAGGGAAGGACCCCCAGCTGCATTTGTTTGAGCAAGCTCCAGGTGATGGACAGGGAAGCCTGGCGTGCTGCAGTCCATGGGGTTGCAAAGAGTCAGACACGACTGAGTGACTGAACTGAACTCAGCTGCCTTTGGTCAGTGAGGAACTCATCTTTACAGCTATTTCACTGGGTCACTTTGGCCAATTGTCCTTGGTGTATACCAAGGAGAGGTTGGTATACACCAACCTCTTATGAGGTTGTCTGAGAGGATTCATGGGTGGGGGTGCCTGAGAACACCCCCAGCATAAAGGCCATTGTCACATACGACATGGGAAGATGGAACAAAAAGTCATGCCAAATTCACAAGTAGATCAGTTAATTCTGCAAAAAAAAAAAAAAAAAGGAAAGACAGCAGAAGAAATGGCAATAAGAACAGCTTAAGATAAACTTGTGAGAACAGATGTAAATATAGGGGAGAGAGGAAGTCCCCCTCTATACTGAGAATATATAAAGCTTTCCCACATCTTCGGAGTCCATGGAGGAACTTGTATCCTCTTTCTCACTACCTCTCACTGCTTGTTCTAGCTTTTCCAGTCTTCTTTCTGTTTATTCTTGGCCCCTAATCTCTACCAGGCAAACACCCATGAGGTTACCTCCACCCCCATGCATTTTCTCCCAGCATCCCACCCACCTCTTCTCTCTGCTAATCTCTTTCCCCAAGTTCCCGCTCAAAATTTCTTCTTCCAATGCCTTCATGAATGAATTTCCTCTTACTTCTGTATACATACTTTCTTCTTATTTTTTAAGTTGCCTCATATAGTTTAAACTTGTATAAATGTCTCATGGGGCCACATTTACAAATGTATTTATGTAACTATATATTTTTTTTTCCTCTACAATTCTGGCTCCTGCTCTTCAGCCCCCGAGTCTCCTTGACCCTTGGGTACCAGCAGTGATTCTTCCTCACAAAGGATGCTGCCAATCCCATGACCTGATCCACAAAAGAGAAGACAGTTATTAAAGGAGATGGGTTTTGCTCTGCACTGCTCAGAGGCAGAAAGATTTGCTAATTTCTCAGCAACCTTCCCCGAGCCCACAGCATGGCTCCCTGAACTCTCCTATTACACACCTTCTTTTGTTGTTTTCCAAGAAACTTAGACTGAAAGTCCTGTGCCTGTCAGCTGGCAGGGTGCCTACCATTGTGCTTTTGTCACACAAATGGTGACATGCACACTTGCATTGAGAGAGAAGGAGAAACACACTACCAGCTCAGGCGTTCATTTTGAGCTAGGGCCTGGGGGACATAAAGGGCTCACACACCCTTCCACTACTCAACCACCCTGAAATCTCCAAGGTCAACAGGCATTTCTGGAGTGACTTTAGGAGTGTGGCCCAAAGGCATCCTTATTGGACACTCCAGCTTCAAAGGAATCCCTGTCTAGTAAAGAATTAGCCAACATCCTCTTATAATGAGCAGAATCATGGAGAGTAAGAATTGGTTGTAAAGAAGCCATCAACTAATGCAGACCCTGTTGAGAGCATATAAAGGGTTCACATAAAGGGAAAAGAGGGCAGGCTTTGACCAGTGTGCCTCGATTACGGTTTTTTAAGCTTCCTGTCAAATCTTTTTTAAATAGGATTTGACAGAGATTGAGTTACATAAAGAGATTTTAATAGAAAAAATGATTAGGCTGTTATTTAAGGATGCTCCACACTCATGGGCGTCAAACCAGTGCTTCCTTCCCCAGCATGGGGTGGATTCCACTGTGTCATCCACACTCTCTCCTGGCTCCTTGGACATACAAATAGTATCTGTTTGCTATGTTAGTTGGAAACTATTTTAAAAAATATTTAAAATTTCTAAATAAGGCACAAAAGGTGGCAACATGTCCTTTCAGGGTCATATGGAAACACTTGCACAACCAAGGATTCATTATGGATTGGAGCATATGTACTTTATTTACTACTGTTTATTATTGCTTGAAGTTCTCAGACTCAGTGAACTTGCATGTTTAACTTGTAGATTTTTGTCTAGTAAATCTGCAAATAATTTCTGTCAAGTATAAAAAAAAAAACAGTCTCAAACATGCAGCTTATTGCCCTGTGGGACATTAACCACTGTTGCATGTAAGCCAGTAATCTTATCCCAGCATTCTAGGGACTTCCCTGGTGGTCCAGTGGTTAAGACACTATGCTTTCAATGCAGGGGGCATGGGTTCAATCCCTGGTCAGGTAATTAAGATCCCACAAGCCACACAGCATGGCCAAAAAAAAAAAAAATCTTATCCAAACATTCCTATATTAAGCTGGCTCGAAATATCCAACTCCTCAAATGGTCTTTGGACCAGCTTTTGCCATATTATTGATTAATTATGAGTCAAATAAAATCCTTAACGTGTTCATTTCATATTTGAATGACTCATGTTTTAATTTAAAAAATACATACTTTGACAAGTTATTAGTCTAGAAATAGCTTTCCCTGAAAGTGCCCTGACCCTAGCCCTCAATGAACAGGGACCCATTGACCTGGTCTTATCAGCACCGTGTGCTCATCACTGACATGATGAGCCCTAGTCCATCCCCGGTGGAGGCAGGATAAAATGGGATCATCTGGAAAACAGTGCCAGGAAAATTCTCTCAAATATTCAACATCCTTTTAGGAGGCCTTTCTGTCTTCTTCTTTATCATTTCAGGTTTAATTTCTAAACATCTAAATATGATTGACAGTGCCACTATGAAGACCTTTTGAAAAGAACATTCACATCACTCATCTGCATGCTTACATCATTAAGTCTGGAACCTGGTAAGGACACAAATCCTCAGCTATAATTGAGCAGGTTTGTTCCCTGAACAGGGCGCAAGAGGGAAGATTGTGGTCCCTTCCCAAGTGTGAAACTGAGAGTGAAGCTGGTTTCAGTAACTGCCTGAAGTGGGAGAAAGGGGGAATATCATTCAGAGTTGACCTTCTCTATTGACTCCTAAAATATTTGTCCAGTATTGTGTTGGAGGAAGGAAGAAGCTGGCTGGGAGGGAGGGAAGCTGATGGTGGTTGGGGGTGGCCAGCCCTTTCCTCTGCATGTGGACCTCTGTCCTCAACAACCACAGCTGGGACAACACACCAACTCCTGAGCAGACATCAGGAGGGAAACATGGAGGAGGGAACGAAGAGACTAGAAAGAGAAGTAAGTTCCTCCGCAGTACGTAGGGTACAGACTATCTTAGACAACATTTCGCCCAAGCCCCTCATTGCACAATCCAGAACTGAAGCACAGAATGTGCGATTCCACCAGCCTAATAAGGCGGCAGAGTTTCCATGACACAACATGCCTGGGGAGGTGCACACTCTATATCCTGGGTGTAGTTCTGAGAATCTGTCCCGGCTGAGGTTGAGGGCTGGTCATGGACACAGTATCTCTGTTCAGACTTGGCTCTCAAATCTGCAAGGGAGGTGCTTCACACTATCCCACTCTTGCTGATCTGTGCACCTTTTGATCTTGTCTGTCTTGGCTTCTGAAGGGTAGAAATTCATTCTCTCACACACAAACAGACACACAAACGCTGTCCTAAATGTTCTGTGCATATGTGTAACATTCCCCTTAGAACAGAAAGGGATTTCTGGATAACAGGAAACATGTAGTTAAGGTTTTGATGACTACACTCCAAAAATGTTATGCCAATTGGCACTTTTAGCAGCAAAGTACAATGAGGTCCATCTCTGTGCACTCTTTTAATAAATACTGAAGTCATAAATCTCTTGCATTTTGCTACATTTATTTTAGTGTACCTTTTTTCATCTCTAGTTCATGTTTATGTTCTACCATATTTCAGGTCTATGAGTTGTCTGCTGTATTGCATCTCATTTATATTGGATTGTTTACCTTTTCTTATTGGTTTGGAGGTGTTCTTTAGATATTTTGGATATTATTTTATCCATTGTTTGTGTTTTAACTTTATGTATGACATACTAGAGATGTAAAAAAATTTTTTTTTCATCTGGCTTGGTCTTTTTTATTTATTGCTGTATAATTGCTTCACAACATTGTGCTAGTCTCTGTTGTATAGAAAAGTGAATCAGTCATATGTATACACACATCCCCTCCCTTGGAGAAGGGAATGGCAACCCACTCCAGTATTCTTGCCTGGAGAATCCCATGGGCAGAGGAGCCTGGCCAGTTACAGTCTATGGGGTTGCAAGAGTCAGACACAACTGAGTAGCTAAACACTACCCCCTACCTTCTGGGTTTCCCTCCCATCTAGGTCACCACAGAGCATCGAGTACAGTTCCCTGCAGGAATAGGCTCTCAGTAGTTACGTATTCATGCATAGCAGTATATATATGTCAGTCTCACCCTCCCAATTCTTCCCATCCTTCCTTTCCCCTCTTTGTATCCATACATTTGTTCCTTATGTCTATGTCTCTATTTCTGCATTACTGATAGATTCATCTGTATCATTTTTATAGATTCCACATATATGTGTTAATATAAGATATTTGTTTTTCTCTTTGACTTACTTCACTCCATATGACAGTCTTTACTTTCATGCATTGGAGAAGGAAATGGCAACCCACTCCAGCGTTCTTGCCTGGAGAATTCCAGGGACGGGGAAGCCTGGTAGGCTGCCGTCTATGGGTTCACACAGAGTCGGACACAACTGAAGCAACTTAGCAGCAGCAGCACCAGGTTCATCCATATCCCAACAAATGACCCAATTTTGTTTCCTTTTCATGGCTGTAAAAGTTAATGTAGATAAGTATATCAATATCTTATAACTTCCAGGATCTGCTTCATGTTTTGAATATAAATGTAATTTTAAATGACAAACACATGATACAAATATTTCTAGTATTTTCTAATAATCCTATAGGTTTTGTTTAATTTATAATCATCATGAGTGTGTGGTTAAGAACATAAAATCTTCAGTGGGAAGCAAATGGCATATCACTTATTAGAAAAAAATCACAGCTTTTCCCATGATTGAAGTGACATCTTTATTAATTACTATATTTCCATACAATATTGGGTCTGTTGCTAGAGCCTCAGTTCTATTCTATTGACCTGTGCTGTACTTTGCTTAGTCTGCTCAGTCATGTCCCACTCTTTGCAACACCATGGACTAGCCTGCATTGCGGGCAGATTCTTCACCATCTGAGCTGCCAGGGAAGCCCAAGAATACTGGAGTGGGTAGCCTATCCTTTCTCCAGTGGATTTTCCCAAACCACAAATCAAACTAGAGTCTCCTGCATTACAGGTGGACTTGTTACCAGCTGAGTTACCAAGGAAGCTCCTCTATTGACCTACGAATACCAGACCATCTGATCTGCCTTTTGAGAAATCTATATGCAGGTCAGGAAGCAACAGTTAGAACTGGACATGGAACAACAGACTGGTTCCAAATACGAAAAGGAGTACGTCAAGGCTGTATATTGTCACTCTGCTTATTTAACTTATATGCAGAGTACATCATAAAAAACACTGGAGTGGAAGAAACACAAGCTGAAATCAAGATTGTCAGGAGAAATATCAATAACCTCAGATATGCAGATGACACCACGCTTCTGGCAGAAAGTGAAGAGGAACTCAAAAGCCTCTTGATGAAAGTGAAAGTGGAGAGTGAAAAGGTTGGCTTAAAGCTCAACATTCAGAAAATGAAGATCATGGCATCTGGTCCCATCACTTCATGGGAAATAGATGGGGAAACAGTGGAAACAGTGTCAGATTTTATTTTGGGGGGCTCCAAAATCACTGCAGATGGTGATTGCAGCCATGAAATTAAAAGACGTTTACTCCTTGGAAGGAAAGTTATGACCAACCTAGATAGCATATTCAAAAGCAGAGACATTACTTTGCCAACAAAGGTCCATCTAGTCAAGGCTATGGTTTTTCCTGTGGTCATGTATACATGTGTGAGTTGGACTGCAAAGAAGGCTGAGCGCAGAAGAATTGATGCTTTTGAACTGTGGTGTTGGAGAAGATTCTTGAGAGTCCCTTGGACTGCAAGGCGATCCAACCAGTCCATTCTAAAGGAGATCAGCCCTGGAATTTCTTTGGAAGGAATGATGCTGAAGCTGAAACTCCAGTATTTTGGCCACCTCATGTGAAGAGTTGACTCATTGGAGAAGACTCTGATGCTGGGAGGGATTGGGGGCAGGAGGAGAAGGGGACGACAGAGGATGAGATGGCTGGATGGCATCACTGACTCAATGGACGTGAATCTGAGTGAACTCCGGGAGGTGGTGATGGACAGGGAGGCCTGGCATGCTGCAATTCATGGGGTCGCAAAGAGTCGGACACGACTGAGCGACTGAACTGAACTGAAGATGAATGATACTATAAATAAAGTTAGAACACAAACAATGGGTAAAATATTTCCCACATGATAAAATCTCTTTATTTTAATAGGAGAACTTAATTTGTCACATTTATTGTGGTTACTGATTTGCTTTGACTTTTACTCTTGTTTTCTTATTTTATGTTCCTATGAAACAATTTCTTTTTGCATATTTGTTTCCTTACAGTCGGGTTGTACAATTTTCTTTCTTTGTGCTCCCTCTAGTGGTTTTAAAGTTCTGTAACCTATTTCTATTTGTAATTACTCTTAAAAATGTAAAAGAGTATTTTTTTCCTCAATGTGTCTAGAAGTGCTGGTCACTTCTCAATGAGACAAAATATTGAACATGTTTTTACTTTTCTTCCCTTTCTTTCTACTCATCCCCCTCCAAACTCCCAAGGTTAATTGAAATAATCTGGAAGTTTCATTTCAGATGTTTTTAAATACATTTTGTCCTTCTTCTGTGTTAAGAACTATTTTCTAAAAATTACATTAAAAATCACAGGTACATTGCTGCTGCTGCTGCTAAGTTGCTTCAGTCGTGTCTGACTTTGTGCGACCCCATAGACAGCATATTAGCCACAGTTAAAATAACACTCATTACTTTGGCAATTTTGCTGCACACCACACTTCCTTGTTACATACCTCATCTACTTTATGTTTCCTTGGGTTCATTTTGCTTGAAATACCCTCCAGTATTTTATTTCCATAAATGTCCTTTGATAGAATAATTTCTCTGATCTCTTTCATTCCTGAAGATCTTCTTTCACTTCCTTAGTTGAAAAATGATTGTTCAAAAATGTAGATGCACATATATACAGGAGAAAATGAACCTGTAACAGTCGTGGGGGAAGAGTGGTAAGGACGTAGAGAGTAGTATAAACGACTTAATCATGAGCCCTCTGACCAGAGGGTCAAGAGACAGGGGCTGGTGATAAAATTTACACATAAGGGAGTGATTACAGGAAAACCAAACCCCAAAGTCACTGAGTTCTCTTTCTGGGAACAAGACTGGGATGACCAGGGGAAGGATGAAGAAGAGAGGGAGGTTAAAGTATTGTTGTTTTCTGTTTGTTTGTTCAATTTTAATCTTTAAACCTGAGCCTGAATTATTTCAATATACAAAGGAATTTCTTAGTTCCAACCCAAATCTGGGGTATGAAGTTAGGTTTTACCTGTGAGCGACTCAGTTTATTGGCCAAATAAAGAGAGAACAAACCACATAGAAGTTTACAAAACCAATGTCTCTCCCACCCCATCCCTTTTTTTACCACACACACACACACACACACACACACACACACACACCTTTATGCATGAAGAGTGTGGGGGTGTGCGTGTGCGTAACAGGCTTCTCTCTGGCTCTCTCTCTCTCTCTTTCCTCCTGAGAAATGCATTTTTTACCTCTCCTTCAACACTGTCCCCTGAGCTGACTATTTTGTTTCTAGATAACAATCTCTTAACCCAACCCACCCCCATAGCCTTCTCAGTTCTTGGCTTTATATTTCCTACTCCCTTTGGGACCCATAGAGAACCAACCCTCACCTCTGCCACTCATCAAAGTGTTCCTAGATCCTCTGATTCCTCTGGTCCCCTGAACTCAGTCCATCTTTCAAAACAAGTCCTGCCTCCTCTTCTTGAAGTTCTTCAGGAACCATGTCTCTATTGCTACGCACAGTGCATCAGTGTGGCTTGATTTAAGCCCCACAACCTGCTCCTAATCACTGTCTTAAGGTGAGAAAGTTCAGAAGGAAGCCACCAGGAGACAAGGTCCCTAAGCTTCCACTTGCCTAGGTTGGCAGTGGTTTCACTCTGACACCATCCTGGGCTTGACTAACAGCTCCCGTGGCCTGCAGTTATATCTATGACTTCTGTGTTTGGCTGTTTTGCTTTCCATATTTATTAAGAAAAGCAATTGGGATTTAGGGGGCAAGATGTTCATTAGCACTCATATTCCAAATTTGACTACCACACTACGTGAACATTAACTTTTTTCTCTTATTCATATGAAATTCTGACAAAGACTCCTTGACCAAATTCAGGTTCTTCTGAGCCCTATTCTTAACTAGTCTTCAACCTTGTAGTCTCCCAGCACAAATGATTCCATCTAACACCCAACCTAAAAGCCTTGAACAAACTTGAGCATCATTTCTAACAACTCAAGGCTGTGTCCCTGGGATGACCTAGCCCCTGTTACAGCTCCTGCCTGAAAAAACTCAAGGCTAAAAAAACAGTTTACTGCCAGTCAACACTTGAAGATAGTATCCTGGTCTCCTAGTCTGTATAGAAGGGTAGGAACCAGTTTCCACAAGTGGAAATTCTTGTAAATTTCCATTTTTCTTTATTTAAATTTTTATTTTATATTGGAGTATAGTTGATGAACAATGTTATGTTCATTTCAAGTATACAGCAGTGATTCAGTTTTACATATACATGTATCTGGGCTTCCCTGGTGGCTCAGTGGTAAAGAACTGCCTGCCAATGCAGGAGAAGCAGGATTAATCCCTGGGTCGGGAAGATCCCCTGGAGAAGGAAATGGCAACCCACTCCAGTATTCTTGCCTGGGAAATCCCATGGACAAAGAAGCCTGGTGGGCTACAATCCATGAGGTTCCAAGAATCAGACACCTCAGTAACTAAACAACAACAACAACATACACATATCTATTCTTTTTCAAATTCTTTTCATATTTAGGTTACTATAGAATATTGAATTGAGTTCCCAGTGCTATTCAGTAGGTCCTTGTTGGTTACCTATTTTAAATATAGCAGTGTATATATTTCAGTCCCAAACTCCCAATCTATCCCCACCCTCATCTTTCCTCATTGGTAACCAAAAGCTATGAGTCTGTTTCTATTTGTAAATAGGCTCATTTGTATCTTTTTTTTAGATTCCATATGTAAGTAATATCATGATACTTGCCTTTCTTTGTCTGGCTTACTTCACTTAGTTGATAATCTCTAGGTCCATCCATGTTGCTATAGATGTCATCATTTCATCCTTTTTAATGGCTAAGTAGTATTCCATTGTATATATGTACCACTTCTTTATCCAGTCTTCTGTCAATGCACATTGAGGTTGCTTACATGTCTTGGGTATAGTAAACAGTGGTTCAGTGAACACTGACTCTGCTTAATCCCCTGCTTACCTCACTCCCTACTCCCTCATCCTCCCTTTCAAACACCTAGTCACCTCTGCTCAAGTCATAGTTGAATTCAGTTTACCCCGGACTCTTCCCTATTTCAATAATGTATTAATGAATAAAACCTGTTTATCATCTTAGCTAGGACCCAGTTTTATCTTTGACAATTATCTGGTGTCACAACTTGGAAAGAATCAGACACATCATTTGACTACTGGACCACTCACTCAGGACCCCAAATGCACAGCTTTGAAGTCTTCGTCTTCACTCCTGACTTACTGATTGGGAATCCATTGGTGAGTCCAACTCCTGATCCAGTGCTGATCCAACCCCATGAATCGCAGCACGCGAGGCCTCCCTATCCATCACCAGCTCTCGGAGGTCACTCAGACTCACATTCATCGAGTCAGTGATGCCATCCAGCCATCTCATCCTCTGTCGTCCCCTTCTCCTCCTGCCCCCAATCCCTCCCAGCATCAGAGTCTTCTCCAATGAGTCAACTCTTCGCATGAGGTGGCCAAAATACTGGAGTTTCAGCTTTAGCATCATTCCTTCCAAAGAAATCCCAGGGCTGATCTCCTTCAGAATGGACCAGTTGGATCTCCTTGCAGTCCAAGGGACTCTCAAGAGTCTTCTCCAACACCACAGTTCAAAAGCATCAATTCTTCGGCGCTCAGTCTTCTTCACAATCCAGCTCTCACATCCATACATGACCACAGGAAAGACCATAGCCTTGACTAGATGGACCTTTGTTGGCAAAGTAATGTCTCTGCTTTTGAATATGCTATCTAGGTTGGTCATAACTTTCCTTCCAAGGAGTAAGCCTCTTTTAATTTCATGGCTGCAGTCACCATCTGCAGTGATTTTGGAGCCCAGAAAAACAAAGTCTGACACTGTTTCCACTGTTTCCCCATCTATTTCCCATGTAGTGATGGGACCAGATGCCATGATCTTCGTTTTCTGAATGTTGAGCATTAAGCCAACCTTTTCGCTCTCCACTTTCACTTTCATCAAGAGGCTCTTGAGTTCCTCTTCACTTTCTGCCATAAGGGTGGTGTCATCTGCATATCTGAGGTTATTGATATTTCTCCCAGCAATCTTGATTCCAACTTGTGTTTCTTTCAGTCCAGCATTTCTCATGATGTACTCTGCATATAAGTTAAATAAACAGGGTGACAATATACAGCCTTGACGTACTCCTTTTCCTATTTGGAACCAGTCTGTTGTTCCATGACCAGTTCTAACTGTTGCTTCCTGACCTGCATACAGATTTCTCAAGAGACAGATCAGGTGGTCTGGTATTCCCATCTCTTTCAGAATTTTCCACAGTTTATTGTGATCTACACAGTCAAAGGCTTTGGCATAGTCAATAAAGCAGAAATAGATGTTTCTCTGGAACTCTCTTGCTTTTTCCATGATCCAGCGGATGTTGGCAATTTGATCTCTGCTTCCTCTGCCTCTTCTAAAACCAGCTTGAACATCAGGAAGTTCACGGTTCACATATTGCTGAAGCCTGGCTTGGAGAATTTTGAGCATTACTTTACTAGTTAAATAAGCAGGGTGAGAATATACAGCCTTGACCTACTCCTTTTCCTATTTGGAACCAGTCTGTTGTTCCATGTCCAGTTCTAACTGTTGCTTCCTGACCTGCATATAGGTTTCTCAAGAGGCAGGTCGGGTGGTCTGGTATTCCCATCTCTTTCAGAATTTTCCACAGTTTATTGTGATCCACACAGTCAAAGGCTTGGCATAGTTAATAAAGCAGAAATAGATGTTTTTCTGGAACTCTCTGGCTTTTTCGATGATCCAGCGGATGTTGGCAATTTGATCTGGTTCCTCTGCCTTTTCTAAAACCAGCTTTAACATCTGGTAGTTCATGGTTCACGTATTGGTGAAGCCTGGCTTGGAGAATTTTGAGCATTACTTTACTAGTGTGTGAGATGAGTGCAATTGTGTGGTAGTTTGAGCATTCTTTGGCATTGCCTTTCTTTGGGATTGGAATGAAAACTGACATTTTCCAGTCCTGTGGCCACTGCTGAGTTTTCCAAATTTGCTGGCATATTGAGTGCAGCATTTTCACAGCATCATCTTTCAGGATTTGAAATAGCTCCACTGGAATTCCTTCACCTCCACTAGCTTTGTTCGTAGTGATGCTTTCTAAGGCCCACTTGACTTCACATTCCAAGATGTCTGGCTCTAGATCAGTGATCACACCATCATGATTATCTGGGTCATGAAGATCTTTTTTGTACAGTTCTTCTGTGTATTCCTACCACCTCTTCTTAATATCTTCTGCTTCTGTTAGGTCCATCTCATTTCTGTTCTTTATTGAGCCCATCTTTGCATGAAATGTTCCCTTGGTATCTCTAATTTTCTTGAAGAGATCTCTAGTCTTTCCCATTCTGTTGTTTTCCTCTATTTCTTTGCATTGATCACTGAGGAAGGCTTTCTTATCTCTTCTTGCTATTTTTTGGAACTCTGCATTCAGATGCTTATATCTTTCCTTTTCTCCTTTGCTTTTCACTTCTCTTCTTCTCACAGCTATTTGTAAGGCCTCCTCAGACAGCCATTTTGCTTTTTTGCATTTCTTTTCCATGGGGATGGTCTTGATCCCTGTCTCCTGTACCATGTCATGAACCTCCGTCCATAGTTCATTAGGCACTCTCTGTCAGATCTAGTCCCTTAAATCTATTTCTCACTTCCACTGTATAATCATAAGGAATTTGATTTAGGTCATATCTGAATGGTCTAGTGGTTTTCTCTACTTTCTTCAAGTTAAGTCTGAATTTGGCAATAAGGAGTTCATGATCTGAGCCACAGTCAGCTCCCGTTCTTGTTTTTGTTGACTGTATAGAGCTTCTCCATCTCTGGCTGCAAAGAATATAATCAATCTGATTTCAGTGTTGACCATCTGGTGATGTTCATGTGTAGAGTCTTCTCTCGTGTTGTTGCAAGAGGGTATTTGCTATGACAAGTGTATTTTCTTGGCAAAACTCTATTAGTCTTTGCCCTGCTTCATTCCGTATTCCAAGGCCAAATTTGCCTGTTACTCCAGGTGTTTCTTGACTTCCTATTTTTGCATTCCAGTCCCCTATAATGAAAAGGACATCTTTTTAAAGGTATTAGTTCTAAAAGGTCTTGTAGGTCTTCACAGAACTGTTCGGCTTCTTCAGTGTTATGGGTTGGGGCATAGACTTGGATTACTGTGATATTGAATGGTTTGCCTTGGAAACAAACAGAGATCATTCTGTTGTTTTTGAGATTGCATCCAAGTACTGCATTTCGGACTCTTTTGTTGACCATGATGGCCACTCCATTTCTTCTAAGGGATTCCTCCCTGCAGTAGTAGATATAATGGTCATCTGAGTTAAATTCATCCATTCCAGTCCACCTTAGTTCACTGATTCCTAGAATGTTGATGTTCACTCTTGCCATCTCCTGTTTGACCACTTCCAATTTGCCTTGATTCATGGACCTGACATTCCAGGTTCCTACGCAATATTGCTCTTTACACCATTGGACCTTGCTTCTATCACCAGTCACATCCACAACTGGGTATTTTTTTTTTTTTTTTTTTTGCCTTGGCTCCATCCCTCATTCTTTCTGGAGCTATTTCTCCACTGATCTCCAGTAGCATATTGGGCACCTACTGACCTGGGGAGTTCCTCTTTCAGTATCCTATCATTTTGCCTTTTCATACTGTTCATGGGGTTCTCGAGGCAAGAATACTAAAGTGGTTTGTCATTCCCTTCTCCAGTGGGCCACATTCTGTCAGACCTCTCCACCATGACCTGCCCATCTTGGGTTGCCCCACGGGCATGGCTTAGTTTCATTGAGTTAGACAAGGCTGTGGTCCTAGTGTGATTAGATTGACTAGTTTTCTGTGATTATGGTTTCAGTGTGTCTGCCCTCTGATGCCCTCTTGCAACATCTACCGTCTTCCTTGGGTTTCTCTTACCTTGGACGTGGGGTATCTCTTCACTGCTGCTCCAGCAAAGCAGAGCCGCTGCTCCTTACCTTGGATGAGGGGTATCTCCTCACTGCCGCCCCTCCTGACCTTGAATGAGGAATAGCTCCTCTAGGCCCTCCTGCACCCGCGCAGCCACCGCTCCTTGGACATGGGGTTGCTCTTCTCGCCTGCCTCCCTGGCTTCTACAGTTGGTATTACCAACTTAATATTATAAGATCCTTTAAAGAAAGTCTATTTGAATTGGCTTAGATAAAAACGAATGCTTACAGAAATTAAATACTTCTAAAACTCCCAGAAATTTAGAAATATTTATTGAGTTCACTTGATTTAGGTAAATCTTTGATAAATAAGACTAGTTTAATATTATACAATAAGTTTAATTTCTTAAAAGTATGTCTTCTTAATTGTTAGATTTAAATGTAATAATCATGCATTTTTATTGTACTTGAGTTGACTAATCAAATAAGCTTGTTAGATGTAGAAGACCTACTTACTAGATGTAGAAGATTATATAAACTATAAATTTTATTTTAACCAATTGAGTTATTATTCTGACAAATTTCATTTCAAATATAATTACATTTTATAAAATGCTTACTTAAAAGTAGTTTCCGTAATCTCTTTTGTAACTTGCAACCTTAGACTTACACCAAGTTAAATTAACAGATATTCATTAAATAGATTATTTATAAGATAAAATATTGACATTCATTATTAAGCATCAGTTCAGTTCAGTTGCTAAGTCGTGACCGACTCTTTGAGACCCCATGAATTGCAGCACTCCAGGCCTCCCTGTCCATCACCAACTCCCAGAGTTCACTGAGACTCATGTCCATCAAGTCAGTGATGCCATCTAGCCATCTCATCCTCTGTCGTCCCCTTCTCCTCCTGCCCGCAATCCTACCCAGCATCAGAGTCTTTTCCAATGAGTCAACTCTTCTCATGAGGCGGCCAAAGTATTGGAGTTTCAGCTTTAGCATCAGTCCTTCCAAAGAACACCCAGGACTGACCTCCTTTAGCATGGACTGATTGGATCTCCTTGCAGTCCAAGGGACTCTCAAGAGTCTTCTCCAACACCACAGTTCAAAAGCATCAATTCTTCGGTGCTCAGCTTTCTTCACAGTCCAACTCTCACATCCATACATGACTACTGGGAAAACCATAGCCTTGAGTAGATGGACGTTTGTTGGCAAAGTAATGTCTCTGTTTTTTAATATGCTGTCTAGGTTGAAGTCAATGCGCCTTAGCAAGCATCACTACGAACAAAGCTAGTGGAGGTGATGGAATTCCAGTTGAGCTATTCCAAATCCTTAAAGATGATGCTGTGAAAGTGCTGCAATCAATATGCCAGCAAATTTGGAAAACTCAGCAGTGGCCACAAGACTGGAAAAGGTCAGTTTTCATTCCAATCCCAAAGAAAGGCAATGCTCTCAAACTACCACACGATTGCATTCATCTCACACGCTAGTAAAGTAATGCTCAAAATTCTCCAAGTCAGGCTTCAGCAATATGTGAACCGTGAACTTCCAGATGTTCAAGCTGGTTTTAGAAAAGGCAGAGGAACCAGAGATCAAATTGCCAGCATCTGCTGGATCATTGAAAAAGCAAGAGAGTTCCAGAAAAACATCTATTTCTGCTTTATTGACTATGCCAAGCCTTTGACTGTGTGGATCACAATAAACTGTGGAAAATTCTGAAAGAGATGGGAATACCAGACCACCTGATCTGCCTCTTGAGAAACCTATATGCAGGTCAGGAAGCAACAGTTAGAACTGGACATGGAACAACAGACTAGTTCCAAAGAGGAAAAGGAGTACGTCAAGGCTGTATATTCTCATCCTGCTTATTTAACTTGTATGCAGAGTACATCATGAGGAATCCTGGGCTTGAAGAAGCACAAGCTGGAATCAAGATTGCCAGGAGAAATAGCAGTAACCTCAGATATGCAGATGATACCACCCTTATGGTAGAAAGTGAAGAGGAACTAAAAAGCCTCTTGATGAAAGTGAAAGTGGAGAGTGAAAAAGTTGGCTTAAAGCTCAATATTCAGAAAACGAAGATCATGGCATCTGGTTCCATCACTTCATGGGAAATAGATGGGGAAACAGTGTCAGACTTTATTTTGGGGGGCTCCAAAATCACTGCAGATGGTGACTGCAGCCATGAAATTAAAAGAGGCTTACTCCTTGGAAGGAAAGTCATGACCAACATACATAGCATATTAAAAAGCAGAGACTTTGCAAACAAAGGTCCGTCTAGTCAAGGCTATGGTTTTTCCAGTGGTCATGTATGGATGTGAGAGTTGGACTGTGACTAAATGGCTTGAACAACAAAAACGTTTGTCACGTTTCATGGTGATGGCGTGGAGAAGGCAATGGCACCCCACTCCAGTACTCTTGCCTAGAAAATCCCATGGATGGAGCAGCCTGGTAGGCTGTAGTCCATGGGGTCGCTACGAGTCAGACGCAACTGAGCGACTTCACTTTCACTTTTCACTTTCACACAATGGGGAAGGCAATGGCAACCCACTTCAGTGTTCTTGCCTGGAGAATCCCAGGGACGGCAGAGTCTGGTGGGCTGCCGTCTATGGGGTCGCACAGAGTCAGACATGACTGAAGCGACTTAGCAGCAGCAGCAGTATGGTGATGGTGATGCAGATCAACATCAGGACTGGTGAAGCAGACCAATGGCATAGATGGAGACTCGGGCTCACCCCTTGTATTAGAGTTCTCCAGAAAAATAGAAACAATAGCAGGAGAGAGAAAGAGAGATTAACTTATTATGAGGAATTGGCTTTCACAGTTATGGAGGCTGTCAAGTTTTAAGATAGTCAGGGTGAATCAGCATGCTCAAGACCCAAGGAGAGCCACTGTTTTAGTTTCAGGCCAAAAGCAAGAAAAAAACTGACATCCTAGTTTGAAGGCCATCAGATGGAGAATTCTCTCTTATGTGGAGGAGGGTAAGCCTTTTATTCTATTCAGGCTTTCAACCAGTTGGATGAGACCCACCCAAATCAGGGAGGGCAAACTGCTCTACTCAGTCTACCAATTCAAATTTCATTCAGGGATAAAGAAAATGGGACATATAATTATAATGGAATGCTGCTGCTGCTGCTTAATTGCTTCAATTGTGACCAACTCAGTGTGACCCTATGGACTGCAGCCTGCCAGGCTCCTCTGTCCATGGGATTCTCTAGGCAAGAGTACTAGAGTGAGTTGCCATGACCTCCTCCAGGGGATCTTCCCAACCCAGGGATCGAATCCTGGTCTCCTCCATTGCAGGCAGAGTCTTTACCATGGAATTGCCAGGGAAGCCTAGTAGAATGCTGCTGCTGCTAAGTCGCTTCAGTCGTGTCCAACTCTGTGTGACCCTATGGACAGCAGCCCACCAGGCTCCTCTGTCCATAGGATTCTCTAGTCAAGAATACTGGAGTGGGTTGCCATTTTCTTATCCAAATGCAATGCTACTCAGCCATAAAAACAAATCAAATTTTACCATTTGCAATGACATGGATGGACTTGGAGGATATTAAGCAGTGAATTAAGTCAGACAGAGAAAGACAAATACTATATGGTATCGCTTACATGTAGAATCTGAAAAAGAAAGCAAACTAGTGACTATAACAAAAAAGAGACTCACAGATATGGGGAACAAACTAGTGGTTACTAGTGGGGAAGGAGAATGGGGGAAAGACAGTATAAGGATAGGGGATTAAAAGGTACGAACTGCTGCTGCTGCTGCTAAGTCGCTTCAGTCGTGTCCGACTCTGTGCGACCCCATAGACGGAAGCTCACCAGGCTCCCCTGTCCCTGGGATTCTCCAGGAAAGAACACTGGTGTGGGTTGCCATTTCCTTCTCCAATGCATGAAAGTGAAAAGTGAAAGTGAAGTCGCTCAGTCGTGTCCGACTCTTAGTGACCCCATGGACTGGAGCCTACCAGGCTCCTCCGTCCATGGGATTTTCCAGGCAAAAGTACTGGGGTGGGGTGCCAATGCCTTCCCCGAAAAGGTATGAACTATTATGTATAAAATAAGCTACAAGGATATATTGTAGAGGACTTCCCAGGTGGCACTACTGTTAAAGAACCTGCCTCCCAAAGCAGGATTCATAAGAGATATGGGTTCGATCCTTGGGTTGGGAAGATTCCCTGGTGGAGGGCATGGAAACCCACTCCAGCATTCTTGCTTGGAGAGTCCCACAGACAGAGGAGCCTGGCAGGCTACCCCTGTCCATAGGGTTCCATGGAGTTGGACACAACTGATGTTACGTAGCATGCACAGAATGTAAACCACCAAGAATGGATCATAAATTAAACTATGGCCTCTGGATGATAATGATATATCAATATAGTTTGTATGTTATTTGGAAATAGGGTCATTGCAGACGTAGTTAAGATGGAGTCATATTGGAATGGGTGTTACCAAGTCCAAGCTCATACTGCTCACAGTATGACATGCCAATAAATTGAGAGATGAGTTGTGGGGGCAAGGAATAGGGACTTTATTTGAAAAGCCATCAGACCAAGAGAGGGTGGACTAGTGTCCCAAAGGACCATCTTAGAGATTTCAGACTTCCTTTATACTAAAAGGATGGAGTGTGGCTGATTTGATTGTTGCGAACTTCTTGGTGATGGAATCCTTTGCTCTTGTACCTGTCCAAGTAGGTCTGCTCACAATGTTCCTATAAACTTCCAATAAGGCAAACTTTATCCTCTGTTCTGAAACTTTCTGAATGGAAAAGTGTTATACCTTTAAAGGTCAGAGCCCTGAGAATGGGCTATCCAGTCTGTTTCAGGCTATAGGCAACATTCTTTTACAAAAGGTGCAAAGCCAGCATGACTAAGAATGAAAGTCGCTCAGTTGTGTCCGATTCTTTGCAACCTCATGGAGGTGTTCTCTGTCCATGTAATTTTCCAGGCAAGAATACTGGAGTGGGTAGCCATTCCCTTCTCCAGGGAATCTTCCCAACCCAGGAATCGAACCCAGGTCTCCAGCATTGCAGGCAGATTCTTTACCGTCTGAGCCACCAGGAGCACAATGGTTAGAGCTAAAGCAATAGATTCAGCATGGAAACAGATGTGTTCTGATGAAGGCAGAGAAGGAGTGATATGTCTACAAGCCAAGTTTTACCACCAAATATTTACCAGCAAACCATGAGAAGCTAGGTGAGACACATAGAAAAGATTCTTTCACAGCTCTTAGAAGGAACCAACCTTTTTGCTGACTTTGATCTTGGACTTCTAGCTTCTAGAATTGTTGAGACAATAGATTTCTGTTGTGCAAGGCTCTCCGTTTGTGGTACTTTGTTATGGCAGCCCTAGCAAACTAGTACATGTGGACGTACAAAAATTTATTTAATCACTTTCCTTCTTTGGACTTTTAAGGCCTTTCTTCAATCTCTTACTTTTAAAAATGCTGCAGTGAATGCCTTTTGCACACACTATTCACTACTCTAGCATGGTGAATTTCTAGACCAAAATTGCCAAGGCAAAGGATGTATAATACTGTATGATATCACTTATATGTGGAATCTAAAAAGTAAAACAAATAAGTGAATATAACAAAAAAACAGACTTACACAAACTGAGAACAAACCAGTGCTTACCAGTGGGAGAAGAAAAGGGGAAGGGCAAAATACAGGTGGAGGATTGGAGGTACAAACTATTTATATATATATATATATATATATATATATATATATTTATATATATTAAGCTACAGAATATATTGTATAGCACAGGGAATATAGTCAATATTTTATAATGACTGTAAATGGAATATGCAAGCGTGCATGCTAAGTCGCTTCAGTTGTGTCCAACTCTTCACGACCCTATGGACCATAGCCCACCAGACTCCTCTGTCTATGGGATTCTTCAGGCAAGAATACTAGAGTGGGTTTCTATGTCCTCCTCCAGGGAATTTTCCTCAGCCAGGGATCAAACCCGTGACTCTCGCATCTCCTGCATTGGCAGGCAGGTTCTTTACCACTGGCACTACCTGGGAAGCCAGCTGTGAATCACTATATTGTACACCTGTGACATACAGTGTTGTACATGAGCTATAGTTTAATTAAAAGAATAAAAAGATGTATGTGTGGGGATCCATACTGCCAAGTGCCTTCCCAGGACTTGGGAGAGTCTGCATTCCCTCCAACATTCAGGAGAAGGGCTGCTTCCCCTATTTCCATCACCACAGTGTGTTATCAAAATTTTGAATCTTTGGGACTTTCCTGGTGTTCCAGTGGTTAGGGGACATGATTTCGATCCCTGATCCAGAAAGATTCCACATGCCTCAGAGTAACCAAGCCCATGTGTCCCCAACTACTGAGCCTGTGCTCTAGAGCCCATGTTCTGCAACAAGAGAAGCCGTTGCAGCGAGAAGCCCACGCATCACAAGTACACAGTAGCCCCACCTGCTCCCATTAGAGAAAACCCAGGCATAGCAATGAAGACTCAGCACAGCCAAATAATAATAATAAAGAAAAAACTCCTATAACATCAAAATGCAGAATTAAAAAAATTTTTTTGTTTAAAATTTTGGATCTTTTCCATTCCGATAATAGAAAAATAGTATCTCTATGCAGTTTAGGTTTGCGTTTATTATTATGAATCACTTGTCTATACTTTCCTGTGAACGCATTTCTCTATCATATTGTTGATCTTTCTTACCAGTTTTGGAGGAGTTTTTTTTGTGTATCAGGGAAATTTACCCTTTGTGATATATGATGCAAATACTTTTCCCAGTTAGCTATTTGACTTTTCACTGTTTTCATGGTGGTTTTAAAATAAAATGTTTTGTGTATTTGAATTGATCACTTCACTTTAATGGTTTCTGGATTTTGTGTTAAACAACAGAGAATTGCTCATACTGGAATTGCTCCATTCTAGTATGATCTAAGAAATGTCCTGTGGTTCTTTCTTATGGAGGTGATAGCAGCAGTGGTGGTGAAAGTTAGGTGGGCATGTTTCACATTTAAGTCTTCGATGCATCTGGAGTTTATCCTGATATAAAGCAGTGGTTTGAATCCAAACTTATGTTTTTCTAATACTTGACAGTTGTCCCCACACCACGTTTTCCCCACTGATTTGAAGTGAAATCTTTGTCAGATATTAAATACTCATGACTCTTTATGTCTACTTTTAGACTTTATGTCTCATAATTACACCAGTTTAATTATTAATATACTATAATAGTGTTCTCTCATCACTGTTTTTTCAGGCATTTCCTAGTTAGAAACAAGCAAGAGCTTGTTCATTTTTTCACATGGACTTTAGAACCAATTGTGTGTTGCTCAAGAAAATTTTATTGCTATTTTTAATTTGGATTATTAGTTACAGATAAATTTAAATAACATAAATTTAGAAATAACATTGTTTTGATGCTGAATCCACACCAGTGAACTGTGCTTTGGAGAATCTTTCCATAAAGTAAGTTAATCTTTTGTGACCCCTGAAGCAATTCTTCACATAGGGTCTTGCATGTATCTTGTTAATTTCTGGGTATTTGTCCTGAGTATTTGTTTCTATTGTAAACATATAATCTTTCCTTCCACTATTCTAATTCTAGTTTGTATATAAGAAAACTATTGGTTTCTGTATGTTAAGGAATCACACCCCTTACAGAATTCTTTTACTATTTATTCTAGTTTAGTTTTTTTTTAGCTGAATCTCTAGGGATTTCCAAAAGTGAAATTTTTTTATCTACAAATAGGATAAATATACCCCTGCTTTCCAGCATTTATATTTTGCTTTTTTTTTTTATCCAGCTGCAGTGGAAAATGATGGTAGGAGGGCTGACATGCTTCTCTGGTTCTCTTCTCTGATTGCTTCCTATGTTTTTTGACTGTTTTTACCAACTATTTCAAGCAAAAGATAGAAAAAGCTTTTGCACACTGCTATATATTATAACACTGACTTGTTTTTTTTAAAGGAGGCTTAGTAAGAACTTAAATTATTAACAACAGAAAAGTTGAGGAGATTATAGTTGAAGGGGTTTCCCTGGTGGCTCAGATGGTAAAGAATGTGCCTGCAATGCGGGAGATCCAGGTTCGATCCCTGGGCTGGGAAGATCCCCTGGGAGAAGGCAATGGCTACCCACTCCAGTATTCTTGTCTGGAGAATCCCATGGACAGAAGAGCCTGGAGGGCTACAGTCCATGGAGTCACAAAGAGTCAGACACAACTGAGGAACTAACACTTTCAGAGTATCACAAAGAATAACAACACAGAAATGATAGTGTATAATATCATTTGTGGGCTTCCCTGGTGGCTTGGCTGGTAAACAATTTGCCTGCAATCCAGGAGACCTGGGTTTGATCCCTGGGCTGGGAAGATACCCTGGAGAAGGGAACAACTATCCACTCCAGTACTCTGACATGGAGAATTCCATGGGCTGTGTAGTCCATGGGGTTGCAAAGAGTCGGGCACGACTGAGCGACTTTCACTTTCAAAATTATCTGTAAAAAGCACTATCTAAAACTTGTAGATATAGAATATTTATAACTACCTGAAAAATATCTGAAAAGTGGCAATAGAAAGAAAAACAACTTTACTAATATGTGATTAACAGTGATTGTCACTAGGTAACAAGATTAAAAGTGATTGCTTTTCCTAATTTTTCTCTTTTCCAATTTCACATAATGAGCTGACATTATGTCATAGTGGGAGAAGGAGTTTTATTTTAAAATTTTGTAACCAAATTTAATGATTAAAAGTGTAATTGGAAGCCAGCCCCTTTGGGCATAGCTTGACATCAATCTGCAGTTGAACTACTCCAAGGGGCAGATGAACCCTAAAGGGTGAATTCTGGGCAACATCAGCACTACATCTTTCGTCTTTCTAATGTGGGCAATAGAGAGCAGCTGTAAATACAGATGAAGCTCTGCTTGCTCTCCCACTGATCACCTCCTGCTGTGAGGCCCAGTTCCTAACAGGCCATGGACAGGTAATGGTCCATGAGCCCAGGAGTTGGGGACCCCTGTTCTTGGCTACTTTGCGGGGAAGCTCAAAAATCCCAATTTTCAACACATGTGTGTGCTTTTGCCTAAAACCACAAGACCTGAGAAAGTTCTGGGACTCTGTTCCTCCCTAGGGTTTGAAGCTGCCTGGTCTCCTCTATGAGAAAGCAAATCTCATACTAGTATGGTGCCAAATGGATCAAAAACCAACGGCTTAAAGAAAACCCCTTCTATTCCTTCTATTTACTCACATCTATAAAAAATGTTAAGAGGTATAGAAATTATGCCAAACATTTTCTTACTCTATTAGAACAGGCAGATATCTAGAAATGAGCAGAGAAAGGAGGGACATAGGCCAAATGGTAGGAAGTCACACATCCTGTAAACAATGAGGATCCTTGGGCAAACAAAGAAAAGCAAGAACCTCCAGGCTGACAGGAAACCACACATTCTGGGGTGATAAGTGTAAGCAGATAAAGCTGGGAATCTCTGAGGTCCAAATGTAACCTGCTTCTAATTATGCCTTCATTACAATAAAATTAGCCTTACAGGTAAGAATTTCCCGTCATGCACCTATGCCATGACACTTCTGATCAAGGCTTCTGCATGCATGCATATGAAATTGCTTCAGTCATCTCCAACTCTTTGGGACCCTGTGGACTGTGGCCCACCAGACTCCTCTGTCCATGGGATTTTCCAGGCAAGAATACTGGAGTGAGTTCTAATCAAGGCTAAATAAGAACAAAAATCCCTCCTTCCCCTCTGGAAGATGGAGCTGTGATGAAAATGAGGAAATATGACCCTAAACCCCTTCCTCCCCAATGAATATTCTGTCCATTCTTTTTTCCACCCCATGTCATGAGTTTACTAAAGAAACTCAGCAGATACTCACCTAAGTCTGCCCACTCTTCCTTTGAGCATGTACTGTGGCTTTGGTTCAGATGGTGAAGTATCTGCCTGCAACACAGGACACTGGGGGTTGATCCTTGGGTTGGGAAGATCCCCTGGATGAAGGGAATGGCTATCCATTCTCCAGTATTCTTGCTTGGAGAATTTAGTGGACAGAGGAACCTGGTAGACTACAGTCCATGGGGTTGCAAGAGCCTGGCACTCTATGGCTTAAATCCCTGCTTTGCTTTCTTGACCTCCTTATCTCATCTCTGAACTTTTTTTTCCGAAGGCAAGAAACTACTCTCCCATAACAACTCTAGATAAGTAAAATCCATCCAATTAATTTTCATATATCACTGAATTGTTTAAAAATCCATCTTAGGGTTTCCCTGGTGGCTCAGTAGTAAAGAATTTGCCTGCCAACTTAGGAGATATGGTTCAATCCCTCATCTGGGAAGATCCCACATGCCAGGGAGCAACTAAGTCCATGAGCCACAACTATTGAGTCTGTGCTCTGGAGCCTGGACCCACGCACTGCCAGCTGCTAAAGCCCGCTCTCCTTAGAGCCCATTCTCCACAAGAGAAGACACCGAAATGACAAAACCCAGGACTGCAACTAGAGAGTAGCCCCGGCTCCCTGCAACTAAAAAAAAGCCCTGGCTGAAAAGAAAATGGAGCACAGACCAAAAAAGCATTTCACTTTTTGTCTAAGAATTGATAGTAGCATTTTGCAATATGTATACTTTTATTCGGAAAAGGCAATGGCATCCCACCCCAGTACTCTTGCCTGCAAAATCCCATGGATGGAGGAGCCTGGTGGGCTGCAGTCCATGGGGTCCCTAAGAGTCAGACACGACTGAGCGACTTCCCTTTCACTTTTCACTTTCATGCATTGGAGAAGGAAATGGCAACCCACTCCAGTGTTCTTGCCTGAAGAGTCCCAGGGATGGGGGAGCCTGGTGGGCTGCCATCTCTGGGGTCGCACAGAGTCGGACACGATTGAAGTGACTTAACAGTACCAGTAGTAGCATACTTTTATTAATAGTCCAGAAAATACTTAGCACGAGAAAAAATTGTAAGTTTCTAATTTCGTTACAGAAATGCACAATAGGGTGAACAATAAAACTTGCATAAAACTTTTTACAATAGGATCGAATTCAATTATGTACTTAGAATGAAAATATTTTAGATTAGGATAAAAATTGTGAGGGACATAAAAATACAAGTTCGAGGAGAAAACCCAAAAAGATGTAAAATTTCTGATCGTTTAAAGTAGATGATAGTATCAACTCGTCAGTTGTCAAGAGTCCTACGGATGCCTCTTAAAGAACGGAAAGCAGTTTTGTGTATACCAGTATTCACAATGTGGCCTCAAAAATGACTTTTGTAATTACTTAAGATAAAAGGTATTTAGATGTTACTGCAAAAAGAAAGCATCGCTTTTCAGTCATCTCAAGCTGGGGTTTCAGGAGCCGACATCAGGGGTCACTGCCCGGCTTGAGCCACTGAAGGGTTGAGATCAGGTTCGATTCAGGGCTGCCCAGCCGGGAGCGCTTCTCTGTGGGTAGGAGCACTCCGGCCACCGCGCCAGCCCCTCGAACATAGTCTGTCTCGTAAGTCCCCTTGTGCTCCTCCGCCCTCCCTCGTCCCTCCCCGCGGTACGTTAAGTACCCACTGTGTACTTGAACCGACTTAGCTTCAAGTACATAGGTTCTTAGGTGTTTTTTCTACCGAGTCACACGTTTGCTTTATTCTCCGCCCTACGCCGCAAGTTGAAGTCCTAGAAAACTGTAATCTTCGTGGGTTCGTCCCCATAGCGCGCCACGATGAGCACTTCACATTAATTTAGAAATTAAATATATATATGTTATAAATATATGTTATATATATATATATATGTTATAAATATATGTTATATATATATAACTGTAAAGGAACAAGTCCTCTCCAGCCGCGGATGCTATCGCAGAGTGCCACTGGTCACGTGCCCGAAAAAAGAGCTATCATCGAGTCAGTCCTCCAGCCTCGTAGAGAGGACTCGGAAGTGCCCCCAGAGCGGGCCTGGGTTTTTCCGGCCGGGCCGTCCGCGCTTTTGTCCCGCCGGCGGCCGGGCTCCCGCGGCGCCGCCACCACCAGTACGTGAGTCCGAGGCCGCCCGCGCTCCCGCCCTCGGCCCTAGCCTGCCACGCCCTTGCCTTCTT
This sequence comes from Tragelaphus eurycerus, assembly GCA_935064755.1. Taxonomy (NCBI): domain Eukaryota; kingdom Metazoa; phylum Chordata; class Mammalia; order Artiodactyla; family Bovidae; genus Tragelaphus; species Tragelaphus eurycerus. The sequence continues at coordinate 11,704,313 of CAKXYN010000080.1, read as the reverse complement.
GGCCGGGTCTCGGCTATTCCTCGGATCTTGGGAGGGGTCGGGGAGGAAGCGCGCCCTCTCCCTACACACACCTTAGGAAGCGCACTGGGGAAGTAGAGGGGAGGGAAGACCTCGGGTCGGCCTAGAGCTGTAGGGCCCACCCCTGGAACATATCGGGTTCCTTGTGGGCCCCAACTTCGGCTGTCGGAGCGGGCCAGGGCTGGGGTGGGGCTGCCAGGTGTGTGGAGAAGGGCCGGGGCCCCCATACCCGTGTTTCTCAGCTCCGCGCTGCCGTCTCGGGCGAAAGGGGAACCTAGAAAATCAGTGCTTTAAAGAAAGCCCCCAGTTCTGCGCCCGTGGCAGTTAAGTTTGTCCCTGGGATTTGAGAGTGAATACGAGCTTTGGAAGGATCCTGAGGGGTCATGTTATTCCCCGCCCCACACCTTTTTTATTTTGTTTGGTGGGGCCGTGATGTTCAGAGACTACTGCCGCAGGTGTTAGCGATCGAATCGCTGGGAGGTGCTGGCTGGCCTTCGCCCTTAGGAGAGTTCACCTTCTGTACAGACGAGAGAACCGGGAAGAGGCTGTCTGTCGCTGCCTCTCACTAAGAGAAGGAATTTACTAGGTAGGGAGAAATAGGTCGAGGAGGCTTCTAGGGAATCCAGGCGTGGGGATGTTAAAGAGGAATGGAAGGCCAGGGCTGGGTGTGCTGCTCTAAGACGTTTGGACTAGGAGGCCACAGGAGTGTTTCCTTTTTGAAAGCAGGAGGATATTTCCTTAAATAAGTTTTTGACTATGTAATGTATTCATATGGTTCAGATATTAAAAATGTGAAAAGATATCAATGAAAAGATCTCCCTCTGTTCAGCCATCTTTCTAGGCCCAGTCCCTTTAGAAAAGCAACCACATTTGATAGATAATTTGAGTATCCAGTTTCTTTATGCAAACATATTGTCAAATTTGAATGTACTTAGCCCCTCCTTTTTAATCACACAGGTGGTAAAGTACTGTTCAAAATTCTGCTTCTTCTTTTACCTAATCTGTGTTAGAGGTCATCAGAACACAAAGCTTTTTTTTTTCTTTCTTTCTTTTTTTAAATACAGCACTGCAGTATTGGAGTGGCATGGCCATTATTTGGATGTTTTTGTTGTTGTTCAGTCACTCACTCTTGTCTGACTCTTTGTGACCCCATGGACTGCAGCACGCCAGGCTTCCCTGTCCTTCACCATCTCTGGAGCATGCTCAAACTTAAGTCCATTGAATCAGTGATGTCATCCAACCATCTCATCCTCTGTCATCCTCTTCTCCTCCTGCCTTCAACCTTCCCCAGCATCAGGGTCTTTTTTAATGAGTTGGCTTTTTCCATCAGGTGGCCAAAGTATTGGAGCTTCAGCATCAGTCCTTCCAATGAATATTCAGGACTGATTTCCTTTAGGATTGACTGGTTTGATCTCCTTGCAATGCAAGGGATTCTCAAGAGTCTTCTTCAACACCACAGTTCAAAAGTAGCAGTTCTACATTCAGCCTTCATGATCCAACTCTCACATCCATACATTACTACTGGAAAAACCATAGATTTGACTAGACAACCTTCGTCAGCAAAGTAATGTCTCTCCTTTTTAATATGCTGTCTAGGTTTCTCATAGTTTTTCTTCCAAGGAGCAATCATCTTTTAATTTCATGGCTGCAGTCACCATCTGCAGTGATTTTGGAGCCCCCCAAAATAAAGTGCGTCACTGTTTCCATTGTTTCCCCATCTATTTGCCATGAAGTGATGGGACTGGATGCCATGATCTTTGTTTTTTGAATGTGAAGTTTTAAGCCAGCTTTTTCACTCTCCTCTTTCACTTTCATCAAGAGACTCTTTAGTTCCTCTTTACTTTCTGCCATAAGGGTGGTGTCATCTGCATATCTGAGATTATTGGTATGTCTCCCAGCAATCTTGATTCCAGCTTCTGGTTTATCTAGTCCAGTATTTCACATGATGTACTCTGCATGTAAGTTAAGTAAACAGGGTGACAGTATACAGCCTTGACGTATTCCTTTCCCATTTTTGAACCAGTCCTTTGTTCCATGTCCGGTTCTAACTTGCTTCTTGACCTGCATACAGATTTCTCAGGAGGCAGGTCAGGTCGTCTGCTTTTCCCATCTCTTGAAGAATTTTCCACATTTTGTTTTGATCCACACAGTCAAAGGCTTTAGCATGGTCAAAGGCACATAGCATAGTGAAGCAGAAGTAGATGTTTTTCTGGAATTCCCTTTTTATATGATCTAACAGATGTTGGCAATTTGATCTCTGGTTCCTCTGCCTTTTCTAAATCGAGCTTGAACATCTGGAAGTTCTTGGTTCATGCACTGTTGAAGTCTAACTTGGAGAATTTTGAGCATTACTTTGCTAGCATGTCAAATGAATGCAGTTGTGTGGTAGTTTGAACATTCTTTGTCATTGCCTTTCTTTGGGATTGGAATGAAAACTTACCTTTTCCAGTCCTGTGGCCTTGGATGTTTTGGATGTACCATCATTTTTTAAGATCTAGTAAGGCCATTTGGGTTGTTTCCAGTTTCTTTGTTAACTTCAAACCACGAAACACCTAATGACTTTGTCCCAGGGCATATCTGAGCAAGAATTTTTAAAGAAGGGATTCACATGTCATACAGTGTTTGAAGAACAAATTAAACCAAGTAGCTTTTCTCTCCCGATACTTGTGTTTATGATACTTAGCCTCACAGTAGCCCAAACAACTGTCTATTAATGACACTCTTCAAGCTAGTCTTGCCCCTTTAGCTTCAGAAAATCTCTCAGTCCCCCTTTTAAAATCTGCTTTGCTTACCCTATTCCTTAGGATGACTAGGATTCTCTTCCCCATTACTAGGTATGAGAATGTTCTATTTCATTTTTTACTTTAAAGAAAAAAATCACCCTTAATCATAAGGATTAAGCAGTAGAACCAACTTATGTTAACCATTTACAGTTCCAATACTTATAAACTAAATGCAATAACTAAAGCAGAAACCATACTTTCTTCCCATCTGCATAACACTTTTCTCACACACTCCTTAGTCTCATCTTTCATTTGTCCTATCCTTTTACTTCTTCTGAGTCTGTAAGCATTTTGTGCTCCTATTCGCTCTTATTTTCTCTTTTTCTTTCTTTTGTTGGTCACTTTCAAGTCCAGTATAATATCCAACAACTTAAGATACAGAATCCAGATGGTAGATTGATTTGTGGAATATGGTTGGTACTCTGAAAATCCTCAGTAGCTGCAGATGTGTTGTACCTATTGCTTGTTGAAGTCTGTTGTTAAGGAGGGAGTTTTCAGCCAGAGTAAGCCACAATTCCTCTCTTCTGAATTGTCTAGTCTCTTGAGAAGTGCCTCCTGACTTTCCTGGGCAGGGATAGAAAAAATTAAGGACAGATTCTTACTCTCTGTATGAGCTTTTCCAGGCATTGGTGGTAGAACATGAATAATGTGAAGCACAGAAGTGCCCCGATGTTGTGGGTCCTATGTAATTTAGAAGGAGTGGATGGCTTACTATTGCTTAAACTTTTAACTGATATAACTAGGCTATATGGATAGAACTAGTTTTCTCTGTTGAGAACTGATTAGAGAGGAGTTCCCCTTTAGCCTTGAGAACTTTTAAGAAAGTAAACCCATTTGGCCCTCTTTCTGTGTAAGAATTGTGATTTTGAAGTGATTCCTTTCTTGTGTCATAGGGGACACATGAGCTAGCCACCACATCGGTATTGATTGGATTATAATAATCTTCCAGACTCTAGTACTCAGTTCTCTCTTGTCCTCAATCCATTCTCCCATTGCAAGTAGAATGAGTAATCTTTATTTCTTTTAATTTTATATTAGGAAAAAAATGGTAAACATAATAGGAAAGTAGAATAGTATAATGAACTTGGTACATCCATCATTCAGATTCAACAATTATTAGGATTCTGCTATATTTGTTTCCTTTTTCCTATTTTATTTTTCTTTGTTGAAGTATTTTAAAGGAAATTCCAGACATTATGCCATTTCACCTAGCATAGTGTTAAAAAGAAAAACACTTCAAATGTAGCCAAAATACCATTATCTCACACCATCCTAAATTAATTCTGATTCCCTGATTTTGTCTAGCAGGAATTGGCAGACTTCTGGATCTCTGATCTGTTTTTATATGGCCTGCAAGCAGAGAATGGTTTTTATATTTTAAAAGAAATGCTTAAAAGCAAGCCAAAAAGAAAAACAAGTGATAGAATTGTACGTGCCCCACAAAGCCTAAAATGTTTCCTATCTAGCCCCTTTAACCTCCTGATTTGATAGAATAAGTGAACTTCCAAAATGCATATCTGAGTTTTCCACTCCACCTAAAACTCCTCTGAATCAAGCCTGGACTCCTTAGTATGATGGGCAGACCCTGCTGCAGCCCTTATTTTTGCCCACCTATCCAGTTGTGCCTGCCATCGTCTGTTTCATATGTCCAGGGCATGGTGAACACCAACCCTTTGCATCTGCTCTTCTGTCTGCTGGAACAGCCCTTTCTTCCTGAAGCGTTTCTTAGTTCTTTGAAGTAGAGTATGTCCCTTCCCCTTTTTCCCTCATCTATGCTTTATGTCTGCCATTATTATCATACGTTGGTTATATTCCTGCTAAACTCTTTTACTAGTTTGCAAGTCTCCTAGTACTATCATTATGTTTTTGAGCTTTTCTGCTTGTGTTTTTGACTGACCTTTTCTTAGTCATCAGTTTTCTTTAGTCAATTCATAATATGAATTCCATTGCCTACCATCTGCTTTCAGTGAAGATGCATGTGTATATTGCCCTGTTTTGATTTCAGTCATTAAGAGGATTGGGTGGACTACATCAGATGATAGGAAAATCTGCTTCTCTCCAAACAGAGGAGGTTAAGCAGGGCTAGAACAGGGAGACTCCTGGAGTCTGCCTAGGCCAGAGGTGTAAACAGTGAAGTACTTAAAATTTCATGCAGACCAGGCCAGGCCACAGCCAATCAAACAAGGAATCCCAGAGGACATGAAGGGAATTGAGAATTAGCCTATCAGAGGGGAAAGGGTCCAACCATCTGGGCCAAGGATTCTAAGTGTGGTGTCAGCAAGGGGTGAATTAGTATGGCTCCAGCTGGTAAGATGCAGAAAGCTTCAAGCACCACACTGCTGCTGCTAAGTCAGTTCAGTCGTGTCCGACTCTGTGAGACCCCAGAGATGGCAGCCCACCAGGCTCCCCCGTCCCTGGGATTCTCCAGGCAAGAACACTGGAGTGGGTTGCCATTTCCTTTTCCAATGCATGGAAGTGAAAAGTGAAAGTGAAGTCACTCAGTCATGTCCAACTCTTAGTGACCCCATGGACTGCAGCCCACCAGGCTCCTCCATCCATGGCATTTTCCAGGCAAGAGTACTGAAGTGGGGTGCCATTGTCTTTTCTGCAAGTACCACACTAGATAGCCTTTAAACACTTACTGGGGAGGGCTCACATGTGCATTTTACAAAATTCTTGACAGTGTAGGAAGAAAAATTGCACAGGGTTAAGAGTGAAGGTAGGGAGACTATGGCAGAAGTTTGGAAGGGAATTTAGGAGGGCTTAAATTAAATTATTAGCAGTGGGAATGGAGTTGGGGATGAGAACTTGAGAACTGTATAGGTGGTCTTAAATGGCCTTTGGATGTGGAGTGGTGAGGGAAAGGGGGAGAGCCCACTTCTGATTTATTCAGAAGAAAAGATGAGTGGATATGAGACTCTATAATTGAAGAGGGAGTCTGGGTCAGAGATGAGGCTCTGCAAGACAGCTTATAGAGCCACACATATAGATGGGACTGCCTAGGAAGATTATGTAGAGTCAGAAGAGGAGAGGTTTCAGATGGAACAGGGGGCCAGAACATCCAAGGGTCAGCAAACTCAGGAGTCAGCACCTGGCCCTGAAGAAGCTAATGCAGCATGGCCTGAGTGGAATAAATCAGATTGAATAGATGCGGCATGTGGGGAGATGGGACTTGAAGACCACTTTTTCAGTATGCAACTGTGGACAGGAAACAGGATGGCAAAAGCAGTATCTGAAGAGGAAGGAATAGTTGAGACAATTTTAAATTTACACATTAACATTTTTTTCATTGGGAAGATCCCCTGGAGAAGGAAATGGCAACCCAATCCAGTATTCTTGCCTGGAAAAATTCCATAGACAGAGGAGCCTGGCAGGCTATTGTCCATGGAGTCACAAAGAGTCGGACATGAGTGAGCACACACACACACACACACACACACACAAACTTTTTATTGGGAATAATTTCCAATATACAGAAAATTTTCAATAATCAGCAGAAACATTTTAAATCAGCTGTATTCCAATAAAAATTTTTAAAAGATAAAGAATAAAAAATAAATCCTAGTAATTATCACATTATTTTTAAAATAAATAAATTTAAAACATTAAAAAATACTAAAAAAAATACCCTTTATTCATTCACCTGCAGTTAACTTTTTACTTCATTTAATCTTCTTTCTCTTACTGTTTCGTGCATATCTATCTATTTTTCTAAACCATTTGAGGGTAACATACACATCATGGCCCTTTACCCGTAACACTTCAGTGTATATTTATAGGGATATTCTCTTGCATAACTACAGTGCTGTTGTCAGCTTCAGTAAACTTAAAGTTGTTAATAACTTTTGCCTGACTTACCATACATATTCCAGTTCCATCCGTTGACACAGTTATTTTTTATAACAGTCTTTACCTGCAGTACAGATCCAGTTGATAGCACGTATTGAATTTAGTGGTCAAGTCTCTTCAGCCTGCTTTAATATGAAGCATTTCTGTAGCTTTTGTATTTTATGACAATGATACTTTTGAAGAATATACCTTTTAGTAGAATGTTCTTTTTTTGGATTTATCTGATCTACCTGATATTTATTTTTCAGTTCAGGTAATGCATTCTGTAGGTGATGTATCCTTCTCAGGGTGTCACTTCTAGAATCACATGATGTTTATCAGACCCCATTGGTGATACTAATTTAAGATGACCAGCCAAGTCATGGTTTAATCTCTTCACTATGTGATTACTATTTTTTCCCTTGCAGTCTGTGAAGGAGTATTTTAAGACCTTGCATATATACTGCTTCTCGTGAGAATTTCCCTAGACTTAGAATCCTTTGATAATTCTCCCCTGATCCAGTCTTTACTCTGATAGTTGCAGAATACTGATTTTTTTTTTTTTTTCTTCCAACTCTGTTCCCTCCACATTTACCAACCAGCCCTGGCTGGTTGTAAACAGGAAGCCGTAGTAAACAGGTTCTCCTGTAAACAGGAGGCCTCCCTTTCTCCCATTTCTACCTGTATGAACTCATGTAATCCTATTTTCAGTGGTTTATAATTCTTGACATAATTGCTGTGGAGCGTAAATTCAGTGTTGAAGCTGGCTCTTGTGGTCTTGTCATATACCCACATCATCTTTTTGTCATCGTTGAGCATTTTTTTAATTTGCTGTCATAACGATGTCTCAGCTTATCTTATACCTATCCTGGCCCCAGCCTGGAATCCTCCAGGTTCATTTTAGTAGATAATGGTAGTAGAGTCCAAGAACAAGGTGCTGGATTGTGCTCATTAACTCAGATATTTTTGATTCTTACCCTTTCAGCAGACAAAGCTAGCGAATATATGTACGTTTACACACATATACATACAAATATTGGAGAAAGAAATGGCAACCCACTCCAATATACTTGCCTGGAAAATCCCATGGGCAGAAGAATCTGGTGGGCTACAGTCCATGGGGTCTCAAGAGTCAGACATGACTTATTGATAACACCACCACCACCACATACAAATATATATACATGTGAATGTACATTTATATAATGTGCACATTTGTATATAATTTAGAAATCATAAGTTCACAGTAATACCTCTGATTTGTCCCCACAGGGTCTTTCTTGTCTTCCCCTATCCCATATTATTATGTTCCTTCTTCCTCTAGGAGAGCTCTGGCTCCCAACTAAATCAACACATTTACTCAGTCTAGTAATAGATCTAAAATTGTTTCTGAATTGCTTTGCCCATAACACTACAGGAAACAAACCTTCCCAAACTAGTTAAATTGTTTGCAGCTCTTCCCCACTGCTCACTCCAGCCTTCCCCAAACTGAGAGTATGTATTACAAAGTTACATATTATGTATCCAAGTGAAATGGGTTAGTTCTTCCTTTTTCTTGTTTCGGTCTTACAGTTACCATATTCACATAAAACACAAATGAGTTCATTGGTTCCCATTCACTTTATAGTTTAGTGGCTTTCCCCCTTTCCCAGTCTTATTGATGTAATTTTGTTTTTTGAATCTGTAAAACATTATCATGCTTCCATGAGTAAAAGCTATACAGAAAGCTGTAATCAGAGTGTCTCTCTCCCTTCACTCTTCTGCTCTATTCCCCCACTCTATACCTTATAGGAAACAGCCTTCACTGTTTTGTGGATTTTCTCATTACTAAAAAGATAAACAGTTATATGCTTGTTATTTTTTATTTCCCTTCTCACATAAGATGTAGCATATATACTCTCTTTTGCTTTACGGCATATCCTGGAAATTGCTCCCTAACAATTTATAGAAATGTTTCTCTTCTTTTTAGTACTCCATTGTGTATATGTACCATATCCTATAAGACTCTTCTATGCTTGGACATGTAGATGATTTTCTAGATTTTGTAATTAAAAATAATGCTACGATGAATAACTTTATGCACATATGCTTTTGTATTGTTGGAAGTGTATCTTCAGTGTAAATTCCTAGATGGGATTTCTGGATTGGAGTATAATGCATACATAGTTATGTAGGCATTGGCAAATTTCCTTCAACAGAGGTTATGCCAATTTGCATTCTCAGTAATGTGTGAGACTGTTTCCACAGCCTCACCCAAAGAGTATATTTTTAAGCTTTTGAATATTTGCCAATCTAACATGTGAGAAAGGAGATCTTAGTATAGTTCTCATTTGCAATTCTCTTATTATGAGTGAAATTGAAAAATGTTTAAGGACCACTTTAGTATTTCTTTATATGTATTGTTTGTTCATGTTCTTTACCCATTTTCTGTAGGATTTTTAGTCTCTTTAACTTTAAAACATTGTATATTAGGGATATTAGCCTTTATATATAATATATGTTGCAGATATTTTCTTCCACTTTGTCATTTTTTTTTTTTTTTTTTTGGTTTTGCTAATGGTATTTTTTGCCATGCAAGTTTACTTTTGTTTCTATGTAATCAGCTTTGTTAATCTTTTATTGCATCTGGGTCATAAAAAACTTCTTCTGTACTCAGGTTGTAGAGGCATTCACCCATGTTTTCTTCTGGTGTCACTTTTTAATATTTAGAGTTCTGCTACATTTGGAGAGGGCTTCCCTGATAGCTCAGTTGGTGAAGAATCTGCCTACAATGCTGGAGACCCCAGTTTGATTGCTGGGTCAGGAAGATCGTCTGGAGAAGGGATCAGCTACCCACTCCAGTATTCTTGGGCTTCCCTTGTGGCTTAGCTGGTAAAGAATCTGCGTGCAGTGCAGGAGACTTGGGTTTGATCCCTGGGTTGAGAAGATCCCCTGGAGAAGGGATAGGCTACCCACTCCAGTTTTGTGGCCTAGAGAATTCCGTGGACTGTATAGTCCATGGGGTCGCAAAGAGTTGGACACGATAAAACAACTTTCACTTCACTTCACTTACAGTTGGAGTTTATTCCTGTGAATGATGTAAAGAATGGATCTACTTCCAACACTATTAAATAAAGAGACCATTTTTGTTTCATTAATTTGAAATACCACCTTTATCGTATACTTGATTCTATGTATAATTTGAACTATTTGGATTTTTATCCTATTCTGTTTTTTTATATATCAGTACCACACTTTGGGCTTCCCTGTTTGGCTGTTTGGTTCAGATAGTAGAGAATCCATCTGCAATGCAGCAGACCCAGGTTTGATCCCTTGGTCAGGAAGATCCCCTGGAGAAGGGAATGGCTACCCACTCCAGTATTCTTGCCTAGAGAATTCTGTGGACAGAAGAGCTTGGTGGCCTATAGTCCATGGGCTTGCAAAGAGTCAGACACAACTGAGCAACTAACACTTTCACTTTTCACCACACTATTTTAGTTATAACAGCCTTTGGAATATTTAAATAGTATGAGTAGTTCTCCTCCCTTACAGTTTTTCTTTTCCTCTTTTTCCACCCTGACAAATTTTGTGTTTACCTGGCAATTTCAGGGGATGTGATTTTGTGTTGTAGAAAGTTGAACATCTTTCTCTTCTCAGAACTGAGGGTGAGTAGAGGTGGAGGGGCCCAGATCAAAGGGAATGGGTGGAGCAGGGTCCCTCATGTGATGGGAGCAGGATTCAGAGCACAGATAAAAGGTGTGTTGCTATTGATGGTCTGGATTTGCAGTGACCACTCAGCAGCCCTCACATTTTAAATGGCATGACTGCTCTGCCCAAGGTTGTAAAGAAAGGGAGCATGGAACTAGGATTGTGCCACCATTCTTCAGTGACTTCTAATGATCTCTTACCTGATATTACTTAATAGTCATTTTGTGAAGCCTTCTCAGATGAACCTTTTCATCTTCATTTTTTTAAATGTCTACCAAGTGATTCTTTATTTTAGCTTCCTGGTGATATTCTGAGTTCCTAGCTCCTCCTGTTCTGTAAATGTTAATTCAGAGTACATAATTCACTCCTGTAAGCATAAATTGGATCATGAGTGCAGGTGTTTATGTGTGTCCACTCCAGAGCATATATCTTACTTTTCTTTTATTGCCTCTGCTTTCTTATCACAAGTTCACATAGAGTTTCTAAGTAGAATTACAGAGTACTGATCAAGGTGGGGGTCTGATACCCAGGTAAGAGGGAGGTCTGAATTTTAACTAAGTCTAATTACAAATGTCTAATTGTCTAAGGCTGGGAGACAACTAAGTTAGAACTGTTGTTTCTGTTCTCAAGAGTCAGTCTTTTAGCAGGTGCGTGCTGACAGAGTGCCAGCTGTGTGTTGAGTGCCTTCAAGGAAATAAGGAGTCACTGCCTGGGCCTTAAAATCTGCTTTGAGAAGGAGTTTGCCTTTCCTCAGTCCTGTGGTTTATCCCCAGGTTCCAACCCTAATCCAATAACCTGATCTTGATTAAATAATGAATTAGGTGCTATAGCATATAGAATTAACCAAGTGACTGGCAGTGTTCTCCATACCTTATAGATGTTATTTAATACATCAGTTCTATTGCCCTCATTTTACAGATGAGGAAACTGGCATAAAGAGCTTAAGTAGCTTTTTGGGGGCTCATACAGCTAGGTATTTATGCCTAGGCAGTATCATTTCCTTTGCTTGACAGTTTGTATTTTAGCTTCTGATCTTTGATATGCTCTGACTGCCGTTAGCCTGTTCATAAAGTGGGAATGAATGCCTCTGCCTGGCAAGCCAAAGTGTATTCTTCTATGTAGAGTTCTTCCCTGACTAAATCACTCTCCAGGGTCAGTGTTTTCCTTGGAGAGGAAATCTAGGAGGCTATACCAACAACAGGCATCTGCAGCTTGTTTTCTTTCTCATCTCTGACATGACTGTCCTCGTGATTTCATAACCAGCTCCCCATTACCTCCACTCATGTACTGATTTCTCCTTTCGTTTTGCCAACCCTCTGCTGATTATGACTTCTTAGCTTTTGTCTTATTAATCTTTCTGTCTCCTGTTCTTCAGAGACTCTTTCGACCCTCTGTTTGATTTTCAGAGACTAGGTGGTATTTTTCAACAAATTGTCAATGTTTCCCTTGATTCTGTGCATCATTCCAACCCATTTCAACTTGCCATCATGCTAAGCTGTTATGCAGGAATAGAAAACGTCTCTGTTCCATTGGCACCCAGGGCTCTAGCATTTTAACATTACTTCACAGGGGCAGAAATTTTGGCAGTCCATGATTGTATCCCTAGTAGTTAAAAATGGTACCTATCACACCATATGTGGTCAGTAAACATTTGTGGAGTAAATGAGTGAATTTGGATATTAATTCCTTCAGTTTTTCTAAAGTGAAGGTATCATTTTCATTTTCTTGGTTTAGTGTCACATTTGAAGACGAGGGGCACTGAGGATGAGGAATCAACTGAAAAGTATGAAAATATTCGAAATGCAGAATCTGTGTGGCCAAAAGTGGAAGGTCTTCACAAGGATCATATACAGGAGTCTAAGGTTGGTGAAACTTGTGATTGGGATAGCAAGGTAGAAAATCAGATGGACAAGCCTGAGGGAGAAAGAATGAAGGAAGACAAAAGTGGCTTCAGGGAAAAGATTGGCAAAGCCAGGAATACAGCGAATATAAAGACAGAACAGGAAGATGAGGCATCTGAGAAAAGCTTACATCTGAGCTCAAAATATGTTACACATCAGACTGTCCCTATAGAACAGAAAAACAGTGAACAAGTCAAATGTGTGGAGAGCATTAATGGAAACTCTCATCCCAGTCTACAACAAAAAGCCAGTGCTGTTAAGAAATCACATAAATGTGATGACTGTGGGAAATCCTTCAAATATAATTCCCGACTTGTTCAACATAAAATTATGCACACTGGTGAAAAACGCTATGAGTGTGATGACTGTGGAGGGACTTTCCGGAGCAGCTCAAGCCTTCGAGTCCACAAGAGGATCCATACTGGGGAGAAGCCGTACAAGTGTGAGGAATGTGGGAAAGCCTACATGTCCTATTCCAGCCTTATAAACCACAAAAGCACCCATTCTGGGGAAAAGAACTGTAAGTGTGATGAGTGTGGAAAATCCTTCAATTATAGCTCAGTTTTGGATCAGCATAAGAGAATTCACACTGGGGAGAAGCCCTATGAATGTGGTGAGTGTGGTAAGGCCTTCAGGAACAGCTCTGGCCTAAGAGTCCACAAAAGGATCCACACAGGTGAGAAGCCCTATGAATGTGACATCTGTGGGAAAACCTTCAGTAATAGCTCTGGCCTTAGAGTCCACAAAAGGATTCATACAGGGGAGAAACCCTATGAATGTGATGAGTGTGGGAAGGCCTTCATTACCTGCAGAACACTTCTAAATCATAAAAGCATCCACTTTGGAGATAAACCTTATAAATGTGATGAGTGTGAAAAATCATTTAATTATAGCTCTCTCCTCATTCAGCATAAAGTTATCCACACTGGAGAGAAACCTTATGAATGTGATGAATGTGGGAAGGCTTTTAGGAACAGTTCAGGCCTTATTGTGCATAAAAGGATCCACACAGGAGAGAAACCTTACAAATGTGATGTCTGTGGCAAAGCATTCAGCTATAGCTCAGGCCTAGCAGTCCATAAAAGCATTCACCCTGGGAAGAAAGCCCATGAATGTAAGGAGTGTGGAAAATCATTCAGCTATAACTCACTTCTTCTTCAACATAGAACAATTCACACTGGAGAGAGACCTTATGTATGTGATGTCTGTGGAAAAACTTTCAGAAACAATTCAGGACTCAAAGTCCACAGGCGACTCCATACTGGGGAAAAACCATATAAGTGTGATGTGTGTGGAAAAGCCTATATCTCACGCTCTAGCCTTAAAAACCACAAAGGAATCCATCTTGGGGAGAAGCCCTATAAATGTAGTTATTGTGAAAAATCTTTCAATTACAGCTCTGCCCTTGAACAACATAAAAGGATTCATACAAGGGAGAAACCCTTTGGGTGTGATGAGTGTGGAAAAGCCTTCAGAAATAATTCAGGCCTTAAAGTCCATAAACGAATCCACACTGGGGAGAGACCTTACAAATGTGAAGAATGTGGGAAGGCCTACATCTCACTTTCAAGCCTTATAAATCATAAAAGTGTACACCCTGGGGAAAAGCCCTATAAGTGTGATGAGTGTGAGAAAGCCTTTATCACATACCGAACCCTTATAAATCACAAAAAAATTCATCTTGGGGAGAAGCCCTACAAATGCGATGTGTGTGAGAAATCTTTTAACTACACCTCACTTCTTTCTCAACACAGACGGGTCCACACTAGAGAGAAACCCTATGAATGTGACAGGTGTGAAAAGGTCTTCAGAAACAACTCGAGCCTTAAAGTGCATAAAAGAATTCATACTGGTGAGAAGCCCTATAAATGTGATGTGTGTGGAAAAGCCTACATCTCACACTCAAGCCTTATCAACCATAAAAGTACCCACCCTGGCAAGACCCCCTACACATGTGATGAATGTGGAAAAGCTTTTTTCTCAAATAGAACTCTTATAAGCCATAAAAGAGTCCATCTTGGGGAGAAACCCTTCAAATGTGTTGAATGTGGGAAGTCTTTCAGTTATAGCTCACTCCTTTCCCAACACAAGAGGATTCATACCGGGGAAAAACCCTATGTGTGTGATGGCTGTGGGAAGGCATTCAGGAACAGCTCAGGCCTCACAGTGCATAAAAGGATACACACAGGTGAGAAACCCTATGGATGTGATGAGTGTGGGAAAGCATACATCTCACACTCGAGTCTTATCAATCATAAAAGTGTCCATAGTGGGCAACAGCCCTATAATTGTGAGTGTGGGAAATCCTTCAATTATAGATCAGTCCTTGACCAACACAAAAGGATCCACACTGGAAAGAAGCTATACCAATGTAACGAGTGTGGGAAGGCTTTCAATATCAGATCAAATCTCACCAAGCATAAAAGAATCCATACTGGAGGGGAATATTTAAATGTGACAACTATGGGAAGTCATAGTGGCACATCACAGAAGAGAACTCATGAGGGAGGGAATGCTCTGGATGGGACCAGGATGAGTATGTCTCTGTAGGAGGCAGAGTTTACCAAGTATCAGGGAACGCAAATGGAAGAAAAACTTCATAAAGAGTATTTGAGGTCCTTGTTCATGGCTTATAATTTATACAGTATAAATGAAACCATGAGTAATTTCTTTTCTCTGTGATTTTCAGTCATAGCCAACAAGGAAGGTTCCAGTGTTGAAGTAGGTGAGCCCTTATGGAATATAAAATATTTAGTTCATGCTGGGTATAAAACCTATCAAAGTGATGGAGTATGAAAAAAGCCTTCAAAATAAGTAGACATTTCTGGACATAAGAAATACAGATGAGAAAAAGACTTCATTTAGAAGTTACACAGTCACCAACAGAAAGTTCATTTATGGGTAAATTCTCTGAGTAGAAATGTAGGAAATTCAGTAATAGCTTTGAATTCCAGTTATCTGTTGGTCAGTGGACAAGATCCAAGAAGGACCTCCAATAGGCTAATTCAGGGAAAGGAAACAGGCTTCAGGGAATATAAATTAATATAGTAGTGGTCATGAAGAATAACTTTGATATAACTGATTTGGGGGAGTGATGGCAACCTGTGAAAATTTGGATTTCATTGTAGGAAATGTAAAAAGTATAGACTTATAAATCTTACAGAAAATGGGAGAGAGTCACTCATAAATAAATTCAAGTTGAATGGACTATACTGTTGTAATGTTGTGATATACACTATTGAATGGGTGAAACTTAAAAAAATTTTCAAATACCCTTAATGAATCATGAATGTGTGATAAGTGAAAATATCACACATTATGCTACAAATGAAGGGTTCTACCATGGACAGAAATTTAGCACATTTAATAACTAATGGAACACATCCTCAACATGCAGAAAGAATTGATTTAGGGATTCCTATGAACAGGAATTCTGAGAGGAGGGCATTTTATTGAAGGACCTGAAAAGCTAAGTAGCTACCTGTTATTGGGGGACAGGAGAAAATTCCTGCTTCTTAGCAATCCTGTTAAATGTTTGATTGTTTGTGTTATTGTAAAGATATCATGCACTACATGTGTTTATTGTCTGTTGTAAAATGTTACGAATTTCTGTTCAGGGCTCACTCTCAGCCATGAAGAGCCAGATAGTTGTGGCAAGGTAAGGTGAAACTCCAATAAAGGAATTCTTCAAAACTAAATAGGCTGTGACATACTTTAGGTGGAAGAACACACAGAGAGCCATTTGTGTGTCTTGTCTTTGTGGGGTAAGTTATACCAGATGCAGGCCAAGGAGGGCAGCAGGGGACCCATCCCTCAGGGCTAGAAGCTCAGATTTCATGAGAAATTAGGTGGTACCTCCACCAGAAGTGAAGATTGGATTGATCCTCATACTGGGGCTGGATAATAACCACTAGGAGTGGACAGGTTGAGTAAATGGTCAGTCACAAAATAGACTGTATGTTAACTATATGTAAGACTGGAGACTTCCCAGATGGCACTAGTTGTAAAGAACCCACCTGCCAATGCAGGAGACATGGGTTCTATCCCTGGGAAGATCCCCTGGAGGAGGGCATGGCAACCCACTCCAGTATTCTTGCCTAGAGAATCCCATGGACAGAGGAGCCTGGTGGGCTACAGTCTGTAGGGTTGCAAAGAGCTGGACACGACTGAAGCAACTTAGCACACATATATAAGACTATTAACTAGGTAACTCAAAGAATGAAAAGTGAATCTTTTGAGAATTAAGTAACCTGTCCAGGAATTTTCCTGGTGGGGCTTATCAGTAGAGGCCAAATTCTAAGTCAAGTCTCTCTGGCTCCAAACTCTACTCTTTACAAGAGGACAGTGTTTAGTCAGATAGTTTCTTGGTTCTCTCTAGGATTCCTGTTTTTATACACATAGTTTCCATGCCTCTCTGTAGAAGTATTTCTTCCACTTGCTTCCAAACAAGGTAAGTTTTGATGGTGGTGGGAGGGAGGGATGGTGGTAGAAAAGGGAGAAGGAAAGAGCATCTCTGTCACTCATTTCCACTTTGGAATGTCACAACCACACTTGGTTTTTGTCCTCTACCTGCAGCACTGACAAACCTGACCCTGTCCATAGACTTGGATTAGTTTATTCAGCAAATACTTGTTAAGGATCTGCTAGACACATCCATTGTCTCATGTGCTAGGCAGCAGTAGATAGAGGACAGTGGCCACAGCAAAACTACCCTAATGGATGCTGAACTAAACCTTGGGCTTTGCGAGGAAAGTGACCTCCACCTACTGGGAAAGGAGGCACTAGTGACAACTGAACAGGATATTGAATTGGGGCTTTTATTTAAGAGAATGGGAAATAGGATTGCCTGGTCAGAAGTAACATTGGAAATACCTGCATTGTCCAGAGGGGGCCAGTCCTTGGAGGTCTGGTGTACAGTGGCAAAAAGGAAGGGGGCCATGGAGTATTGATTCCCAGTAGTTACTAAGCATCTACCAATCTTTCATTTGCTGGATATAGGGCCAGCTCTGTTTGATCAGGCTACTTAAGGTGGCCAGGGCTATTGGTATGCATGTGGCCTGAAGTTCCCAACCTCCCCCCCCCCCCCCCCCACACACACACACTCCCTCCTACATGAGTTCACGTGGACCTAATGCATCACTTACTTTCAAAAGAGATATGGGTTAAATAACAAGGGAGAAGACATGTAATGCACTAGTGGGGATTCTGAATGTCCCAGCCTACTGAGCACCAACTTGCTCCTGCTACAAACTGTTGACTCAGGCACGTGGAGAATGAGCCACAGTCTACCTAGGACCAGATATGTACTGTTTGGACTGATTCCAGAAGAGGATGGAGTCTTTGGGTCTCCAGCCATAACAGGCAGACTGTTTAGAACAGATCCAAGAAGCTGGTGCAGCTGCACCTACTTAAGCCTACATCAGGACTTGAGCTAGTTTAGGGATCACTAACCCCCACTTCTCCCAAAGAACGTCTGATATCCAAGAAGAAAAAATTGCCAATGTGTAGGTAGATTGAAACACTGTATTTTTTTAAAGTGCCATGTCTAATTCTCAAGGCTAAAAAATAAATGGAATTTGGACAATTGTAGGTAAATTGGAGGCTGGAACATCGGTGTGAAAGTGGGTTAAGTGCTTGGATTATTTGACAGGGTGGTCAAGATGCCATTTAAAATGGTAAAATGTCATGGGCAAGCACTATAAGGATAGAAATAAAGTATAATTTGAAAAATCTGAACTGGAAAATGTCAAAGGCTAGAAAAGGAAAAATGATATCAAAGGTGAGACAGTACTTTGTTTCTGGTGAAGGCTGTCTAGGTTATTTGGATCAGTTTCCCAGAAAAAAACACTGAAAAGTGATTTCTTACAAAAAATATATTTTTAAAATATTTAGCTGCCTCTGGTCCTGTTTGTAGCAAGTGGATTTCTGCTGCATCATGCGGGCTCTTTCACTGCAGCATGTGGATTCTGGAGTATACTGGCTCAGTAGTTGCAGTGAGAGGGATTAGTTGCTCTGCAGCTTGTAGGATCTTAGTTCCCTGACCAGGGATTGAACCCACATCCTCTGCATGGCAAGGTGGATCCTTAACCACTAGGCCACCAGGGAAGTCCCTAAAAAAGTTTTTAAAGATGCAGATGGCATGCCCTCCCTTTCCCTTAAAAGAGCCTGGAATCTGAAGACTGCAGTTTAAACAGGCAGAGCTGTTTTAAGATGGGGTCTTGTCATCAGAGATTTAACACCGAAGCGGCTTAGGCCCCAGACTGTGCTGATGCTATAGGAGAGTTAGGCCCCACTTCACCCGACACAAAGAGTGAGAGAAATAGAAGGATGATAGGGCCAAGCTCACCCAGCGTGATGAATCTTACAGGTGACTTCCAAAATTAGGTTGGGTTACCAAAGTGCTACACCCTGTGGACCAGATAAACCAAATCTAGACTCATCCCCCTCCCCACCCCCAGGGTACTTTTGTTGCCAAGCACAGCAGTAGAAGAAAGAGAACATCCCTGACAGAGTGTGGTCCTTGACCAACCCTTACAACCCAGGTAAACACAACCAGAAAGAAACAAAACTTCATTGGAAGAGGACTCCTTCAATCTAGACCTCAGGAAACAATTTTTCAGGGGTAATAATCAGAAATAATAATCAGGCACAAGGGAAAAAGCATGAGTGAAAACCAGCAGAAAAGAATGGACCCATGTAGACTTCACATTAGAATTAATGGGTACGTTTATGAGAACAACTGCTTAAAATATTTAAAGATGTATTTGGCAACAGATGGTGAAATAGGGGGAATAAGAATTGGTGAGCTGGATGATATGATTGAAGTTTTATCGAGAATGCACCATGGAGATAGAGGAATGTGGGAAAACAGAAAAATGGGAAGGTCTCACTAGAAAATTGATATTTAAACACAGTCTTAAAAGGCAAAGATGGAAGAAAGGCAAAGGTAATTGGGCTGAGGGTATTCCAGAATTGATGAAAAATAAAATAGATTTAAAGCCCAAAGAATACAAATTAGGATAAATTTATCAAATCATATCTACATGCATCATAGTGCAACTGCAGGAAATCAAGAAAAAAATTAACAAAGATTTAAAAATTACCTTCAAAGGAACAAACATTAACAACAGAATCCAAATGAGTAGAATGAAAATATCAGTATAATGGTAGAAAATAACTGTCAAATTAGAATTTTGTACCCAATGAAGATACCTTTTATGAATGAGGACAAAATAAGCACCTAAGACAATTTTGTTTCATTCATCCCCTGCTGACCCTTACTAAAGGAAATTTTAAAGAATGTACTATAGAAGGAAACTGATCTCAGATTGGACTTCTCAGATTGGACTTTTAGATGTGAAAAGGAATGAAGAGCAAAATATATATAAAATGTAACAGTTTTATACCAAAAAATAAAAATGTACAGTTGTTAAGATGTAAAATACCAGAAAACAGTGATATATAAGTCACAAGAGAGTAAAATGGATTGAAGTATTGGGGTGAAGTTTTTGGTTACTCTCATTAATATTGTAAAATCTAGAGGAATCATAAAAAATAGAACATATAAATTCAATACTAGTAGAAAAAATGTTTAAAAAAGAGGGGTGAGACCAAAAAAAAAAAAAGATGGTAAATCTTAAGCCAAAAAAAACCCCACAATATTTACACATAATTTAATTTCACTAAATGGCAAAGATTGTCAGGGAGTGTCTTAGTTTGGGCTGCTACAGCAAAACACCACATGCTAGGTGGCTTATAAATAACAAAAAATGTATTAATATTTCTTAATTCTGGAGGCTGGAAGTCCAGAGTGATTGGAGATCAGCATGGTTGGGTGCAGGCTTTCTTCAGCGTTATAGTCTTCTTGTATCCTCACATGGCAGAAAAGGATTAGGGAATCTTGTGGGATGTCTTTTATAAGAGCACCAATCCTATTCATGAGGGCCCAACCCTGATGACCTAATCACCTTCAAAGGCCCACACCTCCTAACACCATTACATTGGGCATTAGGATTCCAACCTGCAAATTCTGGGGGAACACACACAGACCTTAGCACACAGGACAAAAGTGCAAAACCCCACTATGTTATTACTTACAAGAGACTCAAATATAAGGACACTAAGTTTGAAAGTAAAAGAATGGAAAGAAGTTATATGAAGCCAACATAAAACTGATGTGCTGCTGCTGCTGCTAAGTCACTTCAGTCATGTCCGACTCTGTGCAACCCCATAGATGGCAGCCCACCAGTCTCCCCCGTCCCTGGGATTGTCCAGACAAGAACACTGGAGTGGGTTGCCATTTCCTTCTCCAATGCATGAAAGTGAAAAGTGAAAGTAAAGTCACTCAGTCGTGTCCAACTCCCAGTGACCCCATGGACTGCAGCCCACCAGGCCCCTCTGTCCATGGGATTTTCCAGGCAAGAGTACTGGAGTGGGTTGCCATTGCCTTCTCCGCCATGGACTGCAGCCTACCAGGATTCTCTGCCCATGGGGTTTTCCAGGCAAGAGTACTGGTGTGGGGTGCCATTGCCTTCTCTGTAAAACTGATGTAGCTCTACTAATATTAGATAGAGCAGGGACTTCAAGGCACAAACCATTCTTAGAGATAAAGGGAGTTGTTACATTGAGACAAAACGTTCAGGAAAGAAAAAACACTGAAAAGATAGAACAGTTATAAGTATCTACCTAAAAAGTATTCGGAACACAAAGAAAAAAATATAAAATCCAGTTATGATTTTTTTTACCTCTCTAATTAATTAATAGGACAAACAGACTAAAAATTGGTAAAGATACAGATTTAAACAATAAGGTTAAAAACATTCTAATGCATATGTATGGGACACTGCACCAGTGTATCAAGGATGCATATTTTTTGTCAAGAACACATGAAATATTTTCAAAAATACCTACACAATGTTATGTGTCAATTATACTTTGGTAAAACTGGGGTGGGGGGCTTGACAAATATGCTGGACCAGAAAGTAAATCTGAACAAAATTTAAATAACTGAAATTATAAATTAATTTAAAAAATGTATAAAGCATGTCTATTCAGAAATTTGCATAAACATTTTAAAATCACAGTTCAAAGAAGAAAGTATTTTCAACTGAATGATAATGAAAATACTGCATATCAAAACCAGAGAGATATTGCTTAGACAGTGCTTAGAAATTTATAGCTTAAAAGATATTTCAGAAAATCAGAAAACCTGGTAATTAATCACCTAAGCAACACTTCAAAAAGAAAGTCAAATCCTAATGGAAGTTACAAGGAAGTAATAAAGAGCAGAAACTAACAAAATAGAAAAACATTATAGAGACCAGTGGAGAAGGCAATGGCACCCCACTCCAGTACTCTTGCCTGGAAAATCCCATGGACAGAGGAGCCTGGTAGGCTGCAGTCCATGGGGTCGCTGAGGATTGGACACGACTGAGCAACTTCACTTTCACTTTTCACTTTCATGCATTGGAGAAGGAAATGGCAACCCACTCCAGTGTTCTTGTCTGAACAATCCCAGGGACGGGGGAGACTGGTGGGCTGCCATCTATGGGGTTGCACAGAGTCGGACACGACTGAAGTGACTTAGCAGCAGCCGCAGCATGGAGACCAGAGCCAAATGTCTGTGTGTTTTGGATGAGATTAATAAAACTGACAAACCTCTGGTGAGACTGATCAAGAAAAAAAAAGAGAAAGCCTGAATAAGCAAAGTCAGGGATAAAAAGGGAGAATACAGAGAACTGTAAATTTTTCTTCTCTGAACATACACTGACCTCCTTGCTCTCTGCTGTTCTGAGAATAGCTCACTCCTAAATTCCTGACTCAACAATTCTGAGAACAGGAATGTAACAAACAGTCACGATGAGCCAAATCAGAAAGAAGCACAACTCATTTCCATAAGATTGCAATACCTAAAAAAAAAAAAAAAGATCACAATACCTACCTTACAAAACCCACCAAAACTGCAGTATTCAGTGCTGCTTTTGTTTCTTTGCCCTATAAAACCTCTCTCATTCCTCATGTTTGGGGAGAGATTCCCTTTAAATCTTTCCCTGTTACAACAGTGTAAATAAATTCCCTTGAAGTCTCAGCAGATTTCTAAAGTTTTGTGTTACAAATGCTACAGACATTAAAACAATAAGATATTATATCACAGTTTTGTGCCAATAAATTAGAAATTTTATTTGAACTGAGAAAATTCCTAGGGGGGAAGAAACAAAACTTACTAAAGGTCTCACAGTTGGGAGGAGTATGGGAAAGATTCTAAAGTGAGTTCAGTCCTTATGGAACTCATAGGAGGAGTGAGTAGAGAGAGAAGCAATAGAGAGGGAAGGGAAAACCTTAATAAACAGTGAGTTTGAAAAAGCTTTCCATAGGAGTACACTCTATTTCTAGCTAATTTGTCCGAAAGCAAAAGCCTGAAAAATAATTTCATCAGGGTTTATGTACAGAGACACTATGGGTAAAAAGTACTGAATATCAGTCATGAAATGCAAGGGAAATTTTCCCTCATGAGATTAAAAAATAAGAAATGGTCACCCAAGGATCAACTAGCTGAGAACAGACAGTTGAGACCTGAAGTCTGTCTGCATCAGGACCTTAAGGTTTCCTAGGGAATTCCCTGGCCTGGGAAGTCTCTCCATGCCTCTTCCCCAACCTCAGCTGAGGGCCTTGACTGGAGACACGCAGAAGGAAGTCAGAATATTTAACTCCATTTTTCTTTCCATTGAGTGTTCCCATTTAGATTTGGCAGTTCTTCTCAGGCTGTGAATAGTATCAGTTATGCTCAGGAAGGAGTTTGTGTCAATCCCACGCAGAGAGGCAACACAGAGTAGTAGCCAAGAGCAGTCTCTCCATCATGAAGCTGGGGTTCAAGTAAGGATTCTCACTTATTCCCAGATGACTAAGCAAGTAACTAAACCTTCTGTGTGTTTTTTTTTTTTTTTGCTCATGTGTCCTCATCTACCTCTTGTTGGGATAATAATGGTAACAACCTCAGAAGTTGTAATGAGGGTTGGGGAAGTTAGTGTTATTAGAGCCCTTAGAAATGTGCTTGGAATGAGAAGCATTTGTAGAAGGGTGTGGGAAGTAAGTCTGACAGTGTGGTGGCCCCTATCCAAGGATTCATACATCTAGACAGACACTCAGGCAATGGAATACAGCCCCATCTTCAAGCCAAGAAAATCCCCCAAGGACCACCCCACACAAGATTTGAGAAGAAATATTTTTTTGGATATGTTTACTCTGTGGTATTTGCTTCTAAGCAAGCAATCCATTGTTTCTAAGCAAATATGCATTTCTTTTTTTTTTTTTTCTGGAAAAGGGGTCAACAAGAAGAGCCTCCAGCTCTAGTCCAGTGACCCAGAGTGTTGGGTTGATCAAGGGCTGCTTCACACTTGCTTCTCTGGCTAGGCAGCCTGCCCACTCATGCTGTACACAGTTTTCTCCCCACTCCCTCCCCATCCCTCTGTTTTCTTGGTAATAGACATGGTGGAGACTACTGAAGGAAGCATTGGTGAGAGCTAAGCTTCTACCATCTTAACCATGGCTGTTTTGGTTAAGTGTTCCTGAAGACCTCAGAGAATAAAAGGAGGCCCTGGAATAGCAAGAGAAGTTCCTCTGGTCTGGGGTCAGTATTCTGGTGAATGTGATAATTATCTATAATTTCCCCATCTGTAAAAATGAAGGAAAAGACCCAACTCACAAGGTTGCTTTGAGGATTAATGAGAAAGCACTTTGTATTTTATAAAACTTCACATAAACATTAGTGTTAAGTTGATTAATGATCTGTCTTATTTTTAAAAGTTAAAGGAGATAAAGAAGATGAGAGTAAAAATCAATGAAACTGTAACACAACAGAGAGGATCAAAAGTCAAGGTTGGTACTTTGAAAAGAGAATTAAAATTCTCTTCTGGTAGACTTCTGGTATGATAAGAAAGAACAAAACACAGATAATTATAACAGATAACCTAGGTTATTTGGAAGTGTATGTTTAAATTTTGAAACATACAGGAAATTCCTAGTTATAATTTTGTTATTGCATTTTGATTAGAAATCATACTGTATATGGTTACTATCCTTTTATGTTTGTAGAGATTTGTTTATGGCCCAGTGTGTATTTGACCTTAATGAAGATTCCACAAGCATTAGAAAAGAACATGTGTTCTGCAGACTCTGGGTGCAGTCACCTAGATAAAGACATTACATCAATTTTGTAATGTATTGTTCAAATCTTCTCTACTCCTTATGAATTTTTATACACTTGTCCTATCAATTAATGAGACAATTGTTGAGTTATCTATTTCTACTTAGTTATGTGGGTTTGCATAATATATTTGAGGCCATGTCATTGCTGCTGCTGCTGCTAAGTCGCTTCAGTCATGTCTGACTCTGTGTGACCCCCTAGATGGCAGCCCACCAGGCTCTGCCATCCCTGAGATTCTACAGGCAAGAACACTGGAGTGGGCTGCCATTGCCTTCTCCATTGTGTGAAAGTGAAAAGTGAAAGTGAAGTTGCTCAGTCGTGCCCGACTAGTAGCGACCCCATGGACTGCAGCCTACCAGGCTGCTCCATCCATGGGATTTTCTAGGCAAGAGTACTGGAGTGGGGTGCCATTGTCTTCTCCGGAGGCCATGTCATTAGGTACATGCAATCACAGACTTGCTACATCTTTCTTACTTAGAGAAGTAAAACTCTATAGTAATGCCTTTGGCTCTTTTTTTTTTTTTTTTTTTGGTATTAGTAACATCAGCTTTTTTTATTATTATTGCGATCAATGCAAAGAAATAGAGGGAAACAACAGAATGGGAAACACTAGAGATCTCTTCAAGAAAATCAGAGATACCAAGGGAACATTTCATGCAAAGATGGGCTTGATAGGACATAAATGATATGGACTTAACAGAAGCAGACGATATTAAGAAGAGGTGGCAAGAATACACCGAAGAGCTGTACAAAAAGATCTTCATGATCAAGACAATCACGATGGTATGATCACTCACCTAGAGCCAGACATCCTGGAATGTGAAGTCAAGTGGACCTTGGAAAGCATCACTACAAACAAAGCTAGTGGAGGTGATGGAATTCCAGTTGAGCTATTTCAAATCCTGAAAGATGGTGTAGTGAGAGTGCTGCACTCAATATGCCAGCAAATTTGGAAAACTCAGCAGTGGCCACAGGACTGGAAAAGGTCAGTTTTCATTCCAATCCCAATGAAAGGCAATGCCAAAGAATGCTCAAACTACCGCACAATTGCACTCATCTCACACGCTAGTAAAGTAATGCTCAAAATTCTCCAAGCCAGGCTTCAGCAATATGTGAACCGTGAACTTCCTGATGTTCAAGCTGGTTTTAGAAAAGGCAGAGGAACCAGAGATCAAATTGCCAACATCCACTGGATCATTGAAAAAGCAAGAGAGTTCCAGAAATACATCTATTTCTGCTTTATTGACTATGCCAAAGCCTTTGACTGTGTGGATCACAATCAGATCAGATGAGATCAGATCAGTCGCTCAGTCGTGTCCGACTCTTTGCGACCTCATGAACTGCAGCACGCCAGGCCTCCCTATCCATCACCAGCTCTCGGAGGTCACTCAGACTCACATTCATCGAGTCAGTGATGCCATCCAGCCATCTCATCCTCTGTCGTCCCCTTCTCCTCCTGCCCCCAATCCCTCCCAGCATCAGAGTCTTCTCCAATGAGTCAACTCTTCGCATGAGGTGGCCAAAATACTGGAGTTTCAGCTTTAGCATCATTCCTTCCAAAGAAATCCCAGGGCTGATCTCCTTCAGAATGGACTGGTTGGATCTCCTTGCAGTCCAAGGGACTCTCAAGAGTCTTCTCCAACACCACAGTTCCAAAGCATCAATTCTTTGGCGCTCAGCCTTCTTCACAGTCCAGCTCTCCATACATGACCACAGGAAAGACCATAGCCTTGACTAGGCGAACCTTTGTTGGCAAAGTGATGTCTCTGCTTTTGAATATGCTCTCTAGGTCGGTCATAACTTTCCTTCCAAGGAGCAAGCGTCTTTTAATTTCATGGCTGCAGTCACCATCTGCAGTGATTTTGGAGCCCAGAAAAATGAAGTCTGACACTGTTTCCACTGTTTCTCCATCTATTTCCCATGTAGTGATGGGACCAGATGCCATGACCTTTGTTTTCTGAATGTTGAAACCTTTTCACTCTCCACTTTCACTTTCATCAAGAGGCTTTTAGTTCCTCTTCACTTTCTGCCATAAGGGTGGTGTCATCTGCATATCTGAGGTTATTGATATTTTTCCCGGCAATCTTGATTCCAGCTTGTGTTTCTTCCAGTCCAGCATTTCTCATGATATACTCTGCATATAAGTTAAATAAACATGGTGACAATATACAGCCTTGACGTACTCCTTTTCCTATTTGGAACCAGTCTGTGGATCACAATAAACTGTGGAAAATTCTGGAAGAGATGGGAATACCAGACCACCAGATCTGCCTCTTGAGAAACCTATATGCAGGTCAAGAAGCAACAGTTAGAACTGGACATGGAACAACAGACTGGTTCCAAATAGGAAAAAGAGTACATCAAGGTTGTATAATGTCACCCTGCTTAACTTATATGCAGAGTACATCATGAGAAAACACTGGGCTGGAAGAAGCACAAGCTGGAATCAAGATTGCCAGTAGAAATATCAATAACCTCAGATATGCAGATGACACCACCCTTATGGCAGAAAGTGAAGAGGAACTAAAAAGCCTCTTGATGAAAATGAAAGTGGAGAGTGTGAAAAAGTTGGCTTAAAACTCAACATTCAGAAAACGAAGATCATGGCATCTGGTCCCATCACTTCATGGGAAATAGATGTGGAAACAGTGGAAACAGTGTCAGATTTTATTTTGGGGGGCTCCAAAATCACTACAGATGGTGACTGCAGCCATGAAATTAAAAGATGCTTACTCCTTGGAAGGGAAGTTATGACCAACGTAGATAGCATATTGAAAAGCAGAGACATTACTTTGCCAACAAAGGTCTGTCTAGTCAAGGCTATGGTTTTTCCAATAGTCATGTACGGATGTGAGAGCTGGACTGTGAAGAAAGCTGAGCACCGAAGAACTGATGCTTTTGAACTGTGGTGTTGGAGAAGACTCCTGAGAGTCCCTTGGACTGCAAGGAGATCCAACCAGTCCATTCTAAAGGAGATCAGCCCTGGGTGTTCTTTGGGAGGAATGATGCTAAAGCTGAAATTTCACTACTTTGGCCACCTTATGGGAAGAGTTGACTCATTGGAAAAGACTCTGATGCTGGGAGGGATTGGGGGCAAGAGGAGAAGGGGACAACAGAGGATGAGATGGCTGGATGACATCACTGACTCGATGGATGTGAGTTTGAGTGAACTCCAGGAGTTGGTGATGGATAGGGAGGCCTGGTGTGCTGTGATTCATGGGGTCGCAAAGAGTCGGACACGACTAAGCGACTGAACTGAACTGAACTGAGCATAACTCTTCACATCCTTTCGCTTTCAACCTTTTCTGTATCCTTGGGTATTTTTTTTTGTTTTGGCAGGGGTGGTTTGGCCACTCTGTACCACTTTGGGATGGGATTGAACCCCCAGCCATGGCAATGAAAGTGCCGAGTCCAGTGGACTTTCACTGGACCACCAGAGAATTCCCTCTGTATCCTTGTTTTAAATGTGCCTCTTGGAAATAGCATATAGTTGTTGTTTTAAATCAGTTTGAAAATTTTTGTCATGGGTATTAGGTCTTTAACATATAATTTCTGATATGTTTGGGTTTCAGTTTTATTCACTGCTTATTATCTTTTAAATAGTTTTATTCATGTATTTATTTTATTTTTGGCTATGTTGGGTTTTGTTGCTGTGTGGGCTTTTCTCTAGTTGCAGCGACAGGGGCTACTCTTCATTGCAGTGCACAGGCTTCTGCTTATAGTGACTTTGTGTTGCGGTGCATGGGCTCTAGAGTACATGGGCTTTGGTAGTTGCAACTCCTGGACTCCAGAGCACAGGTTCAATAATCGTGGCACATGGACTCAGTTGCTCCGTGGCATGTGGGATTTTTCCGGATCAGGGATCGAACCAGTCTCCTGTTTGGCAGGTGGATTCTTTACCACTGAGCCACCAGGGAAGCCCCACACTGCTTATTATTTATCTCACCTTATTTAAATTCTGTTATCTCTTTTCTTACTTTCTTTCAGATTAGATTAGAATTATTCTATTTCCTTCTTTTGATTTGGACGTTTGTGCTTTTCTTTTAACAGGCAAGGAAATAAACGATCCATTCTTGACTTATGAAAGCCTAGTTTTATCTTCTTCCTAGATAATGAAAGGAGCTTAAGTACTTTATCTCCTGTCTTATATACTATTATTTTGTGAATATTAATTATGTATATGTAAATGTATATAAATATGTAATAAAATACATTATTATTATTTTCTACATCAAATGTTTATTTACATTTATCCACATATTTACTATTTTAATTACTTTCATATTGCTCTTCATTCCTTTCCCTCCCTCACTTTCCTTGTGGTCATTTTCCTTGTGTTTGAAAAACATCATTTAAAACATGCTGTCCTGTTATTCTACCTTCATTCTTCCTTTCCCTTAAACTTTTTATTTTACATCAGAGTATTGGGCTTCCCTACTGGCTCAGACAGTAAAAAAAAAAAACATCTGCCTGAAATAGGGGAGATGCAGGTTTGATCCTTGGGTTAGGAAGATCGCCTGGAGAAGGGAATGGCAACCCATACCCAGTATTCTTGCCTGGAGAATTCCATGGACAGGGGAGCCTGGCGGACTACAGTCCAAGGGGTCACAAGGAGTAAGACATGACTGAGCGATAAATATGTATATATAGCTGATTAATGATGTTGTGATATCTTCAGTTTCCACCTTCATTTTTAAGAAACATTTTTTTCTAGAAATAGAATTCTAGGTTGAGCATGAAATTTTCTTGTCACACTGCAGGCACCAAGCCACCAGTTTCTGACGTGATGAGAAGTCAGCTGGTGAGCAGTCAACTGTTCATCTGTCTATTTAATATATTCTTTTGTTAATGGCTTAAGATTTTTTTTTCTCTGTCTTTGGTTTATCCCAGTTTTACTATGATATATATAGATACGGACTTTTTTTTTTTTTAGTAAGTAATTCTCCTTGGGATTCTTTGGGCTGTTAAATTGGTAGATATGTATCTTTCTTTAGTTTTGGTAAATTTTCAGCTATTGTGTGCTCGAATATTAGTTCTATACCATTCTCTAATTTCCTTCTGGGACTCCAACTAAAGGTATGTTACACCTTCTCATTGTATCACGTATGCCTCTTAATTTCATTGAGTTAGACAAGGGTGTGGTCCTTGTGTGATTAGATTGACTAGTTATCTGTGAGAATGGTTTTAGTGTATTTGCCCTCTGATGCCCTCTTTCAAGACCTACTGTCTTACTTGGGTTTCTCTTACCTTGGGCGTGGGGTATCTCATCCCGGCTGCTCCTGGCTGCTCCCGGCCAGCGAAGCACAGCCATCGCACCTTACCTTGGAAGAGGGGTCTCTCCTCACCGCCGCCCTTCCTGACCTCGGTCTAATCACACAAGGACCACACCCTTGTCTAACTCAATGAAATTAAGCCATGCCCGAGGGGCAACCTGGGATAGGCGGGTCATGGTGGAGAGATATGACAGGGTGTGGTCCGCTGGAGAAGGGAATGGCAAACCACTTCAGTATTCTTGCCTTGAGAACCCCATGAACAGTATGAAAAGACAAAATGATAGGATACTGAAAGAGAAACTCCCCAGGTCAGTAGGGGCCCAATATGCTACTGGAGATCAGTGGAGAAATAACTCCAGAAAGAATGAAAGGATGGAGCCAACACAAAAAGAATACCCAGCTGTGGATGTGTCTGGTGATACAAGCAAAGTCCGATGCTGTAAAGAGCAATATTGCATAGGAACCTGGAATGTCAGGTCCATGAATCAAGGCAAATTGGAAGTGGTCAAACAAGAGATGGCAAGAGTGAATGTCGACATTCTAGGAATTAGCGAACTAAAATGGACTGGAATGGGTGAATTTAACTCAGATGACCATTATATCTACTACTGTGGGCAGGAATCCCTCAGAAGAAATGGAGTGGCCATCATGGTCAACAAAAGAGTCCGAAATGCAGTACTTGGATGCAATCTCAAAAATGACAGAATGATCTCTGTTCGTTTCCAAGGCAAACCATTCAATGTCACAGTAATCCAAGTCTATGCCCCAACCAGTAACGCCGAAGAAGCTGAAGTTGAAAGGTTCTATGAAGACCTACAAGACCTTTTAGAACTAACACCCAAAAAAGATGTTCTTTTCATTATAGGGGACTGGAATGCAAAAGTAGGAAGTCAAGAAACACCTGGAGTAACAGGCAAATTTGGCCTTGGAATACGGAATGAAGCAGGGCAAAAACTAATAGAGTTTTGCCAAGAAAATGCACTGGTCATAACAAATACCCTCTTCCAACAACACAAGAGAAGACTCTATACATGGACATCAGATGGTCAACACCGAAATCAGATCGATTATATTCTTTGCAGCCAAAGATGGAGAAGCTCTATACAATCAGCAAAAACAAGACCAGGAGCTGACTGTGGCTCAGACCATGAACTCCTTATTGCCAAATTCAGACTGAAATTGAAGAAAGTAGGGAAAACTACTAGACCATTCAGGTATGACCTAAATCAAATCCCTTATGATTATACAGTGGAAGTGAGAAATAGATTTAAGGGCCTGGATCTGATAGATAGAGTGCCTGATGAACTATGGAATGAGGTTCGTGACATTGTACAGGAGACAGGGATCAAGACCATCCCCATGGAAAAGAAATGCAAAAAAGCAAAATGGCTGTCTGGGGAGGCCTTACAAATAGCTGTGAAAAGAAGAGAAGCGAAAAGCAAAGGAGAAAAGGAAAGATATAAACATCTAAATGCAGAGTTCCAAAGAATAGCAAGAAGAGATAAGAAAGCCTTCTTCAGTGATCAATGCAAAGAAATAGAGGAAAACAACAGAATGGGAAAGACTAGGGGTCTCTTCAAGAAAATCAGAGATACCAAAGGAACATTTCATGCAAAGATGGGCACGTTAAAGGACAGAGATGGTGTGGACCTAACAGAAGCAGAAGATATTAAGAAGAGGTGGCAAGAATACACAGAAGAACTGTACAAAAAAGAGCTTCAAGACCTAGATAATCATGATGATGTGATCACTGACCTAGAGCCAGACATCTTGGAATGTGAAGTCAAATGGGCCTTAGAAAGCATCACTACGAACAAAGCTAGTGGAGGTGATGGAATTCCAGTGGAGCTATTCCAAGTCCTGAATGATGATGCTGTGAAAGTGCTGCACTCAATATGCCAGCAAATTTGGAAAACTCAGCAGTGGCCACAAGATTGGAAAAGGTCAGTTTTCATCCCAATCCCAAAGAAAGGCAATGCCAAGGAGTGCTCAAACTATCGAACAATTGCACTCATCTCACACGCTAGTAAAGTAATGCTCAAAATTCTCCAAGCCAGGCTTCAGCAATATGTGAACCGTGAACTTCCTGATGTTCAAGCTGGTTTTCGAAAAGGCAGAGGAACCAGAGATCCAATTGCCAACATCCGCTGGATCATGGAAAAAGCAAGAGAGTTCCAGAAAAACATCTATTTCTGCTTTATTGACTATGCTAAAGCCTTTGATTGTGTGGATCACAATAAACTGTGGAAAATTCTGAAAGAGATGGGAATACCAGACCACCTGATCTGCCTCTTGAGAAATCTGTATGCAGGTCAGGAAGCAACAGTAGAACTGGTCATGGAACAACAGACTGGTTCCAAATAGGAAAAGGAGTACGTCAAGGCTGCATATTGTCACCATGTTTATTTAACTTATATGCAGAGTACATCATGAGAAATGCTGGACTGGAAGAAACACAAGTTGGAATCAAGATTGCCGGGAGAAATATCAATAACCTCAGATATGCAGATGACACCACTCTTATGGCAGAAAGTGAAGAGGGGCTGAAAAGCCTCTTGATGAAAGTGAAAGTGGAGAGTAAAAAGGTTGGCTTAAAGCTCAACATTCAGAAAACAAAGATCATGGCATCTGGTCCCATCACTGCATGGGAAATAGATGGGGAAACAGTGGCAACAATGTCAGACTTTGTTTTTCTGGGCTCCAAAATCACTGCAGATGGTGACTGCAGCCATGAAATTAAAAGACGCTTACTCCTTGGAAGGAAAGTTATGACCAACCTAGATAGCATATTCAAAAGCAGAGACATTACTTTACCAACAAAGGTTCGCCTAGTCAAGGCTATGGTCTTTCCTGTGGTCATGTATGGATGTGAGAGCTGGACTGTGAAAAAGGCTGAGCGCCGAAGAATTGATGCTTTGGAACTGTGGTGTTGGAGAAGACTCTTGAGAGTCCCTTGGACTGCAAGGAGATCCAACCAGTCCATTCTGAAGGAGATCAATCCTGGAATTTCTTTGGAAGGAATGATGCTAAAGCTGAAACTCCAGTATTTTGGCCACCTCATGCGAAGAGTTGACTCATTGGAGAAGACTCTGATGCTGGGAGGGATTGAGGGCAGGAGGAGAAGGGGACGACAGAGGATGAGATGGCTGGATGGCATCACTGACTCGATGGGTATGAGTCTGGGTGACCTCCGGGAGCTGGTGATGGACAGGGAGGCCTGGCATGCTGCAGTTCATGGGGTTGCAAAGAGTCGGACACGACTGAGCGACTGATCTGATCTCTGAACTGATGCCTCTTAATCTCTTGTTCCCATCTCTTTGTCCCCTTACTTCGTACCTGGCTTCATTCTGGACATAACTTACCTTCCAATTCACTGTGTAATCTGCTTTTATGTGTAGATTCTATTTTTAAGTTATAGAATTTCCCTCTGCCTCCTTTCTTATAACATGCCAAATTCTCAAATTTGCCTTTGTATCCTTGAGCATTGTTATTTTAAAAGCTGTATCTGTACCAGATTTCTCTGATGCTGATCCCTGAGTATGTCACCAGTCCCTTGCATTAGATTCCATCCATCCAAATACTTAGAGTGATTTATATGTTCCTGATTGGAACCTGACTGCTACACTGCAAAAGGGAAGTTGGTTCAAGACCTACAGAAGTTGTGGTCTAAAGCCATGTAACTCATTGCATATGTCATACCATAATTTATTTAACCAATCACCTAATGATAAATACTTCAGTTGTTTCCAGTCTTTTTATAGTATAAATACATTTCCCTATACATTTGCAATAAAATGTATTTCTTTACCCTCAGCACAATTTCTGAGACAAATTTTGCTTTTAAGTTTTTGATAGATATTGTAAATTGCCCTCTCCAAATATTACAACATATAATTCCAACAATGGTGTGTGAAACTGTTTCCCTATACCTTCACCACATTTTTTATGCTTTCCAAGCTGATATTTGAAAAATGACATCATGCTGGGTTGTTGGTTTTTTTTAAAAAAAAAAAAAACTTCTAAAAAAGTTGAAATAGCCTCAAAGAAAAATGGAAAGTAGAGTTTAAAACTCCCCCGCTTGAATCATTTGAGAATTCACAAATTCACAAGTTACTAGTGAAGTGAGGTTACAAGCCACAAGTTATAAGTGAAGCACCTCATTATATCTGAATACTTTTAGTGTATATTTCCTATGAGCAAGGACCACCTATATCACCACCCCACAACCATCAAAATCATAAAATTAATACTGATGCATTACTATGAATTCTCTGACTCCATCCAGATTTCTTTAATTGTTCCAATAATGTCCTTTGGAACAAAAAGATCCAGCTTATAATCATGCCTTGCTAATTCATTTTTCCTTTTAATTTCCTTCAATCTAGAATAGTCCCTTAGTCCTAGAATAGTGGTTCTCAAACTTGAGCAAGTGTCTCAAACTGACACAGCCTGCTGGGCCCCAGAGGGCTTGTTAAACACGGAGTGCTGGACCCCAGATTCTGTGATGTAGTAAGGCTGAGAGGGCTGAGGATTTCCATTTCTACAAGTTCTTAGACAGATTATGTTGGTCTGGGGATCCCATTTTGAGAACTGCTGTTCTGGAACCTCTCCACATTAAAGTCCTCCAGCCCTGACTAATCCCTGAGAGTTCATAAGGCAGTCAATAGGCTTCTGCAAAAAGTGGAAAGTCAACACATAGTCTTGTCTTCTTAAATTTTAACATAATGCTTCATACCACTAATAAGTAATTTTTTTAAAAAAAGGAATTACCACATGTGGTTGTATTAGTTTCTGCTTGCTGCAGAAATCACCATAATTTGGTGGTTTAAAATGATATAAACATATTATCTTAGAGTTCTGGAGATCAAGAATCTGAAACGAGTCTCACTGGGCTAAAATCAAGGTGTTAGCAGGAGTTGCATTTTTTCTGGAGGCTTTAGAGAAGAACCCATTCTTTTTTTTTTTTTTCTAGCTTCTATAGGGTGCCCAAATTTCTTAGTTCATGGTTCCCTTCCGTCTTCAAAGTCAACAGTGGCCATGCTAGTCTTTCTATGCTGCATCCATCTGATACTAACCAACTTCCTGCCTCCCTCTTTCATTTATAACGCCCCAGGTGCTGGTGGCTCAGACAGTAAAGTGTCTGCCTACAATGTGGGAGACCCAGTTTCGATCCTTGGGTTGGGAAGATGCTCTGGAAAAGGAAATGGCAACCCACTCCAGTACTCTTGCCTGGAAAATCCCATGGACGGAGGAGTGTGGTAGGCTACAGTCCATGGGGTTGTAAAGAGTCGGACACAACTGAGCAACTTCACTTTTACTCACAAGGGAATAATGCAGAATAACTACCTCATTTCAAGATCCTAAATATCTTCAAAATCCCTTTTACCACATGAGGTAACATATTCACAGGTTCTAGAGATTAGGATGTGGACATCTTTGGGGTCCATTTTTCTGCCTACCACAGTGGTGAAAAACACTAGCTGTCTACCAAACTCTGTTCTCTCCTGTGAGCACACAGCTAGCATAACATCTTCTAGTCCTTTTTACAGTTGATTGACAGCACATGATCAGTGTCCCTCCAAAGGGGTGTGAGCAGAAATGTGTGTGTTCCTTCCATGCCACATCTGTGAGAACCTCCTTTGCATGCTCTGCATGTTCCTCCCATTTTCTCTAGACCTTAGAGAATGGCAGAGCCTGTGTGCCTAAATGATCACCAAGGAAGGGAACTGCCCACTGATCTGAACACCCATCCTGGACTGCTAAGGGTGGGTGCAAGAAATAAATTTCTATGGCCTAGAGACTATACTGTATAGCCATTGCATTTTGAGTCTACATGTTATAGCTCTTAGTCCTAACTAATACTGCCCTAACAAATGAGAATGTATCTTGATTTTATTCCCAATGCCCATTTTTCATAAGACCTAACTTCCTATTTCCCTAAGAAGACTGAGGTCATCTGAAATAGCCAACCACAATTTTTCACCTCTCCCCTCTAAATGTATAACAGTTACAGAGGAGGTACACTGCTAAGACCTGTGATGCCTGCTTTTTGTTGTTGCTATTGTCTCTTTGGGCATACTTCCCTTCCTTTCCTGTTGCCATTTCTAAACCAGATCCCCTTCTTCAGCTCTGCTGCCCTCCTCACCTTCTCAAGTGCTCTTGCCACTGGCTCCTTAGCTTCCCCTTTTAAACATGCTGGCTTTTATCCAGTATTGAGTCAGCTTTCCTTTACTCTGTTGTACCCTGAAGCTTCCCTTGTGGCTCAGATGGTAAAGAATCTGTCTGCAATGCAGGAGACCCAGGTTCAATCCCTGGGTCAGGAAGATCCCCTGGTGAAGGGATTGGCTACGCACTCCAGTATTCCTGCCTGGAAAATTCCATGGACAGAGGTGTTTGGGGGGCTATAGTCTGGCTGGGGGGTCCCAAAGAGTTGGACATGAATGAGTGACTAACACTTTCACCTTCACTTTTTTACCCTGAAGCTACTTCTCTTTTTGTCTGCCTCCTTGTACTTCCTTCCTAGAAATCTGGAGGTAGAAGGGAGTGGAGACTGACCTGGTTTGGAAGTTCGGAAAGGTAAAATGAAGAGGCAGTGTTCAAGCTGACAGCTAAGAGCTATGGCCTGAGGCTGAGTAGGCATTAGCCAAGCAAAGGAGGAGGGAGATAGACACACAGCTGGAAAAATACTGAATTTGGAAGGCACACACATGAAAACTGGGGTCAAGGACATGTGTGAAACAGGAGAATGCTCTGGGGATGGGGTGCAAGGTGGGAGTTAGGAGCTAGAGGTGAGGTAGGGAGAGGAGTTTTTAGGGAGCAAGGTGAGGCATGGAGGATGGGTGTGTGTAGGGTGTCTCCAAGGTCCTAGCTCAGACCCCAATCCTTGCCACTGCTCTGGAATTGCCAGAAGTGTGACCTGGACCACCCTGCTCCCTGCTGTATGGCTCTAGGAAGCAGGGGGACTCAGATTTTGACTAAAGGCCTATTGTAACTTATAAAAACATGAAAGAAACCAAAAAGCTGGATGATAACTGTGGCTCCTCTTCTTCTGGCTTATTTTGCAATGGTTTTTTCACCCTAGCCACCCTGTCTCCTGCAGAGGAGAGGGCCTGTATGTGCAGGGTTGCTAGCCAAAGAGTCCTGAATCTGATTCATTCTCCTGTGGTCCTAAGGGCCAAGCTATCCTAGGCTGCCTCACAAAGATCCCAGATACTGGAGTGGGGTGGACTGTGAGAACTGCAGAGAGTTCTTGGCAAAGAACAACTCCACCCATGTCCTGCGTTTAGAGATGTAAACAAACAATAGCATAGATTTTAACAGCTGAAGGCCACGTCCCCTAGGATGACTACTCCAGCCCACTGAAGTTCCTGCCTGGGAAAACTCAAAGGAATGTTCTGGTTGTTCCAGCCAACACTTGAAGATAGGATCCCTGTCTCCCAGTCTCTGTAGGAGGGTAGGAGCCTCGCTTCTATGAGTGTCAGTTAGCAAATCCCAATGTCTCAATCACATTTTTTAAATTTCTATTTCCCTGACTCTGCTCCCACTCCTCATTTCCTCCTCCCTACTCTCTCATTCTCCCTTTAAAAGGCTCAGGTTTATACAAATTGAATTAGAGTTTAGTTCACACTGACCTTCTTCCCTATTGCAACAGTTATCGAATAAAATCTATTCTAATTAAAGCAGTAGTTTTAATTAGTGTCTTGCTTTATCTTTGACAGCTGGAAAGTAGTATTCCACCCACACCCACATCACCACCATTAGGATGATGACTGATGCTTTAAGTGATACCCTAAATTAAGGTAGCTTAGACAAGATGAAAGTTGGAAACAGTAGCCCAGGGCTGCTATGGTGGCTCTGAAATCATCAGGGACTCAGGCTCCCATTATCTTGTTACTCAGACTTCTCTTGTGCTGCTTCCTTCCCATGGGCCAAGGAAGCTTCCCTAGATCCAGCCATCTGATCTGTGTTCCAGTCAACAGGAGCTTCTTGAAGGAGCATGATGTGACAGGCACACTTGGCTCAAGATATATACCACTGATCAGAACTTGACTTGAGGAAAGTCTGGAAACTGGGGTGGGGACAGCCATGTTTTGTCAGGTAGACATGACAAATACCATCTTCATCCCAGACGAGGAGGCCAAATATCGGGATAACTAGCTCCCACTCCCATCCCACCTCACCTAGTACCTTCAAGAACTCTGGGTCAAAGGGGACTTTGGTGGTGATTACTGGAGGAGAGTGAAGAGGTAGCACAACCATTGTTGAAGACATTTCATGAGGAAATCTAGTAACTGCACTCAAAGCAAAACGGAATTTTTCAATCTTGGGATTCTTATTTTCTCCTGAGAATGAGAACTATTAGGTATGAGTGTGGAAGAGGGACTTGGTGAGGGGAGGGTGGGAAAGCAGATGAACTGCTTATGTGAGGAGGCCTGGCTCTGGACAGTACCACAGCCCCTCACCTCAGGCTCCCCTTGTACCAGAATGGCCATGGCTAGGGGTTCAGGTATGATTCCAAGGTATAACAAGTGCTTTTGGGGGGAGGAGCTAAGATGGCGGACGAGTAAGACGGGGAGAATACTTTCTCCTCCACAAATCCATTAAAAGAACATTTGAATGCTGAATAAATTCGATAAAACAACTTCTGAATGCCGGCAGAGGACATCAGGCACTTAGAAAGACAACTCATTGTCTTCAAAACGAGAAAACGAGCCCTGCGGTAACTCCTTTTGCGGAGAAGTGGCGCGGACACCAGCATTTGCTATTGGCAAGCAGGGGCTGGGCTAGGAGGAGCGGCAAGGCCTGCATTGCTTTGAGAAAGGATTTGGCCTGGCTATCTCGGGCGCTATCTGAGCGAAATAACCAGACTGTCGGTTATCTACTACATCAAAAGCCAGCCCTAACTTAAGACACCACCAGGACTACCTACAGAACAAAGGGCTGCACAGAGTTGGCCGGCTGCAGGCCGTCCCACTCCGGAGACAGGCAGCCAGGGCCGGAGGCTGGCAATTACAGCCCTAGAGAGACACTGTCTAACGGAACTGTGAGTAGGTTTCTGTGCTGACTCACGCTTCTTGGGGCTCTGGATGGTCAACATCTGCCTGAGAAAGTGCGCTGTTTGTATACCCAGAAAACTGAGCGGCGGAGAGGCGATAAGTCGCAGCAGCTGCGCTCGCTGAACATTTCATCACCTGCGCTACTTGGATCTGGGAAGGGCATAAAACGCAGACTCAACCAAGTCTGTGCTTCTGAGGATTATCCGAGTGCCTGAACCTGGCCGGCTTAGATTTGGGTGTTCATCTCCGCCCCCTCTGTAACAAGGCAGAGATCAGATATTGAAAAGACCTGTAAACCGCCTCAATAAAGAGAATTCAACAAACTACCAGAATATAGTAAGGACACCCTAAATTTGGCAATTTTAACAAAATGAAGAGACAAAAGAATACCCAGCAGCTAAAGGAACAGGATAGATGCCCACCAAACCAAACCAAAGAGGAAGAGGTAGGGAATCTACCTGATAAAGAATTCCGAATAATGATAGCGAAATTAATCCAAAATCTCGAAATCAAAATGGAATCACAATTAAAGAGTCTGGAGACAAGGATTGAGAAGATGCAAGAAAGGTTTAACAAGGACCTAGAAGAAATAAAAAAGAGTCAACACATAATGAATAATGCAATAAATGAGATCCAAAACACCCTGGAGGCAACAAATAGTAGAATAACAGAGGCAGAAGATAGGATTAGTGAATTAGAAGATAGAATCCTAGAAATAAATGAATCAGACGAGAAAAAAGAAAAACGTATCAAAAGAAATGAGGACAATTTCAGAAACCTCCAGGATAACATCAAACGCTACAACATTCGAATCATAGGAATTCTAGAAGAAGAAGATAAAAAGAAAGATCATGAGGAAATACTTGAGGAGATAATAGTTGAAAACTTCCCTAAAATGGAGAAGGAAATTACCACTCAAGTTCAAGAAATCCAGAGAGTCCCTAACAGGATAAACCCAAGGCGAAACACCCCAAGACACATATTAATCAAATTAACAAAGATTAAATATAAAGAACAAATATTAAAAGCAGCTAGGGAAAAACGTCAAATAACTCACAAGGGAATTCCCATAAGGATAACAGCTGATCTTTCAATAGAAACTCTCCAAGCCAGGAGGGAATGGCAAGACGTAATTAAAGTGATGAAAGAAAATAACTTACAGCCTAGATTATTGTATCCAGCAAGGATCTCATTCAAATATGAAGGAGAAATCAAAACCTTCACAGATAAGCAAAAGTTGAGAGAATTTTGCACCACTAAACCATTTCTCCAAAAAAACTAAAGAACATTCTCTAAATAGGAATCACTAAAAGGGTGTATAAATTCGAACCCAAAACAATAAAGTAAATCTTATTTA
The DNA here is from genome assembly GCA_935064755.1 of Tragelaphus eurycerus. Taxonomy (NCBI): domain Eukaryota; kingdom Metazoa; phylum Chordata; class Mammalia; order Artiodactyla; family Bovidae; genus Tragelaphus; species Tragelaphus eurycerus. Next base: position 11,664,208 of record CAKXYN010000080.1, on the reverse strand, counting down.
TCAATAATTGCTTTAAACGTTTATGGGCTGAATGCCCTAATCAACAGACAAAGACTGGCCGAATTGATACAAAAACAAGACCCCTACATACCTTGTCTACAAGAGACAACCAAAAGACTAAAATGGGTCAAATGGATACAAAAACTAGGCCCCTATATATGTTGTCTACAAGAGAACCACCTTAAAATACGGGATATATACTGACTGAAAATGAAGGCCTGGAAAAAGATTTTCTATGCAAATATGGACCATAAGAAAACAGGAGTAGCAATACTTATATCAGATAAAATTGACTTTAAAGATCTTGAAAAGGAGACAATGAAGGTTACACATAACGACTTAAAGGAACAATCCAAAAAGAAGTTATAACAATTATAAATATATATGCACCCAACATTGGAGCATTGATATATCTAAGACAAACATTAATTAATATGATAGAAGAAATATGCAGCAATACAATAATAGTGGGAGACTTTAATACCCCACTCATATAATCTGGCTGTAATAGACAAAGTAAAGAGCAAAACATATTTACTTATGAGCCTCAAAAAATTCAGTTCACTCAGGAGAGTTTAAAAAAAAAAAAAAAGACTTATTTGTTCACTCTGTAAAGGTTCATTGACTATTTTATGGGTTTGGTACCACTTTGGGTAGTAGGGAGGAAGAGGTGACAAATGTGATCCTGTCCTAAATAATATATTGTGGTAAAGATAGACCTACCAATACAAAATACCAAGATGTGCCTAAAGATGAGGACACCCAAACTGGACTTTTTGTTTCCTGAACTTTTCATTTTGAGAACAAACCTCCTATTATAGGATGAATTCAACATGATTTTTTTTAAGTGTTCTTTGTGATTAAAAACAGAAAGCCATTGGTTAAGAAATTACATATACTCCTCCCCACCATCACTCCCCTTCTTTCTTCCCATTTCCCTTCCTCCCTCATTGATCCTTTCCTTTGTCCATTTTCCCCTGCAAAAAAAAAAAAAAAAAAAAAAGAATTCTAAGTTGAATTTTTTTGTTTCCAAAAAAAAAAAAAAAAAAAAACAAGTGCTTTTGACTGAGTCACCTCACTGATTTGAGCTTCTCTTTTTAAGCAGAAAAACTTATTTCTCAGAAACCTAGATGGAAACCTCAAATGAGGTGGAAAGTGGAGCTTCTCGGGTAGAGAATGGAAAATTGGGGTGTTGCCCATTGGATCAGACTCTCATGAGGGATTCGAATCACCTCCAAAGAACTAGCTAGGGCAGAGACTACAAGCTATTCAGAGGATCCAGTCTTGCCTTCTTCCATTTAGTAATCAGACCCCTCCGAACAGGTTTTGGCAGGGCATGTGCCCAGCTTCCCTTCAAGCCTCTGAACAAAGGAATATGAGCAGAAGTAAAGGAGAAACTTTCAGGTGATGTTCTTTAAAAAAAAAAAAAACAGCTCTTAGTCCTCTGCTTCTTCTGCCCCTTCCACCTGGCTTGGAAAGGGGACAACTGGAGTGGCACTGAAGTGACATCTTGGATCCATGAGTGGATACTTTGTTTTGATGATGACAATGCCAACTTTCCAGCCTTGGCACCCAATGACCTGTGGAGCAGTTCAACTATTGTTCTGTACCATCCACCTGCCGACCTCCGTGCTATTATCTAAAAGAGAAATAGAGACCTATTTTGTTAAAGTCAATGCATTTGGGATCTTTTTGTATGGTGACTTAGACAGTTCCCTAACTAGAAAACCGAATCTTAAAGGAGCACCGTTTGATAACCTCTGCATTACCTACTTCAAGCCGTCAGCAGCACTCACTCATGGAAGACCATTTTGCTTATGTCACATGTCCCCATATGGTTTTTGCCTGCTTTTAAAGCTTTCTCAGTTCCACCCCAATGGAGGAATCTGTAGCCTGGCTGGCTGAGAGTATTCAGAAAAGCTGGTTTTTGCAGTCAGCCAGATGCGAATTTATGAACTGACACAGGAACATAAAGCAAATTAATAGAAAATATGATTTCTGTTTCTTTTCCTCCTCCCGTCATTTCCTACTAGCTTTCACCTTTTCTTTATTCTTATTACTCTTTCTCACTTCTCTTTATCCTTGGTTTTTCTCTGGAATGCCTAAGTAAGTTGTTCAAACATGTGCCATTCCATGGGTTATCAGTGATGGCTCATGGAAAAGTAGGAAGGCAAAGCATCCAAGACACAGCTGACTGCTTTCAACTCAAGCACCAGGAAATGGTGAAGCCACATAAGAACTAGTAGGAAATTTTCTTCTTGTTGAAGGAGAATGAAAAGGGTTGAGAGTCACCTGCATAAAAAGCATCAGTAAGGGACTTCCCTGGCAGTTCAGTGGTGTGTGTGTGTGTTAGTTGCTCAGTCGTGTCCAACTCTTTGCAACCCCATGGACTGGAGCCCACCAGGCTCCTTTGTCCATCGGATTCTCCAGGCAAGAATACTGGAGTGGGTTGCCATTTCCTTCTCCACAGTTCAGTGGTTAGGATTCCACAATCTCAATGAGGGGGGCAGGGGTTTGAACCCTGGTTGACAAGATCCCACGTTCTACGTGGCATAGCCAAAAAAATAGAAAAGCATCAATAAAAATACTGATATATAGTGTTGAGTGAACCTTTTTTTCAAGTTGAAAACTGAATAATTGCCACCATTTGTCAGGCACAAGTTTAGGTGTCTCAATATATGGTCTCTTAATTTTTACAGAATCACTCAAAATAACCATTCTTACTTTCATTTTACAAATTAGAAAACTTGAGTTCAGACCGGTGGGATTTGAACCTAGCTTTAAAGGAAATAAGTCCTGAATATTCATTGGAAGGACTGATGCTGAAGCTGAAGCTCCAATTCTTTGGCCACCTGATGTGAAGATCTGACTCATTAGAAAAGACCCTGGTTCTGGGAAAGACTGAAGGCAGGAGGAGATGGCATCACCAACACGATGGACATGAGTTTGAGCAAGCGGTAGGAGCTGATGATGGACAGGGAAGCCTGGTGTGCTGCAGTCCACATGGTCACAAAGAGTTGGACACGACTGAAAGACTGAACTGAAGGGAACTGAACTTGACTATTTTTCCCCTCATGTCACTCTGCCTCCCACTTTAGATGAGAAATATAAAGTGTTAAAGGGCTTCCCTCATAGTTCAGTAGGTAAGATTCTGCTTGCAATGCAGGAGATCCAGGTTCAATCCCTGGGTTGGGAAGATCCTCTGGAGAAGGAAATGACAACCCACTCCAGTATTCTTGCCTGGAAAATCCCATGGACAGAGGAGCCTGGCAGGCTACAGCCCATGGGGTCACAAGAGTCATTCACGACTTAGTGACTAAACCACCACCATGAAGTGTTAAAAACTGGCCTTGGTATACGGCAAAACCAATACAATATTATAAAGTTAAAAAATAAAATTAAATTAAAAAAAAAAAGAAAATATTGTCAGGTACAATAAAAGCAAAAAAAAAAAAAAAAACTGGCCTTGGAAGATGTGTTTAATTTCATGTGTCAGCTTGGTTGAGCCATGGTCTCCAGATATTTGGTTAAACATTATTTTGGATGTTTCTGTTAGTCTTTTTGGATGAGGTTTACATTTAAATGGATTGACTTAGAGTAAAGCACATTGCCCTCCATAGTATGGGGGGTCTTGTCCAATCAGTTGAAGGCCTACAGAGAACAGAAAGACTGACCTCCTCTGAGCTAGAAGGAATTGTGCCAGTTATGAACCTTTGGACTCGAACTGCAACTTTTCTCTGCAGCTCTCTAGCCTGCTGGCCCATCCTGCTGATTTTGGACTGGCCAACCTCCAAAACTGCATGAGCCAATTCCTTAAAAATCAATCTCTCGCTCCCTTTCCTTTTCTCCTCTTCCCTCCTCTTCTTCCTCCTCCCACTGCCCCCCTCCTCCTCCTTCTTTCCCTTACTTTTCTCCTTTCTCCTCCTTTTCTTCTTCTCTCTCTCTAAGAAGATAGGTAGACAGACAGACAGGCACATCTTCTTTATTCTGTCTCTCTGGAAAAGCCCAACTAATAAGAGAAGGAGAGAGAATTATAAAATGGAAGGAAGAAAACAGTGTTCTCAGAAATGAATGGTAGTAGACTGCAACTGAAAAGAACCAGAGAAGATAGTAAAGGAAGCTGATTTACTGCTGTATGCTACTCTGAACTCTTTCCCGCCACCTTCAGAGATTACTCAGAGGGAGGCAACATACATTAGTCTCTTTCTTATTTTTGCTGATTGTTACTTCCTCCAAGCCTTAGCACAATGCTTGGCACAGAGAAGACACTCAGTAGATACTTGTTGAATGAATGGATAGTGTACTAAATAACTATGGTTCTAAGATATGCCATAACAGAGAGGCAAAAATCCAGCATTGTAAATAACATATGTGTTATTTACATATAACATACAGAGAAATCTGTATGCAGAAGCAACAGTTAGAACTGGACATGGAACAACAGACTGGTTCCAAATAGGAAAAGGAGTTCGTCAAGGCTGTATATTGTCACCCTGTTTATTTAACTTATATGCAGAGTACATCATGAGAAACGCTGGACTGGATTAAACACAAGCTGGAATCAAGATTGCCGGGAGAAATATCAATAACCTCAGATATGCAGATGACACCACCCTTATGGCAGAAAGTGAAGAGGAACTCAAAAGCCTCTTGATGAAAGTGAAAGTGGAGAGTGAAAAGGTTGGCTTAAAGCTCAACATTCAGAAAACGAAGATCATGGCATCCGGTCCCATCACTTCATGGGAAATAGATGGGGAAACAGTGGAAACAATGTCAGACTTTATTTTCCTGGGCTCCAAAATCACTGCAGATGGTGACTGCAGTCATGAAATTAAAAGACGCTTACTCCTTGGAAGGAAAGTTATGACCAACCTAGATAGCATATTCAAAAGCAGAGACATTACTTTGCCAACAAAGGTCTGTCTAGTCAAGGCTATGGTTTTTCCTGTGGTCATGTATGGATGTGAGAGCTGGACTGTGAAGAAGGCTGAGTGCCAAAGAATTGATGCTTTTGAACTGTGGTGTTGGAGCAGACTCCTCAGAGTCCCTTGGACTGCAAGAAGAGCCAACCAGTCCATTCTGAAGGAGATCAGCCCTGGGATTTCTTTGGAAGGAATGATGCTAAAGCTGAAACTCCAGTACTTCGGCCACCTCATGCGAAGAGTTGACTCATTGGAAAAGACTCTGATGCTGGGAGGGATTGGGGGCAGGAGGAGAAGGGGACAACAGAGGATGAGATGGCTGAATGGCATCACTGACTTGATGGATGTGAGTCTCAGTGAGCTCCGGGAGTTGGTGATGGACAGGGAGGCCTGGTGTGCTGCGATTCATGGGGTCGCAAAGAGTCGGACACGACTGAGCGACTGATCTGATCTGATCTGAACAGTCCAGAGGTAGGACTGGAAGGACAGCTGTGCCATCTGCTTCTGGGATGGGTGACTGCTGCAATCCCACCATGCCGTCCAGGTGATGGGCAGGGGGAAGACAGGGCATGCCTAATCCTTACAAGGGCAAGGCCTGAAGGTTGTACATATTGCTCCCCCTCACATCCCATTGGCCATAATTTAGTTGCAAGGATGCACCAAGCTGCAAAGAAGACTGAGGTCAACTGAATTATCTGCCTGCAATTCTTCCTCTTCTCCCTGCCCTTGGCAAGGTTCACCAGGATGGAGAGTACTTCCCTATCCCATTGATTTTGGGCTTCAACCAGGGGCATATGTGGCAGAAGAGACAGTATGTTAGTTCCAAGCCAAGGCCATGTGTTTCTGCTCACCCTACCAACACAGCTGCCACCCTACACGGAGAAGAGCCTGCCCAAGTAGCCATTGGTCCAGATAACAAGAGACAAGCGGAACAGCCCTAAACCAGTGCACAGCCTGAAGCAGAGCTGCCTTTGCTGGCCTGAAAGAAAGATCAATGGCTTTTTTTTTTTTTTTAGTTTTTTGGTCACTTGCTATGCAGCATTAATCCAGCAGAAACCTAATGCAGTGGCTATGGACTCAGCCTTAACTGAGGAGTTCTGCTGTTCAGTAGGGGAAAATGCACATTAGTATACTACAAGCATTCTATGGGTATAAAAAGGGCCCCTCCCTGGATAGAGCAGACATAACCCAACCTGTGGGGGACTTCTTTATGAGTCCAGAGCATTGTCAAGCCAGTTTAGTTAGCATGAATATAATGTAAGGGTGCCTGGCTTCCTGGGACTGTCTTGGGTGGAAGCACTGAAGATCAGCTGACCTGGAGCCAGTCACCTTGATGAGAGCAGAATGGGGTATGGGTGTAGCAACTGTGTTTGGAATGGAGGCATCTTGGGAATAAAGTGTAAGCTGTGGGTTACACTTACACTTGTGGGTTAGAGGAATGATAATAATAGAAAACTCTCTGAAAATCAATTAAAATAGCTACATTACAACAACAACAAAAAGCTTGGAAAGTTTTCCCCATGAGTCAGGAAGTAGTTTTAGTAATGGAAGCCTGAAATAACTGTATATTATCATATTAAAAAGTTATTTAGTGTCCACCTGTTGCCAATGCAGCTGTAGAGAATGAAGCCATTCCTATCTGAATCCTATACAAGATTTGTAATGCATGGGAAAGATAACTGATGCCTCGACCAGATTTATCAAAATTTACTTCTTAAAAAAAAAATTTTCTCCATGGTGCCTCAGTGCCTGAATACTCAGTTTGCACACCAAAAAGATTTTCAAAGGAAGCGACTCTCTCTGCTACTTGCTGGTTATTTTGTCAACAAGAATTTAGGTGTACAGCAATGGTATCAAATTTTTTCTACTTGGGAAATTGCTAGAGACATGCTAGAGGTAAATAACTTTTGAAAGCATAGCAATTTGGGAGTAAACACACATTGTAAAGGGCTTCCCTGTCAGCTTAATTGGTAAAGAATCTGCCTTAAATGCAGGAGACCCCAGTTCAATTCCTGGGTTGGGGAAGATCCACTGGAGAAGGGATAGGCTACCCACTCCAGTTTTCTTGGGCTTCCCTATAGCTCATGTGGTAAAGAATCCACCCGCAATGTGGAGACCTGGGTTTGATTCCTGGGTTAGGAAGATCCCCTGTACAAGGGAAAGGCTACCCCCTCCAGTATTCTGGCCTGGAGAATTCCATGGACTCTATAGTCCATGGGGTCCAAAGAGTTGGACACGACTGAGCTACTTTCACATACATTTTGAGGTAAGTGAATTAACCCCTGATAAAGTATTGACTGCCTTTTGGAGACCAATTGAGGAAAATAAAAAACAGTTTAAAACATTTCTTCAAGTATGAATGTATCGTAAATTTTACCTAGATTTTTTTTCTGACAATTTAAAAACACTGAGTTTTATTGTGAAAATTTTAAAACATTTTATGTTGAAAGAACCATGAAGGCCTTCCCTTTAAACAGAATAGTTAATATTTTACATTTGCTCTCTCTCCCCTGCCCCTACCACACATACACTGACATACATAAATTTTGAAACTAAGTTGTCAATATGACATCATGATCCTTAAATATTTCAGCATGAATCTCTACAGAATAAAGACAATTACCTATATAAACACAATGCCACTATCACACCTAAGAAAAGTAATAATCATTCTACAATCACAACTAATATCCAAGCCTCATTAAATTTTTTAAATTGTCCCCTGAAGATTTCTATGCAGTTTTCCCCCACGATCTAATCAAAGATTGTGAAGTCTTTCTGGAGGTTAACCTGGAAAATCTCCCCCATCTTAACTTCTGTTTGGTTTTGACTTACAACACTGACTTTTGAAGAGTCCAGGCCAGGAGATTTATAGAGTTGTACATTCTTAATTTGTCTGCTTTCTTCCTGATGGTGTTCTTTAACTTTTACTTTTAAGCCTAGAAAAGAAAGTTAAGTTGCTCAGTTGTGTCTGACTCTTTGCAACCCCATGGACTGTAGCCTACCAGGGTCCTCTGTCCATGGGATTTTCCAGGCAAGAATACTGGAGTGGGTTGCCATTTCCTTCTCCAGGGGATCTTCCCAACCCAGGGATCAAACCCAGGTCTCCCGCATTGCGGTCAGACTCTTTACCATCTGAGCCACCAGGAAAGCCTATGTTGCCCTTAAAATGTAAGTTAGGTCTGAAAGCTTGATTAGTTTTGGGTTAAACACTGTTTGCAAGAATGCTTCAGAGCATTCTGAAGAGTTCCACCTCATGAAGGTTCATCTTCATTCATCTTATGAAGAGGTCCATATGTTGGGTTTTTCCACTACTGGTGACCCTAATGGTGACTGGGTAGAGATGGTGACTGCCAAACCTCCACGGAGAAGCACCTGCCTGGGAACAAAGACTGAGGCAAAGTTTACATGCTAGTGTTTTATGATGCATACAATCTCATGGGAGCAAAAAAAGGGAGGGGGGAAGAATTGAGGCAGAAAAGGAGGGAAGCAAATAAAAAGTGATTTATTGGGGAGCTGGTAATGACTTCACAAGTGGCCTGCTTGTCACTTTGTCATGTGGGACATCTTTAGAGTTGCTGCGTGACACCATCACATCCTGGAGGACTCCTCTGGGGAATCAACACTCCTATGGGGTGTTGATGCATTTGTACTTCTGGGCTGTGTTACCAGGTGCCTCTGGGCAGCTACTGGAAAAACCAGGGCCTCCATGGGTTCCACTGCTTTGGATCCAGGCATGGGAGCTGCTGCAGCTTTGATTCTGGTAGGTATAATGACAGCCATGTCAAAGCAGGGACATCTGTCGTAGGAGGTGAGGTGACAAGGTAGAGGCTGGAGCTTTACAACTGTCACTGGGCCACTTTACCCAGCAATCTGGGCAAGTGGGTCCCCAGGGACAGGCAAGGCCACATGCATATGTGGGGGTGGGCATACATTGCATTGGCTATCAAAGGAACAACTTTCCCTTTGAAATTAGTAATGATCTGTGAAGTGGTACTCCACCCCTGTGGGAATAACCTGTTGCCCAACTACCTTTCCTGTAGTGATTGTAGCACCATTTGATTATCCTTGCCTGTGGCAGTTATTTTATTGGAAATGCAAAATAAGGGGACTAGCTAGGCTCATTGCCACTAGAATATAATTTTTAGGATCCTTCAGGAACACATCTATTTCATATGTATATGTATGGAGAGCCAGGAGGTGGAATATGAATTATATGAGTTCATATTGTTATTGGTATTTAAGTGTTTTTCTTAAATTCTCCTTTATTTTCCCCCCTTATACTGGAAATTCCTCGTTCCCAATAAAATGTATGTGCAGTCAGAATAAGAGTGTTTAGTTTATCCCAAATAAGCTTCTTTTTCATTGTTGGTTGAATGAGCAATTTTATTTAGAGTTGGGCCATGTGTTTAAGGTCCAACTTTAGGGCATTTTCCTTTTATGATTTACTCTTATTTTTGAATACATAAACTTTATGGTTCAAAAATCAACACTGTATAAACACATTTAGTCAGAGAAGTCTCACTCCCATGAACACTATTTCCACTCTCTTCCAATCTACCCCGTAATCATTTTTATCAGTTTCTGGTTTCTCTTTTCCTATACTTTTTTTTTTGGGGGGGGGGGCAAAAATAAGCAAATACATATGTACATCTTGATTTCTCCTTTCTTACACAAAACGTGACATGGTATATACTCTGTCTTCTTTTTTTTTACTCTTAATATATATTAAAGGACTCATACTATAAGGTTCATAGATACTTTAAATGCTAAAATATACTGTTTTCTATCTGTATCTAAGTTTCTATATCCAAATATCTATATCTACCTACATTTAAGAAAAATACACTTAATATCCCAAATGCATTGGTTACAGTGTTTGCATGCATGCTAAATCACTTCAATCATGTCCGACTCTTTGTGACCCTATGGATTGTAGTTTGCCAGGCTCCTCTAGCCATGGGATTCTCCAGGCAAGAATACTGGAATGGGTTGCCATGTCCTCCTCTAGGAGATCTTCCCGACCCAGGGATCAAACCCGAGTGTCTTACGTCCTCCTACATTGGCATGTAGGTTCTTTACCACTAGTGCCACCTGAGAAGCCCCACTGGTCAGAGTTGACTAGTCAATGCTGTAGTAACAAACTTCAAAATCTTAATGGCCTTAAAGAATAAAAACTGAAAGAATCACTCGGTCATATCTGACTCTTTGTGACCCCATTAACTGTACAGTCCATGGAATTTGGAATTTTCTAGGCTAGAATACTGGAGTAGGTAGCCGTTCCCTTCTCCAGGGGATCTTCCCAACCCAGGGATCGAACCTAGGTCTCCTTCATTGCAGGCAGATTCTTTATCGTCTGAGCCACCAATGAAGCCCAAGAATACTGAAGTGGGTAGCCTATCCCTTCTCCAGGGGATCTTCCCGACCCAGGAATCAAACTAGGGTCTTCTGCATTGCAGGCAGATTCTTTTCCAGCTGAGCTACCAGGGAAGAAAGAGTCAAAGGTTGATTTCTTGCTTACACAGTCTTATGTGAGTTGAGCAGTCTTCATCTTGCAGCCACACGACCTAAAACACGTGTGCTCTATGGGAGCCAGGTTAGGTAGCCAGGCCTAGAAATAGCCCACACAATAACCCAGTCATATAGCTGCAAACTAATTAAAGGGAGGTTGAAAATTTACTGTCAAGTTCATAAAGAGGAAACAGAAATGGACTTTGGTGAATATATAGCATTATCTTTCCAATGCCAGTCTTTATATTTATTCTTTCATATAAACTCCACAATAGCTCTTCCAGTTAGGTACTTCCCTCCCCCCTCCCCATCTTACATTTAAGGATGTTGAGGCTCTAAGGCGTTATGTGCCTTTCAAAATCATAGTGTGCATGTGTCAGTGTGTTGTGTGTCAGAATTAGTTTCATATCCTGGTGTATCTGCCTCCAAAGCCTGTACATTCCATGGCCAAACAGTATCTCCCTACTGAAAAAGCATGGCAAATCCACTTCATTCATATATAAATACAAAATTTGAAGAAACAGAGGTTGGAGCAATTGGTACAGGACAGTAAGTATTTAGACTTAATATTTATAAGCTATCTCTGACAAAGAGTGCAAAATAAAAATTAAATCTCTAAGAACAATAAAAATGAAAACATCACAAGACAAAATGTTTCAGTAACACTGGATGATAAAATAGCTTTATTTATCATTTCTGAATCAAGAGCTAATTGTTATAGGAATTTTTTAAAAATTCAAAGTACAACTGCAAACATTTCTTCTTCCTCTAAGTAAAAGCATCATATATTCTTTGCATGAGAGAAATTATGACTCTGTCAAAACCATTTAGGGTAGCTTTGGGGAATTATCCCAAGTAATCTCCATGGATTTTTCAGTGAAAAACCTTTCCTTTAGAGGAAGAAATAAAACAAATGTTAAAAACCACTACGGTTTTCTGTAAAGCAATTATCCTTCGATAAAAAAATAAATTAAAAAAACCCACTATGGCCACTTGGACAATGCCTTTAGTCCCACATTATAACTTATATTTAATGCCTAAGACCAGGTGCCAACAATGTTCAACTCCAGTGTACGTTTTTAATAAGTTATTACAGTAAACAAAATGAACAAACCTGGAAACTTTAAATGATTTAAATTAAACATTGGCCATTTATATGCAGGGACTGAAGAGTCCATGAAAAGATAAGATGGTTCCGGAGGGTGATTTTTTCCAGAACAAGGCAAAGCTTACCCTAACCCATGGGTGTGAAACCAACTCATTCTGGCTGTTGATTCAATAGTTTTCACAATAATGCCCTGCAAGCCTCAACATCATCATTAGTGCCTTTCAAACATTTTGGACCCTGACTACAGTAAGAAATATTGTTAGTCATGTATACATACAATGACTCAGAGATACAAGATTTTTTTTTTTTTAGATAAAATACAGGCAGTAGAGAAGAAAATGGCAACCCACTCCAATATCCTTGCCAGGGAAATACCATGGACAGAGGAGCCTGGCAGGCTATACTCCACTGGGTCACTGAGTCAGACACGACTCAGCAACTAAACAACGGTGTGCATGGCAGTGGTGGGTGTGAGATAGGGAGTAATCTGATTTCACTTTCGGGAAAGAGGAATAGCTGTCCTTTGGCTGTTTCTTACCACACTTCCTCCCAGTACATAGTTTATATGAAGGATTGTGCAAAAGTATAAAATCACACATAGGAAACCTTCGGTAGTCACGGATTATTACATAAAATTTACTAAAATAATGTTAAATGTTCACTGAAATTCTGTGGAATTGTCTAATGAAGAAATCAGTTTTTATTTTGTATTAATACTCTGCTTCTAGAGACAGTTAAGTAATAGAATTACAGATTGAAGATTGTCTTTGTAAAATTGTCATTTTTAAAATCTAGCAAACACTTTGTTTTCTTTCTCTACTTTAGGTCGAATCTCAGCCAGTTGCTGATTTCTCCTTCTTTATCTTTTTAAAAACCTGCTTACAAAAGCCTGTTTCATTGTAAGAGGGTTAGGCTTTGTGAAGAATGGAAAATAGATGTGGATGTGATGCATGGGTTTTTCTCTCCCTAACATGTCCTGGAAGCCTTTGTTTAATGTAGTCTTTCAACCTCTATGTTCCTGAGGTATGTAAGTGAGAGAACTAAAACCCATCCCAGGCAGTGACGAGGTCTAGCTCTGGCTATGGGAAGCAGTAGCTGACTGTGTGGGCTGGTGGGCAGTTTCCCCATTGTGTATCATGGGAATTCCATGGGCCAAGTGAAGGTCAACATTGTGAACTTTCAACAGTTCCTGTGGCTGATGAGATTGGGTGTGAAAAAGGAAAGTAGGAACACACTAGCTCAGAACTGTTAGTGGATTGTGTAGAAGTGACAGAATCATTAGTGGACTCAGCTTCTTCCATTAATGTGTATACTTGACTTTTCTCTTGTATCTCCATTCCTGCTTTATTTTGTAAGGAAAAGTCTGCCCTCTGTTTAGTTCTGTTAACTCTAGCACGTTTATTCTGTATGTAATTGTCATACTTTGGGGGGAAAATCAGAAACAATCTTTATGAAGCTCAAAGAATTTTTAGTGAGTAGATGAACAGTGATGAGATATTTGAGATACCTTGCCAAAAATGCTTGAGAATGTTGCCAGATTAATAATCATATATTTTAGAATGTAAGTTACCCAAAGGAGTAGGGTGACCAGGAATAGCTTTATTACTCTTGAGAATACTTGGAGAAAGGAAGATATCCTTTGTTTGTATCAAGGTTGGTGTGGTTGAGCTGTGGGGTCACTGCGAAGCTGCACGTCCCACAGGCCTGTGCTCATCAAAGGTTAAATATCCAAGAGAAAGTCCTCTACACTTGGTTCATGGCAGACAGTGTGGGCAGGAGACAAACGCCTTACCAATTCACCTCTGCTGATTTGATGTTGTCATGTCTACTGTATTCTTGGGCTTCACCTGTATTAATAAGTTTTGTAGTGATAAAACCTTCTAAAAGCCTCAGTGAATGAGCTTGTACATCTTGTATGTGTACAGGAAACCCATCCTGTCTCTTACTGTGATTACTCACGTACAATATCATTGTGTAAAATTGATTAAAAGGGAGAGCAGTTGAAAAAAAATATAGGCTGTACACTCTGATCCCCTTCCCTAATCTACCCTATCCCCTACTCAAAATGCTGGCATGACCTGGGTTCACAACCTGAAGGAGTTGTGACCCACAGTTTGAAACCCCTGAGTTACTCCGGTTGCTTTGGTTGGCCCATCGAATCAGCTTGTATAGTATATTTCTTTTTTCTTTTCTCTCACAGCTCCCAGAGGGAAGAGGGGCCAAGTGCTTGGAAGGGGAACTGTCATCTGGGAGTCAGTAACCAAATCCCAGAGCCTGGAGAACTCAGCACCACTTCTGGAAGTTCCTACAATTGCTCAGACATGACAAGACCCTGCTACTTTAATACCATCCTCAAAAATGTTAAGGTTCACTTAGCATGTTGTCCTGTTACTAAAAATACTGGATTTAGCAAAACAATTTAAAAAAATCAGGACAGCCAGTAAGATTTTAATTTCAGATAAACAAGGAATAGTCTTTTTTTAGTGTATGTCTCACGCAATAACAATTATTCCTTGTTTGTCTGAAGTTCAAATTTAATTGGGCGTCCTGTGTTTTATCTGGCAACTCAACTGGCTGTACACCCTGTCTCTACTTTGAAGGTCCTAAATCTGATAGATGGATGTAGGCTGGACAGGATGTAGGCATCGTTGCTGGGAAGAAGGGGGAACATCTGGCTCAGCCTCCTTCTGCTACCTTCAGTTTTCATTGCTGGCTACACACTCCACAGGCCCTTGATGGACCTCATCTGGAGAGCACCCTCTCAGACAGGGCAGTAGATTGGTGAGATGGCACAAACCCTGTTCTTGCTCTGTCCACTTGACCTTGGGGTCCTCCTGGACCTTGGCATGCCAGACCTCTGGGATGCATGCTGCACTGCTACTCTAGCTCTGTGGCAAAGGGACAGTCACCAGCCCATCCAGCTTTTGAACGGAACCTCCATCTCTCCTAATAGTCACTCCCATCTGTGCTAGTGATCTGCTTGGGGAGGGTGAGCCCACTGGGAGGACAGAACTCACTTCCTACTTCCCTCCTCCAGAGTCTACATCCCCAACCTCCCTCCTGCCTCCCCTTGCCTCCAATTCTAGATATCCCAGAGAAAAGTCTTGCCTTTCCATCAAAGCATACTCTGTCCCATGTAGGCCCTCAGAATGAAGACCACTGGACTTGGTTTTTCTTCTCATTTTCCCTCTCCTACTGCCCCAGCAGGAAATCGGTAAATTTGAAACTGCTCATGAATGAATGGTTTAGTGAAGTGATTCGATCCTTCCTGTGTCCTTGCTGTTCCAACAGTTCCCTTACATTTGGTTAACAGGAAGGACAAATGTCACCTCCTGGTCAAAGCTTCAGGTCAAATTCTGAGCTCTGGGGCCCTGCAGGGCCTTCTTCCATGGCCTGGGTTGTTTTGCGAGGCTGCTGACCAGTTTTTCTTCAATGGGCTGTGAGCAGCCTAAGGACAGGGGCCCAACATCTATGGAAAAACACATGAAAAGGAGCCTGCCATAGCTGGACAGAGGGGGCTGTCCTGCCATAGCTGGACAGAGTTGAAAAGAATGGGACATGGTCCTTGTTATATCTTCTGTTTTGCTTTCATAAAACTTCTCAGTAAACACATTTCCTCTATTGAGACCCAGCAAGATCTGTTGCCGCAGCTACATTTCCTTATGGGGTCTTCTCTCCCTTTGTGAACACTTACTTATCCAGACCTTTCTACCAGGGACATCTGGGTCTTCCAAGATGGCATTAAAAAAGAAAGAAAGAAGCTGGGACTTCCCTGGTGGTCCAGTGGCTTCGCTAAGACTTCATGTTCCCAATGCAGGCGTCCTGGGTTTGATCCCTGGTCTGGGAACTAGATCCTACATGCCACAGCTGAGTTGGCATGCCACAAGGAAGACTGAAGATCCTGAGTGCCACAACTAAGACATGGTGCAGCCAAATAAATACTTAAAAAGAAAGAAACTTACCATTGCTAATGTGTAAATGACTGTCTTTGGGATACATTTGAAATTCTGCATTTTAAAGGAACTAACAGGTATTATTAAGCTCTGACATATGTGCCTCACATCGTGTCGCATAAGGTTAAGACAGAACTTCCTGCATTCAAGAGTCACACTGGAAGACAAAATTTAAATACATGAAGTCATTTAAAAATGACCTAAAGAGACTGGCAGATAATAAAATGCAATTCAAATGGCTTATAAAGGTCACATAATGACATTGTGTTTCATCATTTATGAAAAATTTGATAAGGTTATTCCTAAAGTTTATTGATTCCAAATAAATCACCAAGGAGAACTTTCAAATTTCATGTGTAATAAAATAACATGGTACTCACTATGTACTAACTACTATTGCTGGCAACTCCTCCAGTCTTTACAAGGATACCATGAGGTGGCCATTAATCATTTCCCATTTGGCAGGTGGAGGATCTTAGGTGTCGAGAGGTTAAAGAATTGCCCATGGGCACAGAACTTTGTGGCAGAGGTGGCAGCTGAACTCAAGGCATGAGGATCTGGAGTGTGCACATAATGGTATGCCATGGCATCTCTCAACGCAGGCCTAAACTTGCACTTTCCCATACTTTTCAGATTGTGCTTCCTTACTTTTAAATGAGAAAACAATGTATTATTCTTGGAGTGCCTACTCTATTTTCCATCACCCCACAGACTTGGCCCTCTTGGTTCAATCTTGTAAAATCTACAACCAAGTTTCTAACATTTTCTTGGCTCTATCTCTTCTCTAGGGATCCGGTTGAGTGGACTTTGTAAACTTCACTCAGATTTGAGCCCAAAGTTCTGCCTTATCCACTATATCATGTTTCTTTCTTCTTTTGCTCAAAATTTATCAGGCTAAATCTTCAACATTTTACTTTTTTTTCCTATCTTTCTTAATTTCGATTCCACAGCTTGCCTAGGTTTCCATATAGGATTTCACTGAGACTTCGATTTCCTCCGTGGCTGCTCACATCTGCTGTGTCCTGCAGCTGTTCATACTCCACTGGGGTCTCTCAAGATACTGCTGGGGGTGAGGTGAAACTGAGAGCTGAGGAAAGGAGTAACACTACGGACAGCTGTACCACAATGAATTCCAAGGCAAAGACAAATCAGTGCTGATGGTGACTGAGGTTTCAAGGAGGAAGAGGCATTTGAGCTAGTAATAGAAGACTTCTGAGGACTTTGGTGGGTGGATAAGGAAGATGTGGCACCCCAAGCTGAGGGAGGGGAAATCAGTCTGGAATCTCTGTGTTCCTCAGACCAACCATCCGTGATCTCTTTCTTGGAAGAAACTGCCTCTTGTTTTCAGGTATTGACAAAGCCCAGAAAAATGCACATCAAATGTTTTTCTTGAAATATTCACCTCACTCTGGGTTGCAGCTGAGTAACAGGATCCATTTCATACATCACACCCAATTCTGTAGAGAAATTCCAATTGCTTTTCACCCACTCAAGAAGGCATGTGAGAATGCAAGCTTAATATTCCCCCAGACATGACCTCAAATGGATCTAATTTATTTAGAAGCGCCCATCATCTGAAAAGGTCAGTCCTTTAACAGTTACCAGGAATGAAATCAGTGCATGATACAATGCAGAGGTGATTGTCATATAGCAGTGAAATAACTGGGAGGCAGTAGGCAGACTGGATTATTAACTCCAAGAAGCTAGAGGCCCTTTAAACATTTTTGTTTTTTGCCTTGAACGGTTTCCAGGTGATACCTGATGAGTGTTTGCTGGGAGTGTAGGGTTGCCCTTAACTTCTGTTCTTCCACTATTCTAGAGGAGTCTAGTATTGGTTTGGGGGGCATGGGGGTGGGGAACATGAGTACCACACCTTTGTCACAAAATAAGATGGAAAACAGCAACTCACATACTGAGCAAAAGATCAGAAATGATACTTTCAAAAAGACTAATGTATGTGTTTCTCTTTTCATGATTAGTAAAGATTATTACTGACAATTATTTAAAATATTTCTAACAATTAGAAATAGTTATTCTGGTTTAAAACCCATTTCAAAAGAAATAAAGGAATTATGATGAGGTGATAGTTTTGCTTTGCAGGTATTTGTTAAAATTGTTTTCCCCAAAAGTACTTCTCAACTGCTCCTATATGAGGAGATGCTTTAAAGGGTTTGATTGGGGTGTGTGAAACCTGGTCACTGCAATCAGGATCAGCATCCAAGCTCCTGGCACCAGGCTCAGTTTAGATGATTAAGATTAGAAATATTCCTATTTGAGCTAGGTTCTACTTCAAGTAGAGAAGTATATATGACCCCTAAATCAGGGATTCCTCTCTCCTGGTTCCCTTCAAAACCTACCTTCAGGGAATACTCCAAATTAATTTTACATACTTCTTGTATACCTGCATTGTCCTCAGTGTTTTACTTGTAAGTTTTTTTGTTCTTTCTTGATAACCAGTCTCCTCTCTCCTGTGATCTGATACATCCTGAAGGAAAAAGACACTTCTATTTCAGACTGTTCTCCTTTGACTGCCCTTCTCCCTCCCTCTCCTCCCCTCTCTGCGCCACTCCCCACTAGTGAAGGCCCTACAGGAAAAACTCAGCTTCCTGGCATCAGTATCTGAAGGTTCAAATACTCACTAGGTAACTGGACAACCCTTTCTGATAGAGCTGGTCTAAAGGAATACTGACTTAAGAATGCTGCTGGTTTAAATGCAAATTCACAGATTTGAAAACCAACCAACCGATCTAGTGACAATAAGAACTTATAATATGGTTAAAGAAAGGTGTTTAAAAGCAGACTGGATTTCTCTATGGCATGATCACACTCTGAGAGTCCTGAAAAAGGAGAGGCCAGGTGAGAAATGGGACCAGCTTCCTAAGGGAGGGGATGCTCAGGGCTTTCTCAGTTCTCAGATGGAAAGAGCATTAAGGGGCCCTCCCCTGAAAGCTCAAAACGACTAGCACCCTGGCATACTGATTGCTATCTGGAAACTTCTAAATACCACAGATATTTACATAGCTCTTTTCAGTTCTAAAAGGGTTCCCACAGCCTTGGTTTCATTTGATCCTCATGAATGCCTTGCCAAGAATGAAAGACAGATTTCACGACCTGAGCCTTGGAAAAGGAAACCGAATCTCCCAAGTTCACAGAAATCAGAAGAGTCAGAATCTGAGCTGGCAGGTAAATGTTCGCTGCATTGAACAAATTCAGAAACATATGAGTATTATGAGGTAAGCAGGGTCTCTTCTTGTAAGAAGCTCATAATCTAGTTGGGGAGAAATGTTCCAAATTAATATAATTAAAATAATACTAGTATTAAATTAGGAAAGACCAGACACAAGATAGTAAGTGCATCCTTCACTGTGAAACAAAGAAAGGCAGTGCTATGATTTTAAGTGTACTTAAATAGCTTTCATCCCATGAGTAAACTGAAATTCCCAAGTGTCCTCCATCTACCACCCCACCTTCACCCTAAGTCTCTGCTTAATATTCTGGATTTCACTCGAATTCCCTATGGCACACTACACAGTCTTCAGCTTTACACATCAGCTACAGAGCTGTCTGGGCTAGTCACATCCTCTTTAGTTCCATATTTGCAGTGTAACTCCAGGCCCCCATATCCAATTTTTAGTTATTTTTAGCCACAAGGGACATAAAAAAGGGAGTGGGGGATTATCTGTCTTCAGTGTTCTAGAAAAGCTCACCCTCACCTCCTGCAAGTGCTAATGGGAGCACATTTTAGAAAATGGTATAATGGTTAAGAAATCACACATGAAGAGAGACTTACAGGTGGAGGGTATTTCAGGAATGAATACCAATCAGGCCAAGGACAGAGTGAGTGAGAAACAGGAGAAAGTCAGAACATGCCCATGGTCAGGACTGTCTCCATCTGACACAGAAGATACATGGTGTGATGATTATTATGCATAACAAGAAAAGGGTTAACAGATCATTTAAAATTGGGATTTCCCCAAATCTAGGGGGGGCACTGGCATACATCCACTGTTCTCCAGAAAACACAAATTTCTCCCAAATACCTTTCTTCATCTGAGGATTCTGTAGGCTTTTATGTGGAGGCTGCAGTCCAGTCTCCTTATATTCATTCCTTATATTACACTGGCAAAACAGATACTATAGAGTGGAAACAACTTAATATCCATCAACTGATGAATGAATAAACAACATATATTTGTTTATTCAGTGAAAAGTTATTCAGCCACAAAAAGGAATGAAGTGCTAATACATACTATAACATAGATGAAATCTTAAAAACTACACTAAGAAGCAGACACATGTCTGATGATATTCATATGAAATGTTCAGAACAGGCTGATAGGGATGTATAGTAAATCAATGGTTCATAGGGGTGAGGGAGGCAGGAAAGGAGAGTGACTGCTAATGGACATGCAGTTTCTTTCAAGGGTGATGAAAGTGTTTTGGATAAGTGGTGATGGTTGTGTAACTGTATCAAGTATACTGAAAACCACTAAATCATACATTTTGGAAGGAATGAAAAAACAAAACAAGTATGCATTGTTAGAATTTTATTTTAAATTTAAGGAAAATTGGGGGAACTTAACTGTATTAACCTGATATTTGCCTGGGAACATTAGAAACATCAGAAATAAAATAAGTATAACTAAAAAACTAGGGGCTTCCCAGGTAGCTCAGTGGTAAAGAATCCACTTGCCAGTGCAGGAGATGCTGGTTGGAACCCTGGGTCAGGAAGATTCCCTACAGGAAGAAATGGTAACCCACTCCCAGTATTCTTGCCTGGAAAATTCCTTGGACAGAGGAGCCTGGTGGGCTACAGTTCACATGACTGCAAAAAGCTGGACACAACTGAGCAAGCATGCATGCATGCACAAAAAACTATTCAAAAAATATGACAAATGGCAAAGAAACAAAGACCAAAAAATGAGGGAAGTGGAAGGTAGTCAAATGAGTCCCAACATATACAAAACTGGTATTCCTAAGATGGGAACAGAACAAATGAAACAAAAAGTACTAGACTGAAACTTTTCAGAATTAATCATAAGACTAGTAACCAACATTTACTGAGCACTTACTATATGTATCGGAGAAGGCAATGGCACCCCACTCCAGTACTCTTGCCTGGAAAATCCCATGGACGGAGGAGCCTGGTGGGCTGCAGTCCATGGGGTTGCTAAGAGTTGGGCATGACTGAGCAACTTCATTTTCACTTACTATATTTATGGCACATAGTTTGAGCATCAACTCATGTCAGAAGGTCAAAAGATTGAGCAAGGCCCACAAATCTTGAGCAAGTGTCCTCCAAGACTTTTGTCCTTTAAACAGAAAAGCTGAAACTATTTTCATTTGTGCTTGAGGTTTGCTATCTGACAGAAAACTTCTCCTAGTTCAGTAAATTCCAGGAAGGAACTGGCTGGCCAACCTTGAGTCCTTTGTAACCCAATTACTATGGTCAGGGTATGAGCTGTAACGACTGGCCCAGGTTGGGAAGAGACAGAGAGAAGTGCAGCATGAAGTAATTGGGAGATGAACCTTGAGGTGTTAATTGATTAGAGGTGGAAACTTTGTGAAGGACTTGGAATTCTGGCACAAGTATTTCGTGGGATGATGGAGCTACTCACTGAGAAGGGAAATGCTGGGAGAGGAGCTAGGAGGAATACTGTAAGTCAGTTTTGGATACTTGCATTAGAGCTGTCTGTGAGGGGACCCAGTTGAGATGTCCAAGCATGGAGCTGGATATATGGGCCTGGAGGATGAGGACAAGGGGCCTGGGGGCTTATTTGTGGAGTTGATAATGGAAGCCAAGTGACTTATACTGAGGTTGAAAGCAGCTTCTGGCAGGAAAGAACTCTCTTGAGAGGTTCCTTTTGTCTTGACATTGATGGCTTATGGTGAACAATGTGGGATTTGTGATCTCTGAAGAAGATGATTTAGCTTTGGGACTTGGGACCTGGCTTGATCACTTAAGAGCTTTTGTGTAGCAGAGTTTTATTAAAGTGAAAAAGGGACGGAGAAAGCTTCTGACATAGACATCAGAAGGGTGAATGGAGAGAGCCCCCCTTGCTAGTCTTAACAAGGGAGGTATATACTTTTTCAATTGGTTATTACGGTTAGTCAAAAGAATGTCTCAAGGTTGTAAAGGTCTTACCAGACCCACTCCCATAATTTACATCTTAAGATAACAGGATTCAGTTTGGTTCAGTTCAGTCGTTCAGTCGGGTCCAACTCTTTGCAACCCCATGGACTGCAGCATCCCAGGTTTTCCTGTCCATCACCAACTCCCAAAGCTTGCTCAAACCCATGTCCATCGAGTCAGTGATGCCACCCAACCATTGCATCCTCTGTCATCCCCTTCTCCTCCTGCCTTCAATCTTTCCCAGCATCAAGGTCTTTCCACTGAGTCATTTCTTTGCATCAGGTGGCCAAAGTATTAGAGCTTCAGCTTCAGCATCAGTCTTTCCAATGAACATTCAGGATTGATTTCCTTTAGGACTGACTGGTTGGATCTTCTTGAAGTCCAAGGGACTCTCAAGAATCTTCTCTAACACCACAGTTAAAAGCATCAATTCTTTGGCTCTCAGCTTTCTTTATATTGGGAACTGAAACAACTCTGTGCCCCTATTTCAATGATTAACTGAGGTTATTTCCTTTTTTCCCCTTTACAAACTATCATGGCTGAGCAGAATCTTCAGAGATAGCTTTGTAGGGAAACTGAATTCACTGTCTCCTCAGATTGCCAGCACTCTGATTAAAAGCAATTTTTCTTTTACAAAAATTTGTCTCTTTCTCAAGTAATGATTTTTGGACAACAAGGATCCAGACCTAAGTTTGGTAACAGCATTACGTAAACAGAAAGTGTTGGATACAGAATAAAAGGGAAGAGGAAGAAGTTGGTTAGGAAGGTTGAGAAGGAGTAGTCAGAGAGGGAGGAGGGCACCCAGGAGAGTGTGGTGGCAAGGGAATTAAAGGGGAATAGTGTTGGAAGGAGAGGTGCATAGTCCAGTGTCTTATAAGTTGCTAAGAGGTAAAATAAGATAAGAGGAGAAAACGAATATGGCCATTTCTTTATGGGTCAGAGTTTTACAATATATTCCAGAATAAAAGAACATGTCACAAATAGCAAACATACAAACTGACTTTTGTACCTATAGGGCTTTGGACTAAAATCAATACAAAGAATACTTGATCAGATAAGGAGGAGTCTATTAAATTATAAAAGAGGATATAGTTTCTAAAATGAATCCCAAATAATTATCATCTGTAAAATATATGTTGGAAAAAATATACTTGTGAAAACATTCAATAAAACATCGAAAAACATTGAAAAACAAGGTAATGTGGAAGACTTAAGATGGTGTTGGCACAATGTGAAGAAAAGGATCCTTCTGCCTGCTGGAGTGAGAGCAGTGACACCATTTGGTAGGTCTACTGACAATATCATCAAAAGCCTTCAACAGTGAGCACAACCTTTTAACAACTGTTCCAGGGGTTTTATCCTGAGAAAATAATTAAGGATGTGCACAGAGATTCATCTACAAGTAATTGCACAAAAATGAAAAGCTGGAAACAAACCAAATGTACAAAATCAGGTAAAATAATTATGGTACATTTATACAATGGGAGACCACACAGTCATTAAAAATGCCATAGAAGTGTATTTACTGACATGAAAAAATGTTTGCAATATATAAAGCACTAAAAGCTAATTATAATATGAACTAAAATATGCATATATATGAACAGAAAAAATTGATTATTTCTGGCTGCTGGCTTTACATATGGTTTTTATTTTGTTTATTTGTGACCTGGACTATGAAGAAGGCTGAGCGCCGAAGAATAGATGCTTTTGAACTGTGGTGTTGGAGAAGACTCTTGAGAGTCACTTGGACTGCAAGGAGATCCAACCAGTCCATTCTGAAGGAGATCAGCCCTGGAATCTCTTTGGAAGGGATGATGCTAAAGCTGAAACTCCAGTATTTTGGCCACCTCATGCAAGGAGTTGACTCATTGGAGAAGACTCTGATGCTGGGGGGATTGGGGGCAGGAGGAGAAGGGGACAACAGAGGATGAGATGGCTGGGTGGCGTCACTGACTCGATGGATGTGAGTCTGAGTGACCTCTGGGAATTGGTGATGGACAGGGAGGCCTGGTGTGCTGCAGTTCATGGGGTCGCAAAGAGTCGGACACGACTGAGTGACTGATCTGATCTGATCTGATCTGATTTTAAGATGCTTACTCCTTGGAAAAATAGCTATTAACAAACCTAGACAGTGTATTAAAAAGCAAAGAATTGCTTGGCCAACAAAAATCCGTACAGTCAAAACTATGGTTTTTCCAGGACTCATGCATGGATGTGAGAGTTGGACCATAAAGAAGGTTGAGCGCCAGAGAAGTGACACTTTCGAACTGTGGTGTTGGAGAAGACTCTTGAGAGTCCCTTGGACTGCAAGGAGATCAAACTAGTCTATCCTAAAGGAAATCAACCATGAATATTCACTGAAGGACTGATGCTGAAACTGAAGCACCAGTGCTTTGACCAGCAGATGCGAAGAGCTGACTCACTGGGGAAGACCCTGATGCTGGGAAAAACTGAGGACAAGAGAAGCGGGCAGCAGAGGAGGGCATCACTGACTCAATGGACATTAGTTTGAGCAAATTCAGGGAGATAGTGAAGGACAGAGAAGCCTGGCACACTGCAGTTCACGGGGTCTCAAAGACACGGACAGCTGTTGTTAGCAGCTGAACAACAACAAAATTTTTCTGTAATGAATATATACTTTTATAATAACTTTAAAAAGACTTGATAATTATATAAAGGTGAAAGGAGAAAAGAACAAGTTCACTAGAATTAAACCATGCTGTGCTGTGTTTAGTCGTTCAGTTGGGTCCGTTTCTTTGCAACCCCATGGACTATAGTCTGCCAAGCTCCTCTGTCCGTGGGGATTCTCCAGGCAAGAATACTGGAGTTGGTTGCCATGCCCTCCTTCAGGGGATCTTGACAATCCAGGGATCAAACCCAGGTCTCCCACATTGCAGGTAGATTAAGCCTGAATTAAACCATAACTGATCATTAATACATAAGCAAATCATGAAATGTGAACATTTATTCTGAGTTAACTACACTTAGTTTTTCTGCTATCAGAGTGAGTGAGGCCTAAAGTAGAAACTGGCTTCTGTTACAGAAAATAAAGTTACATACTTGTCTTTGAACTGTGAAATCTGTACATGTTTTATATTTATATGTATGTATAGAGAAAATATTTGGAAAGATATCCACTAAATTTGAAAGTGGTTCCTTTCAGCAGGATAAGATAAGTGGAGGTGGGAAATAATTAACTTTTTCTTTGAACAAGTCTGCTGTCTGAAAAATAATTACAAGCATGCAAAAAGTTTAAGTACATTTAAAAAGAAAAAGTGGTTGTAATTTTGAAAATATTTAGAAACATGATAGTATTTATGGTACGATGACAAAAATATCATATACAAAATATGCATAGTATGCTTACCACTATGTTCATGTATCTGCAGGTAAGAAAGGCCTAGATAACAATACTCTATCATGAAAATAACTGTTCAAGTTCATTCATTCATTCATTTCACAAATGTTTGCTGAGCACCTACTAAGTGCTGAGCACACCCTTGTCCAGGCACTTGGGATATAGCAAGGAACCAAACAGCCAAACATGCCTCCCCTCAGGGAACTGACATTCAAGCAGGCAGAAGCAGATAGGAAGTAGTAAAGTATAATAAATATGGAAGGAGTTGATAAGTGCTACTGAAAAAACGGATCAGAGTAAGGGAGAGTAACTGCAGTGTTGGGAGAAGACTCTTAAGAATCCCTTGGAGTGCAAGGAGATCAAACCAGTCAATCTTAAAGGAAATCAATCCTGAATATTCATTTGGATGGACTGATGTTGAAGCTGAAGCTCCAATACTTTGGCCACCTGATTCAAAGAGCCAACTCATTAGAAAAGGCCTTGACACTGGGAAAGATTGAAGGCAGGAGGAGAAGGGGACAAGAGGATGCGATGGTTGGATGGCATCACTGACTCAATGGACATGAGTTTGAGCAAGCTCCGGGAGATGGTGAAGGACAGGGAAGCCTGACAGGCGGCAGTTGATGGGCTGCAAAGACTCAGACACGACTGAGTGACTGAACAACAAAGGGATACTGGCAATGCTGTGGTAAGGGCCAGGGTTAAAATAGGTTGGGCAGGGAAGGCCTCACTGAGAAGGTGACATTTGAGGAAATATCTGAGAGTAATGAAAATATCCAGAATAGGAGCTTTATAAGCAGAGATCAAATTGCAACATCTGTTGGATCATATAAAAAGCAAGAGTTCCAGAATAGCATTTACTTCTGCTTTATTGACTATACCAAAGCCTTTAACTGTGTGGATCACAACAAACTGTGGAAAATTCTTCAAGAGATGGGAATACCTGACCACCTTACCTGCCTCCTGAGAAATCTGTATGCAGGTCAAGAAGCAACAGTTAGAACTGGACATGGAACAATGGACTGGTTCCAAATTGGGAAAGCAGTATGTCAAGGCTGTATATTGTCACCCTGCTTATTTAACTTCCATGCAGAGTACATCATGCAAAATGCTAGGCTGGATGAAGCACAAGCAGGAATCAAGATTGCCGGGAGAAATACCAGTAACCTCAGGTATGCAGATGATACCACTCTTATGGCAGAAAGTGAAGCGGAACTGAAGAATCTCTTGATGAAAGTGAGAGGAGGGTGAAAAAGTTGGCTTAAAACTCAACATTTAAAAAAAAAAAAACAAAGATCATGGCATCCCGTTCCATCACTTCATGGCAAATAGATGGGGAAACAATGGAAAACAGTGACAGACTTTATTTTCTTGGGCTCCAAAATCACTGCAGATGGTGAGTGCAGCCATGAAATCAAAAGACACTTCCTCCTTGGAAGAAAAGCTATGTCAAACATAGACAGCATATTAAAAAGCAGAGACATTACTTTGCCAACAATGGTCTGTCTAGCCAAAGCTATGATTTTTCCAGTAGTCATGCATGGATGTGAGAATTGAATCATAAAGAAAGCTGAGCACTGAAGAATTGATGCTTTTGAACTGTGGTGTTAGAGAAGATTCTTTCAAGTCCCTTGGACTACAAGGAGATCAAATCAGTCAATCTTAAAGGAAATCAAACCTGAATAATCATTGGAAGGACTGATGCTGAAGCTCCAATGCTTTGGCCACCTGATGTGAAGAACTGACTCATTGGAAAAGACCCTGATGCTGGGAAAATTCGAAGGCAAGAGGAGAAGTGGCTGACAGAGGATGAAATGGTTGGATGGCATCACTGACTTGTAAACATGAGTTTGAGCAAGCTCTGGGAGATGGTGAAGGACAGGGAAGCCTGGCATGCCACAGTCTGTGGGGTTGCAAAGAGTCAGATGTGACTGAGCGACTGAACTGACTGATGAACTGATAAGCAGAGAAAACAGCTAGAGCTTTTGCACTAGAAATATTCCCCAAGGAATAGCAATGAAGGTAGTGTGGCTGAGACAGAGTGAGCAAAGCCCATTAGGAGTAAGCAGGCCAGTTGGTATTGGGCTCTGTAGTCTACTGAAAGGACTGGCTTTTTATTCCAACTGAACTGGGGGTACACTGTGGGGTTTTAAGCAGAAAAATGCCAGGATCACTCTGACTGCTGTGTGAAAAACAAGCTACTGGAGGAGGGAAGTAAAGACAGAGGGACCTGGGTTGTCCAGGTGTGGGATGAAGGTGGCTGTGAGAATACGGAGGTATTAAACGTGAGACACGGTTTGAAGATAGAGCCAAGAGGATTTTCAGACAGATTGACAGGGGTTGTAAGAGAGGAGTATGAGGGTGGCTCTCAGCATTATGGCCTGAACAAATGAAGTGGCGTTACCATGAATTCCAATAAGAAAGCCAGCTGAGTGGAGTAAATTTGGGGTTGTGAAAGTATCAGGAAGTTATCTGTAGAACTGTATTATGTGAGGGTGACAGCAATATAAATTTTGTCTTAAGACTGTTTCTAATATTATGACATCTTTCCAAATAAAAAAATCATTTCAAGACTCCTGACTTAGTAACTATTACATTCCTAGTACTGTAAATATGCAACTTGGTCACTGCTAATATTCT
The DNA here is from genome assembly GCA_935064755.1 of Tragelaphus eurycerus. Classification (NCBI taxonomy): domain Eukaryota; kingdom Metazoa; phylum Chordata; class Mammalia; order Artiodactyla; family Bovidae; genus Tragelaphus; species Tragelaphus eurycerus. The sequence continues at coordinate 11,636,580 of CAKXYN010000080.1, read as the reverse complement.
AGAGAAATTGTGTGGGTAGGAGATATTCCAGGAAACTGAAACCTAGGTTACAATTTTCAAAAGGGTGGTGGGGTGCGGTGGGAAACAGAGGCTGTAAATCTTTCCATAATCTTGGCGAGATTCTAGAACATCTCATTAAATGGATGGCATATGATTGCCTAAAATTAGTAGTAGTTCCTATTGGATTCAGTCTGATGTTAACAGGAAGTCAGATTAACATATGTACTAAAAAACCCAGTCTTTTCCCTACATGTCTTCATTACTACTCATATAGAATACTTAACCTCTGACACCAAATGCATGGGCGTTTTCTCCCACCAAGCAGTTCTCTGGGATACCAGCTGGTTGTCCTACAATTTAACTCAATTCTGACACAATCTGAAATAACATCAGATAACACAGGTTAGGGACCAGTACCATGAGACTGACTCTGCTTCAGATGCCAATTACAAGTAGTAAGTCAGCAAGTTACTCCTAACTTCTGTTCTACCTGGAGGTTCCTGTGACCTCGTACCTGGAGAATTCAGTAATTTGCTAGACCAACTCACAGAACTCTGGGAAACACTTACCCATGTTTATTAGTTTATTAAAGGATATAGATGAGTGCCAGACAATATACAGAGGTCGAGGCCTGGGGTGGAGGATATGGGGGCAGGGGTAGGGGAAAGGCATGGGGAGAGGGGGGCAGGTCCCAAGCACAGGAGCTTCTGTCTTCTTGAGTTGAGGGTGTTGCACCCTCCCAGTGTGTGGATGTGTTCACCAACCTGGAAGCTCTCTGAACCCTATTTTGTTGGAATTTTAAAGGATGCTTCATCACCTAAGCATGATTTATCATTAGCTCCATTTTCAACCCTTCTCTCATCTCAATACAATGGCAAGGGTAGGGGGTGACATGAGAGTGAAATCAAAGTCGCTCAGTAGTGTCCAACTCTTTGCAACCCTATGGACTATAGTCCATTGAATTCTCTATGCCAGAATACAGGAGTGGGTAGCCTTTCCCATCTCCAGGGGATCAAATCCAGATCGGCATTGCAGGTGGATTCTTTACCAGCTGATCCAAAAGGGAAGCCTTCCCACAAGGAAAGGTGCAGGAGGGAGATGCTAAAAAATTCCAACTTTCTAACCGTGGCTTGATCTTTCCAATGATCAGCTCCCATTCAGAAGCTGTCTAGGAGCCTACACAAAGTTGCTCATCAGAAGAAATGACATTCCTATCACCCAGGAAATGCCAAGGGTTTTTGTGGCCTTGTGGTAGGAACTAAGGTCAAAGGTCAAATATTATAACAAAAGAGCCTCCTAGTACTCTTATCACATATGAAAATTCCAAGGATTTTAACAGCACAGTATCAAAGAAGATATTCCAGAAGACTACAGACTAAGTTCCAGTTTTCAATAAAAGGGGAAAAAAACAAAGGTTGCAAAGTCATCCACAGCCCTGGCAAAATTCTAGAACATGTCATTAAGTAGACGACATATGAACAAAAATTAGTAGTTGCTCCTTTTGCATGCAGTTTTAAGTCAAGAACAGGTCTGACCAATACATTTAGAGAAAAATCAACCAGGGCAATTTTGGAAACTGGAAGTCTAATGTTTGAAGGTGTGGAAAGGTTCAAGAGGAGACTTTGCACACGATAGTGGCAACACAGGTTAGTGTCACAGACTGCAGGTTCGCTATCAGCCCCTATCACTTTCTAGCCATCTAACCTCTGCAAGACTTCTGTGCTGCTCAGAGAACGGTTAACCACGGTTCAGACTTGTGCGTACTAACACTGATACTTGACAAGGGTTTCGCACAATGCGTGTAGAACAGAGTTGTCCTGGGGGTCGCAGGGGGAGTAGAGCTTACTGTATGAGTAGTCTCTTCAGACCCAAGGAAGGTCCTGCCTCCGTTAGAGATGCAGCGAGAAAAGTAAGCAATAAACAAAACAGCTTTCTTCTAGTACTGCTACAGAGCTCTCAGCGTAGGAACAGGTGAACACAGGCCTTGGTGCTTCCAGAATTGCTTCTCACCAGGACTCGAATCCAGAGAGTGGGCCAGCTTAGGCCTTCTTCAGAACCCCAAAGAGGCAGACTGCTGTGGCAGTAAAACCGAGGGGACCGGGCGAGACTTCCCCTGGCCGACTCCGCCCCCACTTCCGGGCTCTCGCTCCGCCCCCTTCCCGCCCAAGTCCAGCCCGGCGAAGCTGTCCAAGCACCAAACTTCACCACCGGGCCGAGGTGTCAGGCGCATGCGCTCTTCTTCCCGCGCGGCTCGACGTGACGCGAGCTCCGGCTTTCCGCCACACTCTGCCCCGCCCCTTCTTGCCCAGCCCTTACTCTTGTCCCCATGTCCTTTCTCACCCGCACTCTGTCCTGCCCACACCTCTTCTCCACTTCTGTGAATAGTAACTGCAGAACAACCTGAAGTCCTGCAGAGTCACGTTCCGTGCTCCCTTGGTGGCGGTGGTGATAGGCGGGGGGAGATAAGGCGGGATGACGGGAGGTGGCAGTTGCCGCGGACCCACTTCCGGAGGACGGGCGGAAGTGGCTGCGGTAGATGGTGGGAGGGGGAAAGAGTGCGAGGGGAGGGCCGGGCGCCGGGGTCGAGGGGGTGGGGCCTGGGCCGGTAGCGGGGACCCGGCCTGGGGCCTGGAGTTCGACCAGGGGTGGGCTGCGGATACCTGCCGAGTTTGGGTGGGCGGGACCCAGGTAAAGAACCAGCGCAGATAGGGCGAGGGTCGTCTGGGCCGCAGAGGGGTGCAAGGGTCAGTCTAGGGAGGGTCGCGTTGTTACCCTCTTTCCCAGTGAACACAGCAAGGGGTTCTAGGGAGGAAGGGTGGGAGGAGTCAAATTCTTGGCTGGGTTGGGGGAGGGGGTCGTTCTCTTGGACGCCACGCCCCTACAGGAAGGAAAGGCGCGTGCGTGTGTGTGTGTGTGTGTGTGCGCGCGCGCGCGCGTGCGTGTGTGTGTGTGTGTATTGAAAAAATTGGAACATCACTGGGGCTGTTGGTGGTAGCATTCGGCCTCTAGCATTTTAGGAAAGTGCTCAGGGTTTGACGAAGATTGGGAAGTACATCTTTGGCACAATTTTGGAAGGGGCGGAGGGGTGCCAGTGAAGGGAAGGGGGCAAAGAATGCTTGTAGAAGGTGCCAGCATCTAGGTCTGGTATGGATTTAATTCAGACTGGGAGAGTTGGACGATTAAAACACTGCACACCCTAAGAAGCTTGGGAGATGTAGGGCGATTAGTGTGTGGCACAAACGAGAACAGAAGGAGAATGTTCTTTTCTCTATTTCTTAGAAGACAGTCTCCACACAGCAGTGGTTTGGGTTACTTTTCTATGGTGGGATTAGGTGCTGTCTTTCCTTTACCTTGAGTCATATTTGTATACATATTGTTGAGGTGACTGTTTTGGGGTGGAATCGTGAGTGAGGTAGGTACTTTGAATAACCTTGTGGAGTGTTTCAGGGAGGATTTTTGATGATAATCTCATTTAGGTAGGAAGTATTAGGGATTCCTTTTGGGTATATAATAGATTAGAGAGTGTCATGATGTTTAAATATTCTTCAGGTTAACACAGAAATCAGCTTCCTGGGCCATGCCGGTTCTAAGGCCTGTTTCCTCTCATGAGCTTCAACAGAAGACGGACTCGCCAGCCCTCACAGTGGATGACTTTCCTTCCCTGAACAGGAGATGGGATAGTACCTGGGATCTGCCTATCACCAGACTCTGGGCTTAATAAACCAGCTGAATGAAGGGATGTAATAGACCTCTGGGAGGGACACTGAAGCCTGCAGGGGGGGAGGGACCTGGACATACTCCTTCCCCCCAGACTCCTCCCACTCAGAGTCCACTCAGCCATGGACTTTGGACCTGGACCAGAGGAGCGAAGCTGCACTTCGGTGTTTCCGATCTGGGATTCTCAGTTTTGGAGATGGAGTACTGGATGGGGGTTTGATGATCTTCAGGGGAGCAGCTGAGAGAAGAAAGGTAAGGTTCCTGTCTCATTTCCCATTTGGTGTCTTGCTGCTCCTGTGCAGATAGTGTTGAATGGGGCGAGTCTGGGACACTGCCATTCAGAAAATGCCCTGATGAGAACTCTTACCCTGATGGGTACACAGGAAACTTCACTTCCCCTTCCCTCTCAGGATGCAGGCTCGTTCACAGAAGCTCCTTACCCAGAGAGAGTACCTTGAAAGGAGTTGTGAGCAATGGCAGTTGTGAGGTTAGACCAAGGAGAACATAAAAAGACTTTAGGCCTCTGAAGGGAGGTTGTATTAGATTACTTGTAAAGGCTTTTTCCACACTGGGGTAATAGGATTCCCAGTCAGTTTGGGCTAAGTACAACTCTGGAATGGATTATGCAGGCTGAGGCAGGCTGCTGTTTTGGAGAACTAACTAAGTAGAGCTGCCTTGGGTGGGGGCAGGTAGCAGATGGTCTGGAATACCTCCTAAGTTGCCTCTCCTCCTTCCCCTTTAAGGAAATGTAGGCCGTGAAACCTCACTGTAAGAGCAGAGGAACAGAACACAGGTTTGGGAATCAGGATTTGTATCCTAGCTCTGCCTTTCTAGTGTACACCCCTAGATAATGTCAGTTAAGCTATGCCATGTTCTCTGCACTTGCAAAATGGGCATAACTAACTTTCCAAGTCCCTCACAGGTTGTTTCCAAAGAACAAATGAAATGATTGATTTTTCAGGAGTATCCAAGGCCATGTACATGTAGCAGAGTAACATTGTTATTGTTTGATATGCTTGTTTAGTTGCATAGAGAAAAACTGAATTAGGAGTTCTGTTCATTTATTGAATTAGTGTTTTGGCAAAAGTCTTATTTGTGCTTAATTAAAAGTCTGTCCTGAATTTGTCTCATCCTGTTGCTACTAGCCAATACCTGCTATCATGAAGTGGTGGCAAAGGTGCATGGGTTCAAAGAGAGCTCAGATTGAGGGACTCTTGTTGGCTCTCAGAGCTCTCCAGTCAGCTGGGCATGTTTGCCTCTGGGTAGCAGACCAAAGAGAGGTGGAGAGAAGTGTAAGTCTCAAGGACCAAGTGTCTGTTAGGAGATGGAGCTCCATTTCTTGGCATGAGCACTGGGCCTTTCCTTTCTATGCTATATCCTGGTCTTCTGTCCTGCTCTTTGAAGCGACAGTGTTTTTCAGACTGCCATTGTTTAGCCTTCTATATTTTCACAGGCTCTATTCCCACTTAAAGTAGAAGCTGTTCATCTTACCGTCTTACCTTCTGTTCCTTCCTTGAATTCCAATTTACCTATGCCAAGATGCCTGCTTTTCTGAGTGACAACAGCAGCAGAAAGGAGAGGTGATGGAAATTTTGATAGACAGTAGGATACAGTGGACTGGGCAAGGGGTAGAAAGCTTGGCTTCTAGCATCTCTTTGCCTCTCACTGCTGTGTAACACCTGGGCCTCATATTCAGTGGGTATTTGCAAGCTGAAAATCGTGTACTTATGACTTGGTTTCTTTCTTTTTCCCTTCCTTCTTTTCCATAGAAGTCTATGAGGCCCCCAGTGGCCTGAGGGCTGGGCAGGCAGACTTAGGTGGACTTCCTGGCTCTAGATATTTCTTCTCTAGTCTGATGCCTGAGGTAGTTCGTTTGAGGCCAGGCTTCTACTATAGGGTGGGTCTGTCACCTCCCCTAGCTTTGCCCAGCAAATTCCTGGTGCTATTCTTTGCTTAGACACTGGGATCACAGTGATCCCTCAGGGATATGTGGTCCCAGGCCCTCATCCTGCCTAGGAGGCCAGTGAGTGCTTCGAAGCACTTGAAGTACCACAGAGTCGTGCTGTATTTGTACAGTGCTTACATTATGTGAAGTGTCCAGGCTGTTGTGTTGTGTCAGTTTTTCGTCACCACATTGTTGTGAGGAGAACAGAGCAGGGATTATTCTCCCAGTTTGATGCCTGAAGGGAAGCTACAGAAGCCCTGAGCAGGCAGGGCTTGCCTAAGTGTGAAGTGGCAGATGCTGTGATCGACTGCCCAGTTCTGTGCTGCTTCTATAGTATCTGACCTGACAAGGGCCATCGGGATTCTGCTGCAAACCTCCAGGGAGAACTCAAGGGCCCTGTCAGACAGCCTCCTGGTAAGATGTTTCCTTCTTAGAGTGAGCCAGAATTCTCTCCACTATTGTTTCCAGCAAAAGCAGTAGTCCTTCCCTCAGCCTGACCCTTTGACAAGACAGTCCTCTTGACACAGCCATCAGCCTTCTCAAAGGGGCACCGTGATGCCAGGGCACAGCACTCACTGGATGTTCAGCCACTTAGCCAGGACCAATAAACCACATGTTGTGTGTATGTTGTAACTGAATTTATTTATACCCTTCTTTTTTCCAAAAGGAATTGTCAGTGACTAACCCAAAGTTCCATTTAATAGACATTGCTCACTGATTATTGTGTTAATCTTTTCTCTTTTCTTTGATTTTGGTGAGCTGAGTTTCTGTGTTGTTGAGGGGAGTAGATATTGGGAGGACGAAAGGGGGAAAATAGATACATCATTGATTTAAAACTTTGCTTTTATTTCTACTTATGGTTTCAAGCTAAGATCTGTCTTATGTTCAGAGCATGAATTCTTTGCAAATTATACAAAAATTCAGGATATCTTGGGCATTGTTTATGGGAGGGCAGTTTCCTGGGACAATTTTCACTTCCTTCTTATCTGTCCTCTCCCTTTTTGGGAGTAGTGGCTAGGACCAGAACTTCCTGTTCTTCCATTTTCACAGAATCCAATCCCAGTTTCATCCCCAGAATTCAGGCACTTGGCTCCTTGTTTCTGCCCTTCTTACCCTATAACCCTTTTCCATGAAACATCCATCAGGAGCCCAGGGCCTCTTCCCAGATCAGTTTGGCATTCATCACCCTGGCTTCCTGCCTTTCAGAACAAATGTTTTCTTTTGCTTCCATCCAAGAATTCAGCTCATCCTGCCTCTCTAACCAGGTCCTTTGTTTTGGGACAGTCAGGGAATTTCTACTCTTAGATCTTCTGTGAGACTTGAAATTTAAACAGAGGGTTATAGTGATGGGGCCTGAGTTTTGGTACACAGTATCTTTCCTCTTTTCCCCTGAACAGCCTTGGATAGAGGAGGATGATTGGTAGAGATGGGAATCTGACATATTCTGGGCTAATTGGTTTCCTCACCTTTCAGCATTCTACTCTGGCCTTTGTCCTGGGACAGTGATCTTAGCTTGTCTTGGATCCACAATGTTTCCCAACTTTTCCCAGTTTTAGGAAAGTATGGTTTTCCCTCTTGCTTTAACATGGAGTATTAGTATATAATAATCCCATGCCCCCCTCATGAGGAAAAGCTTAGAGAGAGGACAGAGATACAGAAACATTGGCTGCTGACTGGCCCATAAGTGTGGCCCCCCTACCTCTTGCCACAGTCCACACAATCAATTAAACTGGAGACCCTGGACACACACAGAGTCCAGTGTCACTGAGGTGTCAGCTCTTTTTTCACTCTTCTCCTTTAGGACCAGGCTCCAACTGCAGGATTTCCCTGTTGCCCCACTGTGTGCTTGTCATGCTGGACACACAGCTATCTCAAACACTCAAGGCTGCATGAGAAGAGGGAATGAGTGCCATCTTGGAAGTAGGACTGCCTGGGTCTAAAACCTAGCCATGACCCTCATTAGGTCTTGTGACCTTCAGGAAATTGGGACTTAGCTTGAGCCTCAGACTACATCTGTAGAGTGAGACGACAGTGTATATTCTGCAGAGCTCCTAGGGTTAAAGGAGAGGCTGGGGGTGGGGTAGGGTATAGGTGCATGTGAAGGCCACTGCAATTTTGTTTTAGCTCCTTACCCCCATGCAGGGAATTTTAGGTTATGTCCTGCCTTTGTTTCTTTAAACCACCACACAATTCCTAGTTTCACTTAGAAACAAATTAGTGAGTGATGTCAGTAACCACACACCAGGAAGTTCCAGACTGCTCTGTGCTCTGAAACACAGGGGAGGGAAGTGGATGGGGGCAGGTGCTGGTGCCAGAACAGTGTGTCCTGATCACATGGCAGCGCTGGCTCTGGACCCAGTCCTTCTCAGCAAAGTTATCTGCACGAGTAACTACTAGTTCTTAGCGTCCCACTGTCACTTCTTAGGGTCAGATACAGATATCTAGGCTTTTCCAGGGTTCCCCCTACCCCCTTTCACAAGTCTACCCCAAAGCCTTCTTGAGGCCTTCATTTCCTCTCTGGGTCTAATGGTTCTCCCGTAGGGAAAGGTCTCTGTGTTTCTACTCTTTTACTTCGAACTAACAGCATTATCTACCCCGAAAGAAAAAACAAAAGCAAGGGTGGGTGAGGGAAGCCAGCTTGCTCTTTCTCTATTTTGACTGCAAGTGTTTCCTCCCTGGCTTCCTCTTGGCACCCTGGTTCTTGTTCTCACTTCCCTGTAAGCTACAGCCTCTGTGATGCCCTGGACTCCTCCCTCCCGGAAGCCAGCGTTTGGGGGAGCAGGCCCCCAGATTCTTGGCTTTGGGTTTGGTAAACGCACTACTGAGGTAAGCTGCTCGGCCTACCCCTGGCAGGCCTGTTCCCCTAAGCTCCACGAGATTCTGCACTATGGCTGGGGCTGGGCGGGGAGACACGAGAAGTCTGGACTGGAGTGGATTAAGCGTAATTGGTTTGATGGGTATTGACCCGTGGAGTTGCGATTGTGAGCAGCGAAGGGCCCAATAATAACAGTTATCTCCACTACATCTCCCGAAGTTGGGGACCCCGGAAAAGTTGGGGTGTCCAGACCTCGAGTCGTTCTGAGAGATTGGGCGTTGGAGACGACCTGAGGAGAAGGGGCCCTGGGTGAGTTGAGGCAGACAGCTCCGCCCCGCGGCCCGCCCCGCCCCGCTCCGCCCTCCCCGGGGAAGGGCCACGTTGCCCGCCCGGCTATCCGGGCCCGGCGCGCAGCGAGAAGGGCCGGCCGGGCGGAAGGCGCCGGCAGCCGCGCGAGCGCCTTCAACGCGCCGGGGCACCCGGCTCGCTCCCCGCGCTTCGGGGCGGGCCAAGTTGAGGGCCGGGAAGTTGGAAGGACCTGGTAAGTGGGAGCCAGGGAACGCCGGCATCCGTCAGTTCTGGGGTTTGTTCCCGGAAGGGGATCGAGGTCTGACTGAGGAGGCCCCGCCGGAGGGGAGAGGGCGCTTCGGGATTCGGGTCCCGACTTGAGAGGCTGCCGCTTTCTAGTCCCTCTGTGTCCCCCGACAGCCTCGGTGCCTGAGAGCCCCAGCAAGAGGAAATTGGCCCGGGCCACCCGGGGTCACGGCCGCGCGCCCCTCCTGAGCCGGGAAGTGGAACTCTTGCGTTACGTTTGCGGAATCCCGGGCCTCCAGCTGTTGGAGAGAGGGCGGGCTCCGCGAGGAGAGGGGCGGTTGTGAAACTCATCCTCCGGGCGGACTTGGGTGCGGGGCTTGGAGGAGCTGGTGTTGCTGGAGAGGGTTCGGGAGAGGAATCCGAGGTGGCTTTTCCTCAGACTCCACCCCAGAGTCCTTTACAAAAGTTATTAGGGGTTCTTTCTCAACAGCTCTGAGGAAGAATTGACTCAATATGGAAATAAGTAAATTGTCAAGAAAATTTGCTCCTACTTGTTTGCTAATGTGTGTGAAGTAGGGGGCCCTGAGACGTGCAGGGCCCCCATCTTATAAACTCCCGAGCAGAAGGGCTGGGGTCAGCTAGTCTGTGTGTCCTCAGGACAGTGAGCCCTGGAGTAAAAGGCTCTTATAAACTCCCGAGCAGAAGGACTGGGGTCAGCTAATCTGTGTGTCCTCACGACAGTGAGCCCTGGAGTAAAAGGCTCTACCTTGGTTAACCTTTGCCCCTGTGATGTATTTAATTAGTCTCTGCTTTACGAACATCAGCTGGCTAAGATTGCCCAGCTTTCTCTTCTGTCGTTTATAATACTTTTCAGACCATGTAGCCTCTTAGATGCCTACACCCGCCGCTCCACCCCACGTCTGCCTCGATTCCGAGACTATTGAGCTCTCTTGGATTCCCCACCCTGTCCTTTTCTCAGATTCAATGTAGAAAGCAATGTGTTTAACCTCAGTGGCGTATGTGACAGGTTAAACTCTTTTCCTGTTTGGGACATTGAGGAAGTTAGTACTGTTCTTTTCGTCATCAGAACCCAGAGACCTTGGAGATGATCCACATCAAGCCTCTCCCTGTACAAATGCAGGAACGAAGGCACAAGTGACTACTCAGGGTTACTTGGTTTCCCAAGGCTTTGTGCTTTTTTGCTGCACTAGCATCATATATCCCGTTAGCCTTTTCCAGGATGAATAACCTGTATCCCTTCTCTCTAGGTCTTATTCTCTTAAGTCCTTGAATTATTTAGTGTCTTCTCTGACTCCCTTTCAGTTCTTCCATCCTTTTGAAATTATGGAGCCTGGTATAAGATACAGGAGGGTACATTATTAGAGGAGGTCTAATAATGAACAAAAAAGTAATTCAATTAAGTCTCCATTATCTCTGGCGTGTCTATACTTTCTCGGTTTTTTTAGGCAGTGCTTTTTAACATGCTAAGCAAGACAGAGATAAAAGGGAAATTCTATCAACATTCATTTACATGCTTTCTAAAAACTAAGACTTCTCCATTTTTGCTCATTTTTGACTCTCTGGTGTTCTCTTGCTGTTTGAAAAAACACCTTTTTTTTTTTTTTTTTTTTGCCATAGAGAGAGGACTGGCTAGAAAATACTATAGGAATCAGAGTGTTAGAAAGGGTTCTTACAGCTCCGAGGCAGCTCTTCAGAAGAAAAAAACGGAGACTTACAGGAGTTGGTGGGAACTGCCCAGAGCCTTCTGGTTTTTGATTGAGGGTCTTATTCACTAAAAAGGCTCGTTCCTCATTCCCACCACAGTGTACTTGGTCTTTGTACTTGGTGGTATGGACCAGCTGTGTCACTTCCCTGAAGGAGCAGTGAAAACTCTGGCAAAACAAAGTTTGAGTTTGTGCTTTGCAGGCAAATGTCATTGATAACAGAACATCAAGTATTCAGATCAAGGTTAAGGTCTGTTCTATTTTAGAAAATAAAGGTGTGTCCAGTTGTATTTTCCCAAATGGCCACAACCTTAAACATCACAGTCTCCAGTTGTTACCCTAGGACACTGCCAGCCTGCCACCTGGCTGTGGTGGCTGTGTTTCTTTTTCCTTGAATGTAGGCGGTACTCATGATACCCCTGACCAGTGAATAAGTCAAAGTGATGCAAGGTTGGATCGTGAAAAGGATGCAGTTTTATTTGACTTGCGCTCTTTCTTCAGACAGTCACTTTTTGGAGTCCAGCCTCATGCTCAGAGGAAGTCTATGCCAGGTGGAGAGACCACATGGAGGTGACTCCAGCTGACATCTCAGCCAACGCCAACATCAACCTGCCGACATATGAGAAATTAAGCCTTTAGAGGCGTTTTCTAGCTGAAGTCGCAGACATCATGGTGCAGAGGCAGGTCACTCTTTTGTGCCCCAGTGTCCAAATCCTTATTTGTAGAAACCAAGAGAGTATAAATGATTGCTCTTGTTTTAAGCCATTCGGTATTTTTTATTAGTCATCAGTAAATATCTAATAAGGGAGTATGTATAGGGGCTGCTGCTGCTGCTGCTAAGTCGCTTCAGTCGTGTCCGACTCTGTGCGACCCGATAGATGGCAGCCCACGAGGCTCCTCTGTCCCTGGGATTCTCCAGGCAAGAACACTGGAGTGGGTTGCCATATCCTTCTCCAATGCATGAAAGTGAAAAGTGAAAGGGACGTCGCTCAGTCGTGCCCGACTCTTAGCGACTCCATGGACTGTAGCCTACCAGGCTCCTCCGTCCATGGGATTTTCCAGGCAAGAGTACTGGAGTGAGGTGCCATTGCCTTCTCCGTGTATAGGGGCAGGACCTCAAAATTTGGACTCTTGTGGACAGAGGGCAGAAGGAACACTTGCCCTTTGTATCAAGGCTACTTAGATTCTGCTTCACTCATCCTTTCAGATACTCATTGCTACATAACAAATCACCCTAAAACCTAGTGGCTTAAAACAGCAGAATTATTTTATTCCCGTCTCAGCTATGTCATTTTGCTTCTGGTCTTTCATGTAGTTGCAGTTGCATGTGGCTGGGACTGGAATCATCTGGAAGGCTTCCTGTCATGTCTCCTATCTGTTGCTGACTGTCAGCTGACCTTAGCTGTGGCTGTCAGCCAGAATACTTGGAAGGTATCTAGTCCATGTGGCTGGGCTTCCTCTTACCTTGGTGGCTGGGTTCCAACAATAGGCATCTCTGGAGCATCAAGTAGAAACTGTGTTGACTTTCATGAACTAGTCTTAAGTCACATAATCATCACTTCCTCTGTAGTTATAGCTCAGAGAGAGGGAACACTGACCCCACCTGCTACCCCTGCCTGCCCCCACCCCCACCCCCAAGCTCTGGAGGGAGACGTGTCATTGTCAGTTCGTAAGAAGAGCATGTAGAATGGGATGTTTTGTAGTCAACTTTGAAAAATGTAATCCTTCACTGTTAGGCTTCTAATTTGGTCTTTCTCCCCAATTTAGTTAATAATGTCCTGCATCTAACTACTTGAACTTCATACTTGTGCCAAGCATTGTAATAGGTTTAGAGGTCATAGAGCCTTTTCTTCTAAGGAGTAAGGTGAAAGTCAGGTAAGTACAGCCACATTCTATTACAGTGTGGAAAGGGAAGGCAGGAGGTGTACAGAGAATACGGTGGAAGTATAGTTGTAGGAAGCATGAGTCTGCCTGGATGTTAAGGAAGTACTCACCCAAACTGGGTTCTTAGGAGGTATAGTGCTTATTGATGGGGCTTTAGATGATTTCAGCATGCAGGACCAGCCAGAGCAGAGACAACAGCGTATAAAGCGTACTTAATGGGGGAGGTAAGTAGCCTGTTGAGGCCAGAGTATGCAGTTCATGGAGTTCGTGGTTGGAGGTGAGATTGAAAGGGATGTTTGAGTCAGTTTGTTGTGAAGGCCCTGTGTGTCATAATAATGATTTTGCATTTTATTCTGTAGGTAGTGGCAGTATAGTTTTTAAGGCAGGTGAGTGTTGTGACCAGGTGTGTACTTTAAGAAGGATGCTCTGTTGCTATTGGGAAGGTTGCTTAAAGGGAAGCAAAGTTAGTGATAGGTGGACCAGCTGAGAAACCCAGTCAGGTTAAAGGGTTTGAGATCTTGAAATGGGATGATGGCAGTGAAAGAATAACTTTCTCTTCCACTTTCATAATTCTGAAATTCTTGGGGCTGGATGTGTTTCAGAATTTAGAAATTTTTGGATTAAAAAAGATGACCTGGTACATTTATGATATAGTCTAAGATCTGGAGCAGCATACCGTAGTCCAGCATGTTTATTTCTGTAGCAAAATATATGAAGGGATATATAAAGGCTATAAGTAGCCTCACATTAGATTACATTTCTCCAAATGAGGTTATGCCAAACAAGTGTGGAAAACTTCTGTTTTTCAACACTTTTTGGACTTGGGAATTACAATTAAGTGATTGTAGGTGTGTGACATACTCATGAAAGTCACTTTTTTGTTATAGGCAAATCTCCTGAATGTTGAGGATCCTAACATAGCAGCTTGGCAGCACTGGGGGAGCTGGTCCGCCTCAAGTAGCATGTAGCTGAGGGGACTTGATAGATACTCAGCACAGGGTTCTGCTGGTGCTGATGGTTGTGAAGGGGAGGTGGACCTCACATGGGCCGGCGGTATCTGGGAAGGTGTCCGGCGAGATGTGAGTCAGAACCCACTAGGTGAAGGAGAAAGAGAAGAGCAGACCAGGCATACAGGCACATACAAAGGCCCTGAGGCAGGCTTGGATGTTTGGACCCTGGAAGGAATCTAGTAGAATGGTGCAGAGAGAACCACCAAGAGAGAAGACAGACAAGTGATGGGCTAGCACTCACTTGTCATATGCCAGGCACTGTTCTAAACACTTAGTGTGAATTATCTCACCCAATCCTCAAAGCAACCCAATGAGGTATTCTACTACCATTTCCATCTTAGAGGCAAGAAAATTGAGTCTCAGCATTGTGAAAAAACGCAAGGTGATGCCCAAGCATTGCCCTGGGCTGTTTGACTTGCTCATGTTACTGCCATACCCTCTAAACGGTAGGACTTAGATCAGCAGTGCTTCCTGGATGAGTGCATGGGCTCCGTTGGCCAAAAGCTGGACTGTCTCATCCCATGGGCACAGCCATCTGCTGGAGAGTGCATGCATTTGTATATTCACACAACACTAACTTCTAGACAGAGGATCGTGCCCTGGAGAATAAGGGGAGAAGTAGTAGGAAATGGCACTGGGACTGTGGGGGAGTCTGTGTGGAAAAGGGGTGGGCCTGGGAATAGTTATGTCCTGTACTCGGATGGCAAGAGAAACAAGTTCTGTTTGAGAATTTAGAGGAAAGGGTTGTGGAGAGGAGAACAAAGGCCTGAGCGCTAAGTTGGAGGCCTGGTAGCCTGGGGCAGCTGTTTGCTATGGGCTGTCTAGCCTTTCACAAGGTTTATAGACTTGCTAAGGATACAGTCTGCAGAGGGGCTGAGAAGATTGGTTTGATCCGCCTGGCTTGGCTTAGAAGGGTGGTGGGGAGGTCTTCTAGGCCTCGGGGTAGTGGGTGTGAGCCACTGCTCTGAGAGCCTCTTAGCCTGAGGTGGCTCATTGATAAGTCTGAGACAGGCCTGCTCCTCCAGCCCTGAAGCCAACATTTGAGCTGCTGGAGTTCAGTTTCTCTTTTCTTTCCCCTTTGCTTCTGCCTGAAGTCTTTTCCTACCCAGTCAGTTGGGAGGCAGGACATCGAGGGTTAGGGATTCCAACACTGATCACCTCGTCAGGCGGAGGGAGGAAAAACTGGGAATCTGTGTGTGTTTCTTTTCTGAAAAACCCTGATTGGTGAATGAGCACTGATAAAATGGAAATTTAATGACACAATAAAACAGACTTCTAAGAAGACTGGTGCTATGGAGTTGGGAATGTGGATGGTTTCTGGAAGGAAGATAGGAGGTGGTGGTTCTTGCAGGGGCTGGAGGGGTCTCAGAGGAGGGACAGGATCCATTCCCTGTAGAGACTCTTAAAGATCAGCCCGTTGATCCTTGGATACTGTATCAGCCTGCTTGAGAACCCAGGAGCACAGAGATGCAATCTGGGACCCGAGATTTTGGTTAGCTTAGTGAACTGGGCTGTGAGGCAGAGGGTAGCTGGCAGAGCGGCCAGCACAAGAGAATGCAGACCTGCAACTTTGGGGTGTGAAGTGTTGAGACCAGAGGCAGGAATGCCAGGGTAAAAGTTGCATGGTCAAGAATGCCAGCTGTCCTGGCATTGAAGGGTGTGGTAGATCCTTTAAGTAATGAGGTCTGGTAGAGTGAGGGGCCTGGCAGGACCATGCCTTTTTCTTGTTGGCTGTGTGTCCCGGTCCCTTCCCAGAGAGCAGGTCATGTCATGGCAGACCATGGAATGGTTGAAGAGTTCAGGACAAATAGATCATCCCCTGTTTTTCTGATGTGTCCAGCTGGGGCCATATTGGACGAAGCTAGTCAGAGCTGTGGCTATGTCCCTGTTTGATTTTATTTGAAAATAACTTCAAAATATAAAAAAGTTACAAGAATAAAAATGGTGTAAGGATTCTCATATTTCCTTTACTCAGATCCACCTATTAACATTTTGCTCCATTTTCTTTTCATATTTATACTTGATATTTTTGTTCTGAACCATTTGAGAAGTTGCGTGTATCATGGCTCTCTATACCTAATTACTTCATCATGTATTATATAAAAATTGGGATATTCTTTTATATAACCACAGTGTGGTTATCACATAGTCAACACTGATATTTTGATCTACTGTCTATATTCTAATTTTGTCATTTGATGTAATAATATCTTTTTAAAAAGTTTTATTGAGGTATAAATGATATACATTAAGCCTTAGGTATCTAACGGGGAAGGCAATGGCACCCCACCCCAGTACTTTTGCCTGGAAAGTTCCATGGACAGAAGAGCCTGGTAGGTTCCAGTCCATGGGGTCGCTAAGAGTCGGACACGACTGAGCGACTTCACTTTCACTTTTCACTTTCATGCATTGGAGAAGGAAATGGCAACCCACTCCAGTGTTCTTGCCTGGAGAATCCCAGGGACGGGGGAGCCTGATGGGCTGCCCTCTATGGGGTCGCACAGAGTCGGACACAACTGAAGCCACTTAGCAGTAGCAGTTAGGTATCTAAAGTGTGCATTTTCAGAAGTTTGTTCATCTGTATTCAGCCCATGAAACTATCACCCCCACAAAGTTTCCTAGTGTCCCTTTGAAATACGCCACTGGTGATCTCACTGCCAGGCAGACACTGATCTGCATGTATTCCTTCATATGTTGCAACATTATCTTGAGATTTGTCTATGAGTTGTATGTATCAATAGTTTGTTTCATTCATTTTATTTTTTATGTTTCATTTTAATTGCTCAATATTATTCCATTCCATGGATAAGCCACAGTATTCCAATGCTGATGGGTGTTTGGGTTGTTTCCACTTTTGGGCACTTATGAAGAAAGCACCCTCAAACATTCTATATTGGTTTTTGTGTAAACATTTGTTTTCATTTCTCTAGGATGTATATGTAGGAGTGGACTTGCTGGGTCATATGGTATCTCTGTTTAGCATTTTGACAAACTGCCAAAGTATTCTGAAAGGGCTTCAGTTCCTTATCTCACACCATATAGGAAAATTAATTCAAAATGAATCATAAATGTAAATGTAAAACTTAAAACTGTAAAACATAAAAAAGAAAACAGGAAAAAAAAATCTCTGTGACTTTAACAAAGATTTCTTAAATACAACACCAAAAACATGATTCACTTAAAAAAAAAAAACCCTGAAAATTAGAAATCATCAAAATTAGAACTTCTATTCTTAAACTGATCCTATTATGAGAATCAGACAAATTTTTGATAAATTCTTTGTGTGTTAGGGTATTGGCTTATTATTTGTGATGTGTGTTTCGAATATTCTCTTCCAGTTTGTTATTCTTCTTTTGACTTGGCTTATGGTGTTTTTGGAAAAGGAAATGGCAGCCCACTCCAGTATTCTTGCCTGGAAAATTCCATGAATAGAGGAGCCTGGTGGGCTAAAGTCCATGAGGTCGAAAAGAGTCAGATACAACTTAGCAACTGAGCACACATGGTATTTTTAGCCATGCAAAAGTATTTTATTTATCACTGCATCTGTATTTTAAGGCATACTTAGAAAGCCTTTCCCTGTGCTAAGCTATAGAGGAATTGACATAAATCTTCTTTTAGCACTTGTATGTTTTTAGTTTTCTACTTAAATATCTAGTCTATTTCTGTAGTTGAAATTCTATTCCTTTGCACGATCTGTTTAATTTCCATTCCTTGAATGATCTGTTTGTTTACATATCAGCACCACATTGCTGTTGTTCATTCACTCAGTTGTGTCCGACTCTTTGCGACCCCCATGGACTGCACCCTGTCCTTCACCATCTCCCATGAGTTGCTCAGACTCATGTCCATTGAGTTGGTGATGCCATCCAACCATCTGTCTCATCCTGTCATCCCCTTCTCCTCCTGACTTCTCTCTTTCCCAGCATCAGGATCTTTTCCAGTGACTTGGCTTTTTGCATCAGGTGGAAAAAGTATTGGAGTTTCAGCTTTAGCACCAGTCCTTCCAGTGACTATTGAGGGTTGATTTCCTTTAGGATTGACTGGTTTGATCTGATCAGCATCACACACTTTTAATTATAGAGGCTTTGTAATGTGTAGTATATCTGGTAGGGCTAGTCCCTCTTCACAGCTTGTTCATTTTCATCATTTTCCTAGATGTTCTGTGTGAACTTCAGTGCCAGTTTGACTAGCTGTACAAAAAACTACTTTTATTGAGATTTTTGATGAAGCTGAGGTGTCCTAACCAAGAACAAGGGATATTTAAGTTTTCTTTTGTCTTTTCAGGAATTATAAATTCCAGTAGATTTTTGCATATTTCTTGTTTATTCCTGAATAGTGTACCATTTCATACATTTCATATAATTTCATAGCTATTATAAATAAGGTTTTCTCATTTATTGTTTATTTAATGAGTTATTATTTATGGATATGAAGGCTACTGATATTTGCACATTAATTTTTATCTACCACTACCTGACTCAATTTTTTGATTATTTGGGTTGGACTTACCATTGTTTCTCTTAGTTTTCCAGTCATATTCTCATAGCATCAGCACATTTGTACTTCTGCCTGTAATTGTATTCTGCAGTCGAATTGCAATGGCTGATCCCTCCAACAGAATGTTAAACAATCATGTAGATCTGGTCCCTGACCTTCATGGGAATGCCTCTGGTGCTTCCTTATTAGATAAGGTTCTGGCTTTAGTCCTGAAGTGTGATACTAAGAATTTTAAAGTCAGTAATCTTTGGGCAGTTTGATTTGAGGAATGGGAAGCAGATGGTCTTACCCCCCATCTCTCCTAAGCTCTAGATAGAAGATGGTAAACAAAATCTGTCAGGTAGAGAAGGGGTGGGTGGGGTTCCTTTGCTTCCTCTCCTCCACCAACATCATTCTCTACATATCCTGCTCCCCCACTCCCCCCACCAAAAAACCCACATTTCTTTTCAGAGGATTCATAAACTCATTTTGGAGTCGGGGAGCATGCTATCCTAATCCTGTTCTTCCATACAGATTGACTCTCCGAATTAGGGAATGGGTAGCTCTTTTCTAAGAGAGGTCTGGAGTTAATCTCCTGGCCTTCCTTGTCCTGAAATTTTTCATCTGTTTCTGCCCCCCACCCCCTTCTTCTACTCTAGAGCAGCCCCGTGCCTTGTGATGATGGTTGTTTTTCTCCTCTCCTCAGGTGCATGGCTGCTTCCTAATCCCGGAACCCAGAGGAAGCATCCCTAGAACCGTGGGGGCGTGAGCCAGGCAAGCTGAGGGCAGCCTTGAGCCCTACCCTTCCCGCCTCCCCTGCGGGGGCCAGGATGCTGAAGAAGCAGTCTGCAGGGCTTGTGCTGTGGGGCGCCATCCTCTTTGTGGCCTGGAACGCCTTGCTGCTCCTCTTCTTTTGGACACGCCCAGCGCCTGGCAGGCTACCCTCAGACAGTGCTCTTGATGATGACCCCGCCAGCCTCACCCGTGAGGTGATCCGCCTGGCCCAGGACGCCGAGGTGGAGTTGGAGCGCCAGCGGGGCCTGTTGCAGCAGATCAGGGAGCACCATGCTAGGTGGAGCCAGCGGTGGAGGGTACCCACCGTGGCCCCGCCCATCCCGCCACGAGTGCCTGTGACCACTCCACCAGCTGTAATCCCCATCCTGGTCATCGCCTGTGACCGCAGCACTGTTCGGCGCTGCCTGGACAAGCTGCTGAATTACCGGCCTTCGGCTGAGCACTTTCCCATCATTGTCAGCCAGGACTGCGGGCATGAGGAGACAGCCCAGGTTATCGCCTCCTACGGCAGCGCTGTCATGCACATCCGGCAGCCCGACCTGAGCACCATTGCAGTGCCACCCGACCACCGAAAGTTCCAGGGCTACTACAAGATTGCTCGGCACTACCGCTGGGCACTGGGCCAGGTCTTTCACGAGTTCAAGTTCCCAGCAGCCGTGGTGGTAGAGGATGATCTGGAGGTGGCTCCAGACTTCTTCGAGTACTTTCAGGCCACTTACCCGCTGCTGAGAGCCGACCCCTCCCTCTGGTGTGTGTCTGCCTGGAACGACAATGGCAAGGAGCAGATGGTTGACTCCAGCAAGCCCGAACTGCTCTACCGCACAGACTTTTTCCCTGGCCTGGGCTGGCTGCTGTTGGCTGAGCTCTGGGCTGAGCTGGAGCCCAAGTGGCCCAAGGCCTTTTGGGACGACTGGATGCGCCGGCCAGAGCAGCGGCAGGGCCGGGCCTGTGTGCGGCCCGAAATCTCCAGAACAATGACCTTTGGCCGCAAAGGTGTGAGCCACGGGCAGTTCTTTGACCAGCACCTCAAGTTTATCAAGCTGAACCAGCACTTCGTGCCCTTCACCCAGCTGGACCTGTCGTACCTGCGACAGGAGACCTATGACAGGGATTTCCTTGCACGTGTCTATGGTGCTCCCCTGCTGCAGGTGGAGAAAGTGAGGACCAGTGAGCGGAGTGAGCTGCAGGAGGTGCGAGTGCAGTACACGAGCAGGGACAGCTTCAAGGCCTTTGCCAAGGCCCTGGGAGTCATGGATGACCTCAAGTCTGGTGTCCCCAGGGCCGGTTACCGGGGCATCGTCAGCTTCCTGTACCGGGGCCGCCGTGTCCACCTGGCCCCACCCCAGACCTGGGATGGTTATGATCCTAGCTGGAATTAGCAGCACCTGCGTGTCCATCATGGGCCCCCTCCTTGCCATCTCATGGCCTAAGATGGGACCGCAGTCCCTGGGCTTCATCGTCCTCTCTGTGTTTCTCTCTTGGGTCCATTTATCTTTTTTTTTCTTCTTTTTCCGAGTGGCATCCAAGTGCACAGATGATCAGGTGAGGGGGTCAAATCAGGGGACTCTTTCTGGGATATGTTGGGGGAGTTATTAAGCAAGAAACCACTGTGTGGTAGGAGGGACTTGGGCTTGTCATGGCCACACACATCCACATTCCAGGTTTTCTCCTAGGACATCGGCGGAGAGGTTGGCAACTTTAGTTCTCTTGATCAGGCCTCTTTTCCCTGTCCTGGCTCTTCTAGCCAGAGTATGAGCCCTCCTCCTGTACCTGTGCCCGACCATCTCCGCTTTCTCCCAATTGGAGTAGGGGTAGGGGGCTGTATTATGTGAGAAGGGGATGTATCTATGCCAGAATGAGACTAACCAAAGGGGTTTCATCATCATCAGGGTCCGGATAGAGCTGTTAGGTTGTCAGGGTTTACTGCCTCCTGCCTGTATTCCTCTTCTTCCCCTCTCCTTCATCTCTGACCTCCTCTCAGCTCTTCTTTTTATGCAGCCCAGCAGTTCATGATTCTAAGATGAAATGATGAAGGGGAAAAGCAGAACGTTCCCTCAGTTCATCCACTGTGGTGGGAAGAAAGCCTTGGATGCTGGGGCACCCCTCCCTCATTCTTCCTCTAAGAAACACTGCCCCTCTCTCCTCTCCATCCAGTCCTTTCCAAAAACCAGTCCTTTCCCTGTTGCTCTAGGACGGTTCATGCTAGCCTGGCTTCTGGAGGCCCTCTCAGGGTGAGGTACAGCAGCCAAGACCATTCGACCCAACCTCCCTCCCTTCTCTCCCAAACATCCCCCGGTGCACAGATCAGGATGCAGATGGGTTGGAGAGCAACGTGTGTGTTTTTGTTTCTTGCCTGACCTCAGTTCATGGAGGAAAGTTTAAGCTACAGAATTATTTTCAAAAATAAAGGCTGAATTGTCTGAAAAACTGTGTGTTTATGTGTCCTGGAAAAGGAGGTGGGAATGGAAAAGGGAGGTGGAGGGTGGAGGAAGAAAGGAAAAGAATGAGGACTGAAGGAAGGGGCTGCACAGAGAGGAAGTAAATTCTTTGGAGGAAGAAAAGCAGATGACAGGAAGGTAAGAGCACGGAGTCTGGGGAAAAAGGCATAGGAGAGCTGAGAAGGGGCCTGGGTGTGAAAGGCCAGGCTTGGAGGTGGAGAGGACCTAAGGCTTTACTCCCCTACTGCTAATCTCTATAGAGGTGGGCTGTGGCCCCTGAAGGCCTGAGAGAACGTGGGCCTCCTCTCCTGCAGTGGGTACATTTGTGTGGGCGCCCTCTGCTGACCCAGGCACCATTTCCTAGGCATCCTCCAGCACTGTCCCTGAGCTCCAAGATGTAGAGCTGACAGCTGGATCAACTCTGGCAGTAGCACATGGAGCGTGAGAATGGCTTTTACACTGCCACTCAGAACACCCACACTGAAATGGCGAACTTTGCCTGAAAGGATTCCTGAGAGTTTCTGTTACCCACTTTTTTTTTTTTTTTTCCAGTGCTGCTTGTGACCTATCAACTTGAAAACCCTGGGCTAGGTGACTTTGTTGACAACAACCACCTTCAAGCGTCACACCAGATGGATGAGCTGTGGAGAAGCCGTGTAACCAGGTCACTGAGGGAGCAACTCTGGCCTCCCTACTGGGCTCAGGAATTTCCTCTGTGCTAAGGGATGTTGAAGCTGAAACTCCAATACTTTGGCCATTTGATGCAAAGAGCTGACTCATTTGAAAAGACCCTGATGCTGGGAAAGATTGAGGGCAGGAGAAGGGGATGAGAGAGGATGAGCTGGTTGGATGGCATCACCGACTCAATGGACATGAGTTTGAGTAAACTGAGAGTTGGTGATGGACAGGGAAGCCTGGCATGCTGCAGTCCATGGGGTCGCAAAGAGTCGGACACAACTGAGCGACTGAACTGAAGAGAACCAGTGTTTAGACATTCATTTTAACCTTTTAGATTCTTGTAGAGCTAGTTTTGTCTTCCCACATCCTCTTAGATGGATTATTTAACGTTGTTCTAGGTTAGGGACATGGTCATTGTCCATGATTTGCAAGGCGTTCTATCTCACCTGACACAACAGGGCAAGGTGTACTTTGGTCTTGGCACTAAATTAACACTTGCTTACCAAGTGCATTGTTTTTAGTGTTCCACAATTAAAACTAACTCATTTAATCCTCAAAAAGATCATGGGTGGTAATTAATGCTCTGATTTTACAGGTGGGGAAATGGCACAGAGACGTTCCTTTGGCCAAGGCCACACATCTAGTTGTGGTGGATAGAACTCATGTTTAGTGAAATTAAAAGACGTTTTCTCCTTTAAGTAACGACAGACCTTCAGTTCAGTTCAGTCGCTCAGTCGTGTCCGACTCTTTGCGACCCCATGAATCGCAGCACGCCAGGCCAACCTGTACATCACCAACTCCTGAAGTTTACCCAAACTCATGTCCATTGAGTCGGTGAACCATCCAACCATCACGTCCTCTGTCGTCCCCTTCTCCTCCTGCCCCCAAGTCCCCCCAGGCATCAGGGTCTTTTCCAATGAGTCAGCTCTTTGCATGAGGTGGCCAAAGTACTGGAGTTTCAGCTTCAGCATCATTCCTTCCAAAGAAATCCCAGGGCTGATCTCCTTCAGAATGGACTAGTTGGATCTCCTTGCAGTCCAAGGGACTCTCAAGAGTCTTCTCCAACACCACAGTTCAAAAGCATCAATTCTTCGACACTCAGCTTTCTTCACAGTACAACTCTCACATCCATACATGACCACTGGAAAAACCATAGCCTTGACTAG
The DNA here is from genome assembly GCA_935064755.1 of Tragelaphus eurycerus. NCBI lineage: Eukaryota > Metazoa > Chordata > Mammalia > Artiodactyla > Bovidae > Tragelaphus > Tragelaphus eurycerus. The sequence goes on along the minus strand of CAKXYN010000080.1, from coordinate 11,613,398 downwards.
ATGAACCTTTGTTGGCAAAGTAATGTCTCTGCTTTTTAATATGCTATCTAGGTTGGTCATAACTTTCCTTCCAAGGAGTAAGCGTCTTTTAATTTCATGGCTGCAATCACCATCTGCAGTGATTTTGGAGCCCCCAAAATAAATCTGACACTGTTTCCACTGTTTCCCTATCTATTTGCCATGAAGTGATGGGACCAGATGCCATAATCTTAGTTTTCTGAATGTTGAGCTTTAAGCCAACTTTTTCACTCTCCTCTTTCACCTTCATCAACAGGCTTTTTAATTCCTCTTTCACTTTCATTAAGAAGCTTTTTAGTTCCTCTTCACTTTCTGCCATAAGGGTGGTGTCATCTGCATATCTGAGGTTATTGATATTTCTCCCGGCAATCTTGATTCCAGCTTGTGCTTCTTCCAGCCCAGTGTTTCTCATGATGTACTCTGCATATAAGTTAAATAAGCAGGGTGACAATATACAGCCTTGACGTACTCCTTTTCTTATTTGGAAACAGTCTGTTGTTCCATGTCCAGTTCTAACTGTTGCTTCCTGACCTGCATACAGATTTCTCAAGAGGCAGGTCAGGTGGTCTGGTATTCCCATCTCTTTCAGAATTTTCCACAGTTTATTGTGATCCATACAGTCAAAGGCTTTGGCATAGTCAATAAAGCAGAAATAGATGTTTTTCTGGAACTCTCTGGCTTTTTCCATGATCCAGCAGATGTTGGCAATTTGATCTCTGGTTCCTCTGCCTTTTCTAAAACCAGCTTGAACATCTGGAAGTTCACGGTTCATATATTGCTGAAGCCTGGCTTGGAGAATTTTGAGCATTACTTTACTCGCGTGTGATATGAGTGCAATTGTGCGGTAGTTTGAGCATTCTTTGGCATTGCCTTTCTTTGGGATTGGAATGAAAACTGACCTTTTCCAGTCCTGTGGCTACTGCTGAGTTCTTCAAATTTGCTGGCATATTGAGTGCAGCACTTTGACAGCATCATCCTTCAGGATTTGAAATGGCTCAACTGGAATCCCATCACCTCCACTAGCTTTGTTCGTAGTGATGCTTTCTAAGGCCCACTTGACTTCACATTCCAGGATGTCTGGCTCTAGGTGAGTGTTGTGATTATCTGGGACATGAAGATCTTTATTGTATAGTTCTTCTGGGTATTCTTGCTACCTCTTCTTAATATCTTCTGCTTCTGTTAGGTCCATACCATTTATGTCCTTTATCGAGCCCATCTTTGCATGAAATGTTCCCTTGGTATCTGTAATTTTCTTTTTTCTTTTTAATATAAATTTATTTATTTTAATTGGAGGCTGATTATTTTACAATATTGTATTGGTTTTGTCATATATTGACATGAATCTGCCACGGGTATACATGTGTTCCCCATCCTGAACCCCCCTCCCCCACCTCCCTCCCCTTCCCATCCCTCTGGATCATCCCAGTGCACCAGCCCCAAGCATCCTGTATCATGCATCAAACCTGGACTGGTGATTCGTTTCACGTATGATAATATACATGTTTCAATGTCATTCTCCCAAATCATCCCATCCTCGCCCTCTCCCACAGAGTCCAAAAGACTGTTCTATACATCAGTGTCTCTTTTGCTGTCTCACACACAGGTTTATGGTTACCATATTTCTAAATTCCATATATATGCATTATTATACTGTATTGGTGTTTTTTTCTTTCTGGCTTACTTCACTCTGTATAATAGGCTCCAGTTTCATCCGCCTCATTAGAACTGATTCAAATGTATTCTTTTAATGGCTGAGTAATACTCCATTGTATATATGTACCATGGCTTTCTTATCCATTCATCTGCTGATGGACATCTAGTTGCTTCCATGTTCTGGCTATTATAAACAGTGCTGTGATGAACATTGGGGTACACATGTCTCTTTCAATTCTGGTTTCCTTAGTGGGATTTCCCAGTGGGATTGCTGGGTCATATGGCAGTTCTATTTCCAATTTTTTAAGGAATTTCCACACTGTTCTCCATAGTGGCTGTACTAGTTTGCATTCCCACCAACAGTGTAAGAGGGTTCCCTTTTCTCCACACCCTCTCCAGCATTTACTGCTTGTAGATTTTTGGATAGCAGCCATTCTGACTGGCTTCAAATGGTACCTCATTGTGAATAATGAGTGATGTTGAGCATCTTTTCATGTGTTTGTTAGCCATCTTTATGTCTTCTTTGGAGAAATGTCTGTTTAGTTCTTTGGCCCATTTTTTGATTGGGTCATTTATTTTTCTGAAATTGAGCTGCAGGAGTTGCTTGTATATTTTTGAGAATGATTCTTTGTCAATTGCTTCATTTGCTATTATTTTCTCCCATTCTGAAGGCTGTCTTTTCATCTTGCTTATACTTTCCTTTCTTGTGCAGAAGCTTTTTAATTTTAATTAGGTCCCATTTGTTTATTTTGCTTTCAGTTCCCATATTCTGGGAGGTGGGTATAGAGGATCCTGCTGCGATTTATGTTGGAGAGTGTTTTGCCTATGTTCTCCTCTAGGAGTTTTATAGTTTCTGGTCTTATGTTTAGATCTTTAATCTATTTTGAGTATTTTTGTGTATGGTGTTAGAAAGTGTTCTAGTTTCATTCTTTTACAAGTGGTTGACCAGTTTTCCCAGCACCACTTGTTAAAGAGATTGTCTTTTCTCCATTGTATATTCTTGCCTCTGTCAAAGATATGGTATCCATAGGTGCGTGGGTTTATCTCTGGGCTTTCTATTTTGTTCCATTGATCTATATTTCTGTCTTTGTGCCAGTACCATACTGTCTTGATAACTGTGGCTTTGTAGTAGAGCCTGAAGTCAGGCAGGTTGATTCCTCCAGTTCCATTCTTCTTTCTCAAGATTGCTTTGGCTATTCGAGATTTTTTGTATTTCCATACAAATTGTGAAATTATTTGTTCTAGCTCTGTGAAAAATACCATTGGTAGCTTGATAGGAATTGCACTGAATCTATAGATTGCTTTGGGTAGTATACTCCATTTCACTATATTGATTCTTCTGATCCATGAACATGGTATATTTCTCCATCTATTAGTGTCCTCTTTGATTTCTTTCACCAGTGTTTTATAGCTTTCTATATATAGGTCTTTAGTTTCTTCAGGTAGATATATTCCTAAGTATTTTATTCTTTTCATTGCAATGGTGAATGGAATTGTTTTCTTAATTCCTCTTTCTATTTTCTCATTATTAGTGTATAGGAATGCAAGGGATTTTTGAGTGTTGATTTTATATCCTGCAACTTTACTATATTCATTGATTGGCTCTAATAATTTTCTGGTGGAGTCTTTAGAGTTTTCTATGTAGAGGATCATGTCATCTGCAAACAGTGAGAGTTTTACTTCTTCTTTTCCAATTTAGATTCCTTTTATTTATTTATTTATTTTTCTGCTCTGATTGCTGTGGCTAAAACTATGTTGAATAGTAGTGGTGAGAATTGTCACCCTTGTGTTGTTCCTGACTTTAGGGAATTGCTTTCAATTTTTCACCATTGAGGATAATGCTTGCTGTGGGTTTGTCATATATATAGCTTTTATTATGTTGACATATGTTCCTTCTATTCCTGCTTTCTGGAGGGTTTTTATCATAAATGGATGTTGAATTTTGTCAAAGGCTTTCTATGCATCTATTGAGATAATCATATGGTTTTTATTTTTCAGTTTCTTAATGTGGTGTATTACCTTGATTGATTTGCGGATATTGAAGAATCCTTGCATCCCTGGGATAAAGCCCACTTGGTCATGATGTATAATCTTTTTAATGTGTTGTTGGATTCTGATTGCTAGAATTTTGTTAAGGATTTTTGCATCTATGTTCATCAGTGTTATTGGCCTGTAGTTTTCTTTTTTTGTGGCATCTTTGTCAGGTTTTGGTATTAGGGTGATGGTGGCCTCATAGAATGAGTTTGGAAGTTTACCTTCCTCTGCAATTTTCTGGAACAGTTTGAGTAGGATAGGTGTTAGCTTTTCTCTAAATTTTTGGTAGAATTCAGCTGTGAAGCCGTCTGGACCTGGGCTTTTGTTTGGTGGAAGATTTCTGATTACAGTTTCAATTTCTGTGCTTGTGATGTGTCTGTTAAGATTTTCTATTTCTTCCTTGTTCAGTTTTGGAAAGTTGTACTTTTCTAAGAATTTGTCCATTTCTACCAAGTTGTCTATTTTTTGGCAAATAATTGGTGATAGTAGTCTCTTCTGATCCTTTGTATTTCTGTGATGTCTGTTGTGATCTATTTTCATTTCTAATTTTGTTGATCTGATTTTTCTCCCTTTGTTTTTTGATGAGTCTGGCTAATGGTTTGTCCATTTTGTTTATCTTCTCAAAGAAGCAGCTTTTGGTTTTGTTGATTTTTGCTATGGTCTCTTTTGTTTCTTTTGCATTTATTTCAGCCCTAATTTTTAAGATTTCTTTCCTTCTACTAACCCTGGGGTTCTTCATTTCTTCCTTTTCTTGTTGCTTTAGGTGTAGAGTTAGGTTATTTATTTGACTTTTTTCTCCTTTCTTGAGGTATTCCTATATTGCTATGAACCTTCCCCTTAGGGCTGCTTTTCCAGTGTCCCACAGGTTTTGGGTTGTTGTGTTTTCATTTTCATTCGTTTCTATGCATATTTTGATTTCTTCTGTGATTTGTTGGTTATTCAGCAGCGTGTTGTTCAGCCTCCATATGTTGGAATTTTTAATAGTTTTTTTTTTTCCTGTAATTGAGATCTAATCTTGCTGCATTGTGGTCAGAAAAGATGCTTGGAATGATTTCAGTTTTTTTTAATTTACCAAGGCTAGATTCGTGGCCCAGGATGTGATCTATCCTGGAGAAGGTTCTGTGTGCACTTGAGAAAAAGGTGAAATTCATTGTTTTGGGGTGAAATGTCTTATAGATATCAATTAGGTCTAACTGGTCTCTTGTATCATTTAAAGTTTGTGTTTCCTTGTTAATTTTCTGTTTAGTTGATCTATCCATAGGTGTGAGTGGGGTATTAAAGTCTTCCACTATTATTGCATTATTGTTAATTTCCCGTTTCATACTTGTTAGCATTTGTCTTACATATTGCAGTGCTCCTATGTTGGGTGCATATATATTTATAATTGTTATATCTCCTTCTTGGATTGATCCTTTGATCATTATGTAGTGTCCTTCTTTGTCTCTTTTCACAGCCTTTGTTTTAAAGTCTATTTTATCTGATATGAGTATTGCTACTCCTGCTTTCTTTTAGTCTCTATTTGCATGGAATATCTTTTTCCAGCCCTTCACTTTCAGTCTGTATGTGTCCCTTGTTTCGAGTGGGTCTCTTGTAGACAACATATATAGGGGTCTTGTTTCTGTATCCATTCAGCCAGTCTTTGTCTTTTGGTGGGGGTATTCAATACATTTATATTTAAGGTAATTATTTATAAGTATGATCCCATTGCCATTTACTTTATTTAGTATATTTAAAATTTAATTTAGTATTTAGTTTATACATCCTTTCCATGTTTTCTGTCTAGAGAAGATCCTTTAGCATTTGTTGGAGAGCTGGTTTGGTGGTGCTGAATTCTCTCAGCTTTTGCTTATCTGTAAAGATTTTGATTTCTCCTTCATATTTGAATGAGATCCTTCCTGGGTACAGTAATCTGGGCTGTAGGTTATTTTCTTTCATCACTTTAAGTATGTCCTGCCATTCCCTCCTGGCCTGAAGAGTTTCTATTGAAAGATCAGCTGTTATCCTTATTGGAATCCCCTTGTGTGTTATTTGTTGTTTTTCCCTTGCTGCTTTTAATATTTGTTCATTGTGTTTGATCTTTGTTAATTTGATTAATATGTGTTGGGTGCTTCGCCTTGGGTTTATTCTGTTTGGGACTCTCTGGGTTTCTTGGACTTGGGTGATTATTTTCTTCCCCATTTTAGGGAAGTTTTCAACTATTATCTCCTCAAGTATTTTCTCATGGTCTTTCTTTTTGTCTTCTTCTTCTGGGACTCCTGTGATTCGAATGTTGGGGCATTTAACATTGTCCAGTGGTCTCTGCAGAGAAGGCAATGGCATCCCACTCCAGTACTCTTGCCTGGAAAATCCCATGGACGGAGGAGCCTGGTAGGCTGAAGTCCATGGGGTCACACAGAGTCGGACAAGACTGAGCGACTTCCCTTTCACTTTTCACTTTCATGCATTGGAGAAGGATATGGCAACCCACTCCAGTGTTCTTGCCTGGAGAATCCCAGGGATGGGGAAGCCTGGTAGACTGCCATCTATGGGGTTGCACAGAGTCGGACAGAACTGAAGTGACTTAGTAGTAGCAGCAGCAGCAGCAGGGGTCTCTGAGATTGTCCTCATTTCTTTTAATTCATTTTTCTTTTTCCCTCTCTGTTTCATTTATTTACACCATTCTATCTTCTACCTTCTTATCCTATCTTCTGCCTTTGTTATTCTACTGTTGGTTCCATCCAGAGTGTTTTTATCTCACTTTTTGCATTATTCATTATATATTGACTCTTTTTTTATTTCTTCTAGGTCCTTGTTAAACCTTTCTTGCATCTTCTTGATCCTTTTCTCCAGGCTATTTATCTGTAACTCCAATTTGTTTTCAAGATTTTGGATCATTTTCACTATCATTATTCAGAATTCTTTATCAGGTAGATTCCCTATCTCTTCCTCTTTTGTTTGGTTTGGTGGACATTTATCCTGTTCCTTTACCTACTGGGTATTTCTCTGCCTTTTCATCTTGTTTATATTGCTGTGTTTGGCGTAGCCTTTCCGTATTCTGGCAGTTTGTGGAGTTCTTTTTATTGTGGAGTTTCCTCGCTGTGGGTGGGGTTGGATGGGTGGCTTGTCAAGGTTTCCTGGTTAGGGAAGCCTGTGTCAGTGTTCTGGTGGGGGGCGGGGGGGGAGCTGGATTTCTTCTCTCTGGAGTGCAATGAAGTGTCCAGTAATGAGTTATGAGATGTCAATGGGTTTGGAGTGACTTTGGGCAACCTGTATATTGAAGCTCAGGGATATGTTCCTGTGTTGCTGGACAATTTGTGTGGTATGTCTTGCTCTGGAACTTGTTGGCCCTTGGGTGGTGCTTGGTTTCAGTGTAGGTATGGAGGCATTTGATGAGTTCCTATCGATTAATTTTTCCTGGAGTCAGGAGTCCTCTGGTGTTCTCAGGATTTGGACTTAAGCCTCCTGCCTCTGGTTTTCAGTCTTATTCTTACATTAGCCTCAAGACTTCTCCATCTATACAGCACCAATGATAAACATCTAGGTTAGAGATGAAAAGTTTCTCCACAGTGAGGGACACCCAGAGAGGTTCACAGAGTTATATGGAAAAGAGAAAAGGGAGGAAGGAGATAGAGGTGACCAGGAGGAGAAGAGGGGGAATCAAAAGAGGAGAGAGCAAGCTATCCAGTAATCACTTCCCTATGTGCTCTCCACAGTCTGGATCCCTCAGAGATGTTCACAGAGTTACACAGAGAAGAGAAGAGGGAGGAAGGAGACAGAGGTGGCCAGTTAGATAAAGGGAGGAATCAAAAGGAAAGAGACAGATCCAGCCAGTAATCAGTTCCCTAAGCGTTCTCCACAGTCTGGAACACACAGAGATTCAGAGTTGGGTAGAGAAGAGAAGATGGAAGGAGGAAATAGAGGCAACTTGGTGGAGAAAAAGGAGAGTCCAAAGAGGGAGAGAGCAGTCAAGCCAGTAATCTCGATCCCAAGTAAAAATGGGTACTGAAGATTGGGTTCTTAAAGGTACAAAATTGATAACAAATACCAAAAAGCAAAGATTAAAAATCTAGAGTAGAGGTTGGGTTCTCAAAAATACAATATTAAAGAAAAAAAAGTCACAAAAATTATAAAACATATATATATATATGAAGTTTGCTTTAAAAAATAGGGTCTTTTTCTTTTTTGCAAAGCAATCAAATCAGATCAGTTGCTCAGTCGTGTCTGACTCTTTGCGACCCCATGAACTGCAGCATGCCAGGCCTCCCTGTCCATCACCAGATCTCGGAGGTCACTCAGACTCACATCCATCGAGTCAGTGATGCCATCCAGCCATCTCATCCTCCGTCGTCCCCTTCTCCTCCTGCCCCCAATCCCTCCCAGCATCAGAGTCTTCTCCAATGAGTCAACTCTTCGCATGAGGTGGCCAAAATACTGGAGTTTCAGCTTTAGCATCATTCCTTCCAAAGAAATCCCAGGGCTGATCTCCTTCAGAATGGACTGGTTGGATCTCCTTGCAGTCCAAGGGACTCTCAAGAGTCTTCTCCAACACCACAGTTCAAAGCAATAGTAGGTGATAAAAATGAAAATTAAAGGAGAAATAGAGGACTTAAAATTGTTTTTAATTTAAAGAATGAAAATAGTAAAAAATATATCTAGGACTTTCTCTGGTGTTGTTGTGCCAATGTGGGGGTCAGTTCATTTTCAGATAGTTCCTTGATCCAGCTTATACTTCTCAAGATCTATAGGCCCCTTCCCATGTAGTCGGTCCTGCTGCTGCTAAGTCTACAGGGTTTTAATCTATTCCACCTGTCATTTCCAAGGCGGTTCCCTCTGTTTTAGCTTCTTCTGTATGCTGGTCTCTTCAGTGTCTAATTTCCGCCCTGACACATGGGGGTGGTGGTGGATACTTTTTTAGGCTCACTTGTTCAGTTGTGCTATGGGGAGGGAGGAACACGGCAAATAAATAACACTGGCGTGTGCTCGCAGTGTCTCAGCCACACTGGGCTTGCCCCTGCTCTCGGCGTGTGTGCATTCCTTGTCTACAACTGCTTAGGCTCTAGGTTGCTCTGCTGGGAACTGTGAGGCCGGCCTTGGGTTGTATGCACTTCCCAGGTCTAAGCCATTCAGGTTCAAGTACTGGGTACTCCTCACAGGCACAGATTTGGTTGAGCCTGCATTTTGTGCCCTTCCCAGGTCAGAGCAGCTCAGGTGACCAGGTGTTTGGTGAGCACAGTCGCTGCAACTTATCGCTTCCCCCGTCCCTGCCGCTCGGTTTTCTAGGTGTACAACCAGTGCACCTTCTCAGGTGTGCCGTGTGTCTCTTCTGGGGAGCTGATCTCTGACTGCGACCCTTCTGGCAGATGTCGACCGTCCAGAATCCCAAGAAGTCTTGGTTAGCAACGAAGCCTGCTTGCTGTTTGATAGATGATGCCTCTCTGGGGCAGTGATTACCCCCTTACGGCTCTGGCTGCCCTCTCCTGCTTGTCTCCAGTGGGGGATGGGCCGGCCTGCAGCCCACTAGCTCTGCTCAGTCCTTTGTTCTGTGAGCGGGCCTGGCTGTGTCTTAGGTTAGGGCTTTTCAAAGGGATAGCTATCCCACAGTCTGGTTTGCTATCTCAAGTTAGTTCCCTCAGATTGCCCTTAGGGCGTTCAGGCTTGGTCCTTACTCTAAGCAATGCAGCCCGCGCCTCCCTGCCCAGCCCCCACTTGCTAGTGGTGGATACAGGCATCTGTGCTGCTTCTCTACTGGGAGTTACCGTTGGGCATGTAATCTGTGGGTTTTAATTACTTATTTATTTTTCCTCCCGGTTATGTTGCTCTCTGAGATTCCAAGGCTCGCCACAGACTCACCAGTAAGAGTGTTTCCTGGTGTTTGGAAACTTCTCTCTTTTTTTTTTTTTTTTTTTTTATTGCAGGGGAAAATGGTCAAGGGAAAGGATCAATGAGGGTGGGAGGGAAATGGGAAGAAAGAAGGGGAGTGATGGTGGGGAGGAGTATATGTAATTTCTTAACCAATGGCTTTCTGTTTTTAATCACAAAGAACACTTAAAAAAAAAATCATGTTGAATTCATCCTATATTCAGGAAACAAAAAGTCCAGTTTGGGTGTCCTCATCTTTAGGCACATCTTGGTATTTTGTATTGGTAGGTCTATCTTTACCACAATATATTATTTAGGACAGGATCACATTTGTCACCTCTTCCTCCCTACTACCCAAAGTGGCACCAAACCCACAAAATAGTCAATAAACCTTTACAGAGTGAACAAATAAGTCTTTTCTTTTTTAAAACTCTCCTGAGTGAACTAAATTTTTTGAGGCTCATAAGTAAATATGTTTTGCTCTTTACTTTGTCTATTACAGCCAGATTATATGAGTGGGGTATTAAAGTCTCCCACTATTATTGTATTGCTGCATATTTCTTCTATCATATTAATTAATGTTTGTCTTAGATACATCAATGCTCCAATGTTGGGTGCATATATATTTATAATTGTTATAACTTCTTTTTGGATTGTTCCTTTAAGTCGTTATGTGTAACCTTCATTGTCTCCTTTTCAAGATCTTCAAAGTCAATTTTATCTGATATAAGTATTGCTACTCCTGTTTTCTTATGGTCCATATTTGCATAGAAAATCTTTTTCCAGGCCTTCATTTTCAGTCAGTATATATCCCGTATTTTAAGGTGGTTCTCTTGTAGACAACATATATAGGGGTCTAGTTTTTGTATCCATTTGACCCATTTTAGTCTTTTGGTTGTCTCTTGTAGACAAGGTATGTAGGGGTTTTGTTTTTGTATCGATTCGGCCAGTCTTTGTCTGTTGATTAGGGCATTCAGCCCATAAACGTTTAAAGCAATTATTGATAAATAAGATTTACTTTATTGTTTTGGGTTCGAATTTATACACCTTTTTAGTGATTCCTATCTAGAGAATGTCCTTTAGTTTTTGTTGGAGAAATGGTTTAGTGGTGCAAAATTCTCTCAACTTTTGCTTATCTGTGAAGCTTTTGATTTCTCCTTCATATTTGAATGAGATCCTTGCTGGATACAATAATCTAGGCTGTAAGTTATTTTCTTTCATCACTTTAATTACGTCTTGCCATTCCCTCCTGGCTTGGAGAGTTTCTATTGAAAGATCAGCTGTTATCCTTATGGGAATTCCCTTGTGAGTTATTTGATGTTTTTCCCTTGCTGCTTTTAATATTTGTTCTTTATATTTAATCTTTGTCAATTTGATTAATATGTGTCTTGGGGTGTTTCGCCTTGGGTTTATCCTGTTAGGGACTCTGGATTTCTTGAACTTGAGTGGTAATTTCCTTCTCCATTTTAGGGAAGTTTTCAACTATTATCTCCTCAAGTATTTCCTCATGATCTTTCTTTTTATCTTCTTCTTCTGGAACTCCTATGATTCGAATGTTGTAGCGTTTGATGTTATCCTGGAGGTTTCTGAAATTGTCTTCATTTCTTTTGATACGTTTTTCTTTTTTCTCATCTGATTCATTTATTTCTAGGATTCTATCTTCTAATTCACTAATCCTATCTTCTGCCTCTGTTATTCTACTATTTGTTGCCTCCAGGGAGTTTTGGATCTCATTTATTGCATTATTCATTATGTGTTGACTCTTTTTTATTTCTTCTAGGTCCTTGTTAAACCTTTCTTGCATTTTCTCAATCCTTGTCTCCAGACTCTTTAACTGTGATTCTATTTTGATTTCGAGATTTTGAATTAATTTCGCTATCATTATTTGGAATTCTTTATCAGGTAGATTCCCTACCTCTTCCTCTTTGGTTTGGTTTGGTGGGCATCTATCCTGTTCCTTTAGCTGCTGGGTATTCTTTTGTCTCTTCATTTTGTTAAAATTGCCAAGTTTAGAGTGTCCTTACTATATTCTGGTAGTTTGTTGAATTCTCTTTATTGAGGCGGTTTACAGGTCTTTTCAATATCTGATCTCTGCCCTGTTACAGAGGGGGCGGAGATGAACACCCAAATCTAAGCCGGCCAGGTTCAGGCACTCGGATAATCCTCAGAAGCACAGACTTGGTTGAGTCTGCGTTTTATGCCCTTCCCAGATCCAAGTAGCGCAGGTGATGAAATGTTCAGCGAGCTCAGCTGCTGCGACTTATCGCCTCTCTGCCTCTCAGTTTTCTGGGTATACAAACAGCGCACTTTCTCAGGCAGATGTTGACCATCCAGAGCCCCAAGAAGCGTGAGTCAGCACAGAAACCTACTCACAGTTCCCTTAGACAGTGTCTCTCTAGGGCTGTAATTGCCCGTCTCTGGCCCTGGCTGCCTGTCACCGGAGTGGGACGGCCTGCAGCCGGCCAACTCTGTGCAGCCCTTTGTTCCGTAGGTAGTCCTGGTGGTGTCTTAAGTTAGGGCTGGCTTTTGATGTAGTAGATAACCGACAGTCTGGTTATTTCGCTCAGATAGCGCCCGAGATAGCCAGGCCAAATCCTTTCTCAAAGCGATGCAGGCCTCGCCGCTCCTCCTAGCCCAGCCCCAGCTTGCCAATAGCAAATGCTGGTGTCCGCGCCACTTCTCCACAAAAGGAGTTACCGCAGGGCTCGTTTTCTCGTTTTGAAGACAATGAGTTGTCTTTCTAAGTGCCTGATGTCCTCTGCCGGCATTCAGAAGTTGTTTTATAGAATTTATTCGGCATTCAAATGTTCTTTTAATGGATTTGTGGAGGAGAAAGTATTCTCCCCGTCTTACTCGTCCGCCATCTTAGCTCCTCCCCCCCACTTCTCTCTTTTTTAAGACTCATCTCCGTTCCTACCTCTTTTGTCTCTCATTTTATCTTTTATATTTTTTCCTACCTCCTTTCGAAGACAATGGGTTACTTTTCTGGGTGCCTGATATCCTCTGCCAGCATTCAAAAGTTGTTTTGTGGAATTTACTCAGCATTCAAATGTTCTTTTGATGAATTTGTGGGGGAAAAAGTGGTCTCCCCATCCTATTCCTTTGCCATCTTAGGATCGTCCCTTTAATTTTCTTGAAGAGATCTCTAGTCTTTCCCATTCTGTTGTTTTCCTCTATTTCTTTGCATTGATCCCTGAGAAAGGCTTTCTTATCTCTCCTTGCTATTCTTTGGAACTCTGCATTCAGATGCTTATCTTTCCTTTTCTCCTTTGCTTTTCGCTTCTCTTCTTTTCACAGCTATTTGTAAGGCCTCCTCAGACAGCCATTTTGCTTAACTGAGCAGTGGCCACAAGATTGGAAAAGGTCAGTTTTCATCCCAATCCCAAAGAAAAGCAATGCCAAAGAATGCTCAAACTACCGCACAATTGCACTCATCTCACACTCTAGTAAAGTAATGCTCAAAATTCTCCAAGCCAGGCTTCAGCAATAAGGGAACCATGAACTTCCTGATGTTCAAGCTGGTTTTAGAAAAGGCAGAGGAACCAGAGATCAAATTGCCAACATCTGCTGGATCATGGAAAGAGCAAGAGAGTTCCAAAAAACATCTATTTCTGCTTTATTGACTATGCCAAAGCCTTTGACTGTGTAGATCACAATAAACTGTGGACAATTCTGAGAGAGATGGGAATACCAGACCACCTGATCTGCCTCTTGAGAAATCTGTATGCAGGTCAGGAAGCAACAGTTAGAACTGGTCATGGAACAACAGACTGGTTCCAAATAAGAAAAGGAGTACATCAAGGCTGTATATTGTCACCATGTTTATTTAACTTATATGCAGAGTACATCATGAGAAATGCTGGCCTGGAAGAAACACAAGTTGGAATCAAGATTGCTGGGAGAAATATCAATAACCTCAGAGAGATGGGAATACCAGACCACCTGATCTGCCTCTTGAGAAATCTGTATGCAGGTCAGGAAGCAACAGTTAGATCTGGTCATGGAACAACAGACTGGTTCCAAATAGGAAAAGGAGTACATCAAGGCTGTATATTGTCACCATGTTTATTTAACTTATATGCAGAGTACATCATGAGAAATGCTGGACTGGAAGAAACACAAGCTGGAATCAAGATTGCTGGGAGAAATATCAATAACCTCAGATATGCAGATGATACCACCCTTATGGCAGAAAGTAAAGAGGAACTAAAAAGCCTCTTGATGAAAGTGAAAGTGGAGAGTGAAAAGGTTGGCTTAAAGCTCAACATTCAGAAAACGAAGATCATGGCATCTGGTCCCATCACTACATGGGAAATAGATGGAGAAACAGTGGAAACAGTGTCAGACTTTATTTTTCTGGGCTCCAAAATCACTGCAGATGGTGACTGCAGCCATGAAATTAAAAGACGCTTACTCCTTGGAAGGAAGGTTATGGCCAACCTAGATAGCATATTCAAAAGCAGAGACATCACTTTGCCAACAAAGGTTCGCCTAGTCAAGGCTATGGTCTTTCCTGTGGTCATGTATGGATGTGAGAGCTGGACTGTGAAGAAGGCTGAACGCCGAAGAATTGATGCTTTTGAACTGTGGTGTTGGAGAAGACTCTTGAGAGTCCCTTGGACTGCAAGGAGATCCAACCAGTCCATTCTGAAGGAGATCAGCCCTGGGATTTCTTTGGAAGGAATGATGCTCAAGCTGAAACTCCAGTATTTTGGCCACCTCATGCGAAGAGTTGACTCATTGGAGAAGACTCTGATGCTGGGAGGGATTGAGGGCAGGAGGAGAAGGGGACGACAGAGGATGAGATGGCTGGATTGCATCATTGACTCGATGAATGTGAGTCTGGGTGACCTCCGAGAGCTGGTGATGGATAGGGAGGCCTGGCGTGCTGCAGTTCATGGGGTCGCAAAGAGTCGGACACGACTGAGCGACTGATCTGATCTGATCTGATCAGATATGCAGATGACACCACCCTTATGGCAGAAAGTGAAGAGGGGATAAAAAACCTCTTGATGAAAGTGAAAGTGGAGAGTGAAAAAGTTGACTTAAAGCTCAACATTCAGAAAACGAAGATCATGGCATCTGGTCCCATCACTACATGGCAAATAGATGGAGAAACAGTGGAAACAGTGTCAGACTTTATTTTTCTGGGCTCCAAAATCACTGCAGATGGTGACTGTAGCCATGAAATTAAAAGACGCTTACTCCTTGGAAGGAAAGTTATGACCAACCTAGAGAGCATATTCAAAAGCAGAGACATTACTTTGCCAACAAAGGTTCGCCTAGTCAAGGCTATGGTCTTTCCTGTGGTCATGCATGGATGTGAGAGCTGGACTGTGAAGAAGGCTGAGCGCCGAAGAATTGATGCTTTTGAACTGTGGTGTTGGAGAAGACTCTTGAGAGTCCCTTGGACTGCAAGGAGATCCAACCAGTCCATTCTGAAGGAGATCAGCCCTGGGATTTCTTTGGAAGGAATGATGCTAAAGCTGAAACTCCAGTACTTTGGCCACCTCATGCGAAGAGTTGACTCATTGGAGAAGACTCTGATGCTGGGAGGGATTGGGGGCAGGAGGAGAAGGGGACGACGGAGGATGAGATGGCTGGATGGCATCACTGACTCGATGGATGTGAGTCTGAGTGACTTCCGGGAGTTGGTGATGGACAGGGAGGCCTGATGTGCTGCGGTTCATGGGGTCGCAAAGAGTCAGACACGACTGAGCGACTGATCTGATCTGATCTGATCCATGGGGATGCTCTTGATCCCTGTCTCTTGTACAATGTCACGAACCTCTGTCCACAGTTTGTCAGGCACTCTGTCTATCAGATCTAGTCCCTTAAATCTATTTCTCACTTCCATTGTATAATAATGGATTTTATTTATGTCATACCTGAATGGTCTAGTGGTTTCCATACTTTCTTCAATTTAAGTCTGAATTTGGCAATAAGGAGTTCATGGTCTGAGCCACAGTCAGCTCCTGGTCTTGTTTTTGCTGACTGTATACAGCTTTTTCATCTTTGGCTGCAAAGAATATAATCAATCTGATTTCAGTATTGACCATCTGGTGATGTCCATGTGTAGAGTCTTCTCTTGTGTTGTTGGAAGAGAGTGTTTGCTATGACCAGTGCATTCTCTTGGCAAAACTTTATTAGCCTTTGCTCTGCTTCATTCCATACTCCAAGGCCAAATTTGCCTGTTACTCCAGGTGTTTCTTGACTTCCTACTTTTGCATTCCAGTCCTCTATAATGAAAAGCACATCTTTTTTGGGTGTTAGTTCTAAAAGGTCTTGTAGGTCTTCATAGAACCGTTCAACTTCAGCTTCTTCAGCATTACTGGTTGGGGCTTAGACTTGGATTACTGTGACATTGAATGGTTTGCCTTGGAAACGAACAGAGATCATTCTGTCATTTTTGAGACTGCATCCAAGTACTGCATTTTGGACTCTTTTGTTGACCATGATGGCTACTCCATTTCTTCTAAGGGATTCCTGCCCAGAATAGTAGATATAATGGTCATTTAGTTAAATCCACCCATTCCAGTCCATTTTAGTTCACTGATTCCTAGAATGTCGATGTTCACTCTTGCCATCTCCTGTTTTACCACTTCTAATTTGCCTTGATTCGTGAACTTAACAATCCAGGTTCCTATGCAATATTGCTCTTTATAGCATCGGACCTTGCTTCTATCACCAGTCACATCCACAACTGGGTATTGTTTTTGCTTTGGCCCCATTCCTTCATTCTTTCTGGAGTTATTTCTCCACTAATCTCCAGTAGCATATTGGGCACTTACCGACCTGGGGAGTTCCTCTTTCAGTATCCTATCATTTTGCCTTTTCATACTGTTCATGGGGTTCTCAAGGCAAGAATACTGAAGTGGTTTGCCATTCCCTTTTCCAGTGGACCACATTCTGACAGACCTCAGTTCAGTTCAGTTCAGTCGCTCAGTCGTGTCTGACTCTTTGTGACCCCAGGAATCACAGCACGCAAGGCCTCCCTATCCATCACCAACTCCCGGAGTTCACCCAGACTCACGTCCATCGAGTCAGTGATGTCTTTCAACCATCTCATCCTCTGTCATCCCCTTCTCCTGCGTTCAATCTTTCCCAGTCAGGGCCTTTTCCATTGAGTCAGTTCTTCGCATCAGGTGGCCAAAGTATTGCAGTTTCAGCTTCAGCATCAGTCCTTCCAATGAATACTGAGGGTGATATCCTTTACGATTGACTGCTTTGATCTCCTTGCAGTCCAGGAGACTCTCAAGAGTCTTTTCCAACATCACAGTTCAAAAGCGTCAATTCTTCAACTTTCTTTATGATTCAAATCTCACATCCATATATGACTACTAGGAAAACCATAGCTTTGACTAGATGGACCCTTGTTGGCAAAGTAATGTCTCTGCTTTTTAATGTGCTGTCTAGGTTGATCATAGCTTCTTCCAAGGAGCAAGCATCTTTTAATTTCATGGCTGCAGTCACCATCTGCAGTGATTTTGGAACCCAAGTAAATAAAAGTCTCTCACCATTTCCATTGTTTCCTCATCTATTTGTCATGAAGTGATGGGACTAGATGCCATGATCTTCATTTTTTGAATGTTGAGTTTTAAGCCAGTTTTTTCACTCTCCTCTTTCACTTTCTTCAAGAGGACAGCCCAAGACAGAGTATAAAAAGCTGAGACATCACTTTGGTGACAAAGGTCCATATATTCAAAGCTATGGTTTTTCCATTAGTCATGTATGGATGTGAGAATTGGACCATAAAGAAGGCTGAGCACCCAAGAATTGATGCATTTGAGTTGTGGTGCTGGAAAAGACTCTTGCAAGTCCCTTGGACTCCAAATGAAACTGTTTACCACAGATTAGGACTTGAACCTACATGGCTGGGACTCAAACCCAGCCAAAACCCACAGTACCTGGTTTCAGGACCTAATGAAGCTCAGGTTCTTGATATCTCATCATAGAAAGAATTCAGTGAGAGACAAAGTGATAGGTAAGAAGTGGTTGTATTCAGATACAGATAAAAACACACTCCACAGAGTGTGGGCCATTGCACAGGGTGAGTGCAACAGTGAAATGTAGCTTGGTTAGTTTTTATAAGCTGGGTAATTTCATATGCTAATGAGTGGGATGATTATTCCAACTATTTTTGGGAAGGGACAGAAGTTTCCAGGATTTGGGCCACCGCCCACTCCATGGTCTTTTGACAGTGACTTGGAACTGTCATGGTACCTCTGGGTGTGTCATTTCACTTGCTGATTTAGGATCAAGGTCTAGTCTTGTCTGCCATCTTGGTCCCATTTGATTCTAATCAGTTTATATTGTGTGCTTGGGCTATGTCATTCTTTCAAAAGTTGCGCCCTGCCCTTTTCTCTCCTGTTACACAAGGAAATCAAACCACTCAATCCTAAAGGAAATCAACTCTGAATATTCATTGGAAATACTGATGCTAAAGCTGAAACTCCAATACTTTGGCCACGTGATGCGAACAGCCAACTCATTGGAAAAGACCCTGATGCTGGGAAAAATTGAATGCGGAAGGAGAAGGGGATGACAGAGGATGAGATAGTTGGATGGCATCAGTGACTCAATAGACATGAGTTTGAGTAAACTCTGGGAGTTGGTGATGGACAGGGAGGCCGGGCGTGCTCCAGTCCATGGGGTCACAAAGAGTTGGACATGACTGAGTGACTGAACTGAACTTAATCAGGACCATCCCCTTTCTATCTTTTACCTCATTTCCTCCAAGGCCATCTCATCCTTCCTTGTACTCTGGTCTCCTCTCCCTCAAGCCCCTGGGTGGTAGAAGGGGCTGGGCTGCCAGGTCAAATAGCAAGTGGGGGTGGGAAGGCAGCCATCCCAGAGAGATTGCAGAGGAGGAGACAGAAGATTCAGGCTGGTTTCTCCTCAGGCGAGGAGCACTTTCAGGTGTCTCTGTATTCTGTTTGTCTTTCTTTTCATGTGGGTCCCCAGAGAGGTCAAGTGATTCATGTGTGTTCCTGGCTGCCACCCCCTCCAACTGTGATCCTCCTGTGGATAGCAAAGCAAGCAGAAGTACCAAATGGAAAAAGCATGGTGTAATTAAACCTGCAGAGCTATGCTAACCTTGAGCCCAGAGATTCAAGATAATTCAGGAGCTGATAGGAGCTGGGTATTGAAGTCACCCAGCTCAACGTGGCTCCCAGGTGAGATGGGCCTGATCTCCGGAGACAGCAGACAGCAGACAGCAGCAATTTGAAGTAGAATCTTCGCTCCCCACCTAGGAATTGAATTTGGGTAGCCTGGGTGAAAATTCAGAAATCCTATCTACCAGACCACCAGAGGGTATGTGGGAGAATGGCTAGAAGCTAGAAGCAAAGGTCCCCTGGCTCTTGCCCCATTTGAAAAATGAATTTCTCAAGGAGGCAAGAACTGTAAAAACAAGTATAAAGTTTATTATTAGAGACACAATATAATGTGTGGGAGAGCACACAGAGAAACAGTTGATTTAAATAAGACAGAAGCAAGACAAAAATACACACGTGGAGAGAAAGGCCACCCTCCCTAATGAGGAGGAGAGCAGTAAAGAGGTGATTAAATCGTCTGTATAGGGCAGTTCTTCCAGGTCTTTCTTTACTTTTGGCCAATTATCTCATTTCTTTTCTCACTCCTGATCTGTTCTAGGTCCCTCCCCAATATGCATGTGCAAGTTTTTGCCAAGATGGATTCTGGTGCAGAGGCCCGTGGGAGTTTAGTGCTACCTATTACGGGGTGGTACCCGCTCCTTTTTGAACCCCCAGGAGCATTCCTCTGCACGTGCAGTCAGGAGGGTTTCCTTGACCCCAGAAATCGTCATCTTATCTTTTTACTCCAACAGGGCTCAGCTCCTGCCATTAACTTTGTCCTTTGAAAACAAAGCTTCAATTTTACTCTGCTTGACAAACACCTACTGTCCAGCCCTGGGACCCACCCACCTCCTACCTCAGGCCCTCACTGGAACCTCGGTGACTGGTATGGTGCTTGCAGTTCCCAAGGGTGGAGGGTTTGTCTGTGAGATGTGCAGGGTACAGCTGCCCACAGGTGGCCTCGTGGGGACCTGAGGTATTTGTGGGCCCAGAAGTGGCTTGGGCCAGCCCACTACTCCTCTGCCTTGGCTTCAGCGTTTCAGCCTCTGCCAGTGACCCACAGCCTTTCCTCCTCCACTTCCTGCCATTCTCTTCAACCACTGCTATTTCTGCCTTCCCTCCACTCCAGAAGTTCCTCAGCCTTCGTCCTCTTATCTGGGTCATCCTGCTGGGATCTCATTCGTGGGCCCAGTTACCCCCAGCATACACAAATGTGTTGGGTAGAGTCTCTGATCAGGGTTCCCCTGAACCTTTGTTTGGTACATTAGAGTTTGTTCAAAACTAGACCAAGGCTGGGGGTTGCAGCTGGGGGTGTAGTAGGCAACCAGGGATGGGCTGCAAGCAGAGGAGTTGAGGATGGGGCTTGGGGCCAATAGAAGCTGGTGAGGGAAAGGTGGGGACTGTTAGATGGTTAGCTACAGTGACCTCTAATCTGTTGTGTGTGTGTGTGTGTTTTACAATAACCTTTTAAAGTGAAAAGTATCATTCATTAACACTTTTTTTCATATTACAAAAGCAAAACATGTTCATTTTAGAAATCAGAAAGCAAATAATGAAACATTCACACTTATAATCCACCGCCCCCCATCTCTATTTACTGTCAGACTTCTTTCTCATATATGTAGATAAATAGATAAATCATCTATAAAGTCATAAAGTTACATAAATATTTATTTAGCTTTATGTAAGTTAAACATTTATATATATCCTATATATTGTTTTATAACCATGTCACATACTCACCTTCACCATAATTATGATCATTTACCCTTTTCCTTAAATATCTTTAACAAACACTTGGAGTTTCAGGCTTCCTGAAAGGATTTCCTTAGAGATAAGTGGTTTGCCTCCAGCCCAGTTGGGGCCTTGAGTTTCTGTCGGTTCTCCCACACCCTTCCATCTAGAGGCAAAGGTTAGGGCCCTTCCTGATGTGGAAACATGCACCACATTTCCTGTCTTTTGAAAAAAGTATATTTGACTATTTCTGTGTCATCTTTTTTTCCTATTTATTAAGCATTCTGAAAAATATTTATTTTATTCGTTTGTCTGGGCTTCCCCAGTGGCTTAGCAGTAAAGAATTCACCTGCAGTCTCTGAATCAGGAAGATCCCCTGGAGAAGGCAATGGCAACCCGCTTCAGTATTCTTGCCTGGACAGTCCCACGGACAGAGGCGTGTGGTGGACTACAGTCCATGGCGTCGCAAAGAGCTGGACAAAACTGAACGACTGAGCACGCGTTTATTTGGCTGCACTGGGTCTTGGCTGCAGCACGAAGGCTCTTCCATCTTCACTGTGGCGTGAGGGATCTTTAGTTGTGGTAGGCAAACTCTTTAGTTGCAGCATTGGAATCTAGTTCCCTGACTGTTACAGAAAGGAAGCCAATTCTGACTCCATGTTGGAACTGTTTCTTTGACTTGCCTTTCATTGCTTTTATTATAATCACACATAACGGCCCACCTTAGAGAATCCTGCCCCTCTGCCTGACCATTTAACTCAAGGGCCTTTGTTCAGAACCCTGTCCACCTGTGGATGGCAGGAAGGAAGAACTTAACACATCCCCTGCCTGAGATTTGCCATTCTAGGAGATGTTTGCAAAATTAATGGCCTTTTTACTTTGCTTCCTCACCTCCCCCATCTCTGATCTATAAAATAATCTGGCATCCAGACCCCATAAGATGGTTATTTTAAGGCACTAGCCTGTCATGTTCTCCATCTGCCAGGTCCCTGATTAAAGTCTCTTCCTTGCCTTAACACCTTGTCTCTCAGATTTATTGGCCCATTGTGTGATGAGCAGAGTGAGCTTGGACTCAGTAAGGTGACCAGGGATCAAACATTGGGAGTGTGAAATCTAAGCTACTGGACTACTGCAGAAGTCCCCCCATCACCTGTTTTGAGGCACAGAATCTTGCTTAACTGCTTTCCATTGTTTCTGCATTTTCTGTTCTTGTTGTTCAGTCACTAAGTCATGTCCAACGCTTTTGGAACCCCATGGATGTAGCCCACCAGGCTCCTCTGTCCATGAGATATCCCAGGCAAGAATACTGGAGTGGGTTGCCATTTGCTTCTCCAGAAGATCTTCCCGACCCAGGGACTGAACCGCCATCTCCTGCATTGCAGGTATATTCCTTACCTACCCCTGAGCCACCAGGGACCACTTCTCTGATTAAATTTACTATTTGGAACTCAAGGAAGGCCTAGGAAGCTAGAGTTTTCTTACAATGAGGGGTGGTGATGGGAGTGGTGGGGATCTGCTCCCAGAAAGGCCCCACAGGGTCCTACTCTGTTTCACAGAGATCTGTGTGTCCCTTCCAGGAGATGCACTTGTATTAAAAGCAGAGGATCTTTGTCTTATAAGGTATCAGTCTGATCGCTGAAACAGAGACACCCAACACGATCTGATGTTGGGCAAAATAAGATGCTTTATTTCTCATCCACTCAGAAGTTCAGGTGGGTGGTCTTTGAGGCTGCTACAGCCGACTCACACCCACCAAGAACTCAGTCTTCCATTTCGTTGTTCCTACCATCTTCAACACATTGTTCCCAGCTCCCAAAGATGGTGCCCTGGCTCCATCTAGAAAGGAGGAAAAGAGAAGGGGAAGGCAACCTTCTTTCTTTTTAGAATGAAACATAGAATTTGTACATATCTTCTTTCCTCATTACCCACTCACCAGAACTTGGTCTGCTGCTGCTGCTGCTAAGTCACTTCAGTTGTGTCCAACTCTGTGTGACCCCATAGATGGCAACCCACCAGGCTCCCCCGTCCCAGGATTCTCAAGGCAAGAACACTGGAGTAGGTTGCCATTTCCTTCTCCAATGCATGAAAGTGAAAAGTGAAAGTGAAGTCACTCCGTCATGTCTGACTCTTAGCGACCCCATGGACTGCAGCCTACAGGCTCCTCCGTCCATGGGCTTTTCCAGGCAAGAGTACTGGAGTGGGGTGCCATTGCCTTCTCCAGAACTTGGTCTAGTTCCCCTATTTGCAAGGGAGCCAGGAAATGGAGTGGCAGCCTTATGTTCAGCTAAACTTCTCTTACCATGTGGGACCAGACACCTTAGCCTATAGGAAGCTATGCAGTGGGTGGGAATGAGGTCCCAGGTTATGAAAGGGGACCTGGCTTCTGCTTCACTTGCTGGCCTACACACACTCTGAGCCTTGAGCTGTCTGGGGCTGCCATGTAAGAAGTCTGATGACCCCTAAACTGCTTTGCTGGAAAGGCTTCAACCATGTGCGTCAGTCACTTTGCATAACCGGTCTGGAAGCCTTTAGGTGTCTGCTGCCCTGCAGACACCTACCTGCAACTGCATGGGGCACCCCAAGTGACAACCGCCCAGATAAACCCTTCCTGAATTTATGACCCATTGTAAGCAAAGTGGTTGTTTTATGATGTTAAGTTTTGGGGCAACCTGGTCGGAGAAGGCAATGGCACCCCACTCCAGTACTCTTGCATAGAAAATCCCATGGATGGAGGAGCCTGGTAGGCTGCAGTCCATGGGGTCACGAAGAGTCGGACATGACTGAGTGACTTCAATTTCACTTTTCACTTTCATGCATTGGAGAAGGAAATGGCAACCCACTCCAGTGTTCTTGCCTGGAGAATCCCAGGGATGGTGGAGCCTGGTGGGCTGCCATCTGTGGGGTCGCACAGAGTCAGACATGACTGAAGTGACTTAGCAGCAGCAGTAGCAGCAGTACCTGGTACTTGTCTAGTTTTCATCCCCAAACTTTTTTTTCCATTTTATATCCAAAATATGCCCCAAGTTTTTATTATGAAAAATTTCAAACCCATAGAGAAAATGAATTACTAGTACCAAGAAGACATAGTCCACTGAGATGGTATGACAAGTAGTGTTTTGTCAGATGGCAGATATATAAAACTTCCTATACCATTTGAGAGATAGCTCTTGCAGTTGAAGCAAAGAATTTTAACCACTAGACCATCAGGGAAGTCCCACATTTTTTCTAATCATGTAAGTCATATTTGTTCATTGTATAACTCTTGTAAAGTACAGAAAAATAAAAAGAAAATAAGGTTCATCTATTAACTGTCCTGAAGCAAGTTTTTAATTTGAATTGTCTTCATAGAGAAGGCGCGCCCTCTGCTGACAGTAGGGTGAATTGTCAGGTAGTGGAATTTTTATTTATTGTACACCGTCTCTTGGACATTTTGTTGAATTGATTCTTTAGACTTATGAATGAATCAGGAAAGCTGAGTTTCTGAAGTGGCAGACCTGAGCCCCAGAGCCACCTACCTGGGGATTTTATCAAAGTCTTAGGCGACGCCTCACCTGAAACAAGTAGTCTGACTTACCATTCCTTGCTAAATTGCTTCCTTTTATTGTCCAAAGAGATAGGTGTCTATCCCCAATCCATACCCCGCCAGTTCTACATGGCACAGACACATGGTTCAGACATGGCACAGACATGTGGTTCTAAGGTAGGAGGGCTCTGGGTCCATGGGCTGGACAGCCGGTGTTTGTCAAGTGCAGAAGGTTTTAAGCTTTGTTCTCACCCAGACACTCCAAGGACAAAGCTCGTGGTGAAAGCTGACATCTACTGAAGTAAAGAGATAACCTCTTATCTCTTCCTGAGGTCATGGAAGACTTTCCTGTCTGCATATGAGCAAGAAAGCTTCTTAGGGGTCAGAAAGGGGGCTGCTGCTGCTGCTAAGTCGCTTCAGTCGTGTCCGACTCTGTGCGACCCCATAGATGGCAGCCCACCAGGCTCATCCATCCATGGGATTCTCCAGGCAAGAATACTGGAGTGGGTTGCCATTTCTGATAATTTGATAAACATATATATTGTGCAATGATTACCACAATAATGTTAGTTAACACATCTATCACCATATGTAGTTACCATTTTTATGTGGGTAGTGAGAATTGTTAATATCTATTCTCTTAGCAACTTTCAAGTGTATAATATAGTATTGTTAACTATAGTCAACATGCCGCACTAATATAGTATTGTTAACTATAGTCAACATGCCGCACACTAGGTTCCCACAACTTATTCATCTTATACTGAGAAATTTGTACTCTTTGACAACATTCATCCATTTCTGCCCACTCCCACCTGGCAATGACCATGCTACTTTCTATAAGAAAGCGTTTCAACATCCCGAAGCTAGTCATGGCAGAGAAATTTTCTCTACATTATATTATGATGCCTTAAATAAACACAAATAATTTTCATTGTTGAATTTCTTATTTACCACAGTATCTAGAACAGGGTTAATTGCTTAATAATTTTTGAATGAATTAATAAATGAATACATTTTATATAAAAATTTTGTGTATTAAATCTGAATATAATAAGCTAAATACCAATACTTTAAATATTGTGTATGAGAGAGAAATATAAAACAATAAACTTGTTGTTAAGGAAATTAATATTTAATTGGATGAATGATGTGCATAAATGAGAATATGTGAGCATTCTTTGAGGAGTCCAAGGGAGGGAAAGATCTGGGGTATGTGATGGACACAGTAAACTTCAAGTGAGACATGGAACTTAGTCTGAGTGGTGAGGGGCAGGTAGCGTTCAGGTCAAAATAAGAGAAGTATTAAGTATCCAAGTAGCATGAGCCAAGTGAGATGGTATAATCTGAGGACACTAAGTAGATCAGTTTGGTTGGGGCAGCGTAAGGGGGATAGAGAGAATTGAGAATTTCAAGGCAGATCATCAAGCATCAGGGAGTTGATCATAATTGCCACATTGGGCCCCAAAGTTCTCCAAGGTCTCACTGGTAACAGTTCTCTCTTCATTGCTCTAAGGAGAACTTGGCAGTGCCCATGGGGCAGAATTGGTGCACTCAGCCTTGCAGTCAGGAGATGGTCTGATAATACACCAGCTCCCTCCTGGTCTGAGTCGCTTAGGGTAAGCAAATGGGATACAGCGAGAGGGTATTCCCAGCTCCTGGCATATGTGCCCTGCTCAGGGAGGAAACATATGCAATCATGAGTTTTCCAGGAAAGGGACTCTGACCTAAGCCCTCCATCCCACAAACAGAGTTAGGACCAAAGTGGAATGCATCTTTTCCAGACATCTCTAGATGCCACCAATCTTAAATGTGTCTCACATCATCTTAGAATCCAAAGAACTGAGAGACGTAAATGCAGTACTTGTCTTTCCTAGATCTCTGGGTGAGTATTGAGTTCCTTTGGCTTTACAATTAAAATTCATATAACTCTGGAAATATTCCATTAGGCAATTAGTATTGAGTTCCATTGTGTTGTGTCCTGGATTTGAGGATATAGAGGTATTAAATTCATTTAAAAACTTATTTTATCACTGATAGAATCTTTACCTCTTTACCTACTCACCCACTACACACAGCAGGTAAAATAGTTTCACATGCATCTCTTATAACTGTATAAACTTAGGGAAATCATTGAACAATGATAAGGCTTTCAGTTTCTTTATATAAAGTATAAGGTTTGGCTTAAAATAATTTTGAAGTCCCTTCTAACACTCAAATCTGATAGTATCAATGGCTATAATATGTAAAGTAAATGGTGTCCATCAGAGGAAGGAGACAAAGTATAGAGGCCTGGTCAGAGTTGTTGAAGAGAAATGAAGGAAGTCTTCTCGGAGGAGTAGACAACAAGACAATCCCTCCTATTTGGAGACAGTGTTTTGTGTAGGGAAACAGAGTTGAAAAAAGCAATTTCTTAATTAAATCTTTGAATGTGAACAGCCTGGACTCTAACTATGGTTTTCTGACCTTAGAAAATATTGGTGGGTTATTATTGAGTATTTAATAAAAGAATCTTGAAGATCACTGCACAGACTTGTGGGATGAGATGGGATTTATGGGTGAGAGTAGTGGGGTCAGGATAAGAGAATGGCCAAGTGAGACTATGGGATGGAGAAGGCATAGAAGGATGTTTTAGTATCTAGTAAGGTTTGATAATTTAATCTTCCAAAAATGAACAAGAAAACTATTATGCAGGTATAATAGGAGGAAATGAAATTAGATTAAGTTCATATTTAAGGATGGATATTCTAACAATGAAGGTTAGGAAGGAATTTGTGGGATCTCTCTCTCTCTCTCTTTTTTTTTTTTTTTTTTTTTTGCCTAGAATAGAAGATTAAATTTTATGGTTTGAATCTGACTCCACTATAGTCAGATAACATTGTTAGTGTATTGGTATTAAGGATGTATTACTGCATGCTGTTGAATAAAAACTATAAATATAATTTCTGTTCTCAAGAAGTCTGTTATTTATAGAGATAATGCACACACACAGAGCGTGTACACACAGACACAAATACAAAGATAAACACAAAATTTGATATATGTTCTGTAAAAAATCAACAATCTCATATGCAGATATTAAAATGCCTTGTGTGTGCCCAGGAAATTAAGAATAGGAGTAAAAAAATTTTAATTTACAATTTAAGATTAGAAAAATATAAATCAGAACTAGGTTAGATCATCTGGGTCAGATCATCTAACCCAATCTTCCGGTTAGTGCAGGAACATTTTTACAACATCCTGAAATGTCAACTTTCAGCCTCTGAATGATGAAGCTTTCAAGTGACAAGAAAATCACTACATTTCCAGGCAGGGTATTTTTAGACTGCTTCATTTCCACTCCCCCTCCCCAAGCTTTTCTTTCTATTGAGCCACACTCTCAGGCACAGTCACAGCCACAGTGTGAGTTTCACCATTCGGTTATACTTCTGCCTTTGGAGGAGCACAAAGCAAATTCAATACCTTTTCCATATGATAGATCTTTGAACATGTGTACATGCTATCGTGTTTGTTTTTAAGTGAACTCTTTTCTAATCTGAAAAACACAATTAAAACCTCTGTTTCTCATGCAGGATATTTTCAATGCCTTATTGATTTTACTACCCTTAGGTTCTATGTATTTTGTCAAGGTTTTAATCCCAGTCAATTGCCATGAGCTTGCAAAATACTCAAAATTCTATCTGGCCAGGGCAGAGTATTGGGTTCAGTTCAGTCACTCAGTCGTGTCTGACTCTTTGCGACCCCATGAATCGCAGCACGCCAGGACTCCCTGTCCATCAGAGTATTGGGTACTGTACTTCTATTTAAATGTGAAGTTGCACAAGGGTCAAACCTAGATATGGATGGGATGAAAACACGTGTTTTTAGGAACTAGTTAAATCAGCCTAATATCATTTTCTTCTTTTACTGGAATATAAATTTGGGAAATATGAAAGGAAATGGATATTTGGAAGCTATCACCTTCACTTGAGGAACATGGAATCCAGAAAAGTGTGCATAGTATGATTATTTCTTCAACGTTTAGAGGATTGTCAGTGGGAAGAAGGTTTGTGTTTGCTCTGTGAGCTCCCCTAATGAGACTTTCCCTATCCTCAGTTGTACACACTGGGACTTTTTGCATGAAGGCTCTGTGATGCCCAATCCATGAGTCAGTTTGAACAGAACAGGGCTTGCATTATGGTCAAGCCCACCTGGGTTTTGAGATGTAAGACTAGGAGTAACGTGTGGAATCTACCAGGGGCCCAACCTTAGGTCAACGTGAGGAATAACTTGTTACTGTTATTGAAAGATGGAAAAGACTCCCAGCAGTTTGTAAGTATAGTTTTTCTTTTCATAAGTATCAACCAGATATGAGCATGAAACAGATCCCAGCCACTGAGACTAGAGAGAGTAGAGAAGTGAAGCTCTATGAGGGATGAGAATGTTTAACTAGTTCCTGAGTGGTAAATATGTGACCAATGTATGATGAGCTATGCTGAATAAAGGGGTTCACTGGCATTAGCCTAGTGAAAGATTTAATGTGATACTTGAGGTGACATGTATGCGTAGTTCTGGGAAATCAGCTTATTCTCAGCAGGGCTCTAAGGGTTAGGAAGCAGGAAATACCCCCTTAGGAAAGCAGCTCACAAGAGGTCAGGGAAGTGCCAAGGCCATGGCTGGTCAGAGGAAGGTTAACAGGATGAAGTAAGGATATAAAAACTGATTTGGAGGCTGTGTAAACATTGATTCTTTCTCTCGTTACATCAGATTTCAGATAAAATGTACCGGATCCCAAGAGAACAGAACTACTGCATCTCACTTTTTAAGTAAGGCTAAAACTGCAGTAAGACTTCAGGTCTTTTTTTTTTTTTTTTTCTTATTTATTTATTTTACTTTATAATGTATTGCTTTTGCCATACATTGACTTGAATCCACCATGGGTGTACATGTGTTCCCCATCCGACTTCAGGTCTTTTTAAGTACCTATTAAATATGGTACAAGTGACTGCATGCAGGCATCAGGGATTTAATTACTGCAGACTTATGTGCTCATCACTGCTCGAGGTATTAAAACTATAATTGTGAACAAGATAGATAGAGCTCTGACCTCTGTAAGCTCTAATGTGATGGGATAGAGGAATGATTAAATCAGAAACTGAAGTTGAATGTGATAAATTGTATATGAGAAGGTATAACACTTACAGGGTCGTGTGTGTGTGTGTGTGTGTGTGTGTGTGTGTGTTGATGACCTGTGCATCACAGGACATTTAGTAGCATCTTTGGTCTCAATCCATTAGATGTCAATTGTATCAACTAAAAATGTCCCCTGAGGGGTAAAACTGGCCTGGTTGAGAACTGCTGTCTTAGAAGTGAAATCTAAGCTGTGATCTGAATCCAACATGAGGGTGTAGAGGCTGATGACTACTTTTCTAGTTTGGCAAGCTATGTAGCTTGGTAGTACCCATTCCTGAGATGGAACACACAGGATAAGAACCAGTTTTATTCTTATGATGAATTCAGTATTAGACATTGCTGAGTTCTAAGTGCTTAGGGGACGTCCAAGGGAAGATTCACAGCAAGAAGATGGACTAAAGCAGTTTGAAATTCAGAACAGAGATCAGGGGATGGAGAGATATACTTGGGTGTTATTATCATTGATTCAAGCCTGGAGTGGATGGCATTTTCCAGAAACCGTCTGCAAAGTGGTTAAAAAAAGAAGATCTTGGGTGGGACCTTGAGGAGGAATGCCAACATGCAAGAAATGCACAGAAAAATAGGATTATACCTAAGAGATTAAGGAATGGGCAGAGAAGATAGAAAGACATCCAGGAAAGCAAGGGTAGAATTTTCATATACAAGGAGAAAGTAGTCAACACATAAAATGCTGAGACAAAGATAAGAACTGACAATGTCCCTGAATTTTCTCATAAAGACTTGTGAGGATAAAACTCCTATTGCAGTGGGTTGAAGGATAAATGGGAAGGAGGTAGTTGAAACATTGAACATAGACAACTCTTTTAATAAACTAATTTATGAAGGAGGAGAAAAGTGGGCAGTAACTAGAAGGGGACACAGAGTGAAAAGAGGCTTTTTAAATTAGAGAGGCTTGATCAAATGTCATTTCTGTTGGGGAAGCAATAGTAGAGAGAGGGATGTTAATGGTGCATTAGAAAGGCTGCAAATTTTTAGTAGCATTGAGATGGGCATTTGAATTATTCTTTTTAACAGAATTTATTAGCCTGAGTTTAGTCTATAGAGAATTGCATTCTTCCAAAATTGGGTACATGGGTCAAAGAGATAATAAATTAAGAATATTAGTAAGAAAATAGTTGACATGACATATCAAGAAATCTGAGACACATAGAGATGGGAGTAAGGAGCTGAGAGGAAGGAATAAAAAAAGCAAAAGACTGTAAGTGAGGAAATGAGGCAGGAGCTTCATTTTAAAAAGTTCTGGGTCTGAGATACTATGGCAGTCATGCATCAAATGGTGCAAGGACATTTGTGTAAATGACTTTTAGGTTTCCTTCCAAGCTAGAAAGGCCAAAGTCTAGACTGGATTTTTATCTAGTCTGAGCTCACATTTGGTAAAATTCAGCAATCAAGTGGGCTCTGTTGGCTTGCATTGTTTTCGGTCAGGATACTCCTACATCATCTTTGTTTTCTACCTTTTTAGTGAACAGCTGTCACATTTAATCTCCTCCATTCAACATTTGTTTAAGGTTTTGCAGCTAAGTTCAATACTATCTTATTATCTGATCTATTGGTTTAGAGCTCCTTGTTTCATCATTGTGAGATCCCTTTGAATTATGGTTTTATCATACATCATGTTACTTGTGTTTTAAAACTTTTACTCAATTGAAAATATATTTATCTCTCTGCCATCATAGAAATCCTTGACAAAATAGACTGCAGAAGGGTTAAAAACCTTTGCACTAAATGATGACAAAGCAGGAATTTTTAAACCTTTGCCACATTGCAGATGAGTTCATTCTTTTGTGTTGCACAGGAAACATATATTTCTGGAACATTTAGGTTCACCAAGTATGACACAAACTTTGGAAATACATTCGTTGATTCATTTAACAACAGTTATCAAAAACCTTTTATTCACCAAGAACTTCACCGAGAGAGGGAGGCAAAATGGTGAACAAAAGCAAAGCTAGTTTCATAAAACTTAAAAATTAGTGGTTGAGAACAACAAGTGTTAAAAATGTGTATGGAATATTCTTTGCAGCTCACAGAATGTATCATACCATTTAATACCAATCAAAATCCTGTGAAATAAAGTTATTTTCTCTATTTAAAGCTAAGTAGGTTGAGACTCACAGAAGTAAAATTTCCAGAACAGGTAGCATAGGCACAGTGGGTTAGTGATAGAGCTGATCTGTAGGAACCTGACTATGGACTTCCAAGTTTATTGCACTATACTATGGTGACCATTTGAAAAACATAGCTTATCAGAAAGAATTATGTAGAATATTCTAAGGCATTTGGATAGTCCCCTGATACTAAAGAGCAGCATGATTCAAGAATTCTGAGCAGTGAAGAGGCACGATCTTATTTGCAATTTAAGAAAGTCATTCTGACAATAGTGTTAGGAGTTGATTCATAAATAGTCTCTAAACAAGAGATTTTGGAACATTATAGAAATATTGAGCCATCAATCAAGTCATTGAAAAAACAAGATGAAAAGGAGAAAGAAGTAAAAGATATCTAGGCTATAGATTCAATAGGACATATTGAGCAATCAATTTTAGGATGGGGTGAGGAGAGATCTGAGATAACCACAAAATTTTTTTAGGGGAAAGAGGCTATCACTTACCGAGTAAGGGAATGCAGCAGAAGCATATTTGGAGGGAAGATAGGAGACTTGAATATGCTAAACTTGAGATGCCTATGGATTATCTGACTAGCAATGTCCACAAATAAGAGATACTTGATTTTGAAGTTCTGAAGAGCAGTCTTGGTTGCAAACCAGTACTTGGAAGTCATTATTGGTAACTGAAGCCATGACTGGGATCACCAGAAAGAGTGTGTAGGGTGAGGAGAGAGCCAGGTAAAGTTTCCAGGGAATGATAATATTTAAGACCTTATTGAAAGAAGAGGCACCATCAAAGGAGAATACTCTGAGTTGACAAGGAGGAGAATGTGTATTTATGGAAGCCAGTGGAGAAGAAGTTTCCAAAAGGAAATATGATCAACAGTAAATAGGAAGATGGGAAAAGTCTGTACCTTTAATGCATTGTCATTTTTTGACCAATTAAAATTTTATTTATATTTATGTTATGGGGATTTGATAGATATATTTATCAGTTGGAGAAGGGGGAAATTATTCTAGGCATCATAACTCATCACAAGAAGCATACTTGTTGCTAATGTTTTTTTCCCCAAAAGGATGGATCTACACTTTTCTTGATTCTTTTCAACAGATTGTCTCTGCTTTCAGATGAGGAAACATCAGGTCCCAAGGATTGAGTGGCCTAGCTGAAATCATAGAGCAAGCACATAACAGGACTGGAGTTCAAATGAAAGACACATCATTCTTAATCTAGTAATCTTCACTCTCAAAGTAGGAGAAGACTGGACAGAATGGAGCTGAATAGCAAAACAGATAACACAATGCATGAGTTAGGATTATCTAGGGAAAATTGTGAAATAATTTTTAAATCCTTCTTCATAAGAGTCATTACATTGTCTTCTGCTATTTGAACAGGCAAAAATGGGAAGTTTCAACACAAGTTTTAGAGAAGGCTTCATTTTAATGGGCTTCTCAGATTGGTCTCAACTGGAGCCCATCCTTTTTGTCTTTATTTCAGTTTTCTACTCCTTAACTATCTTCGGCAACACCACCATCATCACTCTTTCCCTCCTGGAACGTCAATTGCACACGCCCATGTACTTCTTTCTTAGACATCTTTCCTTCCTGGACCTCTGCTATACCTCCAGCACTGTGCCCCAGCTTCTGATCAACCTTCATGGACTCAACCGGACCATCAGCTACGAAGGGTGTGTGGTCCAGCTCTTCAGCTCCCTTGCCCTAGGCTCCACTGAATGTGTGCTCCTGGTGGTGATGGCCTTTGACCGCTATGCTGCTGTCTGTCATCCACTCCACTACACAGCCATTATGCACCCCCACCTCTGCCAGACACTGGCTATTGCCTCCTGGGTAGGAGGCTGCATGAACTCTCTGGTTCAGACAGGCCTCATGATGGCTATGCCACTCTGTGGTCTCCATCTCCTGAATCACTTCTTCTGTGAGATGACTGTTCTCCTGAAGCTGGCTTGTGAGGACACAGAAGGGACAGAGACCAAGATGTTTGTGGCTCGTGCCATAATCTTGGTTGTTCCTTTAGTACTAATTCTAGGCTCCTATGTATACGTTGTTCAGACAGTGCTGAAAGTCAGGTCAGTGGCTGGGAGAAGAAAGGCTTTTGGGACTTGTGGGTCCCATCTCTTGTTGGTTTCCCTGTTTTATGGCTCAGCCATCTATACGTACCTCCAACCCATGCACAGTTATTCTGAGAGTGAGGGAAAGTTTGTAGCCCTTTTTATACCATAGTTACCCCTATGCTCAATCCTCTAATTTATACCCTAAGGAACAAGGATGTGAAGGGGGCTGTGAAGAAGGTACTAGGGAGAGGCAGATAGTCAGTGTAGGAGAGAAAAGGAGGAACAATACAGTCATCTATCATAGCTCTCACACCTTGGAGCCCATCTGATGCCTGGAGGGGAGTTCAGTTCAGTTCAGTCGCTCAGTCATGTCCGACTCTTTGTGACTCCATGAACCACAGCACGCCAGGCCTCCCTGTCCATCACCAACTCCCGGAGTCCACCCAAACCCACGTCCATTGAGTCGGTGGTGTCATCCAACCATCTCATCCCCTGTCGTCCCCTTCTCCTCCTGCCCTCAATCTTTCCCAGCATCAGGATCTTTTTCAATGAGTCAGGAGGGGAGTTAGTCATTAGAAAATAGTCCTTTATAGGCCAGAGTTTTACTGCATTCCTTGTTTGGCAGTTGGAAGTGGATATTTCTTATGATCCTTTCTAGTTCAGTGTCTATTGTTATGCAAAACAGAGTAAGTGTTGATTCGTATCAGAACTTTCCAAAGGAATGAAGTTGGAAAAAAAAGGTATACTGTGTCTACTTATGGAGAGTGGGCGGGGTTCTCAGCAAATCTGTGAGAGAAGACTTGATTGGAATGACAGCGAGTTTTCCAAAGTCAGTGATTCCCATTTGGTGCAATATAGATGGCACTGTCCTCACAGGGAGAAGACATGAATTCACCCCTGTTCTTCTAATTAACCATGGCCCTCATGTCTCTTGGCTTCACTTGTGGCTCAGCTCATAAAGAATCCACCTGCAATGTGGGAGACCTGTGTTTGATCCCTGGGTTTGGAAGATCCCCTGGAGAAGGGAAAGGCTACCCACTCCAGTATTCTGGCCTGGACAATTCCATGGACTGCATAGTCCATGGGGTCGCAAAGAGTTGGACACAACTGAGAGACCTTCACTTTCACTTCACTTTCATATTGCAGGACCATTTCTAAGATCTCCTTTGGTGGTTACCAGTCTATGAAACTTGGCACAAATAGAGATCATGAACAGAGGTTCTTCATGGAGCATATATAGTCTCAGACATGAATATCGTACCTATTTGATGAAAAGACAAAATTATTAGGACATCACTGAGTAATGGGAAGCATCAACATCTCATCAGCTGTACTAACAGCCTTATCATGCTGATTTGGGTCATGGACAAGGTCTTTTCCATGGAAGAGAAGAATAGAGATGAAATGAGTATAAAAATAATGAGAAAATGATATAGGAAAAGAAGAAAGAGCAGAAGTGAAAGAACACAAAAAAAAGAGAGAGAGAGAGAGAGATTCCTGCAGTAGGCAGTGGTGAGCAGGTCAGGAGACTCTAGGGCAAGGGAGGAAAGCAGTGGACACTTGAAATTCCAGTACTGTCTTTCCAATCCACATACTGAAATGATGCTTTCATGTCAAAGGCAGATATCATTGCTGATAATCTTTTACAGTAAGTCTCAGTGATTTTCATGTTGGGGTAATCTTGTTTTATTCCAGTAACAGCAACTAATATTTGTTTGCTATTTTTAAAACATTTTGCATAAATTGTCATTAATCTTTACAACAGCCTTATGAAAGTTTTGTCATTTTCCCTATTGATGATTAAACTGAAGTTTCAAAGTTTTAAGTAACTTTTCCAGGTTCAGTGAGCCTGAGGTCCAGATTTATGTCATCCTAAATCCAACCTTTGTTACTACATCTTATCAATTCTGCTTTAAAAAAAAAATAGAAAGTGTACTGTCGCATCTTTTAAATTTTTTAAATTAATTAATTAAATCCTATCAACTTATCCACTACCTAAGTAACTCAAGAAACTAACCAACAATCTTCCTGGAATGAATAGTTTTCCTCTTAAATGTTGGGCATGTGAGTTCCTAGTAAATCAAGGTTCAAACTCTTCAAACATATAAATTAACCTAATAGAGAAAAAAGGATTATTTGAATCATCAGTGCAGAATTTAATAAACTTATTTTTGGTTAACGTGTTATTCTTTCAGTTGATATACATAAAAATAGCCTCTCAATTGTATTGAGGGGAACATATCATTAATTTGTGAAGATTAATTTATTTTAATTGGAGAATAATTACTTTACAATATTGTGATTTTTTTTTGCCAGACATCAACATGAATTGGCCACAGGTATACATGTTTAAGAGGCCACTGGAACAGTTGGGTACATACAGCCATTGTGTTTGCAAGTCAGTTCCTACTGGAGGCAAATGCTATCTCCATAGGAACCTACACCCTTGGGTCTCCTTAGATCTTCTTATCCATGGCAGTGGCTAATTGATCATCAGAGGGCATGCATCCCAGTAGCCACGCCAGAGTCACTGAGTGATTCAAAGTTTCCCTCACCTATCCAAGAGAGGAAGTCAGGGGTGAGTCCCCCTGAGAGAAACAGAATAGTAACGCCTTGGCACGGTCTCCTTTGTCTGATTCTTCGTGACCTCATGGACTTCAGCCTGCCAGGTTCCTCTGTCCTTGGGATTTCCCAGGCAAAGACGGAAGCTCACCAGGCTCCCCTGTCCCTGGGA
Source organism: Tragelaphus eurycerus (assembly GCA_935064755.1). Lineage (NCBI taxonomy): Eukaryota > Metazoa > Chordata > Mammalia > Artiodactyla > Bovidae > Tragelaphus > Tragelaphus eurycerus. The sequence continues at coordinate 11,577,397 of CAKXYN010000080.1, read as the reverse complement.
TTCTCCAGGCAAGAATACTGGAGTGGGTTGCCATTTCCTTCTCCAATGCATGAAAGTGAAAAGTCAAAGTGAAATCGCTCAGTCGTGTCCGACTCTTAGCGACCCCACGGACTGGAACCTACCAGGCTCCTCCGTCCATGGGATTTTCCAGGCAAAAGTACTGGGGTGGGGTGCCATTGCCTTCCCCACTTGAGTGGGTAGCTGTTTCCTTCTCCTGGGGATCTTTCCAATCCAGGGATCGAACACAGATCTCTTGCTTGTCAGGGGAATTCTTTACCACTGAGTCAACAGGGAAGCTTCCTTTTAGAGCTCAAAGGGATGCAATTAGAAATTTTGCCATTTGTCCTTAGCCTGCTAAACCTTCAAAGTGGAGTTTTGAGTTGGAAATAATGTTGCATGAAATACTTAAAATGAGGGCTTATTTGTTGAAAAGAAAGGGAGACTTGAGAGAGAAAAGACTGTATAGGATTTTTCAAGTGAAAAATTAAAGGGTGATTTAAAAAATAAAGGAGAAACTATAAGAACTTAGATATATTTCAGTAAATACTAGGAAAAACTGTTCCTACAGATTTAAAAAACATTTCTGGACTTTATAACCTGTTATATCTTTTTAAATTTCATTGGTTTTACTGGTATTACCTTTAACTGATATTAATAGGAAATTCCTCAATGAGTTGAGTGCTTACTAAGGAGATACTTCATGTTGGGAAGGTGCTTTAACTGCAAAAAGGAAGGATCAGACACACCCACCTCAGAACCAACATCAAAAGAGAATACTGCTGTCCTCAGGGAGGTAGTAGTGAGTGTGTGCATGTTTGTGTGTGCGTGTGTTGGGTGGAGAGATGAGCCTGTGTGATGCATACATGTGCTGGGGTGAGGGTGATCCTTCAGAGACTTGATGTGACATCAGGAGACTGAACAGCAGGAAAAGACCATAGGTAATGTTCAGCACTGGTCACGTTCATCTTCGTCCAGTCTCCATTCTTTTATATGCACAAGAGGATGGATAATCCTTTCTCCTTAAACTTTTTTTTGCATCTCAGTGCTCAAATGTGCCTCATGAACCGTGATCTGAGTCAGAAGAATAGTAAAGAGCTAGGAGATGCATTTGGGGCATGGAGTCCTTACCCATATCAAATACTCCTATGAATTTTTGAAGATTTTTATGTCTTTTTCTAGCTCTTTGTGGGGTTAATGTGAAAGGTCTGAGCTATGACCCTTCCTTTATTATAGCCAAATCCAGGGCTTTTTCTTAGTTATATTAATATTTTAACTTGAAGACTGGGATAAAGAGGGACAATTCTTTCTTTTCTTCTTTTGATTTTACTGGGGTATTCACATACAACACTGTACAAATTTAAGGTGTATAGCATAATGACTTCACTTATATGCATTACAAAACAATTGTTGTAATATATTTCGTTAACATCCATTATCTCATATAGATAAAGGAAAAGAAAAAAATTTTCCTTGTAATGAGAACTTTTAGGATGTACCCAACAGCTTTCAACTATATTATATCGCAGTGCTAACTGCAGTCACTATATTGTACGTCACATCCTCAGAATTTGTTTTGTAAGTGGAAGGTTATACCCTCACACAATGTTCATTCAGTTGTCCCACACCCTTCATTTGTCTCTAGAAGCACAAATTTGATTTCTTTCTCTATGAGTTTTTTTAAAAAAGTTTCCACATATAAATGAGACTTGTCTTTCTCTATATTTGTCTTTCTCTGTCTCACTTATTTCACTTAGCATAATGCCCTCAAAATCCATTTGATCCAGTAATCCCACTTCTGAAAATACATTCAAAGGAAAACCAAATCACTTTTCAAAGAGATATCTGCACCCTTACATTCATTCCAGCATTGTTCACAATAGCCTAGACATGGAAACCATCTAAGTGTCCATAGACAGATGGATGAATAAAAAAATGTGGTGTAAAGTTGGCTGGACAAGTTTGAGACACTCTAGATTCTTCAGGCAGCCATGTCAGGAACTTGTCCTGCTCACCAGTGGGCTGACACCAGGTCTGGGTCCCCAAAGGCCATACAATCAAAGACCCTAGGATGTGGTTCCATCAACCAGCAAGCTGATGCCAACTACAAGACACCTTGGACACTTCAGGTAGCTGCCCTTGGATCCAGGTCCACTCACCAGCAGGTCAACACCAACTTTGGAACACCATCAACCCCACAGCCAGCCATATCAGGGGCTGGCCCTGACCACTAGCAGACTGACTCTAGATCTGAGACCACTGGCTCTGTTACTACTCACCCTAGAACCTAGCTCTGCCCACCAGTGGTTAATAACTAGACCTGGCAATCTTTAGGGTTCTGCAGGCAGCCACCTCATGACCAGGCCCTAGCAGTGATTGGTAGCTCTCACACAAAGAGGGCCTAGCAACCAACTGGGCCAGAGGGATCAGCCACACCTACAGACCATCCATAGTAGTCAGTCTGCCCACAATAGAAGGGCCCATGCAGCCCACGTTGGGGGCATCCCTAGAGCAAATAGCTTTAATGATCAGAGGGGAGAGCATTTCTAGGGTGCATAGGACAAGTTCTATAAAAGGTCACTTCTCCAAGGTTGGGAAATGTACTATTTGCTGTTAAATCACCAAGTCATGTCCAACTCTTTTGCAACCTCACGAACTGTAGCCAGCCAGGCTCTTCTGTCCATAGGATTTTTCAGGCAAGAATACTGGAATGAATTACCATTTCCTTCATATATATACACCTGATTAAGTTGCTGATCTCTTAATTTCAAATACATTTAAATACCATGCAGTTGTACTTGCCTTCCCTTTTTGATGACTGCTTTTGATATCATATTTTACATCCAATTGTTTTGTATATTGCTTAACTGCTTATTGTAGATACAGGTGATTTTACTACTTTCGTTTTTAAACTTCCCTGCTATCTTTGTGTGTGGATGATTTCCTATCTTTGCTGTATGTTTGCCTCTTCTGGTTAGATTTTTCATTCCATAATTTTCTTGTTTCCAGTTGGGGCCTTTTTTCCATCTAGAGAAGTTTCTTTAGCATTTGTGGTAAAGCTGGTTTTGTAGTGTTGAATTCTATTCACTTTTATTTGTCTGTAAAGCTTTTAATTTTCCATCAAATCTGAATGAGAGCTTTGCTGTGTAACGTATTTTGATGGTAGGTTTTTTTTTTTTTTTCTCCTTATATATCATGCCACTTCCTTCTGGCCTGCAGAATTTCTGCTGAAAAATTACCTGAGATCCTTATTGGAGTTCCTGTGTATATTATTTGTTGCTTTTCCCTTGCTGCTTTTAATATTGTGTCTTTAATTTTTGTCATTTTAATTACAATGTGTCTTGGTGTGTTCCTCTTTGGATTAATCCTGTATGGGACTCTCTGAGCTTCCTGGACCTGGATGACTAACCTTTCCCAGGTTAGGAACATTTTCAGTTATTGTCTCTCTTCAAATATTTTATTGTGCCCTTTCTGTTTCTCTTCTCCTTCTGGGACCCATATGATGTGAATACGACTGCACTTATACTTGCACTGATGTCGTCCCAGAGGTCTCTTAAGTTGCCTTTATTTCTTTCCATCCTTTATTTTTTTCTATTCAGTATCAATTATTTCCACTACTCTGTCTTTCAGCTTAGTGATCTGTTTTTCTATATCAATTAGTCTACTGTTGGTCCCTTCTAGTGTATTTTTCATTTCAGTAATTGTATTCTTCATTTTTGTTTTTCTTTATATTTTCTAACTCTTTGTTAAAACATTCTAACTTCTTGCTCTGTTCATTCATTCTCCTCCTGAATTCTTTGATAATCTTTAAGATCATTACTGTGAACTCTTTGTCAACTAGATTGTCTATCTCCACTTCACTTAGTTCTTCCAGGGTTTGTCTTATTCCTTTGTATGGATTGTATTCCTCTGTCACCTCACTTTGTCCCAGTTGCTGTTTCTAGATTTATGTGAGTTGTATTTCTTGACCCGGGAGAAGTAGTTCTCTATAGAATTCCTATGTATCCTAGCAATGCTCTCTGCTCTTGTCACCCATTCTCTATATTCTAGTGAAAGTCACTCGGTCATGTCTGACTCTTTGTGACCCCATGAACTATGCAGTCCATGGAATTCTCCAGGCCAGAATACTGGAGTGGGTAGCCTTTCCCATCTCCAGAAGATCTTCCCAACTCAGGGATCAAACCCAAGTTTCATTCATTGTGGGCAGATTCTTTACCAGCTGAGCTACAAGGGAAGCCCAAGAATACTGGAGTTGGGTAGCCTTTCCCTTCTCCAGGGGATCTTCCCAACCCAGGAATCAAACCAAGGTCTCCTGCTTTGCAGCCAGATTCTTTATCAACTAATTTTTCTAGAGACTCCCCTTAAGAGGACTTAATATGTCCTTCTTTTGTGACTGGCTGACTATTTGGGCAGTAAGGTAGACTTGGTTGGCCCCTAGTCTGGTTGGTTGGCAGGCCCTGTCTTGTGCTGCTGTTTAGCAGACTTGGTCATGAGGTGGCTGGCTGCAGAATCCTAAAGGGCCCAGAGCATAGTGGTGGGTATAGCCAGGATCCTGAAAACTCTGGAGATCTTTCCCACCCACTAACAGGAAGAAGCCAGAGCCTGCCTGGGGTTAGTGTTGCAAAACTGACAAACAGAGCTTGTTCCTGGAGTCTAGGATCAGGGATCCCAGAGCTCTCAGTAAGGGCAGTTTTCCCTTTTACTCATGTGAAACCTCTAATAAAAGCTATGAATACAGTTTAGGCTGGTTTTATAGTTAGTAAAGAGAATGCCTCCAGTGTTTCCTGTGGAACAACTATGGCATAACCATTTGCTATGTTTCCCCAGAAAATTCATTTTGGGAGTCAACACGGACCAGAAATAAGTCTGGGTGATTTAAAGGGATGTCTGAGAGATCCTTTCTTGACTCTGAGGACATTTCTATAATTTCAAAGCAATCATGAAGTGGGGCTCTCCATCATCAGAGAGGCGTAGTAAAGTAGCTGGATTTGAAGTGTTACAATGAAGTAAGATGATGGAGTGGTTAGAACAAGGAGCTTGTTTCTAGGTGATCTGTCACGATGCAGAGAGCTGCTGCATTCTGTGAACTTGTAAGATAGTGGACAAGGCATGGGGAACACAAAGATGAATGGAGGAGCCTAATGTTAGAGCACTAGTTTGGTCAATCAAGGTGGCAGGTGTTGCAATTGCATGCAACATGGTGTCATACCCAATGCCATGGGGTCTAATTTGCAGGAGAAATAGTCTATAGGACGTATCTGAGAGCCAAAAGCTTCCCTAGAATTCCTGCAGCAAACTCATTATTTTCATGGCAGATGAAAATATTTGTTAAAATTAGGTAAGCCAAGAGAGAGAGATGTGAAAGAGCCAAATTCAATGCTTCAAAAGATGTTGATGCCTCTAAAGACCAAGAAATAAGCTCTTGACTTGTATTTGGGAAGAAGAAATACAGATCCTTAGCAAGGACCAAAAATTAGATATCTATTGGCTGTGGTATCCAGCTGTCCTTAAAAATATATGTAACTGTTTTTGTTTTTTTTTTCTCATTGGGGAGAAGAATGGACAAAATTGACTTGAGACTTTTTAGGGTGAACTTTTGAATGCCCAGAGATATCTCATGTTCTAAGTATGTAACAGTTGATTGTACCATTGAAGATTTTATCTAAAGGCTTTATGACTTTGTTTAGCTAGTGCCTTTAGAAGAAAATGAGTCTATGAGTTCTCTGCTTATTCTGATTACTAAGCAAATGGTCATCAACATACTAGCCAAGTGTAGAGCTTTGGGTGAAGGCTATAGAATCTAAGTCAGCTTTGAGGATATGGGAAGATACTGAGGGAGACTTATAATATCACTGAGGTGTGTGAGTTTATATTAACTATCTTTAAATGTAAATGCAAAAGCAAATTCTAACTCAGGGTGCAATGACATGGAAAATAAAAATAAGCAAAGGTCAAAAGACAATTTTTGTTAACCAGGCTGCATCAGCAGATACTGGGGTAAGAATAAATGGCTGTGTTAAAGACTTAAGGGTGATGATATTATGATTTTATGGCTCCCAAGTCCTGTACAAATCCATAGATTTTCTTTTTGTCTGAGCTAAATATACCTTCTTTATTGGCAAGACTGGAGTGTTCCAGGATGAGGAAGTGAAATAAGTAAACCCTGGTAAAAGAGGGAGTCTATTGTACATCTAATTCTTCACTCTGCATAGCTAATAATGGGGTATTAGGCTACTGATGGAAAAGGAAGAAAAGATCAATAAAAATTAAGATCATTATTGGTCAAAATTTTAAGAGTTGCTTTGTTAAAGGAGAAAGTTCCATATACATTTCTAATGCTAGTCTAAATTTAGAAAGAGAAACAGAAGATTCTCACCACTTTCACTTCCACCGGACTCTGAAGGTAGAGATCTAAGAGGTTAAGTTGGTAAGAACACTTACCTTCTGCCAGCCTAAGTTAGAAGTCCTAGGATTTCTCAGCTGCAGCATCAGTAAAAAGGGAATAGGAGTCCTTTGCTAATTTCACCAAAAATTTTCCCTCTACCTCCTTCATTCTTTTGGCTGCAACATTCATCAGCATGCCTATATCTTCGGAAGAATGAGAAGTTTAGAACTGTGCACTTTTTTTTCCTTAGTAGTCTTTTTTGGAATTCCTTAACACTAGTCATTTGAGAAGATGTCCTTGCACTGGAGGGCTGCTGAATTTTGTGGTTAGATTTTCAGTCTTGTTTTCTCTCATGTGTATGAGAATCTCACAGGCCCAATTTTGTCCCTTCTAGATGTCTAATTTCTTATTTTCCTTCCTCTTGGTTATTCTATGTATCTTTTGCCAAAGTATGAAATGGAAATTTTTGTGCAAATTATTTCATGGGTTTACATTCTCGAGTTTGCTGGAAGCTACTAATTGTTTGCCCTCCACAACGGTTAAGGTGACAGGATGTAACTATCAGAAGTTGAAGGAATCTCTCTGATCTCAAGCACTCTGTGAGGAAAGAGAGAATCTGTTTGGGCCAAAAGATTAACGAGAGGAGGAGTGAGAGTCTTTAGAAATGTCATGACGCTGGAGGCCAGACAATACACACATCTTTCTACACTGCAGCCAGAGATCATTCTGAACATCTCTATACTGGGCACAAGTGCTGCAAGCATCTTGTGATTGTCCAGCTCTAGAAGGTTTTCCTAAACTCTGTGGGTTACTACCTAGGTATATACTGTCAACTCCATCCTGTGAACTACTCTTATGAAACAATTGATCAGGAACATAATTTAATGTAAGTAGATGCATACATTCTTATTTAATGTCTGCAAATGTTCTTTCTTATAGATATGGAATATTTATTCAACAATTTTCATTAATTTCATGTAACAACAAATAAGTAATCATATGCAGATGACCCCACCCTTATGGCAGAAAGTGAAGAGGAACTAAAAAGCCTCTTGATGAAAGTGAAAGTGGAGAGTGAAAAAGTTGGCTGAAAGCTCAACATTCAGAAAACGAAGATCATGGCATCTGGTCCCATCACTACATGGGAAATAGATGGAGAAACAGTGGAAACAGTGTCAGACTTTATTTTTCTGGGCTCCAAAATCACTGCAGATGGTGACTGCAGCCATGAAATTAAAAGACGCTTACTCCTTGGAAGGAAAGTTATGACCAACCAGATAGCATATTCAAAAGCAGAGATACTACTTTGCCAACAAAGTTTCGTCTAGTCAAGGCTATGGTTTTTCCTGTGGTCATGTATGGATGTGAGAGCTGGACTGTGAAGAAGGCTGAGCGCCGAAGAATTGATGCTTTTGAACTGTGGTGTTGGAGAAGACTCTTGAGAGTCCCTTGGACTGCAAGGAGATCCAACCAGTCCATTCTGAAGGAGATCAGCCCTGGGATTTCCTTGGAAGGAATGATGCTAAACCTGAGACTCCAGTACTTTGGCCACCTCATGCGAAGAGTTGACTCATTGGAGAAGACTCTGATGCTGGGAGGAACTGGAGGCAGGAGGAGAAGGGGACGACAGAGGAGGAGATGGCTGGATGGCATCACTGACTCGATGGACGTGAGTCTGGGTGAGCTCCGGGAGTTGGTGATGGGCAGGGAGGCCTGGCGTGCTGCGATTCACGGGGTCGCAAAGAGTCGGACATGACTGAGTGACTGATTTGATCTGATCTGATCTGATTGTTAACAAGCTTGGAACATTAATCTAATTTTGATCATTATATGTTGTTGGATTTAGACACATGCACACTGGTACAGTATTTGATGTAGTGAATACACTGACAGGTATGATACCTGCTGGGAAACTACCACTTCACAATGCAGCCAGCAGAGAGTAGGATCATCTTTTTATATTTAGTTCTTGCCAAACCGGACATTCAGAATCTGTATCAGTCAGAGATACAAACATAAGGCCATCATTTTACTGTGCACCTATGTGCAGATTAGAGGCTCAGGATTGTTGCCTGCTGGCTTTAGATCACTGTATATGGTAAGCACTGTATACTGTCATAGCTTTTGTATTCAAATATATTTTTACTGAATTGTTGGCCTTTTCCTTTTTTTACTTATAATATTTGTTAGGTAATAATTATATGAACCCACTGTCAGAGATTGGACAAATATTTATGCCCAGTGTCTATTCTGACATTCATTCAGTGATGGTGTGGAAAATTTTAAATGTGCTTACATTTATGAAAGTAGGTTTTCATTTCCACTTGTATGGGTGAATTTTTTAAGGAAATACAACTTAACAAAACTGGCTACATAAAAGCTGACTAATGAGAAGAGAAAATAATAGTGAAAGTCCCTTGAAATGCCTCAGGTGGTCATGTTGTCAGAAAGTAATCCTAGAAAAATTTTAGGAACTGTTAAGTCAGGTGCTCTAAAGTATCCCAAGTATGGAGAAGCAGGGATGCTTGCCTCTTGGCTTTCAACTTTAATAAAGAGAAGATGACATTTGAGACTCAACTAAATCTTTTCAAGCTGGTTTATGAGATAGTTTTGCACCTTATACTCATATACCTAGAGGACAATATCTTGCTATCTTGATGAACCACTTAAAAAGCTTAAAAAAAAAAAACAAAAAACAAACAAACAAACAAAAGCTGCCCCTTGACAACCATATCATTCAGCTAAATACCAGCTCACCTAACTCAGTGCCCTACAAACCCTTTCTTGGTAGGCTGTCTTCAGTTTACCACCTTAGAAAAAGAGAGCCATGCTAGTGTCTTCTAGACACTTGGTGCTTTGGTCACACCATGTGGAAATGGCAAGATAGGAGAACCTCTGAATGAAAAACCTGAGCTAAAATCCCTTGGCTAGACATATGGTATATCCATGCACTACTTGACCATTCTATCTACTAACGTTCTCTGTTTAGCCAGTGCTTAAAGAACTACCAATATGTTCTGACCTTTCCATTTTGCCATTGAGGAGATCAATAAGAATCCTCATCTACTCCCCAATCTGACCTTGGGTTATGATCTTTACAATGCCTTTGAAAATGACCACAAGACTTTGAAAACTGTCCTGTTTTGGCTCTCTGGTGAGAATTAGACTGTCCCGAACTACAACTGCCAGAGACAGAGAAAATCTGTGGCTGCTTTTATAGGAACAGTCTCAGCATTTTCATCTGAGACTGGAACACTTCTGGCGGTTTACAATATCCCACAGGTGAGTGGGCCTGAGTTCTGGTGAGAGATATTCCATTCATCTCCCATCCTTTCCTTCTCATAAAATCAATGGAACAATGAAATCTATGTATATGCGTCTCATGGAAGCTGTAAACACATCCCAGAGACTTCCTCAGATTGTGAGGTTATTCTCTGGGTTCAGAAGAAGAAGGCAGGTGAAGGAGAAGTACTGTCCCTACTTTGAAGCCTAGATTCATACTCAGGGCCTAGACATCCATCCTACAGCTACAGCTACAGCTACATTATACATCCATCCTATAGGGAATATTGACTGATGACAGCTTACAGCTCTTTGCATTATAGGAAATACACACAGTGTAATGAACTAGCTCACCAATGGACAGGACGCTACAAGGGCACAGCCAAAAGACAGTGTTTGGCAGATATGGGAATAAAAAGCCTGGTTGCCTAGTCTCAATCTGAGACAACATGAAGAACCACTCCAGCTCCAGAGAATCCTGAGCACTGGCTGAATCATTGTGGCAACTGTCTTGTGGTTCATGATTTCTATCTTTGCACTTCTACCTTGCTCCATTCCCAGGGTATATCTTTGGTGAACTCACACATAAAATTTCTACCTGGAACTCTCCATCTCAAGATCTACTTCCAGGGTCCAATCTGACAAGCAGCAAGTAGTCGACAGTACTTCAAAACATAGCAGCATTAGATTAGGAGAATTTTGTTCTGGAATAATATTTTTTAGAAGATCCAAGATCATGGGTCTTTGTAATCTTCAGTATATTCCAGGTAATACTGTGGCAATAAATTTAATCCAACATTAAGAGTTTAATAATATAAGATTTATTTCTCTCCAGAGTTTATATGAAATTGGCAGACAATAGGAAGGAAACTTTATTTCACAATTCAGACAGGGCAAAGATGATGGAGACACCATAGCCTTCTTGGTATGCCATCTGAAACCCAGGCCTTCTTATTTTTCCATCGAAGGAGATAATAAGCAGATAAGAATCTTAGACATTCTGCTTATCTTTGACTTGTAGGTGATACCATTGTTCAGAAGAAACCACATGTCCTTTCCAAAAGCAAGGGGTCTTTCAAACACAATCTTCCGTGTGCCTAGAATGAAATGAGACTGTGAAAAGTCTGCTGCAGTCTCCTTTCATGAAATAATTAGCCAATTTTTGATGTCATATAGAAATTTGGCTCACCCTCTCCCAAAAGAAGATAGCCCCAAACTCCACTAAATTAAAAAAAAATTTTTTTTTCTTTGCTTACTCAGGTCACATACAGTCTTTTTCATCCTTTCCTGAGTGATAAAGACCAATTTCTGTTTCTTTATCAGATGGTCAGCAAGAACAGCTCTCTCATCTGTGGAATGAACTTGCTGTTGCTGCATTTTGGCTGGATGTGGGTGGCACTATTTTTCTCTGAAGACAGGAAAGGGGAGCAGCTCCTTTGGGACTTGAAAGCAGAAATGATACAGAAAGGTATATGTGTGGCTTTTACTAAAAAGATTCCTAACAGTAGGGAATTGTATGAAGTAATGGATGTAAATTTCATGAGTAGAACCCGAATTTCATCTGCAAATGTATATATAATACCCAGTGATATGGGATGTTTCATTTTTGTTGACAGAGGAATAGATAATTATTTAACCTTGGACAAGTTGTGGATTATGGTAGCAAAAAGGGATATTGTTTTGGATGAGGTAAACTATATGCTACATTCTTTCCATGAAACTCTCTCCTTTTCACTCCAGAAGAAAGAAATCCCAGGTTTCAAACACTTTCTCAAGACAGTTAAACTGTCCCAATATCCAGAAGACTTTTACTTCAGTAATGTGTGTTTTCAAATTTTTGATTGTTTACTTGTTGGATCTCATTGTAGAAAAATTGGAGACTGCCCACCAAATTCTTCCTTTGAGTTTATATCAATAAATATTGACATGATGACATTGTCTGAATCCAGTTATTTCATCTATAATGCTGTGTGTGCTTCATAACTTAGTTAGTAAAGAATCTGCCTGCAATGCAGGAGACCCAGGTCGATTCCTGGGTTGGAAAGATCCCCTGGAGAAGGAAATGGCAACCCACTCCAGTATTCTTGCTTGGAGAATCCCATGGAAAGAAGACTCTGGCTGGCTACAGCCCATGGGGTCGCAAGAGTTGAACACAACTTAGCAACTAAACCACCGCCACCACTAATCCTGTGTATGCAGTTGCCCAAGCACTCCATGAAATGCCTTTGGTAGAAACATAAATGAGATCTCCAGGATATGCAGACCAATCCGTGATCTTTCCATGGAAGGTAAACATCCTTGAAATGCAGGTGATGAAGTCAACCAGATGTTATCTGATTGTATTTTCTGAAATACAGCATCATAATATTTTTTTGTCTCAAGGTCCACACAATAGATGGAGAGGTTTATCACACTGATTATATATGTATCTATAATTATTAGGTCTCTTTGGAGAATTCTGCCATTGTAGGACTTTAATTTCTAACAATTTGTATTAGAACGTATGCTATATTCTTAGTGAAGAATGTAATGTAGTAAAACATGCAGAGAAGTCTTTTTTAAAAAAGGATCTCCAATTAGTGAAATCTATGTATTTCCTTGGAATGTAAACAATGTCAGAAAATATTAGCATAATTATCATGTCTGATTTCACAAATATTTCATCTATATCTCTGTACACTGTTGTTCAAGCCCTCCTAGCAAGAGTTGGACTGTGAAGGAAGCTGAGCACCGAAGAATTGATGCTTTTGAACTGTGGTATTGGAGAAGACTCTTGAGAGTCCCTTGGACTGCAAGGAGATCCAACTAGTCTATTCTAAAGGAGATCAGCCCTGGGTGTTCTTTGGAAGGAATGATGCTGAAGCTGAAACTCCAGTACTTTGGCCACCTCATGTGAAGAAATGACTCATTGGAAAAGGCTCTGATGCTGGGAGGGACTGGGGGCAGGAAGAAAAGGGGACGACAGAGGATGAGATGGCTAGATGGCATCACCGACTCGATGGACATGAGTTTGCGTGAACTCCGAGAGATGGTGATGGACAGGGAGGCCTGGTGTGCTGCAATTCATGGGGTTGCAAAGAGTCGGACATGACTGAGCAACTGAACTGAACTAAACTGAACTGATAATGATCTTGGTAAAACAGAAACATGATCTACCTGATATTCTACATTCACCCTGGAAAATTAATTATTTTTATCCATAACAATTCCTATTACACAACCTGCAAATCATCATGAAGCATGAACTATGAACTCAGTTTCAAATTTGAGAAAACCAATAATGATTAACAACTCAATATATTTTCCTGGGTAATGAATTTATCTGGATTTTGTGACTCCACAACTCTTCTATACAGTATATATAAGAACTTCTATCTTCATATACCAGAGAAAAATACATTTAATTGAGATGTTGATTAAAGAAAATACATTAGTGAGATCAAATAAAGCTCATATTTTTAATTACCTTTTAATATAAATTTAAAGCAAATATGTGTATAAAAATTAAGGTCATAAATTAATATTCTGATTGTGCTTATTAACAATAATACTTAATACACAATATCAGCTTCATTTAGTGTTGGCTTTCAGAAAAATAAATGGTCTTTTCAAGATGATTTCTAAAGATGGGATTCTGATATATTTAGGATTCTTCTGCCATGAGTATTGAAAGCTTAAACACTAGTTGTTTCAAAGATAAGGACTGGATGTCAGCAAAATGGCAAAGTAGTCGTCTGTACTTCTAAGAATATCTTTAAAGAACTGGCAAAATTTTATCAGAATTAGCTTTTTTAGAATTATGGCATCCAAATAAAAGCTTGCAACAAAGGGGAATGCTTAAGGAATAAAACATGGCTGAACTTTGTTATATAGCTTCATGTTTTAATTTACTCGGGTACCACAGTACTCTTGACTGTCCACCTCAAAAGAGAACTTTTAAATGACACCACACAATCTTTGTACAGGTTTCTAGCACTAGAAGGTGCAAAATGAACATTATTCTCACAAATAACGTTTCTTTGTTTTGACCTAACTGATGGCTCTCTAAACGACTGATCTAAGGCTTACTTTATTTCACCTGTCTTTGAACTTCTCTAAGGCTGAGTTGACAGCCTGAGCCAAGTTTGTTAAAAATCTATACCAGTAAATGTGTTAGCTACTGCCTGGGGTCAGAGATAACAGTTGGGGGAAACTACACAAAAACTCTAAGGCATTTGAAGAAAGTCTGAAAAACAGTTGCTTTGGATAATAAATATTTTTAAAAGCTCCCTAATATTTTATGAAATCTAGAATGTCATGTGAAGTACTTGACTCATAATCAGAAATATGCCCTGAGAAGGCACTACGCTCTCATTTCTAGTTGACCTCCTGGTCTCATTCAACCAGGAGGTGAAAGCTAGACCAGAGCTGTAAACTGAACATTAAAGGCTGGCTCCAACCCACAAGAGAGTTCATTTACAGAACAGGGGGATAATTCTGAGGTGTGAGTTTTTTATTTTTTGTCATTTATGGAAATTTTTATTTAGGTACAGTAGGGACAAATAGATTCAAGGGATTAGACCTGATAGACAAAGTGCCTGAAGAGCTATGGATGGAGACTCATGATATTGTACAGGAGGCAGTGATCAAGACTATCCCCAAGAAAAAGAAATGCAAAAGGCTAAATGGCTGTCTGAGGAGGCCTTACAAATAGCTGTGAAAAGAAGAGAAGTGAAAGGCAAAGGAGAAAAGGAAAGATATACCCATTTGAATGCAGAGTTCCAAAGAATAGCAAGGAGAGATAAGAAAGACTTCCTCAGTGATCAGTGCAAAGGAATAGAGGAAGACATTCAAATGGGAAAGAATAGAGATCTCTTCAAGAAAATCAGAGATACCAAGGGAATATTTCATGCAAAGATGGGCTCAATAAAGGACAGAAATGGGATGGACCTAACAGAAGCAGAAGATATTAAGAAGAGGTGAAAAGAATACACAGAAGAGCTATACAAAAAAGATCTCATGACCCAGATAATCACGATGGTGTGATCACACACCTAGAGCCAGACATTCTGGAATGTGAAAAATCAAGTGGGCCGTAGGAAGTATCACTATGAACAAAGCTAGTGGAGGCGATGGAATTCCAGTTGAGCTATTCCAAATCCTGAAAGATGATGCTGTGAAAGTGCTGCACTCAATATGCCAGCCAATTTGGAAAACTCAGCAGTGGCCACAAGATTGGAAAAGGTCAGTTTTCATCCCAATCCCAAAGAAAGGCAATGCCAAAGAATGCTCAAACTACTGCACAATTGCACTCATGTCACACGCTAGTAAAGTAATGCTCAAAATTCTCCAAGCCAGGCTTCAGCAATAAGTGAACCGTGAACTTCCTGATGTTCAAGCTGGATTTAGAAAAGTCAGAGGAACCAGACATCAAATTGCCAACATCTGCTGAATCATGGATAAAGCAAGAGAGTTCCAGAAAAACATGTATTTCTGCTTTATTGACTATGCCAAAGCCTTTGACTGTGTGGATCACAACAAACTGTAGAAAATTCTCCAAGAGATGGGGATACCAAACCGCTTGACTGCCTCCTGAGAAATCTCTATGCAGGTCAAGAAGCAACAGTTAGAACTGGACATGGAACAACAGACTGGTTCCAATCAGGAAGGAGTACGTCAAGGTTGTATATTATCACCCTGCTTATTTAACTTATATGCAGAAGACATCATGAGAAATGCCAGGCTGGATGAAGCACAAGCTGGAATCAAGATTGCTGGGAAAATATCAATAACCTCAGATATGCAGATGACACCACCCTTAAGGCAGAAAGTGAAGAAGAACTAAAGAGCCTCTTGATGAAAGTGAAAGAGGAGAGTGAAAAAGTTGGCTTAAAACTCAACATTCAGAAAACTAAGATCATGGCATATGACCCCATCACTTCATGGCAAATAGATGGGGAAACAGTGGAAACAGTAACAGACTTTATTTTTTGGGCTCCAAAATCACTGCAAATGGTGATTGCAGCCATGAAATTAAAAGGCGCTTACTCCTTGGAAGGAAAGTTATGACCAACCTAGACAGCATATTGAAAAACAAAGACATTACTTTGCCAACAAAGGTCCGTCTAGTCAAGGCTATGGTTTTTCCAGTGGTCATGTATGGATGTGAGAGTTGGACTATAAAGAAAGCTGAGCACCAAAGAATTGATGCTTTTGAACTGTGATGTTGGAGAAGACTCTTGAGAGTCGCTTGGACTGCAAGGAGATCCAACCAGTCCATCCTAAAGATCAGCCCTGGGTGTTCATTGGAAGGGCTGATGTTGATGCTGAAACTCCAATACTTTGGCCACCTGATGGGAAGAACTGACTTATTGGAAAAGACCCTGATTCTGGGAAAGATTGATGGCAGAAGAAGGGGATGACAGAGGATGAGATGGTTGGATGGCATCACCGACTCAATGGGCATGGGTTTGGGTGGACTCTGGGAGTTGGTGATGGACAGGGAGGTCTGGCGTGCCAGACCATTCATGGGGTCTCAAAGAGTTGGACACAACTGACTGACTAAACTGAACTGATAAGGGTGATGTCATCTGCATATCTGAGATTATTGATATTTCCTTCAGCAATCTTGATTCCAGCTTGTGCTTCATCCAGCCCAGCATTTCTCATGATGTTCTCTGCATATAGGTTAAATAAGCAGGGTGACAATGTACAGCCTTGACGTACTCCTTTTCCTATTTGGAACCAGTCTGTTGTTCCATGTCCAGTTCTAACTGGGAAATAATTGTATCACAGAATTTCTCTCATAATAGCAAAATTTCCCAGTTTGTGGGTCAGCCACCCAGTGAGTACAGGATTTGATCTTATCACAATTATGCTTCTTCTAACATTTTATTGTGTCTTCTTTGTCTTTGATTGTATGATATATTTGTTGCTATGCTCCAGAGGGTTTTAGTTGTTATAGTTCATTAGTTTGCTTCTGTTTCCAAATTTTGTTTAGCAGACAGTTGTGATTTTAGTGTTTTCATATGAAGGAGTAAGCTTATGTCATCTATTCCACAATCTTTTCACTTTGTTTTGTCTTCTTTTGGGGAGTTGCATGTTTCTCTTTTCCAGATATCTTATGTGCTCTTTTGTATCACCTCAGATCAGATCAGATCAGATCGGTTGCTCAGTTGTGTCCGATCTTTACGACCCCATGAACTGCAGCACACCATGCCTGCCTGTCCATCACCAACTCCCGGAATTAACTCAGACTCACGTCCATCGAGTCAGTGATACCATCCAGCCATCTCACCCTCTGTCGTCCCCTTCTCCTCTTGCCCTCAATCCCTCCCAGCATCAGAGTCTTTTCCAATGAGTCAACTCTTCACATGAGGTGGCCAAAGTACTGGAGTTTCAGCTTTAGCATCATTCCTTCCAAAGAAATCCCAGGGCTGATCTCCTTCAGAATGGACTGGTTGGATCTCCTTGCAATCCAAGGGACTCTCAAGAGTCTTCTCCAACACCACAGTTCAAAAGCATCAATCCTTCGGTGCTCAGCCTTCTTCACAGTCCAACTCTCACATCCATACATGACCACAGGAAAAACCATAGCCTTGACTAGGCAAACCTTTGTTGGCAAAGGAATGTCTCTGCTTTTGAATATGCTATCTAGGTTGGTCATAACTTTCCTTCCAAAGAGTAAGCATCTTTTAATTTCATGGCTGCAGTCACCATCTGTAGTGATTTTGGAGCCCCCCAAAATAAAGTCTGACACTGTTTCCACTGTTTCCCCATCTATTTCCCATGTAGTGATGGGACCAGATGCCATGATCTTCGTTTTCTGAATGTTGAGCTTTAAGCCAAACTTTTCACTCTCCACTTTCACTTTTATCAAGCTTTTTAGTTCCTCTTCACTTTCTGCCATAAGGGTGGTGTCATCTGCATATCTGAGGTTATTGATATTTCTCCTGGCAATCTTGATTCCAACTTGTGTTTCTTCCAGTCCAGCATTTCTCATAATGTACTCTGCATATAGGTTAAATAAACAGGGTGACAATATACAGCCTTGACCTACTCCTTTTCCTATATGGAACCAGTCTGTTGTTCCATGTCCAGTTCTAACTGTTGCTTCCTGACCTGCATACAGATTTCTCAAGAGGCAGATCAGGTGGTCTGGTATTCTCATCTCTTTCAGAATTTTCCACAGTTTATTGTGATCCACACAGTCAAAGGCTTTGGCATAGTCAATAAAGCAGAAATAGATGTTTTTTGGAACTCTCTTGCTCTTTCCATGATCCAGCAGATGTTGGCAATTTGATCTCTGGTTCCTCTGCCTTTTCTAAAACCAGCTTGAACATCAGGAAGTTCACGGTTCACTTATTGCTGAAGCCTGGCTTGGAGAATTTTGAGCATTACTTTACTAGCGTGTGACATGAGTGCAATTGTGCAGTAGTTTGAGCATTCTTTGGCATTGCCTTTCTTTGGGATTGGGATGAAAACTGACCTTTTCCAGCCCTGTGGCCACTGCTGAGTTTTCCAAATTTGCTGGCATATTGAGTGCAGCACTTTCACAGCATCATCTTTCAGGATTTGGAATAGCTCAACTTGAATTCCATCACCTCCACTAGCTTTGTTCATAGTGATGCTTTCTAAGGTCCACTTGACTTCACATTCCAGGATGTCTGGCTCTAGGTCAGTGATCACACCATCGAGATTATCTGGGTCATGAGAATCTTTTTGTACAGTTCTTCTGTGTATTCTTGCCACCTCTTCTTAATATCTTCTGCTTCTGTTAGGTCCATCCCATTTCTGTCCTTTATCGAGCCCATCTTTGCATGAAATATTCCCTTGGTATCTCTAATTTTCTTGTAGAGATCTTTAGTCTTTCACATTCTGTTGTTTTCCTCTATTTCTTTGCATTGATCGCTGAGGAAGGCTTTCTTATCTCTTCTTGCTATTCTTTGGAAGTCTGCATTCAGATGCTTATATCTTTCTTTTCTCCTTTGCTTTTCGCTTCTCTTCTTTTCACAGCTATTTGTAAGGCCTCCTCAGACAGCCATTTTGTTTCTTTGCATTTCTTTTCCATGGGGATGGCCTTGATCCTTGTCTCCTGTACAGTGTCACGAACCTCCCTCCATAGTTCATCAGGCACTCCTTATATCAGATCTAGTCCCTTAAATCTATTTCTCACTTCCTCTGTATAATCATAAGGGATTTGATTTAGGTCGTACCTGAATGGTCTAGTGGTTTTTCCTACTTTCTTCAATTTCAGTCTGAATTTGGCAATAAGGAGTTCATGATCTGAGCCACAGTCAGCGCCTGGTCTTGTTTTTGTTGACTGTATAGAGCTTCTCCATCTTTGGCTGCAAAGAATATAATCAATCTGATTTAGGTGTTGACCATCTGGTGATGTCCATGTGTAGAGTCTTCTCTTACACAAACATTAACAAAACCAAAACAGACCAAAGGAAACAAAGTCCAAGAGAGTGACCTGGCAAGAAAAGGAAACTAAGAAATTAATCAACCAATTAAAAGAAAACTAAAATGCAGAACAGAAAATAAGACCAAAGTAGAATTCTACCTAAGGAATAAACCCAAACAAACAAAACAAATAAACACCCAAAAGCTCCACACCCTGAGCATGACACAGCCATAACACCCAGCCTCCAAGGCTGCTTAGCTTTCCTCCGAAGGCACTCACTGCCATGGACTTCCTCCCTCCCATTCCCTTGGGCTGTCTCCTCACAGTCAACAGTAGTTCTAGCCCTATGTTTGCACTCCAGTCACCAAGCTCCAGCTACCAGCCACCATTCTTTGTGATGGCCTCCCGTTCCTGTCCAGGGTACATAGTTTCAGATTTTAACCTTGAGTATAATGTTGGCTATGGTTTTATCATATATGGCTTTCATTATGTGAGGTGTTTAGGTATAACTTTGTTGAGCATTTTCATTATAAATGTTTAGTTTTTCAAAAGTTTTTCTGCATCTATTCAGATGATCCTATGATTTTTATTCTTCCCTTTGTTAACTAGAAATATCACATTGTTCATTTTGTGGATATTTAACCATCCTTGTATCTCTGAGGTAAATCTCAGTTGGCCGTGATGTATAATTCTTTTAACATGTTGTTGAATTTGTTTCACTAGTATTTTGTTGAGGATTTTTGCATTTATTTTCATTGGTGCAATTGATCTGTCATCTCCTTTTTTGTGGTGTCCTTGTCTGGTTGAATAATGAAGTTATACAATTCTCAGAAATGAATGAATTAAAAATGATGTGCAAACCTGAATTTTCACTCAGAAGATCTAAAACTACCTACACCTGACTTGCACAGGTCCACAGCCTTGCTACTCAAAAAGGAGTCCACAGATTAAGACCTGTAGAATCAGCATCACCCAAAACATTCTTTTGATTTTCAGAATAACTGGGCCCTCCAGGTCCTGATGATTCAGAACCTGCATTACAACTACAACCATGGGTGTTACCTGTGCATGTTGAAATTGAACAAATTCTGGTTTTCTCACCTTCTCATGTTGACAGTTGGGGCTAGATAGTTATTTGTATTAGGTATTGTTGGTGTTCAGCAGCATTCCTTCAAACACTGATGCGTATCCCCAGTGGCAATATAATCTCTGATTGAGAACACTGGCCTGCAGCTTGGGTTTCCCAGGTGGTGTTAGTTGTAAAGAACCTGCCCGCCAATGCAGGAGACAAAAGAGACGTGGGTTCAATCCCTGGGTCAGGAAGATCCCCTGGAGGAGGGCATGGCAACTCACTCCACTATTCTTGCTTGGAGAATCCCAGGGATAGAGGAGCCCAGGGCCTAGAGTCCATAGGGTCACAAAGAGTTGGACATAACTGACACAGCTTAGCAGACACACACGGCCTACAGCTTGAAAAATGGAAGTATCCAGACAGAATTCCAATTAAGGCCCTTTCCTTACTCAATTTGAACCTTTAGGAGGATCATTAAATTCCCTTAAACACATTATTGCAATATGGGACAGTGTTCATAATGTTATAATACTACTTCATAGCATAAACTTTTCTAAAAGTTGTCAGGCAATGCCTGTAAGACATAAAGCTCAGGTTAAATAGCATTAAAAGGTCTGCATATATTTTTATAATTAAGAAATATCTTATAGTGAGTGGCTAAATGATGGCTCTTAACTTGTGATCTGGTGTGAAATCCCTAGTTTTTTGAACAAATGTGTTAGGAAGCCATTGAATGTGATACCAAGATTAAATATCAGATGAACACAGTTCTCTCTCTTGTTGAAAAGGGAAGAATAATTTTTTGAAGCTAAAAAGGCTGTGTATCAACCACAAATTAATCTTTTAAGGATCTAAGAGACTTAGTCCTGATAGGTTCCTTAGTCTCATTCTTTGGAGGAAACATTACTTAAGGGTTGGGATAAGGTGTTCATGGTTAGATCTGAAAAACAAAGACAAGCAGTAATAAAATCTGGGTTCACTTGACCTCTAATCTGACCTCTTGAGATCAGAGAATCATTTGGAAAAAGTCACCCTTTGGTCTTTTCCAGAGGCCCAGAGGGAAAATGGGTACTTAGAAGTTGGAGTAACTGGAAGAAAATGTGCTTAATGAGCAGGCATAGAGTTATTAATGTCTCCTTTGTTGCATTCTCTTAGTGTTTGCATCCCTAAGCTGGAGAAGACATGATATTTGTTTCCTAAGTCTGGATCAGGATTCGGTGCTTTAATACTCTGCAATCTTGTCTGGTGACAGAGCTTCAGTTTTCATCATCAACAATCCAAGAATCAGTTCAACTTTCACAAGCAACCTGCCTCTCAGAAACCCCATCTAGGTAAGTCTGAGAACACAGGAAGTGCTCCATAAAAGATTCAGAGAAAAGGAAACTTGAGAACATTTATCTAAAGTCAAATGAGAGCCTAATCAGCCTAGCCCAGAGATGAGCAATTACTGTTTTTGTATTCATGATTAACTAATCATATGTAATTGATTTATTTAATATGTTAGTACGGATGTGTCTGTTTGACTCTACAATGCAAGCTGACAAGTGATGGGAATGGAGGTCCAATTCAATGACCTTGTAAATAAGTAAAATAAAATAGTTTCAGTAAAATTAAAACATATATAAATTCTACTGTTCAGAGAAGGAGGAAAGTGTAACATATGTAGAAGACTATGCAGCAAATTATGACTATTATTTTTTAGTTTCTAAGTTGGGGTGTATTTAAGCATGTTCTGTATTCACTTAAAAGATCCAGACCAAAAGAGGTAGATATTACTGCAACAGTAGTTTATGAGAATCTATTTCAGAGTATCTTCTCTCATTCTGTGCATTCATATGAAAAGACATATTTAATAAGTCTGAAGAGGAATATAAAATACTTTTCCTTTGCAGTAATTTCATTACTAGCAAGTCTGCATTTTGGACAAGGGGTTGTTAGTACACATTTACATTCTCTATTGCAAATGGAATGTGAAAGTCATTTGCCCAGTTTATATACAAGAGTCTGAGTTTTTAAATACTGTTTTTTATTCCACATCCAAAGAAAAAAAATATTTTCCACTAATTTTGCTGTTTGGCATCAATTCTTTTATATATATATATATATATATATATATATATATATATATATATATAACACACACACACACATTATATATTGGGGGTAATGTGTGAAAATATATATATTTTGTTTAATCAGTTCTATTAGTCAATCATGTCATATTCTCCCATATTACATTTCATACAGGGAAACTTTTTCTATATCCTCTGTTGTAATAACAACCTCTATACATGTTATATTCTTATTTCACATCGGTTTTTCCATATTAGTAGCTTTTTGACTTTTGTGATTAGATGTTTTCACGATAGCAATCATCTTCTCCCCTCTAACTGAAGATATTCTTTTGCATTCAGATAACTACTGCTTTTTTTTTATAAGCATATTGGAATTGCTTATCTTCTTACTAATAGGAAGTATAACTCTACATACTGTTTCTTCTGCTTTGCAAAAATTGTACCTTTATATATATTTTTCTTATTTACAGGTCTTTGCCATTATAATCTTTAATTAGAGACCCATGTGATGTGATCAAAATTTTATTTTATACATCTTATTCCATAAGTCAGTCTTAAGATTTTTATTAAATAT
This sequence comes from Tragelaphus eurycerus, assembly GCA_935064755.1. NCBI lineage: Eukaryota > Metazoa > Chordata > Mammalia > Artiodactyla > Bovidae > Tragelaphus > Tragelaphus eurycerus. The sequence goes on along the minus strand of CAKXYN010000080.1, from coordinate 11,554,627 downwards.
CATTTAATACAATTGTGTTAAACCACTAGTCTTTTCCTGGTTGTATTTTCCTTGCAATTGTTTTTATTTTATGGATTTTTGTTTCTTTAATATTTTTTCTGTATAAATACACACACTTTGAAAACACAAAATGGAAGAAAATATGAAGTCCCTGTTCCTTTGGATCTTAAATCATAATGGAAAAGGCCTATTACAATAATCTAAATGAATGAATGTGATATACTTTCCTCAGAGATAAGTCATGTTTAAAAAGATAAATTTTCATGGTCTGTGTAGGAGCTGCATGATGTAGAGAAGCCTCTGCATGTTGGACAAGGAACAGAACAAGATCTAGAGTTTACCCATCAGAAATAAACAAGAGATCAAAGCCAAAGTTCAGTAATAACACGGAAAATAATGTCACGAGGAAAAATGAAAGAAGGGCCAGCAATCTGCTATTGCACAATACTTTCAAAAATTTGTGGTCAAATAAGCATGCATTTGGAGAAGGAAATGGCAACCCACTCCAGTGTTCTTGCCTGGAGAATCCCAGGGACGGGGGACCCTGGTGGGCTGCCGTCTATGGGGTCGCACAGAGTTGGACATGACTGAAGTGACTTAGCAGCAGGAGCAGCAAGCATGAATAAATATAGGAATTACAGATCAGAAGAATGAGGCAGATCCCATGGGAGGCAACTGAAGCAATAAAAGTTCAGACTATTTTTTCTTGAGAGTGAGGTGATTTCATCACCCACACTGCTACCTGTTCTCTCTGCAACCAGGCTCCTCTGTCAGGCTTTTCATTCATGCTGCTTCCTCCTCATTAGCAGGACTTCCCTTTTAAGCTATTCTTGCCTTTACTGCAGTGGGTTCTAGATGTTTTCAACTGTGTATCAAATCCATGCCTTTATTTTGTGATCAAGAATGTGTGTGTGCTAAGTCACTTCAGTCATGTCCGACTTTGCAACCTATGGACCATAGCCCGCCAGGCTCCTCTATCCGTGGGATTCTCCAGGCAAGAATACTGGGGTGGGTTGCCATGCCCTTCTCCAGGGAATCTTCCCAACCCAGAGATTAAACCAGTGTCTCTTACATCTCCTGTATTGGAAGGCAGGTTCTTTACCACTGGGCTTCCCAAGTGAGCACTACCTGGAAAGCCCATAATCCAGGATGCACATTCACAAAAACACTGAAGAATAAAATACAAGCACATACATGTACACTCACACACAACTGAACAAAGCACCATTAAACAATTTTGCATGGAGCTTTACTATGTCTTCCCTGATAGCTCAGTTGGTAAAGAGTCTGCCTGCAATGCAAGAAACCAGGTTGAATCCCGGGGAAGGGAAGATCCCCTGGAGAAGGAAATGGCAACCCACTCCAGTATTCTTGCCTGGAGAATTCCACAGATAGAGGAGCCTAGTGGGCTGCAGTTCATGGGGTCACAAAAAGTCAGACACAACTGAGTAACTAATACTTTCACTTACTACATATGATGTTCACTGAGTTTTTGACTCCATTCTATTGAATTCTTAGAAACCAGAGTCCAAAACCCTAATGCATCTCAATGTTAAAATGTGGAAAACAGTCCTCTGACGTATTCTGTACTCCTATGTTAGTACATTTGGCTCTCTGTATCTTTCGGTTCTACTTCTGTGGATTCATCCAACTACAGATTAGAAATAGCCCAAAAACATCCAGAGAGTTCCAAAAAGTAAATATGAATTTGAGATACACCACTATGATAAACTTTGCTGTTCATTACATCCCAATGAACTATTTTATATAGCTGAAAGTTTGCACCTTTTAACTTCCTTACGCATTTTGCTCCTCAGTCTTCTCTGGAGACCACCAATATTTTTTCTATTTCTATCATTCTGTTTTCTGTTTGTTTGTTTGGTCTGGGATTTTTTTGTTATTTTAGATTCCACGTGTAAGTGATATTATGCAGTGTCTGTCTTTCTCTGTCTGACCTTTTCACTTAACATAAGACAGTCAAGGTCCATCCATGTTATCACAAAAAGCAATATTTCATTACTTTTTATGGACAAATTTAAAAGGCATAGCTTCTTTATTCATTCATCCATTGATGAGAATTGCATTAAATAAGAAGGTTGTTTTGGGTAACAAACAGTTTAATAATATTCATTATTTCAATTATAAGCAGGGTATGTCTTTCCATTTATTTGTGTCTTCTTCAATTTCTTTCATCAATGTTTTATACTTTTCAGAGTACAGGTCTTACAGCTCCCCAGTTAAATTTATTCTTAGGTGTTTTATTTTTTTGATGCAACTGTAAGAGGGATTATTTCTTAATTTCTATTTTGATAGTTTATAGTCAATGTCTAGAAATGCAGCAGGTTTGCAACTGATTTTCTGTTCTGCATTTGGTTGAATTCATTTATGTTTAACAGTTTTTTGTGGCACCTAGAATTTTATAAACATAAAGTTATTTCTTCTATGAATGGTTACAATTTTATGTCTTCTTTCCGATTTAAAGGCATTTTATCTATTCCTTGCACTATTTCTTTGGTTGGAACTTCAAATACTATTTTGAATAAAAACGGCAAGAGAAAAGACAATATATAGAATTTAAAAATTGTAGAACTTAAATATAAGGGGTTAGTATAAAAATGTGTAAAGAACTCATATAATCCAATAGATAAAAAATAATAACTCTGGCTTCCAGTTCAAGATGGTGGAATATAAAGACATGTGCTCATCTCCTTCTTCAAGAGCACCAAAATCACAACTAGCTGTTGAACAACCATCAACAGGAGGATGCTAGGACCTACCAAAAAAGATACCCCACATCCAAAGACAAAGAAGAAACCCCAGTGAGATGATAGGAGGGGCACAAAAATGATAAAATCAAATTCCATGCCTACCAGGTATACTGGTGAACAATAGTACCAAAGAAGTTCTCCCACTGTTCTCCTACTATGAAGGTTCTGAACCCCATATGAAGCTTCCAGCGTGGGGATCCAACAAAGGGACTGGGACTTCCCAGGGAATATGACCTTGAAGGCCAGTGGGACTTGATTACATGACTTCCACAGGACTGGGGGAAACAGAGACTCCAGTCTTGGAAGGCACAAATAAAACCTTGCATGCAGCAAGACTCAGAGGAAAAGAGCAGTGACTCCACAGGAGACTGAACCAAAACTATCTGCTGGGGTTGGAGGCTCTCCTGTGGAGGTGTAGTTCAACAGGGGCTCACCACAGGGATGGGGGCAGCAGAAGTCTGAGAAGGTCCCCCTTGGTGTAAACCATAGAGCCCATAGACCTGAGGACTGGGTAACCTCAGGTCAAAAAAGTACCAGGGAGGGTGTACACCTCCACCCATCAGAAGATGATTGGATGAAAATTTTACTGAACAAGGCCCTGCCCACCAGAGCAAGACCCAGTATTTCCCATCACCAGTACCTCCCATCAGGAAACTTACACAAGCTTCTTAACCTCCTCCATCAGAGGGCAGACAGAAGAAGCAAGAAGAAGCACAGTCCCACAGAAACTAAAACAAAAACCACATTGCAGAAAGTTATGTCCCAGATGACGGGAAAAGATAAAATCCCAGAAAAACAACTAAATGAAGTGGAGATAGGCAACCTTCCAGTAAAAGAATTCAGAATAATGATAATGAAGATGATTCAAGATATCAGAAAAAGAATGGAGGCAATGATTGAGAAGATGCAAGAAATGTTTACCAAAGACCTAGAAGAACTAAAGGACAAACAAACAGAGATGAATAATACACTAGAAGGAAACCGTAGCAGAATAACTGAGGCAGAAGAATGAATCAATGACATGGAGTACAGAATGGTGGAAATCACTGCCTCAGAACAGAATATAGAAAAAAGAATGAAAAGAAATAAAGACAGCCTAAGAGTTCTCTGGGACAACATTAAATGCACCAACATTCACATTATTGGTTTCCCAGAGGAGATGAGATAAAGAAAGGACCTGAGTAAATATTTGAAGAGATAGTAGCTCAAAACTTCCTGAACATGGGAAATGAAAGAGTCAACCAAGTCCAGGAAGTGCAGAGTCCCAGGAAGGATAAACCCAAGGAGGAACACACTGAGACACGTTGTAAACAAACTGAAAAAATTTAAAGGCAGAGATAAAATATTAAAAGCACAAGGGAAAAACGACAAATAACATACGAGGGAACTCCCATCAGGCTATCAGCTAATTTCTCAACAGAAACTCTACAAGCCAGAAAGGAATGGCATGATGTATTTAAAGTGATGAAAGGGAAGAACCTACAACCAAGAATACTCTACACAGCAAGACTCTCCTTCAGATTTCGTAGAGAAATCAAAAAGTTTTCAGAAGAGCAAAAGCTGAGAGAACTCCATACCAGCAAACCAACTTTACAACAAATACTAAAAGAACTTCTCTGGGCAGGAAACAAGAGGAGGAAAAGACCTACCTACAGAAAACAAACCCAAGACAATTAAGAAAATGGTAATAGGATCATGCTGCTGTTGCTAAGTCACATCAGTCGTGTCCAACTCTGTGCGACCCCATAGACGGCAGCCCACAGGCTCCCCCGTTCCTGGGATTCTCCAGGCAAGAGTACTGGAGTGGGGTGCCATTGCCTTCCATATTGATAATTACCTTAAATGTAATTACCTCAAATGCACCAACCAGCTGGCTGAGCAGATGAAAACATATGCATATATGCACTTCCACTTACCTCATCACTCTGCTTGACACCCCAAATTGTATGTAATTATTTTATATTGTTTTATATTGTTAGGTTAATCATGTTCCTATTATGGCTTGCAATTATAATTATCTTTTATTTTTGTGAGGCTATTGATTGTGTAAACTGGTGAATATCTTTCTTTATTATGATTATGTAACTATTATTCACTTAATATCATTGTATCATGATTGGTCAACAGAGAAATAACAGAATTCTTTATCACCAAAGCTACCATTTAACAGAAAAACCTGTAATCACTTTTTAAAATCTAAATGTATATCAGAATTATCTTGGAAGTTTTTGAAAAATACAAATTCCCAGGTATTGTTTTTTTTTTTTCCTCCATATCACCAGATATATTTCTAATGAGAAGTTATATTTAAAAACAGCTGGACTATATGAGGATCTTTTACTTTTATCTAGCTTTTTTCTCTTTTTCTATTTCATATTCAGTACTCCCTTTTAATTTATGTTTTCCAATTTCTCTATCTCTTCATTTTTATTTTTTAAGCTCTTTCTTAAGACTTTATCAAGCATAGTGGAAAAGCTTTTGTATAAATATATATAATACATAGAATATACATTTTTTAGAAAACATATGAAGTTCTGCCTAACTAAAATATTTATGACCTTTTGATTCCAGTTGTTTGACTTAGTATGAATAGAATTCTAGATTTCTAATTTAAAAAAATGTACAATAAACAACAAAGGTTTACTGTATAGTACAGGGAACTATAGTCCATATTTTGTAATAAGCTATAATGGAAAATAATGTCATAAATAATACACGTGTATATGTATAACCAAGTCACACACACACTAAAAAACCCCCTCTACTTTTTGAAATTAAGTAACATTTGTCTTTTTGCCAGTTTTTCTAAATATCCTATGGACATCTAATAACAATGTATGAGACACAAAATTTTAAAAATATTTGTGTAGGATATAAGATAAATAGAAATAGAAATCTATTATATTTAAATTATTAATGACATCATTCAAGATACTCCTGTCCTTATTTTTTCTGTACTTGATAAAATATTCTCAGAGAAATGTGAGTATGTCTCACTATGATGATATATATTTTTTTCTTTTCCCTTGCATTTCTTCTAATTTTTGCTTTATTTATCTTTTTTCTTTGTTGTTAGGTGTCTAATGGTTTATGATGTCTATCTTCTTTGTGAATTGTACCTTTTATCATTAAAAATATTCATCTTTGTTTCATTTTAAAATGAATAAATAAATTTAATTTTAAAAAGCTATGAGGAATGGAGATATATTTTTGATGGAAAAATAGGACAAAATTTTGTCATGAATTAAAATTGGTTATTTGAGAATAGGAAAAAGGAAAACCAGGACAAAATTGTAGAGGAATTTGGAAAGGAAATCTTGGGGGAGAATGTATGCTTTTTCAAGTTGGCTAAGATTAAAGTATACTTAGTTTTATTTATTTTATTTTATTTAGAATGTACTGCCTACATTCTTTTTATTTTTAATATAAATTTAATTATTTTAATTGGAGGCTAATTACTTTACAATATGGTATTGGTTTTGCCATACATTGACATGAATCCAGAATGTTGATAATCATAACGTTTAATGTAAGCAAAAGTAAACTGATGCAATATTAGAATTTGGTTTTCTCTGTTGGAATAGCAAGTTTTGTTGGATTTTTTAATCTGTTCTTAATAAGAAACTGTAAACAAAAGTACTCTTTGTTTTTTGCCTTTTAAATTATGTCAAAAAACAAAAGATTCTGTGTTTTAACAAAACAAAAATGGGCAAAGGACTTGATTAGACATTTTTCCAAGGAAGATATATGAAACTCCAACAAATACACAAAAAATGTTCAACATCACTAGTCATTAGGGAAATTAAAACTCAAAGATAGCACCTCACATTTTTTTGAATGGTCATCTTCAAGAAAGTATAGTTTAAAAATGTTAGCTTGTGCATGGGTTAAAGGGAACACTTGTGCACCTTTAGTGAGACTAAATTCTAACAAGCACAATACTATGGGAAACAGTATGAAGGACCCTCAAAATATTAAAAATAGAAATAATATATGATCCAGCAGCTCTAATTCTGGGAAAATGTCTAAGGAAACAGAAACAATCTCTAAAAATATATCTGCACCCTTATGTTCATAGCACCATTATTCACAATAGCCAAGACATGGAAAACAATCTGAGTGTCTATGGATCAGATCAGATCAGTCGCTCAGTCGTGTCCGACTCTTCGCGACCCCATGAACCGCAGCACGCCAGGCCTCCCTATCCATCACCAGCTCCCGGAGGTCACCCAGACTCACACCCATCAAGTCAGTGATGCCATCCAGCCATCTCATCCTCTGTCTTCCCCTTCTCCTCCTGCCCTCAATCCCTCCCAGCATCAGAGTCTTCTCCAATGAGTCAACTCTTCGCATGAGGTGGCCAAAATACTGGAGTTTCAGCTTTAGCTTCATTCCTTCTAAAGAAATTCCAGGATTGATCTCCTTCAGAATGGACTGGTTGGATCTTCTTGCAGTCCAAGGGACTCTCAAGAGTCTTCTCCAACGCCACAGTTCAAAAGCATCAATTCTTCAGCGCTCAGCCTTCTTCACAGTCCAGCTCTCACATCCATACATGACCACAGGAAAGACCATAGCGTTGACTAGGCGAACCTTTGTTGGTAAAGTAATGTCTCTGCTTTTGAATATGGATGGATAAATGGATAAAGAGTTTGAGATGCATGTATACAATGGAATGCCGCTTAGTCATAAAAAACTATGAAATTTGATGATTTATGGGAGTGTGAATGGACCATAAAGTTATTATGCTAAGTGAAAGAATTATGCTAAGTAAAAGATAGCAAAGAGAGAAGACAAATACTGTATGATATCACTCAGACATGGAAATGTAAAAAAATGAAAAAAACATAGAAAAAGAAAATAAACTTTTTGTTTTCAGAAGTAGAGAGTTTAGGCTGGGGAAAATGAAAGGTTGTCAAAAGACACAAACTTCCAGATATGAGAGGTTATTGGCAGGTGGATTTTGCTTTTTTTTTTACCACTGAACCACAAGGGAAACCCCAGTTCACAATACATATAAACTAAATCTTCATGTTATACACCTTAAACTTATTCAGTGATGTATGTCAATTATTTTTCAATGAAACTAGAAAAAATAAAGTTCTTATCATGAATTTTTTAAATGGTAAGAGTAGACACCCTTGCTTTTCTTGTTCTTGATCATCATAAAAGAAAAGTTTTCTATTTTTATTCATTGAATATGGCATTAGTTGGGCTTCCCTGGTGGCTCAGAGGTTAAAGCGTCTGCCTGCAATGCGGGTAGACCTGGGTTTGATCTCTGGGGCTGGAAGATCCCCTGGAGAAGGAAATGGCAACCCACTCCAGTACTCTTGCCTGGAGAATCCCATGGAGGGAGGACCCTGGTAGGCTACAGTCCATGGGGTCGCAAAGAGTCGGACATGACTGAGAGACTTCACTTCACTTCATGGCATTAGTTGTGGTATTATAATATACAGCCTGTATTATGTTGAGGTTTGTTCTTTCTTTACCCAATTTGTTAAGAGTTTTTATAATAAAGGGATGTTGAATTTTATCACATGCTCTTTCTGCATCAGTTGATATGAGCATATGATTTTAATCTTCACTTTATTAATGTAGTTTATCACATTGATTGAGTCACAGATATTGAAAAATGCTTGCATCCCTAAAATAAGTCTCATTTGGTTATGATATATGGTCCTTTTTATGTGTTCCTGAATTGGGTTTGATAATATTTTATTGAGGATTTTTGCATCTATCTTGATCAGGGATATTGGTCTGTAATTTTCTTGTGGAGCTCTTGTCTGGCTTTGGTATTAGGAAAAGCTGGCCTCATAAAGTAAGTTTGGAAGTTTTTTCCTCACCTATTTTTAAATACTTTGTGAAGATTCATATTAATTCTTTTTGATATGTGATAGAATTCACCAGTAAAGCCATTTTCCCTGAAAAAATTTTTTGTTGGGAGATTATTTCTCACTGATTCAATCTCCTTACTAGTAATTGATCTATTTCTCACTGATTCAATCTCCTTACTAGTAACTGATCTCTTCAGATTTTCCTTTCATAATGATTTAGTTTTGGTAAAATTTTTTTTTCTAAAAATTTATCTTCTTTTTTCTAGATTGTCCAATTTGTTCACATATATTTTTCATAAAGGTCTTTTATAATCCTTTGTATTTCTCTGGTATCAGTTAGTTATAACATCTCTTATTTCTGATTTTATTTGAGTCCTGGGCATTCCCTCTGCCAAGCACACACACACACATAAATTTTAATCTCCCTCCTTCCGTTACTTGAAGTCACTTTTCAAATATCATCTTCTTTTCAAGTCTTGCATAAATACGCATAAAAATTAACTGTACTATTCACTCACTCATGTTCACCTGCTTTCCGTTTCTTCATAGCACCTATCCCATCTGAAATGGTATATACTTTTCTTATTTGCTTATCACTACTAGGTAACTCAGGCTTCCCAGGTAGCTCAAGTGGTAAAGAATCTGCCTGCAATGCAGGAGACCTGGGTTTGATTCCTGAGTTGGGAAAATCTCTTGAAGAAGGGTATGGCAACCCACTCCAGTATTCTTGTCTGGAGAATTCCAAGGAAAGAGGAGCCTGGTGGGCTACAGTCAATGTGGTCACAAAGAGTCAGACACAACTGAGCACACATCCAACTTTATCATTTGTTTAAACAATTTTTGTCCATTTTTATCCATCATTGAAATGTAGGGATTTTTGCCTTCAGCACACTAAGCTATTGCCTAGACAATAAGTTAAACATGGTCAGACCTCAATTCACATCCCTGAAATGCATGAAGAATTTCTCATTAAAACTACAAAATACATGACCTTTTAGGGGTGAAACAGAGGAACAAAAAGTCAATGTCCAAGATGGCAGAGAAAATGCAATAAAAAAAGCAGATCCATACGCAAAATATTAAAACAATTTTCTTGACTACAAAACAACTGTAGCATTTTAGCATTGTGTATAGAATACTGTCAGTCACTCAGTTCAGTTGCTCAGTTGTGTCTGACTCTTAAACACCCAATAGACTGCCATCACCAACTCCTGGAGCTTACTCAAACTCATGTCCATTGAGTCGGTGATGCCATCCCACCAGCTCATCCTCTGTCAGCCCCTTCTCCTCTGGCCTTCAATCTTTCCCAGCATCAGGGTCTTTTCCAAGGAGTCAGTTCTTCACATCAAGTGGCCAAAGTATCAGAGTTTCAGCTTCAGCATCAGTCCTTCCAATTAATATTCAGGACTGATTTCCTTTAGGATGGACTGGTTGGACCTCCTTGCAGTCCAAGGGACTCTCAAGAGTCTTTTCCAATACCACAGTTGAAAAGCATCAGTTCCTTGGTGCTCAGCTTTCTTTATAGTCCAACTCTCACATCCATACACGACTACTGGAAGAATCATAGCTTTGACTAGTTGGACCTTTCTTAGCAAAGTAATGTCTCTGCTTTTTAATATGATGTCTAGGTTGGTCATAACTTTTCTTTCAAGGAGCAAGTGTCTTTTAATTTCATGGCTGCAGTCACCATCTGCAGTGATTTTGGAGCCCCCAAAAATAAAGTCTGCCACTGTTTCCCTATCTATTTGCCATGAAGTGATGGGTCCGGATGCTATGATCTTAGTTTTGAATATTGGGTTTTAAGCCAACTTTTTCCACGCTCTTCTTTTACTTTCATCAAGAGGCTCTTTAGTTCCTCTTCACTTTCTGCAATGAGGGTGGTATCATCTGCATATCTGAGGTTATTGATATTTCTCCCAGCAATCTTGATTCGAACTTGTGCTTCATCCAGCCTGGCATTTCACATGATGTACTCTGCATAGAATTTAAATAAGCAGGGTGACAATATACAGCCTTGATGTACTCCTTTGCCTATTTGAAACCAGTCTATTGTTCCATGTTCAGTTCTAACTGTTGCTTCTTTACCTGCATACAAATTTCTCAGGAGGCAGCTCAGGTGGTCTTGTATTCCCATCTCTTTCAGAATTTTACACAGTTTGCTGTGATCCACAATCAAAGGTTTTGGTGTAGTCAATAAGCATAAATAGATGTTTTTCTGTAATTCTCTTGCTTTTTCTATGATCCAAAGAATGTTGGCAACTTAATCTCTGGTTCCTCTGCCCTTTCTAAATCCAGCTTGAACATCTGGAAGTTCATGGTTCATGTACTGTTGAAGCATGGCTTGGAGAATTTTGAGCATTACTAGCGTGTGAGATGAGTGCAATTGTGTGGTAGTTTGAGCATTCTTTGGCATTGCCTTTCTTTGGGATTGGAATGAAAACTAACCTTTTCCAATCCTGTGGCCACTGCTGAGTTTTCCAAATTTGCTGGCATATTGAGTGCAGCACTTTCACAGCATCATCTCTTAAGATTTGAAATAGCTCAACTGGAATTCTATCACCTCCACTAGCTTTGTTCATAGTGATGTTTCCTAAGACCCACTTGACTTTGCATTCTAGGATGTCTGGCTCTAGGTGAGTAATCACACCATCATGGTTATCTGGTTCATGAAGATATTTTTTGTGTAGATACAAGTAATTTATGTAATAATAGTTTGTGTGAATATTAGTAATATTGTTTCCTTCTTTCCTAGAAGTTACTTCAACCACATGGCACCACGTAATGATACACAAATTTCAGAATTTCTCCTTCTGGGATTTTCAGAGGAACCAGAACTGCAGCCCCTCATATTTGGGCTTTTCCTCTCCATCTACCTGATCACTGTTTGGAAACCTGCTCATCATCCTGCTTGTCAGCTCAGACTCCCATCTTCACACCCCCATGTACTTCTTCCTCTCCAATCTGTCCTTTGTAGACATCTGCTTCACCTCCACCACCATCCCAAAGATGCTGTGGAACATCAAAACTCAGAGCAAAGTTATAACCTATGAAGGTTGCATCACACAAATTTACTTTTTCATACTCTCTGCAGTATTGGACATCTTTCTCTTGACTGTAATGGCCTATGACCGGTTTGTGGCCATCTGCCACCCCCTGTATTACACAGTCATTATGAACCCCCGGCTCTGTGTACTGCTGGTTCTGGTGTCCTGGATAGTGTGTATACTGAATTCCTTGTTACAAAGTTTAATGTTGTTGCAGCTTTCCTTTTGCACAGATGTGAAAATCCCCCACTTTTTTTGTGACCTCAGTCAGATGATCCAACTTGCCTGTTCTGACACATTTCTTAATAACATGGTGATGTATTTTGCAAGTGTCCTGTGGGGTGGTGGTCCCCTGGCTGGTATCCTTTACTCTTACTCTAAGATAGTTTTCTCTATACGTGGAATGTCATCATCTCAAGGGAAGTATAAAGCATTTACTACATGTGTATCTCATCTCTTAATTGTCTCTTTATTTTTTTGTACAAGCCTAGGAGTGTACCTTAGCTCTGCTGCTACCCATGGCTCACAGTCAAGTGCAACAGCCTCAGTGATGTACACTGTAGTCACACCCATGCTGAACCCCTTCATCTATAGTCTGAGGAACAAAGACATCAAGGGGGCTGTGAAGAGATTCTTTGTGATGGAAAGTCTTAAAAGGCCAATTGTTCTGGGTCTGGAGAGGTTCCCATGGCTTAAGGGATCAAAGTTTTAGTTAGTAGTTGTGATTCTTTAATCAGATTGTGAAAGTAGAATTTGCTTTTATTAATTTTCTAAAATTTTCATTTTTTCAGCTATTCTATGTAATTTAGTTACTCATTTTATTAAGCTGTTTTCTCTCTCAGATATCCAACAGCTTTCCCCTCTTTTTTTCTAAAATATTCCCAAACTTCTGATACTAAAAATTGGACATTCCCAAATTCCCACTTACTCATGCAACTACTTGGATTTACTAAGAACAGTTTCTTCTCAAATGACTAATATCACCCCATGTAATATGTCTTTTAGTTTTACTAAAAAAAAGAATCATCAGATATCACTCCAAGGGAAAAACATGACAGACATGGAAGCTAAGCCATCTTCATAAGATTATAGGAGAGAAACATCTGAGATCATAGCTTTTCACTTCGGTGTCCAACATTCCTCATATATCAGATCTTTAACTGGTATTCTCGATATTGTAGACTTTAAAATACAAGTGTGTTTTACAACAGGTCATTGGGTTTATTTTCCTAATTAGGATTTTGTTTTCTTATCAGCCTCTATGTCCACATTACCTACCATAGTCACTGGCAAAGCTGATACGTCTGCCAGTGTAGTCTACACAGGAACACAAATTGCAACACAAATTGCCTTAAACACAAATTTACTTAATATCACCTTCAAGTCAGAAATGACCTTGAGTACAATAAAGTAGCTTTTAAAATATACTTTGTATTGTTATTTATGACATTTGTTTTCAAGCTGTGCATCTACTCATTACAGTCTGGAATACTAGTGTCAATGTATAAGGGGACCTACTCACTGAAGTGAAGGATTGATAATCTGCTTTATGTTTTATTATTGAATTATCTTACTCTTCCTACTTGAAAACTCAAGGTGAGCCTATAAATATGACTTTTTCCATTGGTCTTAATGAAACATCTCATCAATTCTAAATGTTGTCATACAAAAAGCAGTGAATGGACAACATCATCCACTATATATCTTCCATATACAAATGAATTTCTTCCATTTGTAAGATCAAAACTGATTCATAAGAACATGACTTCCTGCTTAGACCTCAGATTCAGGTTTGGCAATTTTTGTACACAACCACATATGTCCTGGCAAACTTTCCTGAATATTAGGAAAGGAATATTAATGAAGTCACTTTTTAATATAGTTGTGTGGAAAAAAACAACTTGGATAACAAAGTAATCAGAAATGCTTTCTTCAAATCTTAGAACATGTGTGGAAAAAAAAAACATGGTGAAAAATAAGAAGCAGTAGATTATTAGCTTTGCCCTCAGTATCATTCACTTTGATTATTACACTTGCTAGCAGGCTGCATAACAAGTTATCCTACAATAAAATGGTAAAATATAATGCATTTATTATCAAATGAAATGGTATGTTTTGGAGTTGTTTCAAGTTCTACTAGGTTTCTCATGAGTCTGTAATTAGCTGTCAGTCTCTCTATATGTTTCTAAGGCTCATCCATGGTCCAGTAGCTGGCTGTAGTGCTTTTGTATTTTAAACTAAACTGTAGACAGTTCATTCATTTCTCAGTTCAGTTCAGTCAATCAGTCATGTCTGACTCTTTCGACCCCATGGACTGCAGAACACTAGGCTTCCCTGTCCATTACAAACTCCCCGAAGTAAAAGTGAAGTGAAAGTGAAAGTCATTCAGTCGTGTCTGACTCTTTGCAACCCCATGGACTATACATGGAATTCTCCAGACCAAAATATTGGAGTGGGTAGCCTTTCCCTTCTCCAGGTGATCTTCCCAACCCAAGGATCAAACCCTGGTCTCCCCTCATTGTAGGGAGATTCTTTACCAGCTGAGCCACCGGGGAAGTCCAAGAATACTCGTGTCGGTAGCCTATCCCTTCTCCAGGGACTCTTCCCAACCCAAGAATCTAACCGGGGTCTCCTGCATTGCAAGCAGATTCCTTACCAACTGAGCTATCAGGAAAGCCCACAAACTCCTGGAGCTTGCTCAAACTCATGTCCATTCAGTCAGTGATACCATCCAACCATCTCATCCTCTGTCATCCCCTTCTCCTTCCTTCAATCTTTCCCAGCATCAGGGTCTTTTCTTTATCTAGGTTAATATAGTTTACAGGAGAAAATGAGTTTATCAAATGTAAATTGCCTTAATTTATTCCACTGCTCCTATAGTCATTATAATGCTTTCCTTTCTTCCCAGTTAGAAGACGTATCACCCACATTTATTCAGGGTGACTCAGCTACCTGTACTCTAGGTCTGACCCTGAGTCATGCATCATTAGAGATTTTCTTTTTTTAACTATTTTATGAGGAAACAGTGGAAACAGTGTCAGACTTTATTTTTCTAGGCTCCAAAATCACTGCAAATGGTGACTGCAGCCATGAAATTAAAAGACGCTTACTCCCTGGAAGGAAAGTTATGACCAACTTAGAGAGCATATTCAAAAGTAGAGACATTACTTTGCCAACAAAGGTTCGTCTAGTCAAGGCTATGGTTTTTCCTGTGGTCATGTATGGATGTGAGAGTTGGACTGTGAAGAAGGCTGAGCGCCGAAGAATTGATGCTTTTGAACTATGGTGTTGGAGAAGACTCTTGAGAGTCCCTTGGACTGCAAGGAGATCCAACCAGTCCATTCTGAAGGAGGTCAGCCCTGGGATTTCTTTGGAAGGAATGATGCTAAAGCTGAAACTCCAGTACTTTGGCCACCTCATGTGAAGAGTTGACTCATTGGAGAAGACTCTGATGCTGGGAGGGATTGGGGGCAAGAGGAGAAGGGGACGACAGAGGATGAGATGGCTGGATGGCATCACTGACTCGATGGATGTGAGTCTGAGTGAACTCCGGGAGTTGGTGATGGACAGGGAGGTCTGGCGTGCTGCGATTCATGGCGTCGCAAAGAGTCAGACACGACTGAGCGACTGATCTCATCTGATCTAATTGGGACTATAACAGGTAATAAACTGAATATATTAAAAATGCACAAGCAATAGAGGAAGTAGAGGGATTAATAAGATGGCAGTATAGAAATTTCCATGGGTGTCCCCTCTAAGAAACATCAAATAAGAAGAACTATCCATCCACCAAAATATCTTCACAAGAGCAAGGGATTCCAAGTGAGACATTACAGCACTTTGATGAAGCAAAATAATTTTTTTAAGATGCATTGGTTAACGTAGGAAGGACAATGTCACATTACTGCTGTCACGCATACCTCAAGTCTAGGCATCTCAGTATGGAGAGAGAAACCTCCAACTGAGAAAAGAAAAGTGAAGTGAGCACCTGAATTCACCTCAAACTCCAGTGCCAGGCACATACTAGTGCCAGGCTAACTCCCATAAGTCTAGATCTCAGACAAGTCACTGCACCCACAGTGACTCACCCCAACACCCAGCTGGAGCACATGGTCTCAGTATCCACACAGGCTCCTGCAGACACAGTCCATGCAGGCTCCTGAAGATACAGGCTTGTGGCCCAAGCAAATAATTTTGCCCCTGAGATCTAACTTTCAGACTTGGCATGGCGCCAACACAGCATATAGCTCCCTCAGTTCATTTCAGTTCAGTCACTCAGTTGTGTCCGACTCTTTGCGACCCCATGAATTGCAGTACGCCAGGCCTCCCTGTCCATCACCAACTCCCAGACTTCACTCAAACTCACGTCCATCGAGTTGGTGATGCCATCCAGCCATCTCATCTTCTGTCATCCCCTTCTCCTCCTGCCCCCAATCCCTCCCAACATCAGAGTCTTTTCCAATGAGTCAACTCTTCGTATGAGGTGGCCGAAGTACTGGAGTTTCAGCTTTAGCATCATTCCTTCCAAAGAACACCCAGGACTGATCTCCTTTAGCTCCCTAGCCTTAGGCAAACTCCCTTGAACTAAAGAGCTTGCCTTCACTAGGACAAGGCCAGTTTCCTCCTACTGAGATGTCAAACCCTTCACATGAGTCCCTGGCACCTGGATGACACAATCTGTACCAAGAATCCATGCCCAGCCACACAGAACTACGTGGTCTGTTCATCACCACAGACTCAGGTGCCAAGACTACCTCAGTGATTCCAAGATCCAGACCCTGCTCCTTGTGGTTCAGGCACTGTACCAGACCCCAGGGAACCAAGAACCAGGCCAACCACTTATTCAAGCTCCAAGCCTGCCCTCTCAAGGACTCCAGAAGCACCTTCACCTTTGGACACCACCAGAGAGTGCACACTATATCTTTGACAGGCTTGCTATAGAAGCGCTTTGCATGCAGACTAAATTGTGAAGAAATGAAATATCTGAACCAACAAATAAAGAGTAAAGAAAATGAATCAGTGACCTAAACTTCTCAACAACAACAGCAAAATTAAGGACCCAACGACTTCATTGGTGAATTCTACCAAAAATTTAAAGAACAATTAACATCAACTCTCAAATTCTATTAAATAAGTGGAGGAAACACTCCCAAATTTATTTTACAAGGCCAGCATTACCCTTATACCAAAGCCAGATAAAGATACTACAGGAAAAAAAATGACAAGCTAATATCCCTAATTAACATAGATATATACATTATCAAAAAAAGATACACCACATTGAAACAACTAAGAGACAAAATAAAAGATAAGATAAAACAAACATGATAAGCTTAATAGATGCAGAAAAAAAAACTGGCAAATTTAGCTTCCTGTCATGATACAAAGTCTCAATAAATTTGATATAGACGGATTATACCTTAAAATAACAAAGACCATATATGACAAGTCATAGTTAACATCATACTCAACAGCAAAATGTTCAAAATTCTCTAAGATGAAAAATAAAACAAGGTTAGTACTCCCACCACTCCTCTTTAGCATAGCACTACAAGTCCTAGGTAGCTCAACCGGATAAGAAAAAGAATTAAAAACTATCTGAAACCAAAAAGAAGGAATAAAATTGTCTCTGACTGAAGATGATATCATCTTATATAAGAATGCCTAAATACTCCACCAAAAAGAATTGCTAGAAATAGTAAACAAACTAAGTTTCGGACACAAAGTTAACCTACAAAATCAGCTGCATTATGCACAGCAAAAGAAACAACTAAATGAGGAGTCAACTGACAAAAGAAGAAAAGATTTTTAAACCTTATATCTGATAATGAGTTAATATTCAAAATATGTCAGGAAATACTACAAGTCAATAGAAAAATGCAATCCAATTAGAAAAGAAGAAGATCTGAATAGACATATTCCAAAAAATGACATACACGTGACAATAGGAACATGGAAAGATCTCAACTTTGCCAACTGTTAGATAAATACAAATCAAAATCACTGTGAGATATCACTTTACATCTTTTCGAATGGCTCTTATAAAAAAAGAAAAAGCAGAGAAGGCAATGGCAAGCCACTCCAGTACTCTTGCCTAGAAAATCCCATGGATGGAGGAGCCTGGTGGGCTGCAGTCCATGGGGTCACTACTAGTCGGACGTGACTGAGCGACTTCACTTTCATTTTTCACTTTCACACAATGGAGAAGGCAATGGCAACCCACTCCAGTGTTCTTGCCTGGAGAATCCCAGGGATGGCAGAGCCTGGTGGGCTGCCGTCTATGGGGTCGCACAGAGTCGGCCACAACTGACATGACTTAGCAGCTTATAAAAAAGAGGAGATAAATATTGTTGGTGATGATGGAGAAAAGTGAAGCCTTGTGCACTACTGATGGGAAGCAAAATTGGTACAGTCACTATGAGAATGAGTATGATGTTCCACAAAACATTAAAAAATAGTACTGCTATATGATCCTGCATAACGCTTTTGGGTATATATCCAAAGAAAATGGATGATGGAGATGTGATGAATACTGAGAATTAGACCTATAAATGAATGGGGAGTTCATAGAGAAGGAGTAACAAAAACTGAATTGACTTTACATCTGAACTGGTCTCTTGGGAACAGAAAATCAATAAGGAAAATTTCCTTGCCACCACCGCCACTCAAGGAAAGCATGTACTTGTAAGTTGGAGTAAGGGGGAAATTGCCAAATAGACAGATATAAGGAGATAAATTCTTCTCTGCTGAGATTGGACTGGATGAGACACTGTTGTGTCTTTTGGGGTTCTAAGACTGACTCAAGGACCAGTTGAGTCAAAACTCCTTCCTTCTTTCCAGGGAAAGATTTCAATCTCCACTATCAGCTACTCAGGGAGGAATTTGTGTTTTATCCTGGAGGTTGTATTCTTAGAGGTCAAAGCCAGGTGGGTCTGAGAACCCATGGACACTGTAGGAGTAGGTCTGAATGAAATCCAAGAATATTTACCTGAGGTCACTTGAGAGTCATTTCTGATTAAACTGAGAATTACTGAGAATTACTGTGGTTGTTTTCTTCCTTGCCTCACATATTAACTGATGTATTTATTTATGATGTCCAAAGAGAACTGAATATTTTACTCAGCATTGCAGAGTCAGTGTTGAAAATTAAATGGAAGCTAGATTAGAAGAGATAGTGGGAGGGGTGAAGTGATTCCAGTAAAAGTAGAACATAAGTTCAAGACCTTTGCAATTAACTGGAATAAAGAAATATCCTTATTAGCTAAGAAGAGATACACAGTGAAGTGATAAGATTTTTCAGTTTTAAGGTGATATATATATATATGACTGGTGCATACTTACACGTTAATAAGGAAAACCCAGACCAAGGAATGCTTGAAAATACACTCTTGCAACAGCATTTCTTGAGACACACCTCTCAAGATATACATCTCAGTGTGGGTGTTCACATGAAAAGAAATTATGTGGCATATGAAAAGATTCAAGGTAACAATGTCTACTTTCCAATTATTTTGTTATCTATGAAGCTGAATGTATTTATGGATTTGTCAGATACATACTTTCTCCATTGTAAATTGTATATAGGAGTACTTTCCTTTTATATAGTGAGATCATAGTGTTTTTATTCCCAATTTTTCCATTTATTAAAAAGATAAGAGTTTTTTGCTGTGTTGTTTAAACCAACTGGCTGTTTTGCATTTGGTTAATTTATGTATGCATGGGTTTCTTGTTGAGGAGAAGAATACTAATTTTCTAGAGATATTGGGAGATATTCCTGTCACAAGTTGTATTTTGGAAGTCCATGGGACCTAGTAAATACGGGTAATCAGTGTCAGGTTTGGAAGAAACATTAACTCAAGATTTGGATAAGATGTAAGGAGGTGAGACCTGTGGAGGGCAAGAGAAGGCATGGAGAAGGAAGAATAAAGACAGGATTCACTTGACATCTAATCTGCTCTCCTGGGAACAGAGAATCAACAGGAATCATTTTCTTTGTGTTCAGACCAGTGTTCCCACAGGGAATTTGTGTGCTCAAAGGTGGGAATAACAATGGCAACAGTGCCTAATGAGCAGCCTAGGGACCTATAACTATTTCTACTACAGCCCCACAGCATGTGAATCCCTGCTCCTGGTACTAGAAAGACGGTTGCTGCATTTGGAGTCCTTTTTGTGGCTCACAAACCAATATTTTACTCCTTTCTACTGGCCTGTTTGGGAACAGAACTTCAGTCTCCATCATCAAACACCCAGAGAGAATTTCAGACGTCCACACAGAGATTCTCCTGTTAGAGACAATATCCAGGTATATCTGAGAACTCAGTAGATATGTGAAGAAAGGTGCAGAGAGAAATGAACCTAAAAACTTTAACTTAAGGTCACCTGAGAACCAAACAACCCTAGCCATGAGATGAGAGGCTATTCTTTGCTAGGAAGGCTAATTGAATCTACAATTAATGTATTTAATATGCCAAAAAGAGAAGTGTCTTTTGAGCTCAGAATTACAAGGATCACTAGTGAAAGTGAAGTCACTCAGTCATGTCAAACTCGTTGCAACCCCGTGGACTGTAGCCCACCAGGCTCCTCCGTCCATGGGATTCTCCAGGCAAGAATACTGGAGAGGGTTGCCATTTTTATGAATACAAGGATCACAGGGTTTCCCTGGTGGCTCAGATGGTAAAGAATCCGCCTGCAATGCGGGAGACCTAGGTTCGATCCCTGGGTTGGAAAGATCCCCTGGAGGAGGGCATGGCAACCCACTCCACTATTGTTGCCTGGAGAATCCCCCTGGACAGAGGAACCTGGTGGGCTACACTCCATAGGGTCACATAGAGTCCAACGTGACTGAGCAACTAAGCACAGTACAGCACAGCACAAGGATCACTGTTATAACTAATAGGTAGGGAGTGAAGTTTAGTTAATGAGCATGAAGAAGGAATGGAAACATAAACTGGTTCCATTTTTTTTTTCCAGTAAAATTAAAACATTTCTCAGGAAATTTACAGTTAAGGGGAGTGGCAAACTAGAGTATTAAGTTTGGAGACTTGTGCAGTGAACCGAAGGCATTTTTTACATGTTAAAGATAGGATGAATTTGAATCATATTTGTGTGTTTATCAGAAAGACTCAGACTAAGAGAGATGGATATTAGTTTGCAACATCAGTTCCCAAGACAAAGAATTCATGGTTGTCTCACATGTTTAGTATTCATATGGGAAAAAAAATTGTGCTTAGTATGAAAAAGTGTTAAGCTAACAAGCTTTACAATTATTTCACTATTTAGAGGTGGGGAAGCAATGGTATCATTTAAAGGGTAGAATAAAAAAATCAGGCACATCTCAGCAACAGTGATAACCTTTCATTTAATACCAGAAAGGAACTCTTCTGAGATTTTTACATACATTGAGTAAATCTGTCAGGCACCTCCAGACAATGGATACTACTCTGCTTACGACTTAGCAGCAGCAGCAGCAGTCTACAGCAATACCATCCAAAATGCACCTGATCTCTTCTGATCTCAGAAGCTAAGCGGGGTCAGGACTGGTTAGTACTTGGATGATGGGAGACCACTTGGGAATACTGATTTTTATTGGCTTAAAATTGAATAAATAAAAGAGAATATTAGCACTTACAATGGTTCAGTTGGCCCCCTATGGACAAGCAACTAGTATGTGGTAGATTCAAAATTCAAAACTCAGTTTTCTGACGCCCAGAATTTTGCACATAATACCATTTTAACATCTTTCACATTTTCATCTTTAAAAATGTTCACTGGTTGTTATATTTTATATATTTTCTGTTGTGAATTGAGAGCGTATTTTCTAATAGTGGTTATCTAATGGAAAGTTTAATCAGTAAAATGTCATAACACTCTAAAATATTATTTGTTTCTTTAGATAATAAATTGTGAGTTTTTTTCCCCTTTTATTAGGTATTCTGGGCATTAAGGGGAAATGGTTTGGTAATGGTTCCAAACTGAGTTTGGTATGCTGCCAGAACCAGAAAAGAGTCTATCTCATCATAATCTTGCAAAATTACCTTAGTATTCTTGATATTTTATCCCTGATGTGTAGATCTCTCCTCTTACTCTCCATTTAAAATTTTTTTTTGTTTCCTTAAATACTAGACATAAAACGGGCATATAAGTATGGATCTTCATGTTTATATGTCCTTGAGAGAATTATCATTTGTCAGTTCAGTTCAGTTCAGTCGCTCAGTCATGCCTGACTTTTTGCAACCCCGTGGACTGCAGCACGCCAGGCTTCCCTGTCCATCACCAACTCCCAAAGCTTGCTCAAACTCATGTCCATCGAATCAATGATGCCACCCAACCATTTCATCCTCTGTTGTCCCCTTCTCCTCCTGCCTTCAATCTTCAATCAGTTGGTATTGCTTGCTATTTCTATGTAATTTTTTAATTGAAATGATATTGGTTTATCACATTATGACATATTCATGCACAATATTTTATTTTGAGTTCTACAGTGTATTTACCACCAAAATGCTAGTTTCCAGCCATAACCACATGGTTGTCCCTGTTTATCAAATTTACATCCCCTCTGCTCTCTCCTCTTGTCACTATTCTACTTCTCTATGTCTGTTTTGGATTGTCTATTTATTTAATATCTTTTCTATCTTATATACCACACATGACTAAAATCATAGGGTGTTTGTCTTTTTGCATCTGACTTATTTTCTTCCATCATAACCTTGAGGTCCAAAGGGACATTTGTCAAAAATGTTAAGATTTCTTCTTTTATTTTAGCCATGCAATATTCCGTTGTAGATACATGCCACATTCTTTTTTCCTCTCTTATTTATTTTAAATTGAAGGATAATTGCTTTATAGCATTGTGTTGGTTTCTGCCAAGCGTCAACATGAACCAGCCATAGGTATATCTATGTCCCCTCCTTGTGAACCTCCCTCCTCCCTACCTATCCCACCCATCTAGGTTATTACAGAGCCCCAGTTTGAGTTCCCTGTGTCATACAGCAAATTCTCATTGGTTATCTATTTTATGTATGCTAATGAATGTCTCCATGTTAATCTCTTTGTATTTCCAACCCTATCTTTCCTTCCCCACCATGTCCATAAAACTGTTCTTTATACCTGTGTCTCTGTTGCCCCTCCTACAAATAATTTCATCAGTACCATTACCGATTCCATATATATGCATTAGTATATACTTGTTTTCCCTTTCTGACTTACTTCACTCTGTATAATAGGCTCTAGGTTCATTCACCTCATTAGAACTGACTCAAATACATTTCTTTTTATCAGATCAGATCAGATCAGATCAGTCGCTCAGTGGTGTCCAACTCTTTGCGACCCCATGAATTGCAGCACGCCAGGCTTCCCTGTCCATCACCAATTCCCAGAGTTCACTCAGACTCACATCCATCGAGTCAGTGATGCCATCCAGCCATCTCATCCTCTGTCATCCCCTTCTCCTCTTGCCCCCAATTCCTCCCAGCATCAGAGTCTTCTCCAATGAGTCAACTCTTCGCATGAGGTGGCCAAAGTACTGGAGTTTCAGCTTTAGCATCATTCCTTCCAAAGAAATCCCAGGGCTGATCTCCTTCAGAATGGACTGGTTGGATCTCCTTGCAGTCCAAGGGACTCTCAAGAGTCTTCTCCAACACCATAGTTCAAAAGCATCAATTCTTTGGCACTCAGCCTTCTTCACAGTCCAACTCTCACATCCATACATGACCACAGGAAAAACCATAGCCTTGACTAGACGAACCTTTGTTGGCAAAGTAATGTCTCTGCTTTTGAATATGCCATTTAGGTTGGTCATAACTTTCCTTCCAAGGAGTAAGCGTCTTTTAATTTCATGGCTGCAGTCACCATCTGCAGTGATGTTGGAGCCCAGAAAAATAAAGTCTGACACTGTTTCCACTGTTTCCCCATCTATTTCCCATGAAGTGATGGGACCAGATGCCATGATCTTCATTTTCTGAATGTTTAGCTTTAAACCAGCTTTTTCACTCTCCACTTTCACTTTCATCAAGAGGCTTTTTAGCTCCTCTTTACTTTCTGCCGTAAGAGTGGTGTCATCTGCATATCTGAGGTTATTGATATTTCTCCCAGCAATCTTGATTCCAACTTGTGTTTCTTCCAGTCCAGCATTTCTCATGATGTACTCTGCATATAAGTTAAGCAGGGTGACAGTATACAACCTTGACGTACTCCTTTTCTTATTTGGAACCAGTCTGTTGTTCCATGTCCAGTTCTAACTGTTGCTTCCTGATCTGCATACAGATTTCTCAAGAGGCAGGTCAGGTGGTCTGGTATTCCCATCTCTTTCAGAATTTTCCACAGTTTATTGCGATCTACACAGTCAAAGGCTTTGGCATAGTCAATAAAGCAGAAATAGATGCTTTTCTGGAACTCTCTTGCTTTTTCCATGATCCACCAGATGTTGGCAATTTGATCTCTGGTTCCTCTGCCTTTTCTAAAACCAGCTTGAACACCAGGAAGTTCTCAGTTCACATATTGCTGAAGCCTGGCTTGGAGAATTTTGAGCATTACTTTACTAGCGTATGAGATGAGTGCAATTGTGTGGTAGTTTGAGCATTCTTTGGCATTGCCTTTCATTGGGATTGGAATGAAAACTGACCTTTTCCAGTCCTGTGGCCACTGTTGAGTTTTCCAAATTTGCTGGCATATTGAGTGCAGCACTTTCACAGCATCATCTTTCAGGATTTGGAATAGCTCCACTGGAATTCCATCACCTCCCCTAGCTTTGTTTGTAGTGATGCTTTCTAAGGCCCACTTGAGTGACATTCCATTGTATACATGTGCCACAGCTTCTTTATCCATTCATCTGTCAGTGGACATCTAAGTTGCTTCTATGTCCTAGCTATTGTTAACAGTGCTGCAATGAACATGGGGGTACAGGCTTTTTTTTTTTTTTTTTTTTCAATTTTGGTTTCCTCGGGGTATATGCCTCAGGGATTCTGGGCCATAGGGTAGTTATATTCCAAGTTTTTAAAGGAATCATCCATCTTGGTTGCATCAATTTACATTCCACCAACAGTACAAAAAGGCTCCCTTTCCTCCACACCCTCTCCAGCATTTATTGTTTGTAGAATTTTTGAGGATGGCCATTCTGAACAGGTGTGAGGTGATATCTTGTTGTTTTGATTTTCATTTATCTAATAAATAGCTTGATATTGAGCATCTTTTCATATGTTTATTAGCCATCTGTATGTCTTCTTTGGAGAAATGTCTGTTTAGGTCCTTTTCCCAATTTTAGTTGGATTGTTTGTTTTTCTGGTATTGGTTTGTATGAGCTGCTTGTATATTTGGGGAATTAATCCTGTGTCAATTGTTTCATTTGTTATTATTTTCTGTAACTCTGGGGGTTGTCTTTTCACCTTGTTTATAATTTTCTTTGCTGTGCAAAGCTTTTAAGTTTAATTAGGTCCCACTTGTTTATTTTTGTTTTTAATTCCATTACTTTAGGAGGTGGGTCATAGAGGATCTTGCTTTGATTTATGTCACTGAGTGTTCTGCCTATGTTTTCCTCTAAGAATTTTATAGTTTCTGGTCATACATTTAGGTCTTTAATCCATTTTTGGTTTATGTTCGTGTGTGGTGTTAAGAAGTATTCTAAGTTCATTCTTTTACATGCAACTGTCCAGTTATCCCAGCAGTACTTATCGAAGAGATTATCTTTGTCCCATTGTATATTCCTTCCTCCTTTGTCAAATAGAAGGTACCCACAGGTGTGGGGATTTATCTCTGGAATTTCTACCTTGTTCCATTGGTCTATATCTTTGTTTTCGTGAAGCACCATACTGTCTTGATGACTGTAACTTTGTAGCATAGTCTGAAATCTGGATGGTTGATTCTTTAAGCTCCACTCTTCTTTCTCAAGATTGCTTTGGCTATTCTGGGTGTTTTGTGTTTTCATATGTATTGTGAGACCTTTTGCTCTAGTTCTGTGAAAAATGCCATTGGTGATTTGATAGGGACCACACTGAATCTGTAGATTGCATTTGCTAGTCATTGCACAATATAGATTCTTCCAACCCAGGAATATGGCATATCTCTTCATTTGCTGATGTCTTCTTTGATTTCTTTCATCAGTGTGTTATAGTCTTCTGTACAAAGGTCTTTTGTATCCTTAGGTATATTTCTAGATATTTTATTCTTTTTATTGCAATTGTGAATGAAATTGATTCCTTAATTTCTCTTTCTCATTTTCAATGTTAGTGTACAGGAATGAAAGTGATTTCTGTGCATTGATTTGTATTCTCCAAATTTGCTAAATTCACTGATTAGCTCTAGTAATTTTCTGATAGTATCTTTAGGGTTTTCTATGCTAGTAAAGTAATGCTCAAAATTCTCCAAGCTAGGCTTCAGCAATATGTGAACTGTGAACTTCCTGATGTTCAAGCTGGTTTTAGAAAAGGCAGAAGAACCAGAGATCAAATTGCCAACATCTGCTGGATCATGGAAAAAGCAAGAGAGTTCCAGAAAAACATCTATTTCTGCTTTATTGACTATGCCAAAGCCTTTGACTATGTGGATCACAATAAACTGTGGAAGATTCTGAAAGAGATGGGAATACCAGACCACCTGATCTGCCTTTTGAGAAATCTGTATGCAGGTCAGGAAGCAACAGTTAGAACTGGACATGGAACAACAGACTGGTTCCAAATAGGAAAAGGAGTACGTCAAGGCTGTATATTGTCACCATGTTTATTTAACTTATATGCAGAGTACATCATGAGAAATGCTGGGCTGGAAGAAACACAAGCTGGAATCAAGATTGCTGGGAGAAATATCAATAACCTCAGATATGCAGATGACACCAACCTTATGGCAGAAAGTGTAGAGGAACTCAAAAGCCTCTTGATGAAAGTGAAAGTGGAGAGTGAAAAGGTTGGCTTAAAGCTCAACATTCAAAAAACAAAGATCATGGCATCTGGTCCCATCACTACATGGGAAATAGATGGGGAAACAGTGGAAACAGTGTCAGACTTTATTTTTCTGGGCTCCAAAATCACTGCAGATGGTGACTGCAGCCATGAAATTAAAAGACGCTTACTCCTTGGAAGGAAAGTTATGACCAACCTAGATAGCATATTCAAAAGCAGAGACATTACTTTGCCAACAAAGCTTCGCCTAGTTAAGGCTATGGTCTTTCCTGTGGTCATGTATGGATGTGAGAGCTGGACTGTGAAGAAGGCTGAGCGCCGAAGAATTGATGCTTTTGAACTGTGGTGTTGGAGAAGACTCTTGAGAGTCCCTTGGACTGCAAGGAGATCCAACCAGTCCATTCTGAAGGAGATCAGCCCTGGGATTTCTTTGGAAGGAATGATGCTAAAGCTGAAACTCCAGTACTTTGGCCACCTCATGCGAAGAGTTGACTCATTGGAGAAGACTCTGATGCTGGGAGGGATTGGGGGCAAGAGGAGAAGGGGACGACAGAGGATGAGATGGCTAGATGGCATCACTAACTCGATGGATGCGAGTCTGAGTGACCTCCGGGAGTTGGTGATGGACAGGGAGGCCTGGCGTGCTGCAGTTCATGGGGTAGCAAAGAGTCGGACATGACTGAGCGACTAATCTGATCTGATCTGATCTGATGTATAGTATCATGTCATCTGCAAACAGTGAGAGTTTTACTTCTTTTCCATTCTGAATTTCTTTTATTGCTTTTTCTTCTCTGATTACCTTGCTAAGATTTCCAAAGCCATGTTGAACCACAGTGGTGAGAGTCAGCACTCTTGTCTTGTTCCTGATCTTAGAGGCAATGCTTTCAGTTTTTCACCATTGAGAATAATGTTTGCTGTGGATTTGTCCTATATGGCCTTTTTATTATGTTGAGGTTCGGACATGACTGAAGTGACTTAGCAGTAACAGTAGGTTCCTTCTATGCCCATTTTTGAAGAGTTTTTTTTATCATAAACTACTGCACAATTGCACTCATCTCACATGCTAGTAAAGTAATGCTCAAAATTCTCCAAGCCAGGCTTCAGCAATACATGAACCATGAACTTCCAGATGTTCAAGCTGGTTTTAGAAAAGACAGGGATAAAATTGCCAACATCTGCTGGATCATCGAAAAAGCAAGAGAGTTCCAGAAAAACATCTATTTCTGCTTTATTGACTATGTCAAAGCCTTTGACTGTGTGGATCACAATAAACTGTGGTAAATTCTGAAAGAGATGGGAATACCAGACCACCTGATCTGCCTCTTGAGAAACTTGTACGCAGATCAAGAAGCAACAGTTAAAAGTGGACATGAAACAGACTGGTTCCAAATAGGAAAAGGAGTACGTCAAGGCTGTATATTGTCACCCTGCTGATTTAAATTATATACAGAGTACATCATGAGAAACGCTGGACTGGAGGAAGCACAAGCTGGAATCAAGATTGCTGGGAGAAATATCAATAACCTCAGATATGCAGATGATACCACCTTTATGGCAGAAAGTGAAGAACTAAAGGGCCTCTTGATGAAAGTAAAGAGGAGAGTGAAAAAGTTGGCTTAAAGCTCAACATTCACAAAATGAAGATCATGGCATCCGGTCCATCACTTCATGGCAAACAGGTGGGGAAACAGTGGAAACAGTGTCAGACTTTATTTTAGGGGCTCCAAAATCACTGCAGATGGTGACTGCAGCCATGAAATTAAAAGACGCTTGCTCCTTGGAAGGAAAATTATGACCAACCTAGATAGCATATTCAAAAGCAGAGACATTACTTTGTCAACAAAGATCTGTCTAGTCAAGGCTGTGGTTTTTCCAGTGGTCACGTATGGATGTGAGAGTTGGACTACAAAGAAATCTGAGCACTGAAGAATTGATGCTTTTGAACTGTGGTGTTGGAGAAGACTCTTGAGAGTCCCTTGGACTGCAAAGAGATCCAACCAGTCCATCCTAAAGGAGATCAGTCCTGGATGTTCTTTGGAAGGACTGATGTTGAAGCTGAAACTTCAATATTTTTGGCCACCTGATGGGAAGAACTGACTCATTGGAAAAGACCCTGATGCTGGGAGGGATTGAGGGCAGGAAGAGAAGGGGATGACAAAGGATAAGATGGTTGGATGGCATCACCGACTCAATGGACATGGGTTTGGGTGGACTCCGGGAGTTGGTAATGGACAGGGAGGCCTGGTGTGCTGCGTTTCATAGGGTCACAGAGTCAAACATGACTGAGCAACTGAACTGAACTGAACTGATGTCAAAGAATATTATGCTTATGTTGTCTTCTAGGATTGTGTGTGTGTGTGTGTGTGTGTGAGGTCTTACCTTTAGAACTTTAAGCTATTATGAGTTTGTTTTTGTATATGGTTTGAGGGAATATTTTAATCTTATATTTTTACATGTCACTGTTCCATTTTCCCAGCACCGTTTGTTGAAAAAATTGTATTTTATTATCTCCTTTGTCTTTAATTGAGTATAGATGTGTTGGTTTATTTCTGGACTCTTTATTCTGTTCCACTGACATGTATCAAATTTGTTGAGTCAGTATCATGCTTTTAGATTTCTGTAGCTTTGTTGTAGTCTAGTCAGGAAGGGTGATAACTCTAGGTTTATTCTTTTTTCTCGGGATTGCTTCATCAATTCATTCTTTTGTGATTCCATATGAATTTTAAGATTATTTTCCCTAGTTCTGTGAAAAACATACTGGATACTTTGATAGGGATTGCATTATATCTGGATATTCTTTAGGTTTTTTTTGACACTTTAATAACATAAATTCTTTCAATCCTTATCAAAATGCTCATGACATTCATAGAACTAGAACAAATAATTCTAAAATTTATGTGGAACTAAAAAGATAAAGAAGCTGAATATCATTCAGCCACGAGAAAGAATTAATATCTTACCACTTACAAAAAATGAGTGAATTTTAGGGCATTAAGGTAAGTGAAATATGTCAGAGAGAAAAAGATACTACATGATCTCACTATTTGGTCAAATGAAAAAAAAAAAAAAAAAAGCCCAAGCATATGGAGTTACAGAACAGATTGTTGCCTGAGCCGGGATGTAGAGACTAAGCAAACACGGATGAATTTTGTCAAAAAAGTACAAATTTCAGTTATAAAATGAATAAGTCATGGGGATATAATGTACAACATGGGACTATAATTAATATAATGGCACCTTATACTTTAATGTAGCCAGGAGAGGGAATCTTGCAAATTCTCATCATGAGAAAAAAATATAACCATGTATGGTAATGACTGCTAACTTGATTTATTGTAGTGATTCAGTTCAGTTCAGTTCAGTCGCTCAGTCGTGTCTGACTCTTTGTGACCCCGTGAATCACAGCACACCAGGCCTCCCTGTCCATCACCAAGTCCCGGAGTTTACCCAAACTCATGTCCATCGAGTCAATATGCCATCCAGCCATCTCATCCTCTGTCATCCCCTTTTCCTCCTGCCCCCAATCCTTCCCAGCATCAGGGTCTTTTCTAATGAGTCAACTCTTCACATGAGGTGGCCAAAGTACTGGAGTTTCAGCTTCAGTATCAGTCCTTCCAATGAACACCTAGGACTGATCTCCTTTAGGATGGACTGGTTGGATCTCCTTGCAGTCCAAGGGACTCTCAAGAGTCTACTCCAACACCACAGTTCAAAAGCATCAATTCTTTGGCTCTCAGCTTTCTTCACAGTCCAGCTCTCACATCCATACATGACCACTGGGAAAACCATCGCCTTGACTAGGAGACAAATAAAATAGAGAGAAAAACAATATAAAAAATCAACAAAGGTTCTTTGCAAAGATCCACAAGAATGACAAAACTTTAAATACATTGCTAAGAAAAAAGGCAGAAGATTCAACTACTCAGAATAAGAAATGAATGCTGTGAGCATTACTGCTAAAATAATAGAAACAAAGAATTCAAAGAGAACACTATATACAATTGCACATCAGCAGATTAGATAATCCAGACAAAAGGAACAAATTACTAAAATGTTCCATCCAAGACTGAATCAAGAAGAAATAGAAAATCTGAATAGACCTATAATTAGTAAGACGATTGAATCAGTGTTCCAAAAATTCCAATAAACACCAGCCTTGTGCCACATAGTTTCACTGTTGCATTCTACTAACCATAAAAATTAGTTAATAATCATCATTCTCAAATGCTTCTCAAAACTCGAAGAGAAAAGACTTTCTCTAACTCATTCCATGAGGCCAGTATTACGCTTCTACCAAAGTCAGAAGAAAACAATACAAAAAAATAGAAAAATAGATGGATATACTCGTGAATAATAATAGAAATATCTTCAGCACATAGTAGCTAGCTGAATGCAAGAGCACATTGAATGGATTGTGAAAAATAACCAAGTGAGATTTATTCCTGGAATCTAAAGATGGTCACATTGATTACATTCTCTACACATGGACATCACCAGATGGCCGACACTGAAATCAGATTGATTATATTCTTTGCAGCCAAAGATGGAGAAGCTCTATGCAGTCAGCAAAAACAAGACCAGGAGCTGACTGTGGCTGGGATCATGAACTCCTTATTGCCAAATTCAGATTGAAATTAAAGAAAGTGGAGAAAACCACTAGACCATTCAGGTATGACCTAAATCAAATCCCTTATGACTATACAGTGGAAGTGAAAAATAGATTTAAGGGACTAGATCTGATAGACAGAGTGCCTGATGAACTATGGATGTAAGTTCATGACATTGTACAGGAGACAGGAATCAAGACCATCCTCAAGAAAAAGAAATGCAAAAAAGCAAAATGGCTGTCTGAGGAAACCTTACAAATAGCTGTGAAAAGATGGGAACCAGAAAGCAAAGGAGAAAAGGAAAGATACACCCATTTGAATGCAGAGTTCCAAAGAATAGCAAGGAAAAATAAGAAAGCCTTTTGCAGCAATCAATGCAAAGAAATAGAGGAAAACAATTGAATGAGAAAGACTAGAGATCTCTTGAAGAAAATTAGAGATACCAAGGGAACATTTCATGCAAATGGGCTAAATAAAGAACAGAAATGTTAGGAACCTAACAGAAGCAGAAGATATTAAGAAGAGGTAGCAAGAATACACAGAAGAACTGTACAAAAATGATCTTCATGACCCAGATAATCATGATGCTGTGATCACTCACGTAGAGCCAGACATCATGGAATGTGAAGTCAAGTGAGCCTTAAGAAGCATCACTACGAACAAAACTAGTGGAGGTGATGGAATTCCAGTTGAGATATTTCAAATCCTGAAATATGACGCTGTGAAAGTGCTGCACTCAATATGCCAGCAAATATGGAAAACTCATCAGTGGCCACAGGACTAGAAAAAGTCAGTTTTCATTTCAATCCCAGAGAAAGGCAATGCCAAAGAATGCTCAAACTACCACACAATTGCACTCATCTCACACACTAGTAAAGTAATGCTTAAAATTCTCCAAGCCAGGCTTCAGCAATACATGAACTGTGAGCTTCCAGATGTTCAAGCTGGTTTTAGAAAAGGCAGAGGAACCAGACCAACTGCCAACATCACTGGATCATCAAAAAAGCAAGAGAGTTTCAGGAAAAAAACATCTTTTTCTGCTTTATTGATTATGCCAAAGCCTTTGACTGTGTGGATCACAATAAACTGTGGAAAATTCTGAAAGAGATGGAAATACCAGACCACCTGACCTGCCTCTTGAGAAATCTGTACACAGGTCAGGAAGCAACAGTTAGAACTAGACATGGAACAACTGACTGGTTCCAAATCAGGAAAGGAGTACCTCAAGACTGTATATTGTCACCATGCTTACTTCACTTATGTGCAGAGTACATTATGAGAAACGCTGGGCTGGAGGAAGCACAAGTTGGAATCAAGATTGCTAGGAGAAATATCAATAACCTCAGATATGCAGATGACACCACCCTTATGGCAGAAAGTGAAGAAGAACTAAAGAGCTTCTTGATGAAAATAAAAGAGGAGAGTGAAAAAGTTGGCTTGAAGCTCAACATTCAGAAAACAAAGATCATGACATCCGGTCCCATCAGTTCATGGCAAATAGATGGGAAACTGGAAACAGTGGCAGACTTTAATTTTGGGGGCTCCAAAATCACTGCAGATGGTGACTGCAGCCATGAAATTAAAAGACGCTTACTCCTTGGAAGGAAAGTTATGATCAACCTAGACAGCATATTAAAAAACAGATATCACTTTGTCAACAAAGGTCCATCTACTCAAGGCTATGGTTTTTCCAGTAGTCATGTATGGAAGTGCGAGTTGGACTACAAAGAAAGCTGAGCACCAAAGAATTGATGCTTTTGAACTGTGGTGTTGGAGAAGACTCTTGAGAGCTCCTTGGACTGCAAGGAGATCCAAACAGTCCATCCTAAAGGAATTCAGTCCTGAATATTCATTGGAAGGACCGATGCTGAAACTGAAACTCCAATACTTTGGCCACCTGATGCAAAGAGCTGACTCAGTGGAAAAGACCCTGATGCTGGGAAAGATTGAAGGCTGGAGGAGAGGACAACAGAGCATGAGATGGTTGGATGGTATCACCAACTCAATGAACATGGGTTTGAGTAAACTCTGGGAGTTGGTGATGGACAGGGAAGCCCGGCGTGCTGCAGTCCATGGGGTCGCAAAGAGTCAGACATGACTGAGAGACTGAAGTGAACTGAAAGATGGTCCAAATTATGGAAGAAATAAATGTAATAGCTAAGAGTAAAACACTGATGCTCTTTCAGAGAATGATGCCTGCTTTTGCCATTTTTACTCAACATAGTGCAGGAGGACCCTGCTAGAGAAAATAGGCAAGAAAGAAGATATGAAAAAAATCTATATTAAAAAAGAAGCAAAAAATCATCCCTCTTCACAGATGAAATGGTGTAATGTGTAGAAACCCTCAGATTACACACAGACAGACAGAGACACACAAGAACCAATGCACATATTTTGACTCACTAGGGAAATTCAGCAGTTTCACAATAAAAAATCAACACACCTAAGTTATTGTGCTTCTATATGCTCATGAAGAACAGTTCAAAAAAGAATAAAAATTCTTGGCGATAAACTCAAGTAGTGAGGCAAAACTATACTATCATTCAATGTGGAAGGGACAGATTTTTTCAACAAATTACATTGAGTAAAGTGAAAAATCAAGGTAAGATAGGTATTTTTAATTTATCAGATCAGATCAGTTGCTCAGTTGTGTCCGACTCTTTGCGACCCCATGAATCACAGCACGCCAGGCCTCCCTGTCCATCACCAACTCCTGGAGTTCACTGAGACTAACGTCCATTGAGTCAGTGATGCCATCAAGCCATCTCATCTTCTGTCATCCCCTTCTCCTCTTGTCCCCGATCCCTCCCAGCATCAGTCTTTCCCAATGACTCAACTCTTCGCATGAGGTGGCCAAAGTACTGGAGTTTCAGCTTTAGCATCATTCCTTCCAAAGAAATCCCAGGGCTGATCTCCTTTAGAATGGACTGGTTGGATCTCCTTGCAGTCCAAGGGACTCTCAAGAGTCTTCTCCAACACCACAGTTCAAAAGCATCAATTCTTTGGCGCTCAGCTTTCTTCACAGTCCACCTCTCACATCCATACATGACCACTAGAAACACCATAGCCTTGACTAGGCGAACCTTTGTTGGCAAAGTAATATCTCTGCTTTTGAATATGCTCTCTAGGTTGGTCATAACTTTCCTTCCAAGGAGTAAGCGTCTTTTAATTTCATGGCTGCAGTCACCATCTGCAGTGATTTTGGAGCCCAGAAAAAGAAAGTCTGACACTATTTCCACTGATTCTCCATCTATTTCCCATGAAGTGATGGGACTAGATGCCAAGATCTTCATTTTCTGAATGTTGAGCTTTAAGCCAACTTTTTAACTCTCCACTTTCACTTTCATCAAGAGGCTTTTTAGCCCTTCTTCACTTTCTGCCATAAGGTTGGTGTCATCTGCATATCTGAGGTTATTGATATTTCTCCCAGCAATCTTGATTCCAACTTGTGTTTCTTCCAGTCCAGCGTTTCTCATGATGTACTCTGCACATAAGTTAAATAAACAAGGTGACAATATACAGCCTTGATGTACTCCTTTGAGATTCAAAACAGAGTCCTTTCCTTGGGATAAGAACAATCCATGGGATGATCAGTCCTTTCATTTTGGCCAATGAAAGGGCAGTGTTTTGTTTTCTCTGGGATAGACATTCATCCTGGATACAGATATCCATTTCCTGCATGCGATGCTTCTAGGTGTATTATCAATCGTCATGGTGTCCCACACACACTGCACAGGAAATGAAGTGTGACAGTGAGCAACTGCTCACGAAATTCACTGGTCCTTCCCTTTTCCAATCATCCTGAAGCAGGTGGCCCAGCACAACAGTAGAATGGGGTTTTGAGGACAGAGAGTCTGTGTCCCCTGGGTGGAGATTCCTTGTAGAAATGGTGCACTGATCTTTGGGGAGGTGCAAAATTTCTAAATCATCATCTTTTATAAGGCCCTGATTTCTCCCATAACCAGGACTCAAGGGTCCAGGACACAAACAACAAGTTTGTCCCATTACAGACCTGGTTACCTTCTTTGTGACCAAGTATTATTTGTCCCTATTCTCTCCACATTCTGACCTCCATAAAGTCAGGAAATCTAGTTCACTTTTGTCCTGTTGTACCCTAGCAGCTAGCATATTGCCTGCTCTGTGTAAAAATCAAAGTTCTAATGAATGGGTAAACCAAATGTGGTACATCCACACAGTGGAATGTTTCCAGGCTTTCAAAGAAGGACATTCAGATACATGCCACAATAAAGATGAACCTTAAGAATATTATACTAAATGAAATAGGCTAGTCACAAAAAAACAAATACAGATAACTTCATTTATATGGCCTACCCAGAAGAGTCAAGTATTTAGAGACAGAAAGCAGAATGGAGGCTTCCAGCATTTGGGGAATTTTATGGAAATAGAGAACTGTTGTTTAATGGACATAGAATTTCAGTTCTGCACATTCTCAAGATTGGTTACACAACAATGTGAATATATTTAACACTACCGGATGTACACTTAAAAATAATTAGCCTCCAAAAAAATAAATAAATAAAAATATTTCCAATTATAAGTTTTATTTGACCTATATTTTACCACAATTTAAAACTCGACTTCCCCCAAGACTCTCCTTGATGTAGACCTGCTGATTGTCTGGAATCTCATCTACTCTTTCTCTTGCCCTCTCTTGGCTCAGCCACACTAGCTTTCTCACTGCTAATTGAACATGTCAAGCTCATTCCCATGCCAGGATCTTTGCCCATGCTGTTCACTCTGTCTAGAATAATTTTCATGCCCAAATCCTTCTTGCCAAACTAGAACACAACGCAGATGTCACCTGCACAGAGAGGTACCCAGACCTCTGGGTAAAGCTGCTTTTCCCATGTCTCTTTATTGATGCTCTTACTGCTTCTGAAATCACTTTATTTAAACATTTATTCTCCTGTAAGGTGTCTGTTGTCGATGCTAGATGAGGGTAGCGGCACTGCCTGTCTTGTCACTGTGATTCCTACTACCTGCCTCTGGGGCTAAACCTCAGTGTCAATTGAATGGAAATATAAATGGAAAAGTGCTTCACAAATAAAAACAGTTCACAAACTGAATCGGAGAAGTGAAACTCAGTGGGTACAGACTTTCTGCTCAGGGTGATGAAAAGTTTTGGAACTGGTGATGAGGGGGCTTCCCAGGTGGCTATAGTGGTAAAGAACCCATGTGCCAGTGCAGGAGATGTAAGAGACCAGCTTCGATCTCTGACTTTGGAAGATCCCCTGGAGGAGAGCACGACAACCTACTTTAGTACTCTTGCCTGGAGAATCCCGTGGGCAGAGGAGCCAGATGCCATGACTTTAGTTTTTTCAATATTGATCTTTTTTTTTCTTTTGTAATCTGACGTTTCTTTATTTTATTTATTTATTTATTTTTTTGCAGGGGAAAATGGACAAAGGAAAGGATCAATGAGGGTGGGAGGGAAATGGGAAGAAAGAAGGGGAGTGATGGTGGGGAGGAGTATATGTAAGTTCTTAACCAATGGCTTTCTGTTTTTAATCACAAAGAACACTTTTAAAAAATCATGTTGATTTCATCCTATATTAGGAGGTTTGTTCTCGAAATGAAAAGTTCAGGAAACAAAAAGTCCAGTTTGGGTGTCCTCATCTTAGACACATCTTGGTATTTTGTATTGGTAGGTCTATCTTTACCACAATATATTATTTAGGACAGGATCACATTTGTCACCTCTTCCTCCCTACTACCCAAAGTGGTACCAAACCCATAAAATAGTCAATAAACCTTTACAGAGTGAACAAATAAGTCTTTTTTTTTTTTTTAATTCTCCTGAGTGAACTGAATTTTTTGAGGCTCATAAGTGAATATGTTTTGCTCTTTACTTTGTCTATTACAGCCAGATTATATGAGTGGGGTATTAAAGTCTCCCACTATTATTGTATTGCTGCATATTTCTTCTATCATATTAATTAATGTTTGTCTTAGATATATCAATGCTCCAATGTTGGGTGCATATATATTTATAATTGTTATAACTTCTTTTTGGATTGTTCCTTTAAGTTGTTATGTGTAACCTTCATTGTCTCCTTTTCAGGATCTTTAAAGTCAATTTTATCTGATATAAGTATTGCTACTCCTGTTTTCTTATGGTCCATATTTGCATAGAAAATCTTTTTACAGGCCTTCATTTTCAGTCAGTATATATCCCATATTTTAAGGTGGTTCTCTTGTAGACAACATATATAGGGGTCTAGTTTTTGTATCCATTTGACCCATTTTAGTCTTTTGGTTGTCTCTTGTAGACAAGGTATGTAGGGGTCTTGTTTTTGCATCAATTCGGCCAGTCTTTGTCTGTTGATTAGGGCATTCGGCACATAAACGTTTAAAGCAATTATTGATAAATAAGATTTACTTTATTGTTTTGGGTTCGAATTTATACACCCTTTTAGTGATTCCTATCTAGAGAATGTCCTTTAGTTTTTGTTGGAGAAATGCTTTAGTGGTGCAAAATTCTCTCAACTTTTGCTTATCTGTGAAGGTTTTGATTTCTCCTTCATATTGGAATGAGATCCTTGCTGGATACAATAATCTAGGCTGTAAGTTGTTTTCTTTCATCACTTTAATTACGTCTTGCCATTCCCTCCTGGCTTGGAGAGTTTCTATTGAAAGATCAGCTGTTATCCTTATGGGAATTCCCTTGTGAGTTATTTGATGTTTTTCCCTAGCTGCTTTTAATATTTGTTCTTTATATTTAATCTTTGTTAACTTGATTAATATGTGTCTTGGGGTGTTTCGCCTTGGGTTTATCCTGTTAGGGACTCTCTGGATTTCTTGAACTTGAGTGGTAATTTCCTTCTCCATTTTAGGGAAGTTTTCAACTATTATCTCCTCAAGTATTTCCTCATGATCTTTCTTTTTATCCTCTTCTTCTGCAACTCCTATGATTCGAATGTTGTAGTGTTTGATGTTATCCTGGAGGTTTCTGAAATTATCCTCATTTCTTTTGATGCGTTTTTCTTTTTTTCTCGTCTGATTCATTTATTTCTAGGATTCTATCTTCTAATTCACTAATCCTATCTTCTGCCTCTGTTATTCTACTATTTGTTACCTCCAGGGTGTTTTGGATCTCATTTATTGCATTATTCATTATGTGTTGACTCTTTTTTATTTCTTCTAGGTCCTTGTTAAACCTTTCTCGCATCTTCTCAATCCTTGTCTCCAGACTCTAACTGTGATTCCATTTTGATTTCGAGATTTTGAATTAATTTCGCTATCATTATTTGGAATTCTTTATCAGGTAGATTCCCTATCTCTTCCTCTTTGGTTTGGTTTGGTGGGCATCTCTCCTGTTCCTTTAGCTGTTGGGTATTCTTTTGTCTCTTCATTTTGTTAAAATTACCAAGTTTAGAGTGTCCTTACTATATTCTGGTAGTTTGTTGAATTGTCTTTATTGAGGCGGTTTACAGGTCTTTTCAATATCTGATCTCTGCCCTGTTACAGAGGGGGCAGAGATGAACACCCAAATCTAAACCGGCCAGGTTCAGGCACTCGGATAATCCTCAGAAGCACAGACTTGGTTGAGTCTGCGTTTTATGCCCTTTCCAGATCTGAGTAGCACAGGTGATGAAATGTTCAGCGAGCGCAGCTGCTGCGACTTATCGCCTCTCCGCCGCTCAGTTTTCTGGGTATACAAACGGCGCACTTTCTCAGGCAGATGTTGACCATCCAGAGCCCCAAGAAGCGTGAGTCAGCACAGAAACCTACTCACAGTTCCGTTAGACAGTGTCTCTCTAGGGCTGTAATTGCCCGCCTCCGGCCCTGGCTGCCTGTCACCGGATGGGACGGCCTGCAGCCGGCCAACTCTGTGCAGCCCTTTGTTCCGTAGGTAGTCCTGGTGGTGTCTTAAGTTAGGGCTGGCTTTTGATGTAGTAGATAACCGACAGTCTGGTTATTTCGCTCAGATAGCGCCCGAGATAGCCAGGCCAAATCCTTTCTCAAAGCGATGCAGGCCTTGCCGCTCCTCCTAGCCCAGCCCCCACTTGCCAATAGCAAATGCTGGTGTCCGAGCCACTTCTCCGCAAAAGGAGTTACCGCAGGGCTTGTTTTCTCGTTTTGAAGACAATGAGTTGTCTTTCTAAGTGCCTGATGTCCTCTGCTGGCATTCAGAAGTTGTTTTATAGAATTTATTCAACATTCAAATGTTCTTTTAATGGGTTTGTGGAGGAGAAAGTATTCTCCCCGTCTTACTCGTCCGCCATCTTAGCTCCTCCTCTAATATTGATCTTTAAGCTGACTTTTTCACTCTTTTTATTTTTTTATTGAATGATAATTGCTTTACAGAATTTTTGTTTTCTCTCAAACCTCAACATGAATCAGCCATAGGTATACATATATCCCCTCCCTTTTGAACCTCCCTTCCATCTCCCTCCCCCTCCCACCCCTCTAGGTTGATACAGAGCCCCTGTTTGAGTTTCCTGAGCCACACAGCAAATTCCCATTGGCTATGTATTTTACATATTGTAATGTAAGTTTCCGTGTTACTCTTTCCATACATCTCACCCTTCCTCCCCTCTTCCCATGTCCCTAAATCTATTCTCTATGCCTGTTTCTCCATTGCTGCTCTGTAAATAAGTTCTTCAATACCATTCTTCAAGATTTCATATATATGTGTTAGAAAACAATATTTATCTTTCTCTTTCTGACACATTTCACTCTGTATAATAGGTTCTAGGTTCATCCACCACATCAGAACTGACTCAAATGTGTTCCTTTGTATGGCTGAGTAATATTCCTTTGCATTTATGTACCACAACTTATTTATCCATTCATCTGTCAATGGACATCTAGGTTACTTCCGTGTTCTAGCTATTGTAAATAGTGCTGCAATGAACATTAGGATACATGTGTCTTTTTCAATTTTGGTTTCCTCAGGGTATATGCCTGAGGAGTGGAATTGCTGGATCATATGGTGGTCTTATTCCTAACTTTTTAAGGAATCTCCATACCATTTTCCACATTGACTGTATCAATTTACATTCCCCAAAATAGTGCAAGAGTGTTCCCTTTCCTCCCCAACCTCTTCATCATTTATTGTTTGTAGACTTTTTGATGATGGCCATTCTGACTTAACTTATATGCAGAGTACATCATGAGAAATGCTGGGCTGGATGAAGCACAAGCCAGAATCAAGGTTTCCGGGAGAAATATCAATAACCTCAGATATGCAGATAACACCACCTTTATGGCAGAAAGCAAAGAAGAACTAAAGAGCCTCTTGATGAAAGTAAAAGAGGAGAATTAAAAAGTTGGCTTAAAGCTCAACATTCAGAAAACTAAGATCAAAGCATCTGGTCCCATCACTTCATGGCAAATAGCTGGGGAAACAGTGACAGACTTTATTTTTTGGGCTCCAAAATCACTTCAGATGGTGACTTCAGCCATGAAATTAAAAGACATTTGCTCCTTGGAAGTTATGACCAACCTAGACAGCATATTAAAAAGCAGAGACATTACTTTGCCAACAAAGGTCTGTCTAGTCAAGGCTATGGTTTTTACAGTAGTCATGTATGGAAGTGGGAGTTGGACTATAAAGAAAGCTGAATGCCGAAGAATTGATGCTTTTGAACTGTAGTGTTGGAGAAGACTCTTGATAGTCCCTTGGACTGTAAGAATATCCAACCAGTCCATTCTAAAGGAAATCAGTCCTGAATATTTGTTGAAAGGACTATGTTGAAGCTGAAACTCCAATACTTTGGCCACTTGATGCAAAAAAACCGACTCATTTGAAAAGACCCTGATGCTAGGAAATACTGAAGGCGGGAGAAGAAGGGGATGACAGAAGATGAGATAGTTGGATGGCAACACCGACTCAATGGACATGAGTTTGAGTAAAGTCTGGGAATTGGTGATAGGGGGGCCTGGCATGCTGCAGTCCAAGGTGCTGAAGAGGCGGACACAACTGAGCAACTGAACTGACTGAGACCTGTGTTGGTATTAAAATCACTCACAACAGTTTTGTTGGAGAAGGCAATGGCACCCCACACTAGTACTTTTGCCTAGAAAATCCCATGGATGGAGGAGCTTGGTAGGCTGCAGTCCATGGGGTCGCTAGAGTCAGACACGACTGAGCGACTTCCCTTTCACTTTTCACTTTCATGCATTGGAGAAGGAAATGGCAACCCACTCCAGTGTTCTTGCCTGGAGAATCCCAGGGACGGGGAAGCCTGGTGGACTGCCATCCATGGGGTCACAGAGTCAGACACAACTGAAGCGACAGCAGCAGCAGCAGCATGGATTTTGGAAAGTTGTGCTCTAATTTTTATTCTTTTGACTATTTCCTGATTTCCTCTTTGATTTCTTCATTTACCCATTAGTTTGGATTTTTGTGGTGTTACTTAGTAACATGGTCCTTTTTAAGTTATGTTTGTGTTTTTCTCATTTTATTTCCTATAATTGGTTTCTAGTTTCATAGCTTTGTGCTCCAAAAATGCAAAAGCAATTTCCATACTTTTAAATTTGAGGCTTGTTTATTGGGCTATCATGTGATCTACCCTGGAGTATATACTCCATGTGCACTATAAAAATGTGTGTTGTGTTGTTTTTCTGAATTGAATCTCCTGTATGTACTTATTAAGTGAAAGTGAAGTAGCTCAGTCGTGTCTGACTCTTTGCGACCCCATGGACTATAGCCTACCAGGCTTCTCCGTCCCTGGGATTCTCCAGGCAAGAATGCTGGAGTGGGTTGCCATTTCCTTCTCCAGGAGATCTTTCCGACCCAGGGATTGAACCCGGGTCTCCCGCAATGTAGGCAGACGCTTTACCATCTGAGCCATCAGGGAAGTCCTGGATGTATTAAGTACAACTATTCTAAAGTGTCATTCAAGACCACTGTTGATTTTCTGTCTAGATGATAAGTTCATTGATGTAAATGGGATGTTAACATTTCCTGTTGTTCTTGTATTATTGTCAATATCTCCCTTTATATATCAATATTTGCTTTATCCTTTAGTTTCTCTTACCTTAGGCATATATATACTAGCAAATATATATATATTAGTATATACTCTTCTTGTGTTGATTCCTTTCATATTATATAATACAATTCTTTGTCTCATGTAATAAAGATAAATTTGTTTTAAAGTCTATTTTGTCTGATATGAATACTGCAACCCCTCTTTCTTATAATGTTCATATGCATAAAATATCTTCATTCCTTTACATTTATTCTTTGTGAAAAATTTAGCTCTGAAGTTAGTCTCTTATATAAAGCATATATGTGTGTGCTCAGTCACTCACGTCTAACTCTTTGCAACCCCATGGACTTTTTAGCCCACCAAGCTTTTTTGTCCATGGAATTTTTCTGATAAGAATACTGGAGCAGGTTGCCATTTCCTTTTCCAGTTGATTTTCCCAACCCAGGGATCTGAGCCACATCTCTTACATTTCCTGCATTGGCAGGTGGATAATTTACCACTGCACCACTTGAGAAGCCCCAGCATTTATATGGGTTTTGTTTGCTTATCCTCTCAGCCACCCTATGTCTCTTTATTGAATCATTTACTCCATTGGCACTTAAAGAAATTATTGATATATATGTAATTTTGAAAATTTTATTACTCATTTTCCAGTTTTTTTGGATAATATATGTCATTTGAGAAAAATTATTTTTTAGTAATCCATGTTGTACCAATTAATCAAAATTTCCAAGTCTTTCTTCTCTAAGGCTGGGAACAACTTTGTGAATGTAGGAAAATACATAAATGAAAATGGAAAAGTAGGGAAATGGACAAAAGAAAATGAACAGAAAAAAAAAATTCATTAGAGAGGAAAACTTCAGCAGGTGAGTATACAAATTGTCTAAAGTGTTGAAGTCAAAGAAATGGAAATTTTAAGAAATTAACAGAAGGAGCAAATTCAACATTCAGAATCTGATCAAAGAACAGGAATTTCTTGTTTTAAGGTTTTGAGTCCTTCTTCAAGGACACTTCTTCAGACTCAGAATGATTTTCCTTTTCTCAACTACCATCTGAATGAATCCTTTCAGAGCCCTCTTTATGTCCTTATTTCTCAGACTATAGATGAAGGGGTTCAGCATGGGTGTGACCACAGTGTACATCACCGAGG
The DNA here is from genome assembly GCA_935064755.1 of Tragelaphus eurycerus. Taxonomy (NCBI): domain Eukaryota; kingdom Metazoa; phylum Chordata; class Mammalia; order Artiodactyla; family Bovidae; genus Tragelaphus; species Tragelaphus eurycerus. The sequence continues at coordinate 11,511,378 of CAKXYN010000080.1, read as the reverse complement.
CTGTTGCACTTGAATGTGAGCTGTGGGTAGCAGCAGAGCTAAGGTACACTCCTAGGCTTGAACAATAATATAAGAAGACAACTAAAAGGTGAGACACACAGGTGGAAAACGCTTTATATTTCCCCTGAGGTGATGAGATTCCACGTACGGAGAACACTATCTTAGAGTAAGAGTAAAGAATACCAGCCAGGGGGCCACCACCCAACAGCACTGCCGTAAAATACATAATTACATCATTAAGGAATGTGTCACAGCAGGCAAGTAGTACAACCTGTTTGATTTCACAGAAAAAGTGGGGGATTTCTAAGTCTGTGCAGAAAGACAGCTGTAACACCAGAAAGCTTTCTAACAAGGAAAGCAGGGTACTAATGATCCAGCACACCAGCACCAGCAGTCCACAAAGGCGGGGGTTCATGATGACTGTGTAGTGCAGGGGGTGGCAGATGGCCAAGAAGTGGTCATAGGCCATCACAGTCAAAAGAAAATCATCCAATGCTGCAAACTGTATGTAAAAATACATCTGGGTGATGCACCCTCCATAGGATATAACTTTGCTCTGAATCTGTATATTTATTAACATCTTTAGGATTGTTGTAGTAGTGAAACAGATGTCTACAAAGGATAAGTTGGAGATGAAGAAGTACATGGGAGTGTGAAGATGGGAGTCTAAACTGACAGCCAAGATGATGAGCAGATTTCCAAACAAAGTGATCAGATACATGGAGAGGAACATTCCAAATATGAATGACTGCAGTTCTGGTTCCACTGATAAACCCTGAAGAAGAAATCCTGAATTTTGTGTATCATTTCTTGGTACCATGTGCTGGTGTTGATGACTAGGAATAAAAAAACACATATATGAATTTACACAGATGGGTATTATTCATTTGAAATGCTACAATGTATAAAGTAAGTATATGTATATGAATGTTATATATATATATATATATATATATATATATATATACACACACACACACACATGTATTGTCTGAATCCTCACATTTAAGGGATGTTCTGTGACATTTCTGACTAGGAATTCTGTGAAAGAGAGAGGAAATATATAGACTTGGGTGTGAAAAAATATCTAAAGTTCTCAGGTGATCCTAGAATATAATGTGGAGAAATTTTTCAGACTTTCTCCCAAGGAATCATGCATTAAAAGATTTTAATGAGAAATATTTTCATGCATTTGGGAAACATATGGTGAGTACTGGCCATTTTCTAGGTTTAAGATGCTGAGAAACAAAAGCCAAAAGATATAAGGACAGTGAAAATACATAAGAAAATAAGTATCATATATCATGTAACATAGTGACATGTGAAGAAAGAAAAACAAGTATAAAAACAATGGATGAGGGCTTATTTATTACTGAGAGCTCAGGAATATCTAAATATGATGAAGACAAAATTACAAAGTTGATAATAGTTATTAATATATAAGCATCTAAAATAGAGGAACTGACATGTATAGTGCAGTTATTGAGACCTAAATGGAGAAAAGTGACAGCAACACAATCATAGTAGAGGATTTTAACACCCTGCTAATCACAGTGAATAGATTATTAAAACCTAAAGTCAACAGGAAACAATAGCTTTATATGAAACATTGGATCTGAAGGACATGAGAGATTTTATTCAGAACGTTCCATCCAAATACACATTCTTCTCAGATGCAAATGGAAACTTTTCAAGAATAGACCATATGTTGGAAAACAGTACAAGTCTTAACAAATTTAGGCAACTGAAATTATATCAAGCATTTTCTGATCATGATGGTATGAAACTACAAATCAACTCTAAGGAAAAGCTGGAAAAATATATGCACATGAAACAACATGCTACTTAACTGCAATTAGAATATTACAAATCAAAGGAGTCATAATATTCATGCATACAAATGAAAATATGACATACTTAAATCTTTTTGATGAAACAAAAGTAGTAATAGGAAGGAATGTTACAGTAATTCCTACCTACCTCAAGAAATAAGGAAGATCTAAACAAGCTAACTTTACATCTAAAGGAAATAGAAAAAGAAGAACAAAGAGCCAAAAGTCAGTAAAAGAAAGAACATAATAAAAGTCAGAGCAGCAATACATGAAATGAAAATGATTAAGATATTGGGGAGAAATCAATGGTTTGGTTCGATCAAGCTGGTTCTTTGAAAAGATAAACAAAGATAGACAAAACTTTACTAGATTCATTAAGAGGAAAGGAAAAAAGAGTCTCTGATTAGTGAGATCAGAAATAGGGACTTCCCTAGTGGTCCAGTGCTAGAGACTTTGTTCCTGTGCAGAGGGTATGGGTTCAATGCTTCATCATGGAACTAAGATCCCATATGCCTTGTGGCCAAAAAAAACAAAACATAAAAACAGAAGCAATATTGTAACAAATCCAATAAAGACTTTAAAAACAGTCCACATCAAAAAATCAGAAATAAAAGAATAGAAATAGCAATATACACAATAGAAGTACAAAGGATTATGAGACTATTATGAACAACTATAAGCCAACAAACTGGGCAAACTAGAAAAAATAAAATCTTAGACTCACACAACTATAGACTGAAGTTATACAAAATCTGAATAAACCAATTATTAGTACAGGTATTAAAGCAGTAATAAAAAAGCTCCTTAAAATGAAAGGTTTCAGATGACAATTTCAAGGGTGAATTCTACAAAACATTCAAAGATTTAATACTTATCCTCCCTTAATTCTTCCCAAAAAATTAAAGGAGAGAAGACCATCCTTACTAATTTTATGAAGCCAAATTTACCCTTATGCAAAACCAGGCCATGACAACAAGGAAAATAAGAAAATTATAGTCCACTATGTCTGATAAATGTAGTGCCAAAAGTCTCAACAAATATTAGTAACTGAATACAACAATACCTTAAAAGGACCACACACCATATCAAGTGAGGTTTGTTCCTGGGATGCAAGGATAGTATAACATCTGAAAGGTAATCAACATGAAAAACCATGAGAAATTAATGAAAAACAAATACTATATGATCAACTCAACAGATGCAGAAAAGATGATGATGTTGAAAGGGTGTTTAAACATTCAATACCCTTTTATGATTAAAAAAAACTCTCAATAAAGTGAATATAGAAGGAATGTACCTCAGCATAATCAAAGTCATCTATGACAAACCCCCTGATAACATCAGAATCAATGCTGAAATACTAAATGCTAGTTCCCTAAGGTCAGGAATGTGACAAAAATGCCCACTCTCCCCATCTTTATTCAGGATAGTCTTGGAGTCCTAATCAGAGTACTCAATCAATAAACTAAATAAAAGTGGAATTAGGAAGGAAAAAGTAAAACTATCACTATTTGCAGATAACATGATTATATCTGTAGAAAACCCTGAAACCATTAGAAATAATAAATATGGTGAAGTTAGAGGGTATAATATCACCATATAAAATTTTGTTTCTATACACTAACTGTGACCTAAAAGAAAAATAAATTAAGAATACCATCCTATTTAAAATTGCAACAAAATGTTATTTTAAAAAAATCAACTCAGAATAGATTACATTATTGAATATTAGACCTGAGAAACCATAAAACTTCTGGAAGAAAACACAGACTATCAGCTCAGGTCCATTAGAATGGCTGTTACAAAAAAAAAAAAAAAAACAAGAAATAACAAGTATTGAAGAGAATGGGGAGAAAAGGGAAACTTCATACACCATTGGTGGGAGTGTAAAGTGGTGGTACCACTATAAAAAATAGTATGGAGGTTTCTCAAATTTTAAAAATAAAACTACCACATCATCTAGCAATTCTACTTCTGGATATTTATGCCCCTCCCCCCCCCAAAAAAAAAAAAACCCTCAAACACTAATTTGAAAAGATACATGCACGCAAATATTAACTACAGCATTATTTACAATAGCCAAGATATGGAAGCAACCTGAGTGTGTATTGACAATGAATGGATAAAGAAGATGTGGTATGTATCTACAATGGAATATTGCTTGGCTAAAATAAAAGAACTATTGACATTTTTTCACAAAGGTCCATCTAGACCTCGAGGGTATGATGGAAGGGAATAAGTCAGAGGCAAAAAGACAGACATTACATGATTTCAGTCATGTGTGGTATATGAGAAAGGAAAAAAAAAACATTAAATAAATGAACAAACTAATTCACATAAAAAGAAACACTTAGATATAGAGAACAGAATAGTTCCCAGAGGAGAGAGGAGGGGGAGGTAAAATGGATCCAAAATCACTGCAGATGGTGACTGCAGCCATGAAATTAAAAGACGCTTGCTCCTTGGAAGGAAGGTTATGACCAACCTAGATAGCATATTCAAGAGCAGAGACATCACTTTGCCAACAAAGGTTCGCCTAGTCAAGGCTATGGTCTTTCCTGTGGTCATGTATGGATGTGAGAGCTGGACTGTGAAGAAGGCTGAGCACCGAAGAATTGATGCTTTAGAACTGTGGTGTTGGAGAAGACTCTTGAGAGTCCCTTGGACTGCAAGGAGATCCAACCGGTCCATTCTGAAGGAGATCAGACCTGGGATTTCTTTGGAAGGAATGATGCTCAAGCTGAAACTGATCTGATCTGATCTGATCTGATGTGGTGATAGTTGGAAACTAATATTTTGGTAGTGAATATAGTGTCAGATCAGATCAGTCGCTCAGTCGTGTCCGACTCTTTGCGACCCCATGAACCGCAGCACGCCAGGCCTCCCTGTCCATCACCAGCTCCCGGAGGTCACTCAGACTCGCATCCATCGAGTCAGTGATGCCATCCAGCCATCTCATCCTCTGTCGTCCCCTTCTCCTCCTGCCCTCAATCCCTCCCAGCATCAGAGTCTTCTCCAATGAGTCAACTCTTCGCATGAGGTGGCCAAAATACTGGAGTTTCAGCTTTAGCATCATTCCTTCTAAAGAAATTCCAGGATTGATCTCCTTCAGAATGGACTGGTTGGATCTTCTTGCAGTCCAAGGGACTCTCAAGAGTCTTCTCCAACACCACAGTTCAAAAGCATCAATTCTTCGGCGCTCAGCCTTCTTCACAGTCCAGCTCTCACATCCATACATGACCACAGGAAAGACCATAGCCTTGACTAGGCGAACCTTTGTTGGTAAAGTAATGTCTCTGCTTTTGAATATGCTATCTAGGTTGGTCATAACTTTCCTTCCAAGGAGTAAGCGTCTTTTAATTTCATGGCTGCAGTCACCATCTGCAGTGATTTTGGAGCCCAGAAAAACAAAGTCTGACACTGTTTCCACTGTTTCCCCATCTATTTCCCATGCAGTGATGGGACCAGATGCCATGATCTTCGTTTTCTGAATGTTGAGCTTTAAGCCAACTTTTTCACTCTCCACTTTCACTTTCATCAAGAGGCTTTTTAGCCCCTCTTCACTTTCTGCCATAAGGGTGGTGTCATCTGCATATCTGAGGTTATTGATATTTCTCCCGGCAATCTTGATTCCAACTTGTGTTTCTTCCAGTCCAGCATTTCTCATGATGTACTCTGCATATAAGTTAAATAAACATGGTGACAATATGCAGCCTTGACGTACTCCTTTTCCTATTTGGAACCAGTCTGTTGTTCCATGACCAGTTCTAACTGTTGCTTCCTGACCTGCATACAGATTTCTTAAGAGGCAGATCAGGTGGTCTGGTATTCCCATCTCTTTCAGAATTTTCCATAGTTTATTGTGATCCACACAGTCAAAGGCTTTGGCATAGTCAATAAAGCAGAAATAGATGTTTTTCTGGAACTCTCTTGCTTTTTCCATGATCCAGCGGATGTTGGCAATTTGATCTCTGGTTCCTCTGCCTTTTCGAAAACCAGCTTGAACGTCAGGAAGTTCACGGTTCACATATTGCTGAAGCCTGGCTTGGAGAATTTTGAGCATTACTTTACTAGCGTGTGAGATGAGTGCAATTGTTCGGTAGTTTGAGCACTCCTTGGCATTGCCTTTCTTTGGGATTGGGATGAAAACTGACCTTTTCCAATCTTGTGGCCACTGCTGAGTTTTCCAAATTTGCTGGCATATTGAGTGTAGCACTTTCACAGCATCATCATTCAGGATTTGGAATAGCTCCACTGGAATTCCATCACCTCCACTAGCTTTGTTTGTAGTGATGCTTTCTAAGGCCCATTTGACTTCACATTCCAAGATGTCTGGCTCTAGGTCAGTGATCACATCATCATGATTATCTGGGTCTTGAAGCTCTTTTTTGTACAGTTCTTCTGTGTATTCTTGCCACCTCTTCTTAATATCTTCTGCTTCTGTTAGATCCACACCATCTCTGTCCTTTATTGTGCCCATCTTTGCATGAAATGTTCCTTTGGTATCTCTGATTTTCTTGAAGAGATCCCTAGTCTTTCCCATTCTGTTGTTTTCCTCTATTTCTTTGCATTGATCAGTGAAGAAGGCTTTCTTATCTCTTCTTGTTATTCTTTGGAACTCTGCATTCAGATGTTTATATCTTTCCTTTTCTCCTTTGCTTTTCGCTTCTCTTCTTTTCACAGCTATTTGTAAGGCCTCCCCAGACAGCCATTTTGCTTTTTTGCATTTCTTTTCCATGGGGATGGTCTTGATCCCTGTCTCCTGTACAATGTCACGAACCTCATTCCATAGTTCATCAGGCACTCTATCTATCAGATCTAGGCCCTTAAATCTATTTCTCACTTCCACTGTATAATCATAAGGGATTTGATTTAGGTCATACCTGAATGGTCTAGTAGTTTTCTCTACTTTCTTCAATTTCAGTCTGAATTTGGCAATAAGGAGTTCATGGTCTGAGCCACAGTCAGCTCCTGGTCTTGTTTTTGCTGATTGTATAGAGCTTCTCCATCTTTGGCTGCAAAGAATATAATCGATCTGATTTCGGTGTTGACCATCTGGTGATGTCCATGTATAGAGTCTTCTCTTGTGTTGTTGGAAGAGGGTATTTGCTATGACCAGTGCATTTTCTTGGCAAAACTCTATTAGTCTTTGCCCTGCTTCATTCCGTATTCCAAGGCCAAATTTGCCTGTTACTCCAGGTGTTTCTTGACTTCCTACTTTTGCATTCCAGTCCCCTATAATGAAAAGGACATCTTTTTTGGGTGTTAGTTCTAAAAGGTCTTGTAGGTCTTTATAGAACCTTTCAACTTCAGCTTCTTCGGCGTTACTGGTTGGGGCATAGACTTGGATTACTGTGACATTGAATGGTTTGCCTTGGAAACGAACAGAAATCATTCTATCGTTTTTGAGATTGCATCCAATAGTACTGCATTTCGGACTCTTTTGTTGACCATGATGGCCACTCCATTTCTTCTGAGGGATTCCTGCCCACAGTAGTAGATATAATGGTCATCCGAGTTAAATTCACCCATTCCAGTCCATTTTAGTTCGCTAATTCCTAGAATGTCGACATTCACTCTTGCCATCTCTTGTTTGACCACTTCCAATTTGCCTTGACTCATGGACCTGACATTCCAGGTTCCTATGCAATATTGCTCTTTACAGCATCGGACTTTGCTTCTATCACCAGACACATCCACAGCTGGGTATTCTTTTTGTTTTGGCTCCATCCTTTCATTCTTTCTGGAGTTATTTCTCCACTGATCTCCAGTAGCATATTGTGCCCCTACTGACCTGGGGAGTTTCTCTTTCAGTATCCTATCATTTTGTCTTTTCATACTGTTCATGGGGTTCTCAAGGCAAGAATACTGAAGTGGTTTGCCATTCCCTTCTCCGGCGGACCACACCCTGTCATATCTCTCCATCATGACCCGCCCATCCCAAGTTGCCCCTCGGGCATGGCTTAATCTCATTGAGTTAGACAAGGGTGTGGTCCTTGTGTGATTAGACTGACTAGTTATCTGTGAGACTGGTTTTAGTGTATTTGCCCTCTGATGCCCTCTTTCAAGACCTACTGTCTTACTCGGGTTTCTCTTACCTTGGGCGTGGGGTATCTCATCCCGGCTGCTCCTGGCTGCTCCCGGCCAGCAAAGCACAGCCATCGCACCTTACCTTGGACGAGGGGGTCTCTCCTCACTGCCGCCCTTCCTGACCTCAGTCGTGGGGTAGCTCTTCTCGGCCGTGCTTAGTGCACTGGCCCTCACCGCCGTCCTTCCTCGGTCGTGGGGGTAGCTCCTCTCGGCCGCGCTCTTAGTGCGCGACGCAGCCGGCGGGGCGCTCTTAGTGCGCGACGCAGCCGGCGGGGCGCTCTTAAATGGCGCGCCGGTCGCGGGCAGGCGAGGGCGCTCTTAAATGGCGCGCCGGTCGCGGGCAGGCGAGGGCGCTCTTAAATGGCGCGCCGGTCGCGGGCAGGCGAGGGCGCTCTTAAATGGCGCGCCGGTCGCGGGCAGGCGAGGGCGCTCTTAAATGGCGCGCCGGTCGCGGGCAGGCGAGGGCGCTCTTAAATGGCGCGCCGGTCGCGGGCAGGCGAGGGCGCTCTTAAATGGCGCGCCGGTCGCGGGCAGGCGAGGGCGCTCTTAAATGGCGCGCCGGTCGCGGGCAGGCGAGGGCGCTCTTAAATGGCGCGCCGGTCGCGGGCAGGCGAGGGCGCTCTTAAATGGCGCGCCGGTCGCGGGCAGGCGAGGGCGCTCTTAAATGGCGCGCCGGTCGCGGGCAGGCGAGGGCGCTCTTAAATGGCGCGCCGGTCGCGGGCAGGCGAGGGCGCTCTTAAGAACTCAAAATACACTGTTGCATATGTAAAAACTACATAATGTTATAAACCAAGGTCACTTCAATTAAAAAAGAATGTAGAAATAGCATACAATTCCAATTGATAATTCTCTCAAGGACATGTCAACATGGAGATCTATCTATATTTATATGCCCATTTGATGTCTAGTATTTAAAGAAACATAAGAAAGATTCAAAAATGGAAAGTGAGAGAAGAGATCTACACATCAGAGATAAAAGAATGCTCAGGTAGTTTCTGAGAGATTATGATGAGAGGGACTTTTTTCTGGTTCTGGCAGCATTCCAAACCATACCTTCTAAATGCATAGAATACCTAATAAAAGGATGGGGAAAATTTATTTATTCTCCAGAGAAACAAGGAATATTTTATAATGTTACAACCTTTTACTGATTAAATATTCTGTTAGATAAATTCACTTAGGAAATAAATTATCAATTTACAACAGAAAATATACAAGGTAAAATAACCATTGAACATTTTAAAGATGAAAATATAAGAGATTTTTTAAATGGTATTATATGCAAATTTGGGGCATCAGAAAACTGAGCTTTGAATCCTGGATCTATCACATGCTAATTGCTTTTCCATGAGAAGCCAACTGAACCACTGTAAGTGTTAATATTTTCTTTTCTTTATTTATTTTTAAGCCTACAGCACCCAGTATTCCCAGGTGGTTTCCCATCATCCAAGTACTAACCAGTCCTAACCCTGCTTAGCTTCTGAGATCATAAGAGGTCAGGTACATTTTGTATGGTATTGCCATTGGCTAATAGTTTTCTTTCAAATAGTAAGCACAACAATATTTGACTCTCTATTAAACTTTTTACACTCTCTCAGGAAGCTTAACCATAAAAATGCTTCTGTGTATAACCTGACCCTGAACACTGCTATTTTGATTATGAGTATTAAATCTTTGAACAAGGAGTTTGGTGGTTTTGAGTTCACATACTTACCTAAATGATATATTAATGATCACATATGTAAAACACACTCGGTATGCTAACATTATAAAATAAAGTTCCATTAAAATATATATATATTTTTAAAATTCTCCAAGCCAGGCTTCAGCAATATGTGAACCATGAACTTCCTGATGTTCAAGCTGGTTTTAGAAAAGGCAGAGGAACCAGAGATCAAATTGCCAACATCCGCTGGATCATGGAAAAAGCAAGAGAGTTCCAGAAAAACATCTATTTCTGCTTTATTGACTATGCCAAAGCCTTTGACTGTGTGGATCACCAGAAACTGTGGAAAATTCTGAAAGAGATGGGAATACCAGACCACCTGATCTGCCTCTTGAGAAATCTGTATGCAGGTCAGGAAGCAACAGTTAGAACTGGTCATGGAAAAACAGACTGGTTCCAAATAGGAAAAGGAGTACGTCAAGGCTGCATATTGTCACCATGTTTATTTAACTTATATGCAGAGTACATCATGAGAAATGCTGGACTGGAAGAAACACAAGTTGGAATCAAGATTGCTGGGAGAAATATCAATAATCTCAGATATGCAGATGACACGACTCTTATGGCAGAAAGTGAAGAGGGGCTGAAAAGCCTCTTGATGAAAGTGAAAGTGGAGAGTGAAAAGGTTGGCTTGAAGCTCAACATTCAGAAAACAAAGATCATGGCATCTGGTCCCATCACTGCATGGGAAATAGATGGGGAAACAGTGGAAACAGTGTCAGACTTTGTTTTTCTGGGCTCCAAAATCACTGCAGATGGTGACTGCAGCCATGAAATTAAAAGACGCTTGCTCCTTGGAAGGAAAGTTATGACCAACCTAGATAGCATATTCAAAAGCAGAGACATCACTTTGCCAACAAAGGTTCGCCTAGTCAAGGCTATGGTCTTTCCTGTGGTCATGTATGGATGTGAGAGCTGGACTGTGAAGAAGGCTGAGCACCGAAGAATTGATGCTTTTGAACTGTGGTGTTGGAGAAGACTCTTGAGAGTCCCTTGGACTGCAAGAAGATCCAACCAGTCCATTCTGAAGGAGATCAATCCTGGAATTTCTTTGGAAGGAATGATGCTAAAGCTGAAACTCCAGTATTTTGGCCACCTCATGCGAAGAGTTGACTCATTGGAGAAGACTCTGATGCTGGGAGGGATTGAGGGCAGGAGGAGAAGGGGACGACAGAGGATGAGATGGCTGGATGGCATCACTGACTCGATGGATGCGAGTCTGAGTGACCTCCGGGAGCTGGTGATGGACAGGGAGGCCTGGCGTGCTGCGGTTCATGGGGTCGCAAAGAGTCGGACACGACTGAGCGACTGATCTGATCTGATCTGAAAATATATATATTGGGGGCTTCCCTCATGGCTCAGTGGTAAAGAATCTGCTTGCCAATGCAGGAGACACAGTTTCAATCCCTGGTCTGGGAAGATACTCCACATGCCATGAGCAACTAAACCTATGCGTCACAACTATTGAGCCTGCACTCTAGAGCTCAGAAACCACACCTACTGAGTCCATGCACTGCAACTACTGAAGCCTGCGGGCCCTGGAGCCAGTGCTCTGCAACAATAGAACTCACTGCTGTGAGAAGCCCTCACACTCGCAGTTAAAGAGTAGCCCCTGCTCACTACTAGAGAAAAGTCCTCACAGCAACGAAGAACCAGCACAGCCAAAAATAAACAAACAAACTTTTTAAATTATTTAAAAAAATTTTTTAAATAAATAGTGAGCAGAGTAGTATCCATTGTCTGGAGGTGCTTGACATATTTATTCAATGTACATAAAAATCTCAGAATAGTTCCTTTCTGGCAATAAATGAAAGGTATTTAGCTGTTGATGAGATGTGCCTGATTTTTTTCTTCTACCTTTCAAATGTCACCATTGCTTCCCCATCTCTAGATAGTGAAATAATTGTAAAGCTTGTTAGCATAACACTTTTTTCATATTAAGTACAATTTGTTTCCTATATGAACAACCAATTTTGGGGCACTCCAAAATCCCTGAAGATGGTGACTGAAGCCATGAAATTAAAAGACGCTTGCTCCTTGGAAGAAAAGCTATGACCAACCTAGACAGCATATTAAAAAGCAGAGACATTACTTTGCCAACAAAGGTCCATCTAGTCAAGGCTATGGTTTTTCCAGTAGTCATGTATGAGTGTGAGAGTTGGACAAGACTCTTGGGAGTCCCTTAGACTGCAAAGAGATCCAGTCAATCCTAAAGGATTTCAGTCCTGAATATTCATCGGAAGGACTGATGCTGGAGCTAAAGCTCTAAAACTTTGGCCACCTGATGCGAAGAACTGACTCATTGGAAAACACGGTGATGCTGGGAAAGATTGAAGGCAGGAGGAGAAGGGGATGACAGAGGATGAGATGGCTGGATGGCATCATTGACTCGATGGACATGAGTTTGAGCAAGCTCTGGGAGTTGGTGATGGACAGGGAAGCCTGGTGTGCTGCAGTGCATGGGGTAGCAAAGAGTCGGACACAACTGAGCAACTAAGCTGAAGTGAACTGAATTGAGACAACTGTGAATTCTTTGCCTTGGGAGCTGGTGTTACAAACTAATTCATCTCCCTTAGTCTGAGTCTTTCTAATAAACATACAAATATGTTCAATTTCATCCCATCTTAAATATTTAAAGAGTGACTTCAGTTCAGTGCAGAAGTCTTCAAACTTAATACTACTCTAGTTTATAATTCCCCTTAACTGTAAACCTCAACTGTGTTCTAATTTTACTGGAACCATTTTATGCTTCCTTTCCTTCTTTGTCCTCACTAAACTGAACTTCCTTCCCCGCTATTAGTTATAATGGTGACCCTCATATTTCTGAGTTGAAAAGACATTTCCTATATATATATATATATAATAGATGAATTAGTCTACCTAACAAATAAACATGACAATCTCTCATCTCAGGGCTAGGGTTGTTTGGATCTCAGGTGAATTTAGGTAAAAATTTTCAAGTTCATTTCTCTCTGAACCTTTCTTCACATACCTACTGAGTTCTCCGATGTACCTGGGTAATGTCTCTAACAGGAGAATCTCTGTGCAGATGTCTGAATTACTCTTTGGGTAATTGATGATGGAAGTTGAAGCTCTGTTCCCAAACAGGCCAGTAGGAAGGACTAAAACATTGGTTTCTGAGCCACAACAGGGACTCCAAATGCAACTACCAAGTCCTTCCAGTACCAGGGATTTACACACTGTGGGGCTGTAGTAGAAATAGTTATAGCTCCCTAGACTGCTCATTAGGCACTGTTTCCATTGTTACTCCCACCTCTGAGCACATGAATTCCCTTTGGGAACACTGGTCTGAACACAAAATGATTCCTGTTCATTCTCTGTTCCCAGGAGATCAGATTAGAAGTCAGGTGAATCTAATCTTTATTCTTCCTTCTCCATGAACTCTCCTGCATTCCACAGGTTTCACCTCTTTATAGCTTATGAAGTGAAGAAGTGAAGCCACTCAGTCGTGTCCGAGTCTTTGTGACCCCATGGACTATAGCCTACTATGCTCCTCCGTCCATGGGATTTTCCAGGCAAGAGTACTAGAGTGGGTTGCCATTTCCTTCTCCAGAGGATCTTCCTGACCCAGGGATTGAACCCCGGTCTCCCACACTGTAGGCAGACGCTTTACCATTTGAGCCACCAGGGAAGTCCTTACAACTTATTGAGAGAATTAATTCTTATGTAAATTGATAAGGAGTCTGGCACCCTCGAGGAAGAGAAAGGGGTCCAGAGGAGAAAAGGACAATCTTTTTTTCTACATTTCTGCCCCTTAGTCACACAAGACATTTTTTTCTTAAACTCTGAGTCGTTATGGCAACAAACTACTTCTTCTAAGACTAACTTTCTTTAAGTCCAGAGTTCTTGATTACACAACAAAATAACTCCTCTTGCTTAAGGGTATGTTTTTCTTCAGCTTCATACTAATGATTATATAACAACAATGTATCTTGCTTGAGAACATGTTTCTCCTTCTTAAGAACCTGACTAATTCTGTTATCTTAAGATGTATGTTGTGGGAGTGGATGTGGTAAGACCTTTCCAACCTTGAGACATTCTTTTGATCTATTATTAGTAATTGATTGAAAAAACTATACAGCTCCTTTGCTAAAGACTAGTATGGGGCACTCTCTGCCTTCTTCTGATGTCAGTGTTAGAAATTTCTCTATCCTTTTTTTCACTGGTAATAAAACTTTTGCCATGTGAAACTCTGAAGCCACGTCTCTGGTCCTGTAGTGAAATTTTCTCCTTTGCAGATCACAGATCAGATCAGATCAGTTGCTCAGTCGTGTCCGACTCTTTGCGACCCCATGAATCACAGCACGCCAGGCCTCCCTGTCCATCACCAGCTCCCAGAGGTCACCCAGACTCACACCCATCAAGTCAGTGATGCCATCCAGCCATCTCATCCTCTGTCGTCCCCTTCTCCTCCTGCCCTCAATCCCTCCCAGCATCAGAGTCTTCTCCAATGAGTCAACTCTTCGCATGAGGTGGCCAAAATACTGGAGTTTCAGCTTTAGCATCATTCCTTCTAAAGAAATTCCAGGATTGATCTCCTTCAGAATGGACTGGTTGGATCTTCTTGCAGTCCAAGGGACTCTCAAGAGTCTTCTCCAACACCACAGTTCAAAAGCATCAATTCTTCGGCGCTCAGCCTTCTTCACAGTCCAGCTCTCACATCCATACATGACCACAGGAAAGACCATAGCCTTGAGTGGCGAACCTTTGTTGGCAAAGTGATGTCTCTGCTTTTGAATATGCTATCTAGGTTGGTCATAACTTTCCTTCCAAGGAGTAAGCGTCCTGACTTACTGCATACAGTAAGAAATCTGTATGCAGGTCAGGAAGCAACAGTTAGAACTGGTCATGGAACAACAGACTGGTTCCAAACAGGAAAAGGAGTACGTCAAGGCTGCATATTGTCACCATGTTTATTTAACTTATATGCAGAGTACATCATGAGAAATGCTGGACTGGAAGAAACACAAGTTGGAATCAAGATTGCTGGGAGAAATATCAATAACCTCAGATATGCAGATGACATGACTCTTATGGCAGAAAGTGAAGAAGGGCTAAAAAGCCTCTTGATGAAAGTGAAAGTGGAGAGTGAAAAGGTTGGCTTAAAGCTCAACATTCAGAAAACGAAGATCATGGCATCTGGTCCCATCACTGCATGGGAAATAGATGGGGAAACAGTGGAAACAGTGTCAGACTTTGTTTTTCTGGGCTCCAAAATCACTGCAGATGGTGACTGCAGCCATGAAATTAAAAGACGCTTGCAGATCACAAGTCTGACACAATTCACCATTAAGTTATTATTATCCCAACCTTCAGTTACTGTTTCTTCCAAATCTGAGACTGATTACCTGTGTTTACTAGGTGCCATGAATTTCCAAAATACTGACTTGTGACAGGGATATCTCCCAATATCTCTGGAAAATTAGTATTCCTCTCCTCAACAAGAAAACTCTGTGCATATAAATTAACCAAATATTAACCCAGTTGGTTGAAACAATAACAACAAAAAAACTCTATCTTTTTAACAAATGGGAAAATGGGAACAAAAACACTATGGCCTCACTATACAAAAGGAAAGGACTCCTAGAAACAATCTACAGTGGCGAAAATATGTATCTAACAAACCCATAAATACATTCAGCTTCACAGATAACAAAATAAATGGAAAGTAAACAATTACACTCATCTCACATGCTAGTGGGGGAAGGCAATGGCACCCCACCCCAGTACTTTTGCCTGGAAAATCCCATGGATGGAGGATCCTGGTGGGCTCCAGTCCATGGGGTCGCTGAAGTCGGACACAACTGAGTGACTTCACTTTCATTTTTCACTTTCATGCATTGGAGAAGGAAATGGCAACCCGCTCCAGTGTTCTTGCCTGGAGAATCCCAGGGACGGGAGAGCCTGGTGAGCTTCCGTCTATGGGGTCACACAGAGTCGGACACGACTGAAGCGACTTAGCATAGCACATGCTAGTAAAGTAATGCTCAAAATTCTCCAAGCCAGGCTTCAGCAATATGTGAACCGTGAACTTCCTGATGATCAAGCTGGTTTTAGAAAAGGCAGAGGAACCAGAGAACAAATTGCCAACATCTGCTGGATCATGGAAAAAGCAAGAGAGTTTCAGAAAAACATCTATTTCTGCTTTATTGACTATGCCAAAGCCTTTGACTGCGTGGATCACAATAAACTGAAAAATTCTGAAAGAGATGGGAATACCAGACCACCTGATCTGCCTCTTGAGAAACTTGTATGCAGGTCAGGAAGCAACAGTTAGAACTGGACATGGAATAACAGACTGGTTCCAACTAGGAAAAGGAGTATGTTAAGGCTGTATATTGTCACCCTGCTTATTTAACTTCTATGCAGAGTACATCATGAAAAACACTGGGCTGGAAGAAGCACAAGCTGGAATCAAGATTGCCGAGAGAAATATCAATAACCTCAGATATGCAGATGACACCAACCTTATGGCAGAAAGTGAAGAGGAACTCAAAAGCCTCTTGATGAAGGTGAAAGAGCAAAGTGAAAAAGTTGGCTTAAAACTCAACATTCAGAAAACGAAGATCATGGCATCTGGTCCCATCACTTCATACGAAATAGATGGGGAAACAGTGGAAACAGTGTCAGACTTTATTTTTCTGGGCTCCAAAATCACTGCAGATGGTGACTGCAGCCATGAAATTAAAAGACGCATACTCCTTGGAAGGAAAGTTATGACCAACCTAGATAGCATATTGAAAAGTACAGACATTACTTTGGCAACAAAGGTTCGTCTAGTCAAGGCTATGGTTTTTCCAGGGGTCATGTATGGATGTGAGAGGTGGACTGTGAAGAAAGCTGAGCACCGAAGAAGTGATGCTTTTGAACTGTGGTGTTGGAGAAGACTCTTGAGAGTGAGTCCCTTGGACTGCAAGGAGATCCAACCAGTCCATTCTGAAGGAAATTAGCCCTGGGATTTCTTTAGAAGGAATGATGCTAAAGCTGAAACTCCAGTACTTTGGCCACCTCATGCAAAGAGTTGATTCACTGGAAAAGACTCTGATGCTGGGAGGGATTGGGGGCAGGAGGAGAAGGGGACGACAGAGGATGAGATGGCTGGATGACATCACTGACTCAATGGACGTGAGTTTGAGTGAACTCCGGGAGTTGGTGATGAACAGGGAGGCCTGACATGGGGTTGCAAAGAGTCGGACACGACTGAGCGACTGAACTGAACTGAAACATATTATATCATTTCCTTTCATGTGAACACCCACAATGAGATGTGTATCTTGAGATGTGTGTCTCAAGAACTGTTGTTGCAAGAATACATTTTCAAGCATTCCTTGGACTGGGTTTTCCTCATTAATATGCAAACAGTCAAATATGCTCTGTCTTAAAGCTAAAAAGAAATCTCATCACTTCACTGTGTATCTCTCCTCAGTTAAAAAGATATTTCTCTATTCCAGTTAATTGCAAATGTCCTTAAACTTATATTCTACTTTTACTGAAATCACTGCACCCCTTCCATTCACTCTTCTAATACAGCTTCCATTTAACTTTCAACATTGACCCTGCATTGCAGAGTAAAATATTCCATTCTCTTTGGGCATCATAAATAAATATATTAGTTAATTAATGAGGCAATCAAACAAAAAGCCACAGTAATTTTCAGGCTCCAGGTTAGGCAGGAATGGATCTCAAATGACCTCAGGTAAACATTCTTGGATTTCATTTTCTCTGACCCAGCCCTATAGCATCTATGGGCTCTCAGACTCACCTGGTAAGCAGAGACTTGACTTTGTTGACAAAGGTCTGTATAGCCAAAGCTATGGCTTTTCCAGTAGCCATGTATGGATATGAGAGTTGGACCATAAAGAAGGCTGAGCACCAAAGAACTGATGCTTTCAAACTGTGGTGTTGGAGAAGATTTTGAGAGTCCCTTGTGTTCCAAGGAGAGCAAACCAGTTTCCTAAAGGAAATCAACCCTAAATATTCTTTGGAAGGACTAATGCTAAAGCTGACATGCCAATACTTTGGCCACCTGATGTGTAGAACTGACTCATTGGAAGAGACCCTGATGCTGGAAAAGATTGAAGGCAGGAGGAGAAGGGGACAACAGAGAATAAGACGGTTGTTTGGCATTACCAACTCAATGGGCATGAGTTTGAGCAAACTCTGGGAGATGGTGAAGGACAGGGAAGCCTGGTATGCTGCAGCCCATGGGGTCTGCAAAGAGTTGCACACGACTGTGCAACTGAATAACATGAACACACTTTTTATTAATCTCTTATATTTAAGGTTTACAAATTTTCTTTTCATATATTGTCTTTTCTCTTGCTGCTTTTATTCAAAATAATATTGAAAGTTCTAGTCAGAGAAATAGTGCAAGGAAAAGATAAAATGTCTTTAAATTGGAAGGAAGAAGCAAAATTGTTACCACGAGATAAGAAAGCCTTCTTCAGTGATCAACACAAAGAAATAGAGGAAAACAACAGAATGGGAAAGACTAAGGATCTATTCAAGAAAATCAGAAATACCAAAGGAACATTTCATGCAAAAATGGGCTCGATAAAAGACAGAAATGGTATGGACCTAACAGAAGCAGAAAGAAGAGGTGGCAAGAATACACAGAAGAACTGTACAAAAAAGAGCTTCACGACCCAGATAATCATGATGGTGTGATCACTGACCTAGAGCCAGACATCCTGGAATGTGAAGTCAAGTGGGCCTTAGAAAGCATCACTACGAACAAAGCTAGTGGAGGTGATGGAATTCCGATGGATAGGGAGGCCTGGCGTGCTGCAGTTCATGGGGTCGCAAAGAGTCGGACACGACTGAGCGACTGATCTGATCTGATAGATGACATAATTTTATGTTCAGAAAATGCTAGATACCATCAAAAAATTGTTAAACATAAATGAAGTCAACAATGTGCAGAACAGAAAATAGGTTGCAAACCTGTTGCATTTCTATACATTAACTACAAACTATCAAAATAGAAATTAAGAAATAATCCCTTTTACAATTACATCAAAAAATTAAATACCTAGGAATATATTTGCCTGGAAAATACCATGGACACAGGAGCCTGGTGAGCTGCAGTCCATGGGGTCGCTAGAATCAGATACGACTGAGTGACTTCACTTTCACTTTTCACTTTCATGCATTGGAGAAGGAAATGGCAACTCACTCCAGTGTTCTTGCTTGGAGAATCCCAGGGATGGAGAAGCCTGGTGGGCTGCCGTCTATGGGGTCGCACAGAGTCGGACATGACTGAAGCGACTTAGCAGCAGCAGGAATATATTTAACTGTGGAGGCATAAGATCTGTACAATAAAATTATAAGATATTGTTGAAAGAAATTGAAGCAGACACAAATTAATGGAAAGATATACCCTGCTCATAGCTGAAAGAATGAATACTATTTAAATGTCCATATTACCCAAAGAGCAATGAGCAATATGAGATTTTTAGTCTGTCTGTTTATGCCTATGTACACATTGTATATGAGATATCTCTACTTCTAAAAAGTAATATCAAAATTAAGACCACAGAAAAAGTGTGGCCACAATATCCTTTAGACCCCAGAGAAAATTGGCTAAGACAAAATTTCTTTTGCAATTACAAACCAGTTCCTCTGGCATATGCAATTAAAAACAGCTAGCTTGTTAAAAACATGCCTGGAAAAGAAACTTAACATTAACTCTTATGATGTCCTTGAGATACACAGCCCACCTTCCCTGAGATTTAAACATCCCACCAAAAAAACAGAGGAAGTAGGTCTGGCTTACAGGTGACTGTTTTTGAGTGGAAAAAGATAACAGAAAGTTAAAAAAAAGACTTGTGAAAAGTGGAACCTGAAGAAAGAATTTTGTCCACAGTACAAGTTTTCTTGAGATGTTGAACTTTGCCTGTGAAATCTTCCATTGTTACTTTGGCTAAGTGAATAACATTTAAATCAAACAGTCAAGGCTATGGGAGATCCAAGACAGCCACTTGGCTTTTCCCGGCCCCCTGACAAATCTCATTTTTGTTTGATGGGATAAAGCCTTCCCTGATCGAGAGGTTAATGCCCTCACAATAAAAAAAATTTTTTTTTGCTTGTGTTCAGTCCACTATTGATATAACAAGATGAGGTCCCCTCATGTTATCAATCAATAATACCTGCCCTGACCTTGGCCATAAATAAAAATTTTCCACTATTACTCAAGCTCAATGAGAGCAACAAACAAAATTTCAACCAAGGAATAAAACTTCCCACAGTTTTACATGGATTTATGTAGTTAACATTGCTGCTGCTGCTGCTAAGTCGCTTCAGTCGTGTTAGGCTACAGTAATTTAAATTTAAAGGCTCTTCTATACTGGGCACAAGTAAATCATACTAAGGATAATCAGTCAGTAACACTAGAAAATAGTGTGGGTGCTTTATGGACAATACCAATATATAGTTTGCTTAAGAAATAAGGATTGGTATAGAACAAACTGAGTCAGATGACTTAGGTATATACTGGGATATACTGGGCTACACCTAATGGAAGTTCTTAAGTTCTTACTTATGACTTTACTATTGCTGCTAGCTACAATGTTTCGCATATTGCCTGTTTCATAAAGTGATACTCCTTACGTTACCAAGTGTGTGACTGAGCCGCTGATAAAATGATAGTATACAATTCATATGAGTCCAATGATTGTAACAGTGTAACTCTAGATATGAGAAGAAACAACAAAAGGGAATATCTTCCGAGACCACAAGAGACCAGAAAGTACAAGTAGTCCAGAGAATTTTGAATACTCTTTTATGGCTTAATCTAGTAACAGCACATTGAGTGGCCTGTCAATGAAATCTTCACAAGACCTGGGAATAACCATTCCTGGCACCATGGGACAAAATGGTCATGTAATGCCCCCTAACCAAGGTCAGATTAATGACCTTGAAGAGGCTCTGCCAATTAGAAATTGGTACTTGCCAATATCTTTCAATTTAGTTCAGTTCAGTCGCTCAGTCATGTCCGACTCTTTGTGACCCCATGAATTGCAGCATGCCAGGCCACCCTGTCCATCACCAACTCCTGGAGTTCACTCAGACTCACATCCATCGAGTCATCTCATCCTCTGTCGTCCCCTTTTCCTCCTGCCCCCAATCCCTCCCAGCATCAGAGTCTTTTCCAATGAGTCAACTCTTCACATGAGGTGGCCAAAGTACTGGAGTTTCAGCTTTAGCATCATTCCTTCCAAAGAAATCCCAGGGCTGATCTCCTTCAGAATGGACTGGTTGGATCTTCTTGCAGTCCTAGGAACTCTCAAGAGTCCTCTCCAACACCACAGTTCAAAAGCATCAATTCTTCGGCGCTCAGCCTTCTTCACAGTCCAGCTCTCACATCCATACATGACCACTGGAAAAACCATAGCCTTGACTAGGCGAACCTTTGTTGGCAAAGTAATGTCTCTGCTTTTGAATATGCTGTCTAGGTTGGTCATAACTTTCCTTCCAAGGAGTAAGCATCTTTTAATCTCATGGCTGCACTCACCATCTGCAGTGATTTTGGAGCCCAAAAAAACGATGTCTGACACTGTTTCCACTGTTTCCCCATCTATTTCCCATGTAGTGATGGGACCAGATGCCATGATCTTCATTTTCTGAATGTTAAGTTTTAAGCCAACTTTTTCACTCTGCTCTTTCACCTTCATCAGGAAGTTTAAATCATGGCTACTGAAGCTGCTCACCTTCAACACTCCCTGAAAAGAATTCAGGATGGAAATTAGGAATGAGACACTCTGTGCTCTGGAAAAACTGCCTGAAGAGGTCTTCAGATAGTTAGACACTTTCAGGAGATTTTTATGAGCCCTGATTCTTACATCTTCTCATACCTAGAGAAACACTAACATTGTTGACAGGGAGAGTTTCTTTGGCTATTAAGGAAAAATTACAATTAAAGTCAAAATAGAGTAGCTATGAAAATAAGTAGGTGACACTATGGTGTGATTTCAGACTTGTATTGAAGACTCAAAACTTGGATTGAGTTTTCTGAGCTGTGTCAGACTTAAGATGCCATCAGACATTTTAAAAACAAAATCTGCCATCAGCAGGTGACTACAACCTTATTTTTTAAAGGTCTTTTCTTGTAACTGTTATATATTTTGACAATGAAATTGCTCTGGATCATATGTTGGGGGGAAAAATGCATAATGACCAATAGCCACATTAAGGGTTAAGACCTACTTTGACAATCCTAGATAACTGGCTACATGGCTACAAGTCTCCTCCAAGTGTTAAACCTAAATTAAGATTCAGGCTTAAATCTTAGGCTTAACTTTTTCTATCTTGTCTATTAATGTTCAGGTTGCCATTCCTTCAATTACTTCTGAGTCCATTCCTTTGGAGAGGATGATCCAAGCACTGACCCTGCCTGGACCACAATCAAAATTGTCACCAAACATAACTTGGTTCTTATTCTCTCTTTGACCCCTAGTTACAATAACTCTTTTACTGATTATAACCTCTGGTTTTTTTTTTTTTTTTTTAAATATCTGTTAAGTTTTATCTCTGTCAGATGACAACAGATTTACATCAAGATAATTATGATGCAGAAAGAAAACCCATGCCCCCAAAAGATTACAGCTATTCCTCTGAACAGATCCTGCAGGAATAACCACAAAAGTCACCCTGGGGCCCCTTAATAAAACAAGGTGAAAGCTCTGTGACCCTAACTAAGTAGGGTCTACAAGCAGAAGACTGTCCATCTGTCCTTCATAACCTCAATTAAGATTTCTTGGGGTTCACATCTCTCAAGGAATACTTGAAGTAGGAGATAGATGGGCCACTGGGCCAAACAGCTGGTTATTGTCAAACAAAGCAAAACTGAAGTTTTGTCCTCAGCCAGATAAGAACACCTAGTTCCCTTCCTCCATTGATATGGAAGGAATACACTAACAGCGGGGAATTTGTTGCAGTGAAAAGGGAAAAAGAAGAATGAGTTTTTCCCTTTCCTGAGAACAAAGAAGATAAAGAGAACAGTAAGCAGGACTCAACATTCCTAGGTTTTTACTTACCTATTCCTAACTCTGAAAGTCTGTAACTAAGCTTGCTTTTCTGCCCCTTAACTCTGCAGGAGCTACAATTCACATTTTTCCCTTTGCTGCTGCTAAGTCACTTCAGTCATGTCTGATTCTGTGCGACCCCATAGATGGCAGCCCACCAGGCTCCCCCATCCCTGGGATTCTCCAGGCAAGAACACTGGAGTAGGTTGCCATTTCCTTCTCCAATGCATGAAAGTGAAAGTGAAGTCACTCAGTCCTGTCTGACTCCCAGCAACCCCATGGACTGCAGCCTACCAGGCTCTTCCATCCATGGGATTTTCCAGGCAAGAGTACTGGAGTGGAGTGCTCTATGCTAAATACATCCCCTATCTGGTGTTTAAAACACCCTTCCCCTTGTAGTTACATATCAGAAATAAGGCCTCAAAGCTACCAAGTGGCCACACTCATTACTCGGTTACTGACGCCAGTTTATGACTGTCTTTGAAACAATGCGAGAGGAAGAAATCGAGATCCTATCACCTTTATTCCCCATCACAGACTCCTGACTGCAAGCTCTTGCCTTATATAAGCCCTTAGACGCCTCATGAAGGCAGGGGTGGGGGGGCCACAGTTCCTGAGGCAAGAGCCTACTGTGTTCCCCTCTCTGCCAGCTGAGAATTAAAGCCACCTTTCTGTTTCCTCCAAATTTTGTCTCCATATTTTTTCATTTGGCTTTGGTAGGCAAAGAAGGCCAAGATTTTGGCCAGCAACAATTTCTGAAGAAGGAATTTGGAAAATGCTGAAGCTAACTGACAAAATTCAAAAGAGATAGAGTCTTGGAGCTGCTCTTGTTACCTGGACTTTGGGTTCAGCTTTTGTTTCTAGTGTAGAAAAGAGTGAGCATTTGAATCACAGGAGAATTTGAGGGAAAAAAAAAAAAAAAACAAACCTGACAAATAGCGTGAGAATTTGGCTGGGAGGAGCCCCTGTGGGGAAAATCCACCCAGTACAGTCTTAGAGCCTGGCACTGGGAGCCCTACTCTGGACCCAACAAAGCGGGCCCTCTTTGGTCCTCATCCAACTGCTCCTGTCTCTACCAGGTGAGAAGCTCTTGGGGTCCATGGTGCTTGCCATCTTGAGTCCTGGCTCCTTCTCCCTTAGATTTCGTACCTAGGTCCCCTGTACCATGATTCCCTACCTGAATGGCACTGATCTTACTTCCTGAGTCTGCAAGACTTATTCCTAGATGTTATCCTCTGAAGTGCAGCTGAGCCAAAATAGGGAGACATTGAATCAAAGAGGACGCTGTTTGCACTGTTGGATGGTGGAGACCCCACCTAGATGTGCAGTCTAGGAATTTGAGTGAACTGGAGAAGTCTCTCATACAGGAGAGAATAGTGTCTAGGTAGAGACAGCACAAGCTGGAATCAAGATTGCTGGGAGACATATCAATAACCTCTGATATGCAGATGATACCACTCTTATGTCAGAAAGCAAAGAACTAAAGAGACTCTTGATGAAGGTGAAAGAGGAGAGTGAAAAAGTTGGCTTGAAACTCAACATTCAGAAAATGAAGATCATGGCATCCAGTCCCATCATTCCAAGACAAATAGATGGGGAAAGAATGGCAACAGTGACAGAATTTATTTTCTTGGGCCCCAAAATCACTGTGGATGGTGACTGTGTTATTGACTCCAGGCTCACTCTACTCACAGCAAGACAGGCCAATGAATCCAAGAGATGAGGTGCTGAGGCAAGGAAAATGACTTTAATCAGGAAGCTAGCAGACTGAGAAGATGGCAGGTTAGTGCCTCAAAATAACCATCTTATCAGGGTCTGGATGCCAGGTTCTTATATGGCCGAGAGAAAGAAGCAATGAGGAACTAAAGTCAAAAGGCAGAAGAGAGAGGAAGAGGCAGTGGGGAAGTAAAATGAAAGGGTCTTCAGTCTTCCAAAACATCTCTAAGAGAATGGCCAGCCTTCGGAAGGGGTATGTTAATCTCTCCTGTTCACAGGTGGGCAGGGACAAACTATCTCTCCATGAGCTGAACAAAGGCATTTTACTTTACAGTCAAGCAGAGAGGTAGAGTCCTCCAAACAAGACACTGATTATGATTATAGTAACAAGAGCAATGAAAAGCAAGTCAAAGGAACAGTTTCCAACATAGAGTCAGAACTGGCTTCCTCCCTGAAACAATTTTAGCCATGAAATTGAAAGACGCTTGCTCCTTGGAAGAAAAGCAATGACAAACCTAGACAGTGTATTAAAAAGCAGAGACATTACTTTGCTGACAAAGGTCCATTTAGTCAAAGCTATGGTTTTTCCAGTAGTCATGTACAGATGTGCTGCTGCTGCTGCTAAGTCGCTTCAGTAGTGTCCAACTCTGTGCAACCCCATAGACGGCAGCCCACCAGGCTCCCCTGTCCCTTGGATTCTCCAGGCAAGAACACTGGAGTGGGTTGCCATTTCCTTCTCCAATACATGAAAGTGAAAAGTGAATGTGAAGTCGCTCAGTCGTGTCTGACTCCTAGCGACCCCATGGACTGCAGCCCACCAGGCCCTTCCGTCCATGGGATTTTCCAGGCAAGAGTACTGGAGTGGGATGCCATTGCCTTCTCCAGTACAGATGTGAGAGCTGGACAATAAAAAAGGCTGAGTGTCAAAGAACTGTGCTGCTGGAGAAGACTCTTAAGAGTCCCTTGGACTGCAAGGAGATCAAATCCGTCAATCCTAAAGGAAATAAATCCTGAATATTCATTGGAAGGACTGATGCTAAAGCTGAAACTCTAATACTTTGCCCATCTGATGAGAGCTGACTCACTGGAAAAGACCCTGATGCTGGGAAAGACTGAAGACAGAAGGAGAAGGGGATGACAGAGGATGAGATGGTTGAATGGCATCACTAACTTAATAGACATGTTTGAACAAACTCCAAGACATGGTAAAGGACAGGGAAGGCTGGCATGCTTCAATCCATGGGGCAGCAAAGAGTCAGACATGACTGAGTAACTGAACAAGAAAAGAGGCACCAGACTAAACAACAAGAGATGCCAGGCAGGCAGTGGACGGGGTCTTCACATGTTCTTTTCCCAATCTTGGGAGCCAGAACCCCCAGGTCTGGAGGAAAAACTAAAGATGTGCGAGGAGGGACTCCTCTCAAGACCCTTAAGTCTACAAGCTCAGAACCTGGAGACTTGGTCCTGCAACCTGAAGGCATCTGGTATCGTTTGCATTGGGCAGACAGCCAAGCTAGATCTTGGGACCAAGAAGTGTCTGGAGCACTTAAAAACACATTGCTTGAGCTATCCCAGAGAGCTGAGGCTGGTAGAGCCAGAAGTGGCCCAAGACTGAAGTCTCCAGGTGTCTGGAAGGGGGGTCCCCTGCAGGGTCCAGCCAACCTGGATAATTTATCACATAAGCTGAACGCTTTAACTCCTCTGCTTTCTTAGACCTGGTTGCTTTATTGCATCGCCATGCTCGCCCCACACGTTCCCAGTCCAGACCAGAAGGCTCTCTGGGACTGTACTTCCCAGCCCTCTTGAGCATCCCATGAGCTCCATGGTCCAGCCCAGCAGTCTTCAGTAGTGAACTGGAGTGCCCTAATTGGTTTCATCACCAGGAGCCCTGAGCTCTGCTTCGCTACACCAGAGCTCCTACCCTCTGCCTCTATGCTGTGTGCTAAGTGGCTTTAGTCATGTCCAGCTCTTTGTGACCCTGTTTACTATACCTTGCCAGGTTCCTCTGTCCATGGGATTCTCCAGCAAGAGTACTGTAGTGGGTTACCATGCCCTCCTCCAGGGGACCTTCCCTACCCAGGAACAGAAACCAAGTCTCTTATGGTTCCTGCATTGGAAGGTGGGTTTTTTTTTTTTTTTTTTTTTTATCACTAGCACCAGCTGGGAAGCCTATTTCAGGCTCATGTCATTTGGCTTTCTGAACTCGGATTTGAAGCCTGCTAGGAATGAATCTTGGAGAAGGCAATGGCACCCCACTCCAGTACTCTTGCCTGAAAAATCCCATGGACGGAGGAGCCTGGTGGGCTGCAGTCCATAGGGTTGCTAACAGTCGGACACGACTGAGTGACTTCACTTTCACTTTTCACTTTCATACATTGGAGAAGGAAATGGCAACCCACTCCAGTGTTCTTGCCTGGAGAATCCCAGGAACAGGGGAGCCTGGTGGGCTGCCGTCTATGGGGCCGCACAGAGTCGGACACGACTGAAGCGACTTAGCAGCAGCAGTAGCAGGAATGAATCTTCCTGAAAAGCCAGGAATTTAGATTTCCCAATGAAAAGACAAATTTGTGACGTCTTTACCCTCACCTGGCTACTTTCCCCCTTTGGTTGATGGGGAGGAGTGAGGGGATATTGCTGCTTGAAAAACAGTTTTTGTTCCTTTTCTTTTCTATTTTTTTTAACCCTAACTGAGGCAAAGATTGCAGTCTTCTGCCAGGAAGATTCCAGTCTTCCCAGGAAGGAAGGACAGAGGAATGCGAAAAGTTGAGGTATGCCTTGTCTTGCCTCCTGGGCTTTCTAAGACCAGCAGGGACACTGAGATGCCTTGTTAACCTAGCCAGCCTCAGCGCCTCAGTTCAGTCTCTGTACTCTGAGAGGCTGAGGATGGAGGGGTCAGTGATGCAGAAATACCCTCTGCCTTCCCTCCCTGGCTCCTCTTCTCTCCCTTGTAGTGGGTTAGTGGGTGGGGCAGTGGGCAGGAGGCTGAGAGGCCTAGGGAAGGCAGGGGTGAAGAGCAGAGAACTTGACCATCAGTCTGCCAGCTCACCCTGTCCACTGAAAAAATATAAGGGGCCTAAAAGTTGAGAGGTTTATTCAGTGGGAATCCTGAGGACTTCAAGCCCAAGACACAGCAACTCAGGTGACCTGGAGAGAACTGTTTCTCTGTTGGGGGTAGTTGGGGGCTGGGGTGGGTATGGTGGGAGGAGAGGAGCCAGGTTATATAGAAGTTTGCAACAAGGGGCAGGTAATCTGAATATTAAAAGATTAATTAAGAAAAACTATAACCAGGAAGGGTTTTGAATTCATCCTGGATTTGCTTCTGTGACTTTATCCCTTATCTTGTCACTTTTGTTATTATAGGCATACAAAATGGCCTGCCTCGGGGAGATAGCCTGACCCTGCCTACCCGGGGCTTCCGAGGTGACTCTGTGGTAAAGAATCCACCTACCAGCTTTTTCACAACAGGTTTGCCACCAGGACACAGGTGTTGTGAAAACCACCATTAAACCTAAGAGAAAATGGGAAAGGAAAAGACCCACATCAATATCATTGTCATTGGACAAGTAGATTCAGGGAAGTCTACCACCACTGGTCATCTGATCTACAAATGTGGCTGGATCGACAAGAGAACAATTGAAACATTCGAGAAGGAGGCTGCCGAGTTGGGAAAGGGTTCTTCAAGTATGCCTGGGTCTTGGAGAAACTGTAAGCTGAACGTGAACGTGGTATCACCACTGATATCTCCCTGTGGAAATTTGAGACCAGCAGGTACCATGTTACCATCTTTGATGCCCCAGGACACAGAGACTTCATCAAAAACATGATTACAGGCATGTCTCAGGCTGACTGTGCTCTCCTGATTGTTGCTGCTGGTGTTGGTGAATTTGAAGCCAGTATCTCCAAGAATGGGCAGACCCATGAGAATAGCCTTCTGGCTTATACCCTGGGTGTGAAACAACTAACTGATGGAGTTAACAAAATGGATCCCACAGAGCCACCCTACAGCCAGAAGAGATACGAGGAAATTGTTAAGGAAGTCAGCACCTACATTAAGAAAATTGGCTACAACTCTGACACAGTAACATTTGTGCCAATTTCTGGCTGGAATGGTGATAACATGCTGCAGCCAAGTGCTAACATGCCGTGGTTCAAGGGATGGAAATTCACCTGTAAGGACAGCAATGCCAGTGGAACCACCCTGCTTGAAGCTCTGGATTGCATCCTGCCACCAACTCACCCAACTGACAAACCCTTGCGTTTGCCCCTCCAGGATGTCTATAAAATTGGTGGTATTGGTACTATCCCTGTGGGGTGAGTGGAGACTGGTGTTCTCAAACCTGGCATGGTGGTCACCTATGTTCCAGTCAGTGTAACAACTGAAGTGAAGTCTGTAGAAATGCACCATGAAGCATTGAGAGAAGCCCTTCTTTGGGAAAATGTGGGCTTCAATGTCAAGAACGTGTCTGTCAAAGATGTTCATCGTGACAATGTGGCTGGTGACAGCAAAAACGACCCACCAATGGAAGCAGCTGGCTTCACAGCTCAGATGATTATTTTGAACCATCCAGGCCAAATCAGCGCTGGATATGCACCTGTGCTGGATTGTCACACAGCTCACATTGCTTGCAAGTTTGCTGAGCTGAAGGAGAAGTTTGACCATCGTTCTGGGAAAAAGCTGGAAGATGGCCCTAAATTCTTGAAATCTGGTATTGCTGCCATTGTTGATATGGTTCCTGGAAAGCCCGTGTGTGTCAAGACCTTCTCTAACTATCCTCTCAAAGGCTGTTTTGCTCTGCGTGACATGTGAGATGGTCACTGTGGGTATCATCAAAGCAGTGGACAAGAAGGCAGCTGGAGCTGGCAAAGTCACCAAGTCTGTCCAGAAAGCTGAGAAGGTTAAATGAGTATTATCCCCAATACCTGCCACTCCAGTCTTAATCAGTGGTGGAAGAACAGTCTCAGAACTGTTTGTCTCAATTGGCCATTTAAGTTTAACAGTAAAAGACTGGTTAATTACAACAATGCATCTTCCTTCAGAAGGAAAGGAGAATGTCTTGTGGACCGTATGTTTTGTGTGTGGCAATTTAAGTTATTGGTTTTTAAAATCAGTACTTTCTAAAGAAAATAACTTGACCAAAACTGTCACAGAATTTGAGACCCATTAAAAAAATAGTTTAATGTGAAAAAAGAAAAATCCACCTGCCAATGCAGGAGACGCAGGAGATGTGGGTTCAGTCCCTGGGTTGGGAAGATCCCCTGGAGAAGGAAATGGCAACCCACTCCAGTATTCTTGCCTGGGAAATCCCATGGACAGAGGAGTCTGGCAGGTGGCAGTCCATGGGGTCTCAAAGAGTCAGACGCAACTGAGCATGCCTATTCAACTCAGCCCACCAATGAAGGAAGTGAAACTACAGGCTTGCAGCTGTAGAAGATACTTGTAAGAACTGAATGATCTTTACTTTGTTTTCTCACCTCCTATATCTCTGATCCATAAAAGAACCTGGCATCCTGGCCCCAACAAGATGGGTTTTTTGAGCTTTAATTTGAGCCACTAGCCTGCTATCTTCTTAGTCAACCAGTTCCCAGAATAAAGTGCCTTCTTTATCTCAACACCTTGTCCCTCAGATTTATTGGTATATCCGGGGGCAAGCAGAGCAAACTTGGACTCATTAACAAAACCAGATCTCTCATGTTAAGGAATTTAGCACTCTGATGCTGAAGTTGAAGCTCCAATACTTTGGCTACATGATGCAAAGTGCCAACTTATTAGGAAAGACTCTGATGCTGGGAAAGATTGAGGGCGGATGAATAAGGGGACGACAGAGGACGAGATGTTTGGATGGCATCACCAATTCAATGGACATGAGTTTGAGTAAGCTCCGGGAGATGGTGAAGGACAGGGAAGCCTGGCGTGCTGCAGTCGCAAAGAGTTGGACACAACTAAATGACTGAACAATGTATGGGAAGATGAAAGTGTCCAGGCTTACTGAAATCATTTCTTTCATATGTATCTCCGCTATCTGGAACCAAAGTTTGCTTTTTGACTGTTCCCATCCTTAATTCCTCATTTACCATAAGGGGTAGTGGATGTGGCAGTTGGCTGCCTCCTGTGCTTTCTCACACTCTACCCCAGGTACTCAGCCCTGGCTGATGGCTGTCAGATAGCTGGTATTGTTTCGCCTGGGCTCAGAAGTTTACATTTGGAAGTCTGGAATCCCTGACGGCTGTGGCATGGCTTGTTTATTGGTATAGCAGAAAATATTTCATTTCACAAAAGTATTTCATTTCACAACCAGCAGGAGGCGAAAGGTGAGGGGGACCCCAGGTACATGCCAATGCGTGTATGATCCTGGAAAGCTACCGAGAGAACCAACTCTGGAGTATAGAACCAAGAATAGATTTTAAAACCTTCAGTTCAGTTCAGTTGCTCAGTTGTGTCTGACTCTGTGACCCCATGGACTGCAACACACCAGGCTTCTCTGTCCACCATCAATTCCCAGAGCTTGCTCAAACTCATGTCCATCAGGTCAGTGATGCCATCCAACTATCTCATCCTCTGTCGGCCCCTTAACCTCCCACCTTCAATCTTTCCCAGCATCAGGGTCTTTTCAAATGAGTCAGTTCTTTGCATCAGGTGGCCAAAGTATTGAACTTTCAGCTTCAGCATCAGTCCTTCCAATGAATATTCAGGACTGATTTCCTTTAGGATGGACTGGTTGGATCTCCAAGGGACTCTCAAGAGTCTTCTCCAACATCGCAGTTCAAAAGCATCAATTCTTGACGGCGTTCAGCTTTCTTTATAGTCCAACTCTCACATCCACACATGACCACTGGAAAAAACCATAGCTTTGACCAGATGAACCTGTGTCAGTAAAGTAAGGTCTCTGCTTTTTGGTATGCAGTCGTAGCTCTTCTTCCAAGGAGCAAACATCTTTTAATTTCATGGCTGCAGTCACCATCTGCAGTGATTTTGGAGTCCAAGAAAATAAAGTCTGTCACTGTTTCCATTGTTTCCCCATTTATTTTCCATGAAGTAATGGGACCGGGTGCCGTGATCTTAGTTTTTTGAATGTTGTCTTATAGACATATGCATAAATCCCATCCCCTAGAGGGTCAGTTGACTTCCCTCCTCAGCCAGGAGACAATTTTGCCTCCATTTACACATTGATTTCACAATTTCTTATCTGTAAATATGTTTGTTCTTTGTCCTATGAATTGGCTTTGACATCTTTATCATTCTTTTCTTTTTTTTTTTTTTTTACTATTATTTGATCACAATTTATTTTAAAGTCATGAAAAGCCAGCAACAGTCAGGCTGGACAAATACTTGATTGTACACATGTTTCCATGGGGGGGTGATGCACATCTTTATCATTCTTTGCCTTATTAACAATGAGTTAAATAAAATTTTCATATCTATGAGAGTCACGATTTTACCTTTTTCTGAGAATTATCTTTTAATGAGACAACTGCGTAACGTTTGTGGTGGTAAAACAAAACAAAGTATCAGATCAACTGTGAGTCTCAAATGACAGATGAATGGTTAAGTGGCTCATAAAACTGCCAGTTAATGGAATGAAAACAGTAAAATCTATGTGATCCACTTGAAAGATGTTTTTATGTCTATATCCACTTATGGTAGGATCTCATTTTTATTTTTAAAAAGGAAAAAATTAGTGTGTGCATACCTATATATTTTTCTATGAGTAAATTAAGTTGTGGACAGATACACACTACTAATGTTGTTTATCTCATGTTAAGTTGACTTAGCTTAACATGAGGTTTTGTGATTAATCCAGTTAATATATATAAATATATATGCAAGGTAAAATGTATTCACATATATATGTCATATATATATATCAGATCAGATCAGTTGCTCAGTCGTGTCCGACTCTTTGCGACTCCATGAACCGCAGCACGCCAGGCCTCCCTGTCCATCACCAGCTCTCGGAGGTAACCCAGACTCACACCCATCAAGTCAGTGATGCCATCCAGCCATCTCATCCTCTGTCGTCCCCTTCTCCTCCTGCCCCCAATCCCTCCCAGCATCAGAGTCTTCTCCAATGAGTCAACTCTTCGCATGAGGTGGCCAAAATACTGGAGTTTCAGCTTTAGCATCATTCCTTCTAAAGAAATTCCAGGATTGATCTCCTTCAGAATGGACTGGTTGGATCTTCTTGCAGTCCAAGGGACTCTCAAGAGTCTTCTCCAACACCACAGTTCAAAAGCATCAATTCTTCGGCGCTCAGCCTTCTTCACAGTCCAGCTCTCACATCCATACATGACCACAGGAAAGACCATAGCCTTGACTAGGCGAACCTTTGTTGGTAAAGTAATGTCTCTGCTTTTGAATATGCTATCTAGGTTGGTCATAACTTTCCTTCCAAGGAGTAAGCGTCTTTTAATTTCATGGCTGCAGTCACCATCTGCAGTGATTTTGGAGCCCAGAAAAACAAAGTCTGACACTGTTTCCACTGTTTCCCCATCTATTTCCCATGTAGTGATGGAACCAGATGCCATGATCTTCATATATATAAATCTTTTGAGTTGACTGTTACAACCAGCATACTTAACTTTTGTAATTTATAAAACTCCTATTAAGATTTTTTTTACAGTATGTGGAATCCAGAAAAATGGTACTGATGAAACTATTTGCAGGGCAAGAATGTTCTCAGACATAGAGAACAGACTTATGGACACAGATGGGGAAAGAGAGTGGGACAAATTGAGAGACTAGCTTTGAAATATATAAATTACCATATGTAAAATAGATAGGTAATGGGAAGTTGCTGTATAACACAGAGAAATCAATCTGGTGTCTGTGACAAACTAGAGGCGTGTGGTGGGGTAGGAGGTGGGAGGGAGGTTTAAGAGGGAAGGAACATATGTATACCTATGGCTGGAGAAACAGTGGAAACAGTGTCAGACTTTATTTTTCTGGGCTCCAAAATCACTGCAGATGGTGATTGCAGCCATGAAATTAAAAGACGCTTACTCCTTGGAAGGAAAGTTATGACCAACCTAGATAGCATATTCAAAAGCAGAGACATCACTTTGCCAACAAAGGTTCGCCTAGTCAAGGCTATGGTCTTTCCTGTCGTCATGTATGGATGTGAGAGCTGGACTGTGAAGAAGGCTGAGCGCCGAAGAATTGATGCTTTTGAACTGTGGTGTTGGAGAAGACTCTTGAGAGTCCCTTGGACTGCAAGGAGATCCAACCGGTCCATTCTGAAGGAGATCAGCCCTGGGATTTCTTTGGAAGGAATGATGCTAAAGCTGAAACTCCAGTATTTTGGCCACCTCATGTGAAGAGTTGACTCATTGGAGAAGACTCTGATGCTGGGAAGGATTGGGGGCAGGAGGAAAAGGGGACGACAGAGGATGAGATGGCTGGATGGCATCACTGACTCGATGGATGAGTCTGAGTGACCTCCGGGAGTTGGTGATGGACAGGGAGGCCTGGCGTGCTGCAGTTCATGGGGTCACAAAGAGTCGGACATGACTGAGCAACTGATCTGATCTGATTTGATGGCTGGTTCATGTTGATATCTGGCAGAGCCCAACACAACATTTTAAAGCAATTATCCTTCAGTTAAAAATAAATAAGTAAATAAAAAGATTTGTTTTATGAAAAAATACCCAGAAGTTTCCTGAGGAACATAAGAAAAGGCTGGAAAAAAATGACAAGATTCACCTTGTATTTGAATAAGGAAATTTAACATTTTAGAGATATCAATAATCCTTAAAATGTTTGATAATTAAGACTCTATGTAACTGATACCAGAATAGAGAAGCTAATTGGTGGAAAACAATTAGGCGTCTACAACTGTCCCATATGAGAACTTAGTATGTGGGAAAATGTTTTTACAAACCAGTGTTAAGCTGTTAAATAAATTATTTTGGAAAAGCCAGTTAGCTGATTGAGGGGAAATTAGATGACTATTTTACTGCACAAACTAAAATAAATTTAAGATGATTCAAGGCATAATATTTTGATCCAGATAATGAGGAAAATATGGGTGAAGCCAGGGAAATTAAGGTGAGATCTCTCACCTGTGGTTCCTGAAACACTAATGAAAGATGACTAGATCAAGACACAAATATACAAATAACTCAGAAGCAAGGCAGAAAAGAGAAAAAAAGTAAATTGTCGATAAACATGAAACTGTCTTCAACTTTCACTAGCAATTGACTAATGAAAACTGAAAAAAAATAACCAGCAAGGAAACATCACTCTCAGGGAATAACTTTTCCAAAATGATCAATGTCAATCATTTTTGATACTGATATTAATTTTGAGAGGCATGCAAACCAGTATTATCTTTGTGGATGGCAGGCTGGCCCAAGGGGATAATTACATGGAAATGGAATTGTCCATCACAGAGGTTTTGACATTTTTTATGTAATATCAATACATATAAAAAACTGTAAACAAAATCCCTAGAGGCTTGTTTACTCAGAATTCTTCTATGGACCTACCAATAAGTGAGGTAGGCTTATATTTAAATAAGTTATGAGTAAAATAAGTACCTTATAAGCAATAAGGTATTTAAATGACATCACAAACTATACCACACCATGTTTCTGTTGGGAGAGTTCAGACTAAGGCACTTCACCGGGAATGACCTCATGAGCCTCATCACCTATGGTTTGTGAATGGAAAAGTTTGCCCTTAATTAAACTGTTCCTTCTCTGTCAGAAGCTGAAACTGAGCCTCTCTAAAACTGAGTTCCTTTTTGTGTGTTTATGATTAATCTCTCTGTTCAAAACTTTATTCACTTTTATTCTTACCTCAGTCCTGTGTCAAACGAACACTAATCAATCAGAATCAGACAATTAAAATTGCTGCTGTAGGTGTTACTATTAACGCACAAACTCAGGTTTGTTTCTCCAGAGTAGGATAAGCTCACAGATGCCCCAGGCATGGACCACCTGACTAGAGAATCATAAACTAGAGATATTCTTATTTCCACAACTATGGTTAAGAGAGGTCACAGAAATGTCACAAGATGATGCTTAATCTCAACTTATTTGTTCTTCTCCTTTCAAAACACCCCCAAACTCAAAGACCAAGTTGGAGTGGATCTGACTTGCCTCCCATTCCCTTGCTTGGAGCCCTGCAATAAAACCTTACTTTGCTGTAAAAATTCACTGTCAGAGTTTAGCTTTCTGTGCCACAGGAGCCTTTGCTCAATAACAAAACCACATGCAGTTGACTTAAAAGTTAGGTTGAAAGTAACATTGAAGATTCTTACAGGCTAAGTATGTGTTATATCAGTCATTATTTATTTATTGCTTATAACACATTGAAGAGTTATTCTTGTGTTATCAGATGTGCAAGGCCTGTTGGAAGTGGGAAAGACTGGACCTAAGGGAACCAAGAAGGGGGATTAATTAGAAAATGTGGGCCAGTAAAAGCAAAGTGTCTGCTGGAATAGAAAGGAAAGGAATAAATTCAGGAGCTATTTTCAGAAATGTGTGTGTGCTAAGTCCCTTCAGTCATGTCTGACTCTTTTGCAACCCCATGGACTGTAGCCCACCAGGCTCCTCTATCAATGGCTTTCTCCAGGCAAGAATACTGAAGTGGGTTGCCCTTCCCTTCTCCAGGATTTTCATAATAGAATCAACAAAAGTTAATGACAGATTTGGGTGGTGGTGATGGGGAAGGAATGTATAAATCTACTTATACATCAAATGCATTACTGAAATCAGCTAGAAACAACAGGGATAAAGGTTCTCAGCTGTGATCTCAATGAATAAAACCCACAAAGTTCTATACCCTACAACCATTTCCATTCATCAGCAGCAACCATTGCTTCCCTCAATTCCACCCTTCCACCAGTCACCTACACTGGGTTTTTTCCCCTACATCTTCCAGTAGTTTCACCTCCTTAAATTTACTCAGTCACCTCAGTGAGACTTCATCATAATCTCCCATTTCTACATTCCCAATCTCTGTGCTACCCCTCACTATATTTTTACTTCACCCTTAGAAGAAAAGGAAATCACCCAGTTTTCTCTGTTTTGTGAGGGTCACAGACTGGGAAATTACCTTATCAGTACTTGTTTATTTTAGTTCCAGGACTTTGGTGGCTCAAGGCTGAGGGGAAGCATGGGTGGGGGTGGAGGGCAGGGCAGATGACCAGCAGGGGTTGGGTGCAAGTTGGGGTACCAGTCTTCAGGCTGGTAGGGTCGAGCAAAGGAACTACCTGTGGAGGGCTGAGATGGAAGAGCATGGTTGTAGGGGTGAGGGAAGCAGGTCATTGGGGGAGGTGGTGTTGGGTAGGAGTAGGGACAAGAAGGGGGCTCGGGCAAGAAACTAGAGAAGGTGGCAGGAGACAGGTGGGCCAGTGGCTGGAGCAGTGACCGCTCTTGCTTCCTCTGCTTAGCTCTGCGGTTCTGGAACCAGACCTGAAGAGGGGGAAGAAGAGCCACATCAGAGCCTCTCTCTCAAATAGGTGGCATTATCACATGCACCCCGTCTCCTTGAAGACTGAAAGTACAGGGCATAAAATTCCCCTACATCCCCAGAGGAGACAAAGCTCTTGCAAAAAGCATAACTGACCCAGGCCTAGTGACAAAGTGAGACCACCCCGTTCCTCCAGTCCATGTCTAAATTTGCCCTGCTTCAATTTTAGGTGAGTAAGAAATGTCAACTTCCAACAGGAAAGAGATAAACATGACAAAATGACATTTCCCTTCCCCGGAGAATGGAAAACTTCCTCTAGGGTTATTAGAGTTTAAGACTATGGATGAGTTTAATTTGTCATAGACCAGGTTGGTTTAGGGTATATTTTATTCTAAGATTAAGATTCCTAAGATATAGTTTCCCTGGTGGCTCAGATAGTAAAGGATCTGCCTGCATTGCAGAAGACCTGGGTTCAATCTCTGGGTCAAGAAGATCCCCTGGAGAAGGAAATGGCAACCCACTCCAGTATTCTTGCCTGGAGAATTCCATGGACAGGCTACAGTCCATGGGGTTGCAAAGAGTCAGATACAGCTGAGCAACTAACACACAAGATATGGTTAGAAATAAGGGTGTATCAGGCTGATCGAGTTTCAAGGCCATGGTTAGAGACAAGGTTACATATGTGTAGGAATAGTTAGGACAGAAATTCTGTAGTTCAGATCACTATTAAGGTCGGGGATCGATACTGGGGGTTGATGTTGGAATTCAAGTTAGATTAGGTTAGTGCCAGGGTTAAACTCGAGTGACATTCCTGGTACAGATGAGGTTACCTTGACTGTTGGATAAGACTGTTCTGGTGAAGGTTTGGGTTAGGGTTATAATGCCCTGAGAATTTATGCCCCAGTAGTTCCCAAGCACTGAATCTGTATTTCTTCCTGGGGGGTGGAGGTGCAGAATTCTGGGCCATCACCTGGATTCTGGCCTCACTGAGGCCTGTGTCCTGAGCGAGACTTTCTCGTGCCCAAATGTCAGGGTACTGGTTCCTCCCAAAAGCTGACTCCAGCTGTTCCAACTGCGCTGGACTGAAGGTGGTGCGGTGACGGCGCCGGGAGTGTGGCCGACCCCTCTGTCCTCCTTGCGGGGAAAGCTTTGGTCTCCCCACTCTTACACCAGAGAGATTGCGGTAGGGCTGAGTGTTCATGTCTGATGAGGAGAGGGGAGGGAGAGGTTGCTGCCGCAGAGACCCATCCATCCATCCCAGACCACATATTCTGGAATCCCCAGAGTCTACTAGGGCCCAGTGTGTTGCTCATACACTCTGCCCCAACCAGAAATTCTTCAGCTTTCAGAACCAGCTGAATCTAGCTCAGCCTTGGCTCCGCTTTGCTTCTGAGTCCCCTAACTCAGGCTGCCATCTCCAGATGAGGTCCACACCTCAGACTCATTTGTCCTGGGCATTCACGCTCTTTCTGCCTCACTTCCACACCCATATGCCCACTCCCTATTACATTCCCCCAGATGTGTCCCCACGTAAGGCATGCCCTTCCACAGCCTTCCACTTCTCTGAGCATACATATCACCTTCCTGGATCTTACCCTATGTACCTTATGTTCACTCTGACACTGTAACAAATTGCCCAGGTCTCTAAGACCCCTATTACTTGCTCCCTGCTCTCATGTCTCACATGCAACTTAAAACTTTATATTGTTCCTGTCCTATACCCTTCACTTGGGAAGATGAAACATCCCTCCCTCTTCTGCTCAGATGCACCCTCCCCATGCATGCATTTCATCTTCTTCCCTATCCCAGTCCTGGCCCAGCCACCAGGCTGCAGGAACCTGAGCTCGTGGGAAAGGCTTGCCTCTTCTCCCTACAGGCTTACTAAGGCCCCACACTAATTAGTCTGAGAGGCAGTCAGGAAGAGAGAACAGGAGCAAAAGGAAACACCTGGAAGGCACACACTGAAAAAAACATGTCTGGAGTGAAGATCCCATCCCCATGGGGACCCAGGAAGTAGTCCCCAGCTGGTGCTCAATGTCCACCTCGGCCCCTTACTCTACTCAGATACAAAGCTCTGGTCCCTCCAGCTCTCTTCCTCAGAGAAGGTTATGCAGTCAGTGAACTCTGAGGTCAGGAGTGAGGAGACAGATTTCAGCTCTGCCTCTGCCCCCTCCTCAGGGCAGGGCCTCAGTGACCCGACTCTGTAAAGCAGACAAGTTGTACCACCCCGTCCCTTCTAAGGTCCCCTTATTTTTAACATTCTAGGATTCTGGCTTTCTATTTCTCCTCTTCATCTTCCTCATGGCAAACAGTTGTCCCATGGAGCCCACACACCGGCTACTTCCTCAGGAACACCACCCAAAAGATTCACTCACCCACTGAGGAGGTCACAGTCTCAGCGGCTGGGTAGCCCTCGGGCCACAGGCTGCTGCAAACTTGCTCCTTCATTTGCTTACCCTGCTCACTGCTCCCTTCTGTGTCCATGGCTCACAAAAGAGACCAAAGACAGTCCAGTCCCGTGTCCCAAGTCTCTGATTCTGGATCAGTCTTTCTAAGTTTCTGTTCCCCTCTATGCCTGGTATCTTGATTGTTCTCCCTCTATTTATGCCTCTCTGAATCTCTCTCCCTAGGTAAATATAAATATAGATATAGATAGATATCTCTGTCTTTCTCCCTCTCTCCTTTTTTCTAACTTTTGTTTCTAATTTTCCATTCCCTCATTTAAGTATGCACTACTTCTGTCTGTCTTGCCCTCACTCTTTTTCCTCTGTTTTAGTCTCCATTTTTCTCTCCCTACCCCTTCTCTCTGGGATGCCGTTCTCTCCCTTTGCTCTCAGCTGCCTACTTTCCCAGCTTGCAATCCCACACTACCTCTTTTCTCCCTGAGCCTTGGAGGAGTGACCTCCTCCTCACCCCTGTGGGCCCATCCAATCACTGCCTGGTCACCAGAGCCCCCATCATCAAGGGAGGATCACAAGCCGGATGAGAGAAGGTGCTCTGTTGGAGGGTCCAGGGACTGGGGCCAAGAGCTCATATTCCCAGAAGGCCAAATTCTTTTGTCCTTTTAAATCCCCTCCTGGGAGCAGACAGGGGAAGGAGGAGAAAATGCATTCTGCCTGAGACCCCTTCTCAGAACCCCATCATGAGAAGGAAGAGGGGGTACAAATGGGGGCCAAGAGTAGGGCCTGCCTGGTATCTAATTATGCAGGTGATCCCTAAAGACTTCTTTCTAGGAAACTAAAAAGCTAAAAAACACAAGTACATTCTGATCCCTCCTAGATATCTTGATTCTCAGAATACTCTGGACACCCCCTCAGAACAACATAAAGCACAGGATGAGTCTTCTGGCCAACCATAATTCTCAAGTATTCTCTGCTTTCCTTTCCCAAATGTCACCTCCTTATTCACCCAGAATCCCCCAGGACTCCCTGAACTTCCAAGGTTGCACAGAACTTCAGAGTACCCTGACCCTGAAGAGCGTCTGAATTCCAGGTACATCCTGATTCTCCCAGACCCCAAAACTCTGCAGAAGACTGACGTTCTGATTCTTCAAGGAAACTCTGACACACCCAGCCTCCCTGAGCAGTCAGGACACCCTGACACCTGCAGTAGTCTGCTTCTTGAGATTACTTAGCTCCAGGAAGTACATTCTGATGTCCCTAGGACATTCTGACCCTTTAAAGACAACCCAGTATCCTCGGACTCTGGGTCCTCTAGGGCACACTGAAACCTAGAACATTTCACCTCTACTAGGAGATAATCCCTGTCACCCGCCATGACATTTTGAAATCTCAGTATAGACTGAATCCACGAGAATATCTTGTTGATCTTGGAACACACTGTACCCATAGAATCCCCAAGGTCATGCTAATCCTTCAAGCATATCCTTTAAAAGTACAATTCAATTCAGAAAACATGGTTATCTTCTAGGATTCTTAAGATTACAATATGATCCATGGATCAGAATCATAAGCAGCACAAGAAAGCTTGTTAGAAATGCAAATTTGGGAACCCCACTAGAGTCCTACTGAATCAGAATCTTCACTGTAACAAGATCCCCAGGAGAACTGAGTGTACATTTGTCTTCATTAGCTCTGGCTGCCATAACAAAATACCAAAGGACGGGTGGTTAAAATAATAGATTTCCATTTCTCACATTTCCAGGGTCTGAGAAATCCAAGACTAAGGTGCTAGCTGATTCAGGTCCTGAGAGCCCTTTTCCTGGATTGCAGACAGCCACCTTCTGCCTTCACAAGGTGGAAAACTCAGTCCTGGTTTCTCTTCTTCGTTTTATAAAGATACTAATCTCATCTTATGGTCTCACCCTCAAGATCTCTCTCAACCCTAATCATCTCCCATAGGCCCACCTCCAAATATCATTGCACCATATTAGGTTTAGGGCTTTAATATATGAGCTGATTGCTGGGAGAAATATCAATAACCTTAGATATGCAGATGACACCACCTTTAATGCAGAAAGTGAAAAAGAACTGAAGAGCCTCTTGATGAAAGTGAAAGAGTAGAGTGAAAATGTTGACTTAAAACTCAACATTCAGAAAACTAAGATAATAGTATTTGGTCCCATCACATCATTGCAAATAGATGAGGAATCAATGGAAACAGTGAGAGACTTTATTTTGGGGAGCCCCAAAATTACTGCAGATGGTAACTGTAGCCATGAAATTAAAAGATGCTTGCTCCTTGGAAGAAAAGTTATGACCAACCTAGACAGCATAATAAAAAGCAGAGACATTACTTTGCCAACAAAGGTCTGTATAGTCAAAGCTATGGTTTTTCCAGTAGTCATGTATGGAAGTGACAGTTGGACTATAAAGAAAGCTGAGCACCAAAGAATTGATGCTTTTGAACTATGATGTTGGATAAGACTCTTGAGAGTCCCTTGGACTACAAGGATATCCAACCAGTCCATCCTAAAGGAAATCAGTCCTGAATATTCATTGGAAGAACTGATGCTGAAGCTGAAACTCCAATACTTTGGTCACCTGATGTGAAGAACTGACTTCTTGGAAAAGACCCTGATGCTGGAAAAGACTGAAGGCAGAAGG
This sequence comes from Tragelaphus eurycerus, assembly GCA_935064755.1. Lineage (NCBI taxonomy): Eukaryota > Metazoa > Chordata > Mammalia > Artiodactyla > Bovidae > Tragelaphus > Tragelaphus eurycerus. The sequence goes on along the minus strand of CAKXYN010000080.1, from coordinate 11,469,493 downwards.
AGAAGGGGACAACAGAGGATGAGATGGTTGGATGGCATTACTGACATAATGAACATGAGTTTGAGTAAACTCCAGGAGTTGGTGATGGACTGGCAGTCCATGTAGTTGCAAAGAGTCAGACACAACTGAGCAACTGAACTGAACTGAGAGGAGACACAAACATTCAACTCATAACAACATGAGAGTCAAGAAGCTGTAGTCCAAGATGCGAAACTTCTCCCCCAACCCCAGAATATACTATGATCTCCTAGAGAAACCTGAGCCTCATGACAGATGAACCTCCCAAGTTTCTTGTAGCCAACTTGGACCCACAAGCAGACACTGAATTCCCATACTCTTGCTGCCTCAAGAGACCCTAATCTTATAAGGGAACTCAGATTAGCCATCCAGAGTAGCCTGATGATCCCAGGACACTCAGATGTTACAAAGAAATGCTACTAGCCTGTTTCCCAAGGACACTGAGACATTACAGGTTTGACTTAACAACCCAGATTACCATTATCTCTTAAAAGGCTGGGATGCTGAGAAGAGTTGGTTTTCCGGGGCATCCTGTTTTCTACTTCCAACTCTGACCTTCAAGGAAGACTGCTACCCAGGATACTCTCACCATACAAGAGGCAGGATGGTGTGGTGGGGAAGAATATAGGTTCTGGAGCCAGACTGCCCAAAGTTCTAATATAAGCTATACTATTTCCTAGCTCGGGGAAGGCAATGGCACCCCATCCCAGTACTTTTGCCTGGAAAATCCCATGAACGGAGGATCCTGGTAGGCTGCAGTCCATGCGGTCGCTAAGAGTGGGACACGACTGAGCGACTTCACTTTCACTTTTCACTTTCATGCATTGGAGAAGGAAATGGCAACCCACTCCAGTGTTCTTGCCTGGAGAATCCCAGGGACGGGGGAGCCTGGTGAGCTTCCGTCTATGGGGTCACACAGAGTCGGACACGACTGAAGTGACTTAGCAGCAGTAGCAGCAGCATTTACTAGCTATGTGATCCCAGATCAGACCAGATCAGATCTGTCGCTCAGTCGTGTCCGACTCTTTGCAACCCCATGAATCGCAGCACGCGAGGCCTCCCTGTCCATCACCAACTCCCGGAGTTCACTCAGACTCACGTCCATTGAGTCAGTGATGCCATCCAGCCATCTCATCCTCTGTCGTCCCCTTCTTCTCCTGCCCCCAATCCCTCCCAGCATCAGTCTTTTCCAATGAGTCAACTTTTCGCATGAGGTGGACAAAGTACTGGAGTTTCAGCTTTAGCATCATTCCTTCCAAAGAAATCCCAGGGCTAACCTCCTTCAGAATGGACTGGTTGGATTTCCTTGCAGTCCAAGGGACGCTCAAGAGTCTTCTCCAACACCACAGTTCAAAAGCATCAATGCTTCGGTGCTCAGCCTTCTTCACAGTCCAGCTCTCACATCCATACATGACCTCAGGAAAAACCATAGCCTTGACTAGATGAACCTTTGTTGGCAAAGTAATGTTTCTGCTTTTGAATATGCTATCTAGGTTGGTCATAACTTTCCTTCCAAGGAGCAAGCGTCTTTTAATTTCATGGCTGCAGTCACCATCTGCAGTGATTTTGGAGCCCAGAAAAATAAAGTCTGACACTGTTTCCACTATTTCCCCATCCCAGGCTAGGCTAATTCCTTATATCTCTGCACCTCAGCTTTTTCATCTAGGGATAGTAATACAATCAATTCTCTCTATGTGAGGTAGTTATAGTCAATAAAGTCATGATAAACACTTAATCAGATAAATAGGTTCCTGTGAACCTCTGCTCACACTGTTATTGGTCAACCAATCAATACATAACCTTGTTGTATGTGTGTTTCTGCTTAAAGATACCTTACTTAATATATGTATTGTAAATTCATTAACATTGAACTGGTAGCCAATAGCACTGTACCTGGTGCCTGAACAAAGATTATTTTCTCCATTAAATGCATCATGGTTAGAAAAATAAAGAAAATACAATTTCTGCTGAAAAAAAAAAAAAAACACATCATGGCCTTCCTGCACTTAGGAACAGTAGATATCATTGCAACACCATGCCTGGGAGCCATTTTGAATTGAAAAAGCAAGAGAGTTCCAGAAAAACATCTATTTCTGCTTTATTGACTATGCCAAAGCCTTTGACTGTGTGGATCACAATAAACTGTGGGAAATTCTGAAAGAGATGGAAATACCAGACCACCTGATCTGCCTCTTGAGCAACCTGTATGCAGGTCAAGAAGCAACAGTTAGAACTGGACATGGAACAACAGACTGGTTCCAAATAAGAGTACGTCAAGGCTATATATTGTCACCCTGCTTATTTAACTTATATGCAGAGGACATCATGAGAAATGCTGGGTTGGATGAAGCACAAGCTGGAATCAAGATTGCAGCTTGGGAGAAATATCAATAATCTCAGATATGCAGATGACACCACCCTTATGGCAGAAAGTGAAGAAGAACTAAAGAGCCTCTTGATGAAAGTGAAAGAGGAGAGTGAAAAAGTTGGCTTAAAGCTCAACATTCAGAAAACGAAGATCATGGCATCTGGTCCCATCACTCCATGGGAAATAGATGGGGAAACAGTGGAAACAGTGTCAGACTTTATTTTGGGGGGCTCCAAAAATCACTGCAGATGGTGACTGCAGCCATGAAATTAAAAGACGCTTGCTCCTTGGAAGGAAAGTTATGACCAATCTAGACAGCATATTAAAAAGCAGAGACATTACTTTGCTAACAAAGATCCGTCTAGACAAGGCTCTGGTTTTTCAAGTGGTCATGTATGGATATGAGAGTTAGATTATAAAGAAAGCTGAGCACTGAAGAACTGATCCTTTTGAACTGTAGTGTTGGAGAAGACTCTAGAGAGTCCCTTGGACTGCCAGGAGATCCAACCAGTCCATCCTAAAGGAGATCAATCCTGGGTGTTCATTGGAAGGACTAATGTTGAAGCTAAAATTCCAATATTTTAGCCACCTGATGCGAAGAGCTGACTCATCTGCAAAGACCCTGATGCTGGGAAAGATTGAGGGCAGGAGGAGAAGGGGACGACAGAGGATGAGATGACTGGATGGCATCACTGACTTGATGGACGTGAGTCTGGGTGAACTCTGGGAGTTGGTGATGGACAGGGAGGCCTGGCATGCTGTGGTTCATGGGGTCGCAAAGAGTCAGACATGACTGAGCGGCTGAACTGTGGCCTTTAGTGTTTTGTAGAGAAATCGGGGAAGGCAATGGCACCCCACCCCAGTACTTTTGCCTGGAAAATCCCATGAACGGAGGATCCTGGTAGGCTCCAGTCCATGGGGTCGCTAAGAGTTGGACACAACTGAGCAACTTCACTTTCACTTTTCACTTTCATGCATTGGAGAAGGAAATGGCAACCCACTCCAGTGTTCTTGCCTGGAGAATCCCAGGGACTGGGGAGCCTGGTGAGCTTCCGTCTATGGGGTCGCACAGAGTCGGACACGACTGAAGCGACTTAGCAGCAGCAGCAGCAGCAGAGAAATCAGCTGATAGTCTTATAGGGGTTCCCTTGTAATTAACTCTTTAACTATTAAAGAAAGAATTATAAAGGCAGCAAGAAAAAGTTAGTTACTTTTATTAGACATAATGCATCCTGATGTAAGTCTTTTTGGGTTCATCTTGTTTGGGACCCTATGTACTTCCTGTATCTGGATATTTTCCTTCTTTAGGTCTGGGAAACTTTTAGCCATAAGTTCTTTAAATATCTTTTCAATCCCCTTTTCTCTTTCTTCTCCTTTTGGAATTCCTATTATGCTTAATTGGCTTGCTTTATATTATCCCATAGGTCTCTTACATTGCTTTCATTTTTTCTTTTTTTAAATTTGGTTCTCTGCTGCTTTGATTAGGTAATTTCCATTAGTCTATCTTCCAGGTCACTTATCCTTTCTTCTGCGTTGTTAATTTCTGCTATTCATTGCCTTGAGCTCGGTTTTCATCTTGGAAAATGAATCTTCTAATTTTTTGGCTCCCTCTTAGAGTTTCTAGTTCCTTTTTTACAGTAATCTACATTTTTTAATAGCCTTTCTTAATTTCTTCAGTAGTTTCATTACCTCTCTTTAGGACTCAGTGTTTGTTAGACTGAAGAGTTCTGTTTCATTACTCAGGGGAATTTTCTTGGTCTTTTGACTAAGAGTGCATCCTATGCTTCTTCATTTTGTTTGTATTTCTTTATTATGTGAGTTTAGGAGAAACAACTACCTACTGCAGTCTTGGAGGGCTATGTATAAGTGAGAGCATCCCTGTGTGGCTCATGTGGGTTTAATATTTTGTGGGGATGAGGGCTGTTTTGGGTTTGGATGCTTGCTCTGTCTTGCCTCAGCATGTGCTGGCTGATATCCCCTCAATAGGGGGCATGCAGGTATGAAGGCATACAGCTTGTACAGGTTCCCAGGAAGGGCAGGGGATGAGGCTGGCTCCCAGGCATAGGTCGCTTTGCAGCAGCAGTGATAGCAGTGGCAGATTGCATGTGGTTGGCACCAGGTTCCAGGGTCCTTGGCAGCAGTGACAGGCTATGTTAGCTCCCAGGAAGGTGAGGCAGTGGCCCGCAACACTCATAGGAGCCTTGGTAGTGGCACTGGCAGTGATCCACATCCACCTCTGGAGCTAAGATGGCAGCCATGACTGGCATGTGCCCCTGAAGCACATGTGGGCATGCCCTGCCACCTGACAGCAACTGGAGAAAGCAGCTCCAATGGCAGGCCCACTGCCTGCTTGAGTGTCCCTCAATGGTCACTTGTCTCCCTGTCCAGGCCCAGGCTTCTCCCCATACTCCCTCAGTTGTGGTGCACTACACCCTAGCTCCCTCAGGCTGTCTTCATGTACCTAACCCCAGTCCACTCCCCAGGGTTTGAGCTCCAAAGCCCAAGCCTCAGTATCCAGTCCCCACCCAGTGCAGTGAGCCAGCAGACAAGTATCTCAGAGTAGTGAGTGTCGGTTGGCACTGACCCTATGTGCAGATCTCTCTCTGCTTTGCCTTCTGCACACTTGTTTCTGTGCTCTTCTCTGAAGCTCCAAAACTCCCCCTCCATTACTTATTCTCACCAGTGAGGGGACTTCTCAATATGTGGAAACCTTTCCTCTTTCACAACTCCCTCCCAGAGAGGCATTTTGCTGTGAAACTAACACTGATCTAAACAAACAAACAGACAAAGTCTATTAAAAACATTGGTAAAACTAACACTGCTGCTGCTGCTGCTGCTAGGTCGCTTCAGTCTTATCCGAATCTGTGCAACCCCATAGATAGCAGTCTACCAGGCTCCCCCGTCCCTCGGATTCTCCAGGCAAGAACACTGGAGTGGGTTGCCATTGCCTTCTCCAATGCATGAAAGTGAACAGTGAAAGTGAAGTCGCTCAGTCGTGTCCAACTCTTAGCAATCCCATGGACTGTAGCCTACCAGGCTCCTCCTACTGGAGTGGGGTGCCATAAACTAACACTAAAACTAACTAAAAAATGAAAAAAAAAATGTTGGTTTGGATGAGAAGATGAAATATCCAATTTAAAACATACTAAGTTTGAGACAGAAAACAAAACAAAAGAAACACAGCACCAAAATCCACTCTCACCTTGTCTACTGCTTAAAAAGATCAAGTCCTGAGCCTTTGGAGTGGGAGCACTGACTCCAAGACCCTAGACTACCAGAGAACTAACCCTAGGGAGTTATCAAGTACTGAGAATTCACACAAAGGAAGCCACTTGAATACAACACTTGGCATCACCCAAAGACCAGTAGCACCCTGTGCAGGACACCTACTCTAAACAACAAACAAAACAAAAAATACAAACCCAGTCATCAGCAGGAAGGATTGCCACTTCACTTAGCCTTGTCCATCAGTGGAAAAACAAACAAAAACTCAGCACAAATCTCACGCTATATGAAGCTTACACAAACCACTGGATCAACCTGAGGAGGGCAGAAATCAAAAGGAAGAATGAATTCAAACTTGAACCCTGGGAAAAGGAAACCCCAAACACAATAAGTTTAAAAAAAAATGAAAAGGCAGAGAAATACTACACAAATGAAGGAACAAACTAGAAACACAGAACTCCAATTAAATGAAGAAGAAATAGGCAAACTACCTGGAGAAGAATTCAGAATAATGAGAGTAAAGATGATTAAAAACCTTGAAAACAAAATAGAGAAAATGCAAGAATCAATTAACAAAGACCTAGAAGAATTAAAGAATAAACATACAGAGACAAACAGCACAATTATTGAAATTAAAAATACTCCAGAAGGAATCAATAGTAAAATATCTGAAGCAGAAGAATGAATCAGTGAGCTGGAAGATACAATGGTGGAAATAACTTCAGAAGAGCAGAATAAAGTTAAAAGAATGAAAAGAACTGAGGATAGTCTCAGAGACCTCTAGGACAATATCAAATGCATCAACACTATGAGAAAATTTTTGAAGAGATTATAGTTGAAAATTTCACCAACATGGAAAAGGAAATAGTCGATCAAGTCCAAGAGACAAAAAAAAGTCCCATACAGGATAAACCCAAGGAGAAACATGCCAAGACACATACTAGTGAAACTAACAAGGACTAAACAAAAACAAAGAACACTAAAAGCAGCCAGAGAGAAGCAACAAGTAACATACAAGGGAAACCCCTTACACGTAACAGCTGATCTTTCAGCAGAAACTCTGCAGGCCAGAAGGGAACGGCAGGACATATTTAAAATACTGAAAGGGAAAAATCTACAACCAAGATTATTGTACCCGACAAGGATCTCATTCAAAATTGATGGAGAAATAAAAAGGTTCTCAGACAAGAAAAAGTTATGAGAATTCAGCACCACCGAACCAGCTTTACAACAAATGTTAAACGGGCTTATATAGTCAAGAAATACAAGAGAAGGAAAAAGATCTACAAAATCAACCCCAAACAATTAAGAAAATGTCAATAGGAATATATGTATTAAATGCTCCAACCAAAAGACACAGACTGGCTGAATGGATACAAAAACAAGATCCATATATATGCTGTTTGCAAGAAGTCCACTTCAGACCTAAAGACAGATATAGACTGAAAGTGAGAGGATGGAAAAATACATTCTATGCAAAATGGGAAGCAAAATAAAGCTGGAGTAGCAATCCTCATATCAGACAAAATAGGCCTTAAAATAAAGAAGATTACAAGAGATAAGGAAGGACACTACATAATGATCAAGGGATCAATCCAAGAGGAAGACACAAAATTGTAAATATCTGTGCACCCAACATAGGAGCATCTTAATATATAAGACAAACACTAACAGACATAAAAGGAAAATTGACAGTAAGACAATAATAGTAGGAGACTTTAACACCCCACTCACACAAATGGACAGTTCATCAAAACAGAAAATTAATAAGGAAACACAAGTCTTAAAAATGATACATTAGATGAGATGGATCTCATTGATATATTCAGGACATTCCATCCAAATGCAGAAGAATACATCTTCTTCTCAAGTGCACGTGGAAAATTCTCCAGAGTAGACCAGATCTTGGGTCACAAATCAAACCTCAGTAGATTTAAGAAAATTGAAATCATATCAAGCATCTTCTCCGACCACAACGCTATGAGACTAGGTATCAGTTACAAGAAAAAAAAAAAAAACTGTAAGAAACACAACACGTGGAGATCAAACAACACATTTATAAATAACCAACAGGTTACTGAAGAAATCAAAAGGGAAATCAAAAAATTTCTAGAAACAAATGACAATGAAAACACAACAACGCAAAACCTATGGGATGCGGCAAAAGCAGTTCTAAGAGGGAAGTTTGTAGCAATACAATCGTACCTCAAGAAACAAGAAAAACAACCTAACTTTACACCTAAAACAACTAGAAAAAGAAGAAGAACAACAACAACAAAAACACCAAAATTAGTAGAAGGAAATAAATCATAAAGACCTGAGCAGAAATAAATGAAAAAGAAACAAAAGAAACAATAATAAAGGTTAATAAAACTAAAAGCTGTTACTTTGAGAAGATAAAATAGACAAACCTTTAGCCAGACTCATCAAGATAAAAGAGAGAAGAATCAAGTCAACAAAATTAGAAATAAAAAAGGAGAGGTTACAACAGATAATTCAGAAATACAAAGGATTATAAGAGACTATTATGAACAACTGTATGGCCATAAAATGGATAACCTGGAAGAAATGGACAGATTCTTAGAAAAGTTCAAACCTACAAGACTGAACCAGGAAAGAATGGAAATTATGGACAAACCCAATTACAAGCTCTGAAATTGAAACTGTGATCAAAAATCTCCCAAAAAACAAAAACTCAGGACCAGATGGCTTCACAGGAGAACTCTGTCAAACACTTAGAGTAGAGCTAATGCCTCTCCTTCTAAAATTGTTTCAAAAAATTGAAGAGGAAGGAACACTTCCAAACTCATTCTACGAGGCCACCATCACCCTAATACCAAAACCAAATACAACACAGAAAACTACAGGCCAATATTGCTGATGGACATAGATGCAAAAATTCTCAACAAAATTTTAGCAAACAGAATTCAGCAACACATTAGAAAGCTCACACACCATGATCAAGCTGGGTTTATTCCAGGAATGCAAGGATTCTTCAATATATGTAAATCAATCCAAGTGATACATCATATTAACAAATTGTAAGATAAAAACCATATGATAATCTCAATAGATGAAGAAAAAGCCTTTGACAAAATTCAGCACCCATTTCTGATTCAGTTCAGTTCAGTTCATTTCAGTCGCTCAGTCATGTCCGACTCTTTGCGACCCCATGAATCGCAGCACGCCAGGCCTCCCTGTCCATCACCAACTCCCAGAGCTCACCCAAACTCACATCCATCGAGTCAGTGATGCCATCCAGCCATCTCATCCTCTGTCGTCCCCTTCTCCTCCTGCCCCCAATCCCTCCCAGCATCAGAGTCTTTTCCAATGGGTCAACTCTTCACATGAGGTGGCCAAAGTACTGGAGTTTCAGCTTTAGCATCATTCCTTCCAAAGAAATCCCAGGGCTGATCTCCTTCAGAATGGACTGGTTGGATCTCCTTGCAGTCCAAGGGACTCTCAAGAGTCTTCTCCAACACCACAGTTCAAAAGCATCAATTCTTCGGCGCTCAGCCTTCTTCACAGTCCAGCTCTCACATCCATACATGACCACAGGAAAAACCATAGCCTTGACTAGACGGATCTTTGTTGGCAAAGTGATGTCTCTGCTTTTGAATATGCTATCTAGGTTGGTCATAACTTTCCTTCCAATGGGCATAGAAGGAACCTACCTCAACATAGAAAAGGCCATATATGATAAGCCTACCACAAACATTATTTTCAATGGTGAAATACAGAAAGCATTCCCCCTAAGATCAGGAACAAGATAAGGGTGTCCACATTCACCACTGTTATTCAACATAGTTTTGAAAGTTCTAGCTACAGCAATCAGAGAAGAAAAAGAAATAAAAGAATCCAGATCAGAAAAGAAATAAAGCTCTCACTGTTTGCAGGTGACACGATACTGTACATAGAAAACCCTAAGAATAGTATCAGAAAATTACTAGAGCTAATCAATGAATTTAGCAAAGTTACAGGATACAAAATCAATACACAGAAATCACTTGGATTTCTATATACTAACAATGAAAAATCAGAAAGAGAAATTAAAGAATCAATCCTATTCACCAGTGCAACTAAAACAATTAAATACCTAGGAATATGGCTTCCCTGATAGCTCAGTTGGTAAAGAATCTGCCTGCAATGCAGGAGACCTGGGTTTGATCCCTGGATTGGGAAGATCCCTGGGAGAAGGCAATGGCTACCCACTCCAGTATTATGGCCTGGAGAATTCCATTGACTGTATAGTCCATGGGGTCACAAAGAGTTGGACACGACTAAGTGACTTTCACTGACTTAAACTTACCTAAGGAGACAAAAGAACTGTGCATAGAAAATTATAAGATACTGATGAAAGAAATCAAAGATAACATAAACAGATGGATAGATATTCCATATCCCTGGGTAGGAAGAATCAATATTGTGAAAATGACTATATTACCAAATGCAATCTACAGAGTCAATGCAATCCCTATCAAATTACCAATGGCATTTTCACAGAACTAGAAAAAAAATTTCACAATTCATATGGAAACACAAAAGATGCCGAATAGCCAAAACAGTCTTGAGAAAGAAGAATGGAATTGGAGGAATCAACCTTCCTGACTTCAGATTGTACTACAAAGCTACAGTCATCAAGGCAGCATGGTACTGGCACAAAAACAGAAATATAGACCAATGGAACAAGATAAAAAGCCCAGAAATAAACCCATGTACCTATGGGTACCTTATTTTTGACAAAGGAGGCAAGAATATACAATGGGGAAAAGACAGCCTCTTCAAAAAATGGTGCTAGGAAAACTGGACAGCTATGTGTAAAAGAATGAAATTAGAACACTTCCTAACACCATACACAAAGATAAACTGAAAATGGATTAAAGACCTAAATGTAAGACCAGAAACTATAAAACTCTTAGAGGAAAACATACGCAGAACACTAGATGACAGAAATCAAAGCAAAATCCTCTATGACCCACCTCCTGGAGTAATGGAAATAAAAACAAAAGTAAAGAAGTGGGACCTGATTAAACTTAAAAACTTTTGCACAGCAAAGGAAAAGATAACCCTCAGAATGGGAAAAAAAATAATAGCAAGTGAAACAACTGACAAAGGATTAATTTCCAAAATATACAAGCAGCTCATACAACTCAATTCCAGAAAAACAAACAACCCAATCAAAAACTGGGCAGAAGACCTAAACAGACAGTTCTCCAGTGAAGACCTACAGATGGCTAATAAACACATGAAAAGATTCTGAACATCACTCATTACTAGAGAAATGCAAATCTAAGCTACAATGATATCACCTCACACCAGTAAGAATGGCCATCATCAAAAAGTCTACAAATGATAAACGCTGGAGAGGATGTGAAGAAAAGGGAACCTTCTTGCACTGTTGGTGGGAATGTAAATTGATACAGCCACTATGGAAGACGATATGGAGATTTCTTCAAAAACTAGGAATAAAACCACCATACGACCCAGAAATCCCACTCCTAGTCATATACCATGAGGAAACCAAAATTGAAAAAGACACATGTATCCCACTGTTCATTGCAGTGCTATTTAAAATAGCTAGAACATGGAAGCAACCTAGATGTCCATTGACAGATGAATGGATAAAGAAGTTGTGGTATGTATACACAATGGAATATTACTCAGCCATAAAAAGGAACATATTTGTGTCAGTTTTCTGATGAGGTTGATGAACCTGGAACCTATTATACAGTGTGAAGTGAGTCAGAAAGAGAAAGATAAATACCATATTCTAATGCACATATATGGAATCTAGAAAAAAGGTACTGAATAATTTATTTGCATGGCAGCAGTGGAGAAACAAACATAGAGAATAGATTCATGTACATGGGAGAAGGGAGGGGGAGGTTCAGATGTATGGAAAGAGTAATATGAAATCTTACACTACCGTATGTAAAATAGATAGCCAAAAGGAATTTGCTGTATGGCTCAGGAAACTCAAACAGGGGCTCTGTATCAACCTAGAGGGGTGAGATGGGTAGGGAAACAGGAGGGGATTACAAAAAGGAGGGGATATATGTATCAGATCAGATCAGTCGCTCAGTCGTGTCCGACTCTTTGCGCCCCATGAACTGCAGCACACCAGGCCTCCCTATCCATCACCAGCTCTCGGAGGTCACTCAGACTCACATCCATCGAGTCAGTGATGCCATCCAGCCATCTCATCCTCTGTCGTCCCCTTCTCCTCCTGCCCCCAATCCCTCCCAGCATCAGAGTCTTCTCCAATGAGTCAACTCTTCGCATGAGGTAGCCAAAATACTGGAGTTTCAGCTTTAGCATCATTCCTTCCAAAGAAATCCCAGGGCTGATCTCCTTCAGAATGGACTGGTTGGATCTCCTTGCAGTCCAAGGGACTCTCAAGAGTCTTCTCCAACACGACAGTTCAAAAGCATCAATTCTTCAGCGCTCAGCCTTCTTCACAGTAGAGGTCTCACATCCATACATGACCACAGGAAAGACCATAGCCTTGACTAGGCGAACCTTTGTTGGCAAAGTGATGTCTCTGCTTTTGAATATGCTATCTAGGTTGGTCATAACTTTCCTTCCAAGGAGTAAGCATCTTTTCATTTCATGGCTGCAGTCACCATCTGCAGTGATTTTGGAGCCCAGAAAAATAAAGTCTGACACTGTTTCCACTGTTTCTCCATCTATTTCCCATGTAGTGATGGGACCAGATGCCATGATCTTCATTTTCTGAATGTTGAGCTTTAAGCCAACCTTTTCCCTCTCCACTTTCACTTTCATCAAGAGGCTTTTTAGTTCCTCTTCACTCTCTGCCATAAGGGTGGTGTCATCCGCATATCTGAGGTTATTGATATTTCTCCCGGAAATCTTGATTCCAGCTTGTGCTTCTTGCAGCCCAAGTTTCTCATGATGTACTCTGCATAGAACTTAAATAACCAAGGTGACAATATGCAGCCTTGACGTACTCCTTTTCCTATTTGGAACCAGTCTGTTGTTCCATGACCAGTTCTAACTGTTGCTTCCTGACCTGCATACAGATTTCTCAAGAGGCAGATCAGGTGGTCTGGTATTCCCGTCTCTTTCAGAATTTTCCACAGTTTATTGTGATCCACACAGTCAAAGGCTTTGGCATAGTCAATAAAGCAGAAATAGATGTTTTTCTGGAACTCTCTTGCTTTTTCCATGATCCAGCGGATGTTGGTAATTTGATCTCTGGTTCCTCTGCCTTTTCTAAAATCAGCTTGAACATCAGGAAGTTCACGGTTCATATATTGCTGAAGCCTGGCTTGGAGAATTTTGAGCATTACTTTACTAGCGTGTGAGATGAGTGCAATTGTGCGGTAGTTTGAGCATTCTTTGGCATTGCCTTTCTTTGGGATTGGGATGAAAACTGACCTTTTCCAATCTTGTGGCCACTACTGAGTTTTCCAAATTTGCTGGCATATTGAGTGCAGCACTTTCACAGCATCATCTTTCAGGATTTGGAATAGCTCCACTGGAATTCCATCACCTCCACTAGCTTTGTTCGTAGTGATGCTTTCTAAGGCCCACTTGACTTCACATTCCAGGATGTCTGGCTCTAGGTCAGTGATCATACCATCATGATTATCTGGGTCGTGAAGCTCTTTTTTGTACAGTTCTTCTGTGTATTCTTGCCACCTCTTCTTAATATCTTCTGCTTCTGTTAGGTCCATACCATTTCTGTCCTTTATCAAGCCCATTTTTGCATGAAATGTTCCTTTGGTATCTCTGATTTTCTTGAAGAGATCCCTAGTCTTTCCCATTCTGTTGTTGCCCTCTATTTCTTTGCATTGATCGTTGAAGAAGGCTTTCTTATCTCTTCTTGCTATTCTTTGGAACTCTGCATTCAGATGTTTATATCTTTCCTTTTCTCCTTTGCTTTTCGCTTCTCTTCTTTTCGCAGCTATTTGCAAGGCCTCCCCAGACAGCCATTTTGCTTTTTTGCATTTCTTTTCCATGGGGATGGTCTTGATCCCTGTCTCCTGTACAATGTCATGAACCTCATTCCATAGTTCATCAGGCACTCTATCTATCAGATCTAGGCCCTTATATCTATTTCTCACTTCCACTGTAGAATCATAAGGGATTTGATTTAGGTCATACCTCAATGGTCTAGTGGTTTTCCCTACTTTCTTCCATTTCAGTCTGAATTTGGCAATAAGGAGTTCATGGTCTGAGCCACAGTCAGCTCCTGGTCTTGTTTTTGCTGATTGTATAGAGCTTCTCCATCTTTGGCTGCAAAGAATATAATCGATCTGATATCGGTGTTGACCATCTGGTGATGTCCATGTATAGAGTCTTCTCTTGTGTTGTTGGAAGAGGGTATTTGCTATGACCAGTGCATTTTCTTGGCAAAACTCTGTTAGTCTTTGCCCTGCTCCATTCCGTGTTCCAAGGCCAAATTTGCCTGTTACTCCAGGTGTTTCTTGACTTCCTACTTTTGCATTCCAGGTCCCTATAATGAAAAGGACATCTTTTTTGGGCGTTAGTTTAAAAGGTCTTGTAGGTCTTCATAGAACCATTCAACTTCAGCTTCTTCAGCGTTACTGGTTGGGGCATAGACTTGGATTACTGTGACATTGAATGGTTTGCCTTGGAAACGAACCAAGATCATTCTGTCGTTTTTGAGATTGCATCCAAGTACTGCATTTCGGACTCTTTTGTTGACCATGATGGCCACTCCATTTCTTCTGAGGGATTCCTGCCCGCAGTAGTAGATATAATGGTCCTCTGAGTTAAATTCACCCATTCCAGTCCATTTTAGTTCGCTAATTCCTAGAATGTCGACATTCACTCTGGCCATCTCTTGTTTGATCACTTCCAATTTGCCTTGATTCATGGACCTGACATTCCAGGTTCCTATGCAATATTGCTCTTTACAGCATCGGACTTTGCTTCTATCACCAGACACATCCACAGCTGGGTATTCTTTTTGTTTTGGCTCCATCCCTTCATTCTTTCTGGAGTTATTTCTCCACTGATCTCCAGTAGCATATTGTGCCCCTACTGACCTGGGGAGTTTCTCTTTCAGTATCCTATCATTTTGCCTTTTCTTACTGTTCATGGGGTTCTCAAGGCAAGAATACTGAAGTGGTTTGCCATTCCCTTCTCCAGCAGACCACACCCTGTCAGATCTTTCCACCATGACCCGCCCATCCTGGGTGCCCCAGGGACATGGCTTAATTTCATTGAGTTAGACAAGGCTGACTAATCATAATTTTCCACCTTTTCCTGTTGGGATAGGGAATGCTCACTTCAGCCAAGAGACTGTTTCTCAGATTTGTCCTTCTATGTAGGCTCATTTTTACCTGGTGTCTGGAGGCCCTTAGAACACACAGAATCACATGCCTTATGAGTATACTGCTTTGGGCACAGGAGGAAATCTGTAAAGGGTATCTTGAAATCTTTACAAAATATATGCTGGGGTACCATGAGGTTAACATGCCACAGTTTGCTGCTACTTGATGTTTGCTAAACAAGTTACCACTTCTTGATTTTTGTTAATGAAGGGAACTCAGACTTTATGAATTTTTCTTCTTTAAAATATTATTCTTGTATCAAACAAAGGTAGCCTAGGTTGAAATACTGCCACTAATAGGTTACCAGAAGTGATTTAAGACTAGAATTGTTTGTTGATTGTGCACCACCAAGTCACATTTCTTGGGCCAGTGTATTGCTGAGCTGAGAAATGAAAGAAAGTATTAATGTAATGTCATCAATAACATGAATGAAAACAGAATAAGTGTGGGTTACTTGTCAGAACTTGATCAATTGTAAATGTTTCAAAATATGTGCACCTAAGCCAACCAATAATTTTTGCTGAAGCTCCAGTATTTTGGTCATCTATGCAAACAGCTGACTCACTCAAAAAGTCCCTGATGCTGGAAAAGCTTGAGGGCAGAAGGCAAAGAGAGTGTCAGAGAATAAGATGGCTGGATGGCATCACCAATGCAATGGACATGAACTTGGGCAAACTTTGGGAGATGGTGAGGGACAGAGAGGCCTGGTGTGCTGCAGTCCATGGGGTCATGAAGAGTCGGACATAACTGGGTGACTGAATAACAATAGGACGAGATTAGATTTGTATTTCAAAGTTATTAACCAGTATAGGTATAAGACAGAAAGTAAAGAGGAACTAAAGAGCCTCTTGATGAACATGAAAGAGAAAAGATGAAAAAACTCGCTTAAAACTCAACGTTCAAAAAAACTAAGATCATGGCATCCAGTTCCATCACTTCATGGCAAAAAGATAGGGAAACAATGGAAACAGTGAGAGACTTTATTTTCTTGGGCTCCAAAATCACTGTGGATGGTGACTGCAGCCATGAAATTAAAAGACACTTTCTCTTTGGAAGAAAAGCTATGAAAAATCTAGACAGCATATTAAAAAGCAGAGATGTCACTTTGCAAACAAAGATCTGTCTAGTCAAAGCTATGGTTTTTCCAGTAGTCATGTATGGATGTGAGAGTTGTACCATAAAGAAGGCTGAATGCCAAAGAATTGATACTTTCAAACTGTGGTGTTGAAGAGGACTCTGGAGAGTTCCTTGGACTTCAAGGAGATCAAACCAGACAATCCTAAAGATAATCCACCCTGAATATCCATTGGAAGGACTGATGCTGAAAGCTAAAGCTCCAGTACTTTGGCCACCTGAGGCCAAGAGCCAACTCATTTGAAAAGACCCTGATGCTGCAAAAGATTGAAGGCAGGAGGAGAAGGGATGACAGAGGATGAGATGCTTGGATGGCATCACCGACTAAATGGACATGAGTTTGAGCAAGCTCCAAGAGATGGTGAAGGACAGGGAAGCCTGGCATGCTTCAGTCCATGGGGTCACAAAGAGCCAGACAGGACTGAGCAACAGAACAACAATAGATATAATGATATACAGTACTGATTACAGATATATGTTGTTATGTATTAGGCAATTCAATAATTAAACCTTATATAGAAAAATTTTAAAGATGGTGCAAGGATTGGAACCATGAGGATGATGTGCAGTGTGACCCCTAAAGTCTACTGATAGAATAAGCAGTGTGCTGCCAACTGGGGGGTCATCTGAAGACACAGAGCTGTGCTCAGGTACACAACTGAGCAATGATGAACATAGCATATAATGAGCATGTAGAGTCTCTGCTCAGGACAAATTTCTTAACAGCTTGAAATAACTGAACTGAGTTCATAAGTTTTGATATCAATTTTTATAATCTGAGTTTGAAACAATTCAGCCAGGCCTTTCAAAGGAATTCCCTACTTACAGAATCATTGTTTGACACAACTAAATTTACCAGAGGAAGTTTAAGAGCAGCTAAATTAAGTTAATGTGATCAAAAGACTAAGGGACAGTTTACGTTTATACAGCATCTAGAGGTTTAATAAAATTTAATTTATGGCTGGGAAAATAAGAAAAATAGCTTTAATGGAGGACATTCTACATCAATGCAATTCCTATCTCCCCTCAGACCTGTTGTATCCTTTGGTACCAAATAAATCATATTTCACAAAGGCCTTGAAAACTGACTGTGACTTTAAAGAGACTTGAGCAGATATTTCACAAAAGAACATATAAAAATGGCCCATGAGCACCTGAAAAAGGGCTCAAATCATAAGTCTTCAAGGAAATGCAAATTAAAAGCACAATGAGATGCCATGAATACTCAATAAAAAGGCAAAAATGAAAGAGATGACAGTATCAAGCATTGGTGAACTTGTGGGACAAGTGGAACTCTACTACATTGCTCCTGGATGTATAAAATGATACAAGAACTTTGTAAAAATATTTAATAGTTTGTTTTAAAGTTAAACATTCCCTATTGTTATGTACTGAATGTCTATGTCTCCCCCCAAATTCATATGTTGAAGTCCTAACCCCAATGAGATGGCGATGGGGTTTGACGATTAGGCCTTTGGGAAGTAATTAGGGCTTAGATGAAGTCATGAGGGTAGGGCCCTCATGATGGGATTGGGGTTTTTATAAGAAAAGACACTAGACAGCTTGCTCTCTTTCTCTTTCCTACACTCAAAAAGAAGAGGTCATGTGGCAACAGCCTTCAAGCCAAGAGAAGAGGCCTCAGAATAAATCCACCATGCTAATGCCTCAATCTTAGACTTCTCAGATCAGAACTCCCCAGGACTTTGTAGCCTCCAGAACTATAAGAAATAAATTTTTGTTTTTTAAACCACTCAGTCTGTGGTATTTTGTTATGGCAGCCCAAGCACAGCAATACCCCCTACCCCACAATCAGTTGTTTTGGTCTTAAGTATTTACTCAAAAGAAATAAATGAATGCCTACGAAAATATCTGTGAACCAAAGTTCATGGCAGCTTTATTCATAATAACTTGTTATTGTTGCTGTTCAGTCACTAAGTCGTGTCTGACTCTTTGTGAACACAAGGGCTATATCTCGCCAGGCTCCTCTGTCCTCCACTATGTCCCAGAGTTTGCTCAAATTTATGTCTTCTGAGTCAGTGGTGCTACCTAACCATCTCATCCTCTGCCACTCCCTTCTCCTTCTGCCTTCAATCTTGCTCAGCATCAGGGTCTTTTCCAGTGAGTCAGCCCTTTGCTTCAGGGGGCCCAAGTATTGGAACTTCAGCTTCATCATAAATCCTCCCAATGAATATTCAAGGTTGATTTCCTTTAGGATTGACTGGTTTGATGTCCCTGCAGTCCAAGGGACTTTCAAGAGTCTTCTCCAGCACCACAATCTGAAAGCAATCCAAATGTCCATCAACAGATGAATGAATAAACATTGTACATTTGTGCAATAAAATACTATACAGTAATAAAAAGAAATATCAATACACAGACAAAATTATACAAAATATTTAAATTCAAATTAATTAAAATTAATACAAAAGAATTTCATAAATATCATGTTGAGGGAAAGAAATGAGACACAAGAAAAGTACATACTACATGGTTCCATTTATATGAAGTTTTAGAACTGGCAAGACTAATTTACAGCAAAAGATATCAGAACAGTGTTTGCTTCAGGGTGGGTCGTTCTGAGTGGGAAGTAGTTTGAAGGAACTTCCTGGGATGATGAGAATGTTCTGTGTTTTACTTGGGGTCAAACAAATTTATCAACATTTATGAAAACGTACACTTAAAAATCTGCAGTTAAAAAAGAGAATAGATAAACTAAGAAGCATCATTAACAGGACTGCTGAAAGTTGCTGCTTTGGCTAGTTTGTGATATTGTGATTTATAAAACAAGTATATATATATTATGCTATGCTATGCTAAGTCACTTCAGTCGTGTCCAACTCTGTGTGACCCCATAGACAGCAGCCCACCGGGCTTCCCCGTCCCTGGGATTTTCCAGGCAAGAACACTGGAGTGGGTCGCCATTTCCTTCTCCAATGCATGAAAGTGAAAAGAGAAAGTGAAGTCGCTCAGTCATGTCCGACTCTTAGCGACCCCATGGACTGCAACCTACCAGGCTCCTCCATCCGTGGGATTTTCCAGGCAGGAGTACTGGAGTGGGGTGCCATTGCCTTCTCCATATATATATATGTATATATGATGATGATCTTCTTCCAGTTTCCCAAAACCCTTGGAATTTCTTAAGTGATAATCAAATTCCACTGACCTTCAAAGTCAGATTCCCTGGGGATTCCCAGTTTCTTTCCCAGATCCCCAGATTGGAAAGTCTGTTGTGGGGCCTAGACCTTTACCAGCAGTGCAAGAACCTCTTTGGTATAACTGTTCTCCAGTTTGTGGATCATCTCCCTGGTGGCTCTACCATAGGGCTAATGATGACCTCCTCCAAGAGGAGTTATGTCACAACACCACACCTCCCAGGACTGCTGCTGTCAGTGCCTCTGTCCCCACAGCAGGCCACTGCTGACCCATGCCTCCAAAGGAGACCCTCAAACACTCACAGGCAGGTCTGGTTCAATTTCTTGTGGGGGTCACCTCTCCTTTCCCTGGATCCTGGTATGTGCAACGTTTTGTTTGTGCCTCCAAGAGTCTGGCAGGTATGAGGTTTGATTTTAACAGGACTATACCCCTCCTACAATCTCATTTCGGCTTCTCCTTTGTCCTTGGATGTGGAGTGTCTTTTTTTCAGTGGGTTCCAACATCCTCTTGTCAATGGTTGTGTTGCAGGGAGGAAGCCAATTCTGACTCCATGTTGGAAACTGTTTCTTTGACTTGCTTTTCACTGCTTTTATTATTATAGTCATACTCAATGGCTTGCCTGGAGGCCCCTACTTCTCTGCTTGACTGTAAACTAAAGTGCCTTTGTTCAGCTCACAGAGATAGTTTGTCCCTGACCACCTGTGAATAGAAGAGATTAACACACCCCTTCCAAAGGCTGGACATTCCCCTGGAGATGTTTTAGAAGACTGAAGACCCTTTCAGTTTACTTCCCCACTGCCTCTCCCTCTCTAGTCTGCCTTTTGACTTTAGTTCCTCATTGCTACTTTCTCTCTGATCTATAAAGCAACCTGGTATCCAGACCCCAATAACATGGTTATTTTGAGGTGCTAGCCTGCCATCTTCTCAGTCTGCCAGCTCCTCGATTAAAGTCATTTTCCTTGCCTCAACACCTCCTCTCTCAGATTCACTGGCCTGTCGTACAGCAAGCAGAGCGAGCTTGGACTCGGTAACAATTGTTCAGTAGCTAGTTGCGATTTTGGTGTTCTTGCAGAGAAAATGAGCACACGTCCCTTCTACTCCTCATACTGTGGACAGTGACTCCAGCCATGAAATTAAAAGTGGTGTTGGAGAAGACCTTTCAGAATCCCTTGGACTGCAAAGAGATCCAACCCATCAATCCTGAAGGAAATCAACCCTGAATATTCATTGAAAGGACTGATGCTAAAGCTGAAGCTCCAATACTTTGGCCACCTAATGTGAAGAGCTGACTTATTGGAAAAGACCATGATACCGGGAAAGATTGAAGGCAGGAGGAGAAGGGGCTGAGAGAGGATGAAATGGTTGTATGGCATCACCGACTCAATGGACATGAGTTTGAGCAAACTTCGGGAGATAGTGAAGGACAGGGGAGCCTGGTGTGCTGCAGTCCACGGGGTGGAAAAGAGTCAGATACGACTGAGTGACTAAACAACAATGACAACAAAGAGTGATACATGTGTCTTTTGATATTCATAACACCCCATTATCAACCACACCAGATCTTATGTTCTGGTGCTTCTCTGGTGGTTCAGATGATAAAGAATCTGCCTGCAATGTGGGAGACCCAGGTTTGATCCCTGGGTTAGGAAGATCCCCTAGAGAAGGAAATGGCACCCTACTCCAGTATTCTTGCCTGGAAAATCCCATGGACAGAGGAGCCTGGTGGGCTATAGTCCATGGGGTTGTAAAGAGTCAGACACAACTAGCAACTAAACAGCAGCAGACCTTATGTTAATGAGGTAATTTCTGGAAAACACCTAAGGATGGGGGCTAACTGCCAGAGACCAAATGTTATTAGAGGGTTGAAAGTAGCCCCACCCCACTCTCAGGGGAGGGAAGAGGGGCTGGAGATTGAGTTCAATCACCAATGACTAATGATTCAATCAATCATGCCTATGTAGTGAAAGCTCTATAAAATTTCAAAATGACTAGGGTTCAGAGAGTGAATCTGTGGAGGTGCTGGAAGAGTGGTCCTCAGAGAGAGCAAGAAAGCTCTGCATCCTTTCCCCATACCTCACCCTATGAATCTCTCCCATTGGGCTGTTACTGATTAATACCCTTTTATAATAAACTGATTAGTAAGTAAAATGCTCTCCCAAATTCTGTGAGCTGCTCTAGTAAATTAATCAAACTGGAGGAGGGGACGAAGAAACTTCTGATTTATAGCCAGTATGTTAGAGCCACAAATAACAACCTAAACTTGAGATTGGTGTCTGAATTGGGGGTGGGCCTAGAAGTGTGGGACAGTATTGTGGGACTGAAGCCTTAACTTGAGATATCTGATGCCCTCTCCTGGTAAGTTCAGTTCAGTTCAGTTCAGTCACTCAGTAGTGTCCAACTCTTTGTGACTGAACTGTAGCACTCAGGCTTCCCTGTGCATCACCAACTCCCTGAGCTTGCTCAAATCCAGGTCCATCGAGTCAGTGATGCCATCCAGCCATCTCATCCTCTGTCACCCCAGCCATCTCATCCTCTGTTGCCCCCTTCTCCTCCCACCTTGAATCTTTCCCAGCATCAGGGTCTTTTCCAAGGAGTCAGTTCTTCACATCAGGTGGCCAAAGTATTGGAGTTTTAGCTTCAGCATCAGTCCTTCCAATGAATACTCAGGACTCAGTCCCTTTAGGATGGACCGGTTGGATCTCCTTGCTGTCCAAGGGACTCTCAAGAGTCTTCTCCAACACCACAGTTCAAAAGCATCAATTCTTTGGTGCTTAGCTTTCTTTATAGTCCAACTCTCACATCCATACATGACTACTGAAAAAATGATAGCTTTGACTAGATGGACCTTTGTTGGCAAAGTAATGTCTCTGCTTTTTAATATGCTGTCTAGGTTCATCCTAGCTTTTTTTTTCAAGAAGCAAGTGTCTTTTAATTTCATGGCTGTTGTCACCATCTGCAGTGATTTTGGAGCCCAAGAAAATAAAGTCTGTCAGTGTTTTCATTATTTCTCCATCTATTTGCCATGGAGCAATGGCACTGGATATCATGATCTTCGTTTTCTGAATGTTGAGTTTTAAGCCATCTTTTTCACTCTCTTTTTCCACTTTCATCAAGAGGCTCTTTAGTTCCTCTTCACTTTCTGCCATAAGCATAGTGTCATCTGTGTATCTGAGGTTATTGATATTTCTCCCAGCAATCTTGATTCCAGCTTGTGTTTCTTCCAGTCCAGCGTTTCTCATGATGTACTCTACAGACTCTTTGTGACCCCATGAACTATAGCCTTCCAGGCTCCTCTGTCCATGGAATCTCTGGGTAAACTGTCACAATTGAGTTTACAGTTTGGTGGGTGTTATATAAAAAAGACAGGTCTGACATTTAACATCCTCTCCTGTAAATGAATACTGAGCAACGCTGAAGACAAAGTTGACTTCAATGAGTAAGCTCATTATGGTTCTCTGGTTGGCATCCATTTAGAAATATTTTTCACATCATCTCTTGCAGAAGAACAATGCTTGCTTTAAAAAAAAAAAAAAAGTGGATGTGTGCCATTTTAACAATTCAATATTGTTTTTATCAGAGCCCTCATTGCTTTGTTCTCATCATACATTCTTTCTTAAAAGTAGTGCATTATTCGACTGTTTGTTGACTAGATGAGAAGTGAAGTGAAGTGAAAGTCGCTCAGTCGTGTCCGACTCTTTGTGACTCCATGGACCATACAGTCTATGGAATTCTCCAGGCCAGAACACTGGAGTGGGTAGCCTTTCCCTTCTCCAGGGAATCTTCCCAACCCGGAGATGAAACCCAGGTTTCCCACATTGCAGGTGGATTCTTTACCAGCTGAGCCACAAGAGAAGCCCAAGAATACTGGAGTGGGTGGTCTATCCCTTCTCCAGTAGATCTTCCTGACCTAGGAATTGAACCAGGGTCTCCTGAATTGCAGGCGGACTCTTTACCAACTGAGCTATCAGGGAAGCCCCGACTAGATGAGAAGGCACTATTAAATTACCACAACTCACATATTGTTGAAGTATCTGGTTCCAGAGCCTGCTTAGGGCCTGCTGCTGCTGCTGAGTCACTTCAGTCGTGTCCGACTCTGTGTGACCCCATAGATGGCTCCCCCATCCCTGGGATTCTCCAGGCAAGAACACTGGAGTGGGATGCCATTTCCTTCTCCAATGCATGAAAGTGAAAAGTGAAAGTGAAGTCGCTCAGTCATGTCCGACTCTTAGTGACCCCATGGACTGCAGCTTACCAGGCTCCTTCATCCATGGGATTTTCCAGGCAAGAGTACTGGAGTGGGGTGCCATCACCTTCTCCCGCTTAGGGCCTCTAAACCCCATTTTTAAGAGAAACATGACTGAAGACAGGGAAGTCCCATATGTAGGGTCTTTCAGTAATCAGGGAAGAAGTCTTCCTAGAAAAGATTCATTTCAGTATTCCTAGACTGTGGTACTCCAGAGAGTTTAACACCATTGGGCACTGCATAATTTTAAGAGTCCTCTGGTGACTGGGAAAAGCGCCTTGGCGGCTGCACACTAAGCACAGCCGAGAGGAGCTACCCCACGACCGAGGTCAGGAAGGGCGGGGCTGAGGAGATAGCCCTCCTCCAAGGTCAGGAAGGACGGCAGTGAGGACCAGAGCACTAAGCGCGGCCAAGAGGAGCTACCCCAGGACCGAGGTCAGGAAAGGCGGTGGTGAGTAGATACCCCCCTCCTCCAAGGTCAGGAAGGGTGGTGGTGAGGAGAGACCCCTCGTCCAAGGTAAGGTGAGATGGCTGTGCTTTGCTGGAGCAGCCGGGAAGAGATACCCCACGCCCAAGGTAAGAGAAACCCAAGTAAGATGGTAGGTGTTGCAAGAGGGCATCAGAGGGCAAATACACTGAAACCATACTCACAGAAAACTAGTCAATCTAATCACACTAGGACCACAGCCTTGTCTAACTCAATGAAACTAAGTCATGCCCGTGGGGCAACCCAGGATGGGCGGGTCATGGTGGAGAGATCTGACAGGGTGTGGTCCACTGGAGAAGGGAATGGCAAACCACTTCAGTATTCTTGCCTTGAGAACCCCACGAACAGTATGAAAAGGCAAAATGATAGGATACTGAAAGAGGAACTCCTAAGGTCAGTAGGGGCCCAGTATGCTACTGGAGATCAGTGGAGAAATAACTCCAGAAAGAATGAAGGGACGGAGCCAAAGCAAAAAGAATACCCAGCTGTGGATGTGTCTGGTGATAGAAGCAAAGTCCGATGCTGTAAAGAGCAATACTGCATAGGAACCTGGAATGTCAGGTCCATGAATCAAGGCAAATTGGAAGTGGTCAAACAAGAGATGGCAAGAGTGAATGTCGACATTCTAGGAATTAGCGAACTGAAATGGACTGGAATGGGTGAATTTAACTCAGAGGACCATTATATCTACTACTGCAGGCAGGAATCCCTCAGAAGAAATGGAGTGGCCATCATGGTCAACAAAAGAGTCCGAAATGCAGTACTTGGATGCAATCTCAAAAACGACAGAATGATCTTGGTTCGTTTCCAAGGCAAACCATTCAATGTCACAGTAATCCAAGTCTATGCCCCAACCAGTAATGTTGAAGAAGCTGAAGTTGAACAGTTCTATGAACCTACAAGACCTTTTAGAACTAACACCCCAAAAAGATGTCCTTTTCATTATAGGGGACTGGAATGCAAAAGTAGGAAGTCAAGAAACACCTGGAGTAACAGGCGAATTTGGCCTTGGAATACGGAATGAAGCAGGGCAAAGACTAATAGTGTTTTGCCAAGAAAATGCACTGGTCATAGCAAATACCCTCTTCCAACAACACAAGAGAAGACTCTATACATGGACATCACCAGATGGTCAACACCGATATCAGATCGATTATATTCTTTGCAGCCAAAGATGGAGAAGCTCTATACAATCAGCAAAATCAGCAAAAACAAGCTGACTGTGGCTCAGACCATGAACTCCTTATTGCCAAATTCAGACTTAAATGGAAGAAAGTAGGGAAAACCACTAGACCATTCAGGTATGATCTAAATCAAATCCCTTATGATTATACAGTGGAAGTGAGAAATAGATTTAAGGGCCTAGATCTGATAGAGAGAGTGCCTGATGAACTATGGAATGAGGTTCGTGACATTGTACAGGAGACAGGGATCAAGACCATCCCCATGGAAAAGAAATGCAAAAAAGCAAAATGGCTGTCTGGGGAGGCCTTGCAAATAGCTGTGAAAAGAAGAGAAGCGAAAAGCAAAGGAGAAAAGGAAAGATATAAACATCTGAATGCAGAGTTCCAAAGAATAGCAAGAAGAGATAAGAAAGACTTCTTCAATGATCAATGCAAAGAAATAGAGGGCAACAACAGAATGGGAAAGACTAGGGATCTATTCAAGAAAATCAGAGATACCAAAGGAACATTTCATGCAAAGATGGGCTTGATAAAGGACAGAAATGGTATGGACCTAACAGAAGCAGAAGATATTAAGAAGAGGTGGCAAGAATACACAGAAGAACTGTACAAAAAAGATCTTCACGACCCAGATAATCATGATGGTGTGATCACTGACCTAGAGCCAGACATCCTGGAATGTGAAGTCAAGTGGGCCTTAGAAAGCATCACTACGAACAAAGCTAGTGGAGGTGATGGAATTCCAGTTGAGCTATTCCAAATCCTGAAAGATGATGCTGTGAAAGTGCTGCACTCAATATGCCAGCAAATTTGGAAAACTCAGCAGTGGCCACAAGATTGGAAAAGGTCAGTTTTCATTCCAATCCCAAAGAAAGGCAATGCCAAAGAATGCTCAAACTACCGCACAATTGCACTCATCTCACATACTAGTAAAGTAATGCTCAAAATTCTCCAAGCCAGGCTTCAGCAATATGTGAACTGTGAACTTCCTGATGTTCAAGCTGGTTTTAGATAAGGCAGAGGAACCAGAGATCAAATTGCCAACATCTGCTGGATCATGGAAAAAGCAAGAGAGTTCCAGAAAAACATCTATTTCTGCTTTATTGACTATGCCAAAGCCTTTGACTGTGTGGATCACAATAAACTGTGGAAAATTCTGAAAGAGATGGGAATACCAGACCACCTGATCTGCCTCTTGAGAAATCTGTATGCAGGTCAGGAAGCAACAGTTAGAACTGGACACGGAACAACAGACTGGTTCCAAATAGGAAAAGGAGTACGTCAAGGCTGTATATTGTCACCCTGCTTATTTAACTTCTATGCAGAATACATCATGAGAAACGCTGGACTGGAAGAAACACAAGTTGGAATCAAGATTGCTGGGAGAAATATCAATAACCTCAGATATGCAGATGATACCACCCTTATGGCAGAAAGTGAAGAGGGGCTAAAAAGCCTCTTGATGAGAGTGAAAGTGGAGAGTGAAAAGGTTGGCTTAAAGCTCAACATTCAGAAAATGAAGATCATGGCATCTGGTCCCATCACTACATGGGAAATAGATGGGCAAACAGTGGAAACAGTGTCAGACTTTGTTTTTCTGGGCTCCAAAATCACTGCAGATGGTGACTGCAGCCATGAAATTAAAAGACGCTTACTCCTTGGAAGGAAAGTTATGACCCACCTAGATAGCATATTCAAAAGCAGAGACATCACTTTACCAACAAAGGTTCGCCTAGTCAAGGCTATGGTCTTTCCTGTGGTCATGTATAGATGTGAAAGCTGGACTGTGAAGAAGGCTGAGTGCCGAAGAACTGATGCTTTTGAACTGTGGTGTTGGAGAAGACTCTTGAGAGTCCCTTGGACTGCAAGGAGATCCAACCAGTCCATTCTGAAGGAGATCAGCCCTGGGATTTCTTTGGAAGGAATGTTGCTAAAGCTGAGACTCAAGTATTTTGGCCACCTCATGCAAAGAGTTAACTCATTGGAGAAGACTCTGATGCTGGGAGGGATTGGGGGCAGGAGGAGAAGGGGACGACAGAGGATGAGATGGCTGGATGGCATCACTGACTCGATGGATGTGAGTCTGAGTGAACTCCGGGAGTTGGTGATGGACAGGGAGACCTGGCGTGCTGCGATTCATGGCGTCGCAAAGAGTCGGACACGACTGAGCGACTGATCTGATCTGAAAAAAGAAGAGGACCGTCCTTGCTCAGGAGAACAATGGATATTGTAGCCTAGACATTAATTCCCTTACAGCTAATTTTGTTGAAAGACCTTAGGGGAAATAGGTTTGTTCTTGACGGTGGTCTACTTGACCTATCATTTACACCTCGGAGAGCTGGTGATGGACAGGGAGGCCTGGCGTGCTGCAGTTCATGGGGTCGCTAAGAGTCGGACACTACTGAGCGACTGATCTGATCTGATCATTTACACAGATGTAGAGCTACAAGACACTGTCCTCGATGAACGTCCGTTTCGTCCTGGAAGAACTGGGAACCCAAGAGTCAGCAGCCCACAAAGCGCGACGACGAACAGGGGTCTGGGTTTTTGCGATTAAGGAGCTCAATGAGCCCTCTCCTTGCAAACAAGCTCAGTGAACTACACGTCCCAGAATCCTTGGGTTCTCATGTGAACTACATTTCCCAGAGGGGTATAGCGACAGTCCCTGCCCCGCCCCTCCTGTACCTACTTGGGGTCCCCAGCTTTTGCAGCTGGCGTGAGCAGCCACCCGACCTGAGGTTAGCCCAGGCAGCACCTCGGGCGAGTACAGACCCCAAGCTGCTGTCAAACTGTGGCAGTTCCGGAGCCTCCCGCCTGCAGCCCACGGAACCCCAGAGGCCTAGGCGAGGTGAGCGGCGAAGGGTCGGCGGGATGCGGGAGGGAAGACCCGGCCTCGGGAGGATGCGTCGGGGCGCGGGACACAGGCCCTGCAGGAGTAAGCTGGGCCTTTGTGGGCGCCAGCGGGCCGAGGGCCGGGCATCCGGGCTCTGTCCTCCTGACGCCACCGACGTCAGGGCACAAACGTGCCCTGAACGCCACAAGTCGGACACTTCCTCCCTTTTGGCCGGGCTCAGCCATCCTCCTGCTTCCTCCAGATAGGTTCTCCGCGCGCTACCTGCCCAGCTCCTTCCGGCGTTTAAATTGCTCTGGGCCGGCAGTGAACCTGAGAAAATAATTTCCTTCCCCTACCGTCGTCGCTGCTCTCCCTAGTGACAGGCTTGTTTTGCCTGAGAAGTGAATCGCCGGCTTCCCCCAGTGGCAGAATCAGAACTGGAATCCAGGTCTCTGGTTGTCTGTACCTCGTTTCTCAAGACAGCAGCCTCCTCCGCCATAGGAGAACTGACACTTTCCCTTTCCAAAGCAGTTTTCTCTAAAAATCTGGAAATTATTTCCTTGCAAGGAGGAGGACGAGTTGGGTGAGAAAGACTCGAAGTGCAGAAAAGTTGTCACACATGCACGCACGGAGTTTAGAGCAGATGCCAGCCTCCCTGGCAAGTTGCTCCCACTCTGCCCTCAGTTTCCTGATCTGT
This sequence comes from Tragelaphus eurycerus, assembly GCA_935064755.1. Classification (NCBI taxonomy): domain Eukaryota; kingdom Metazoa; phylum Chordata; class Mammalia; order Artiodactyla; family Bovidae; genus Tragelaphus; species Tragelaphus eurycerus. Next base: position 11,440,828 of record CAKXYN010000080.1, on the reverse strand, counting down.
AAAATGGGAGCTGACAGTGTCAACCGTGCTCGGTAATGCAGGTAGTGCCTGGCACTTCGTGAGGCTCAAGGAGTTGCTGCTGCTGCTGATTGAGTCCGAGGACGTTTTCACTGAGCCAGGGAAAGAGCTGGGCCTGGAACAGGATGACCCAGCTCCTGTCTGGTCCTGTCTACCCTTGGCTGCTTCTGACTTCCTTCTCTGAGGACACTTGGCATCATTCTCAGGGAGTGTAAATGATTCAGAGCTGCTGATTCAGAGGGGTGGAAAACAGAAGGGGCTTCCTCCTGGCTTGCTTTGTCTTCCCTCAGATCTGGCTTCTGGAGACTTCACCCATCTTCAGGGGACACTGCCCAGAAAGAAGATATGGCTACTGAACATAGGGAAGCAAGGTCTCAGGTGAGTTCATTGTCATCTCAAGTCTTAGGGACAGGTGGGGTTTTTAACCCTCAAAGTAAAATTCTCTACCCAATACAGTTTTTGCCAGGATTTGGAGCGCAAGTCCTTTTCTCTTGAAAGAACTCTTACAACTGGTCCACCATGGTTCTGTAGAGAATATTTGCCTTCCCCCTCCCCACCCCACCTTTCCCCATCCATGTCTGCTGCTGCTGCTGCTAAGTCGCTTCAGTTGTGTCCGACTCTGTGCAGCCCCATAGACAGCAGCCCTCTAGGCTCCTCTGTCCCTGGGATTCTCCAGGCAAGAACACTGGAGTGGGTTGCCATTTCCTTCTCCAATGCATGAAAGTGAAAAGTGAAAGTGAAGTCTCTCAGTCGTGCTCCACCCTTAGCGACCCCATGGACTGGAGCCCCCTGACTCCTCCGTCCATGGGATTTTCCAGGCAAGAGTACTGGAGTGGGATGCCATTGCCTTCTCCGCATCCATGTCTAGTGTTTCTCTTTTTTTTTTTTTTCCTAATAGGTGCTCTTTTAGTTATTAACCTCAATTTACTATATGATTACTGGTTTGAGAAGTAAGATACCACATGTCTTATACCACTTGGGGTCAGAACAAACAAACATATACTCTTGACAGAGTTCCTTTCTGATATACTCCCTTTGCTCACTCATGTCCCCCTCCCTACCCTTGGCCAGAATGGTTTTCTTTTTCTTTCCACCCCTGAGAATCCTCATGATACTTTCCAAGGCTTTGCCCAGTCTGTAGTTTTTAGTTTTACCTCCTTCTTAACTTTCTGGATCATGCAGCTTGTTTCCATCACTGTCTTGAAAACTGATCTTGACCTGCCATTTTCATCTTTATGCTGTGAAAATGAGAGTGGGACCCCATCCAGGTGAGCCAGTGTGCAAATAAAGGATAACCATGTTGGAGGGGACATAAATGGAGTAGTCCCTTGACTCCAAGAGTAGAGAGAAGCCTCCTCAGGAAGCAGCAGTGAGAGTACCATAGGATATTGGTAGTTGAGAGCAGGGTATGCAGTGATTACTGAGCTGTATGGCCACGTTTGTGCCCATCTTCTCTGTTGCTGTTAATGTGCCTCAGTTTCTTCACCTGTGAAAAGAAAACAACAACCATACCTACCTCCTAGCATAGATGAGAGGATCCTGGGAGTTAGTGGGTGGAAAAAGTTTTGATCAGGGCCAGGCACATAATAGATGTTCAGTATGTGATGGTTGGGAGAAGGCAACGGCACCCCACTCCAGTACTCTTGCCTGGAAAATCCCATGGACCGAGGAGCCTGGTGGGCTGCTGTCTATAGGGTCACACAGAGTTGGACACGACTGAAGTGACTCAGCAGCAGCAGCAGCATTGGATGGCTGTGGTGGCTGAATGATATTAATATAATATATGATACTATTGTTGTTGGTAGATAGAAATGACTGTACAGTGTCCTTCCTCATCTAACCATAATAGGTAATGTTGCTAGGGAATATCCCAAGGGCTTTAGCTTTATTCCCACTGTTATAGCAAAGTAGAAGTTATTACCCCCATTTTACACTTGCCACTGAGGCTCAACAAAGTCAAGTAACCTGAAATCAAACCCAGGTTCTAAGTTCATGTTGGTTATTGTCCAGTCATTCCTCTTGTACCTCTTTTCAGAACACAGGGCAAGCCTAACCCCCAAGTTACCAGAGCTGTCTGCAATGGGATATTGTATATTTTCTGGACCCATGAAATGTGGTGGTTGATCTTCTGTAGCTATGGCTAGGACCTGCCTTTGCACACTGGGGTTGCTCTCTTCTAAGGCTTTCACATTCCATTCCAGCAGAGCCAAGCTGCCCTCTTGCCCCAAATATTCTCTGTCCCAGTGTATAAGTCCTATATGACATTTCTCCCTAGTCTCACCTACTGCCTGTACATCAGTACTACATGGACTTGTGTATAAAACTCAGTGACAGGACATTTAAGACCAGAGAGAGAATATACCCACCAAGTGCTGGGTTAAAAGAAGACTTCAGTTACTGTCTTGTCTCTCTCTGCCCTGGATAATGTTCCTCATCTCTAAAATGAGGATTAAACTAGGAAATGGTATATAGTCTTGTCTAGCAACACTTTTTTCTTTCATTGCTCAAATTATTCATGTATTTTTCTTGTCTGCCAATTGGATTGTTATTTCTTTTGAGGGCAAAGATCATTTCTTGTATCCCTGCCCTGTGCCAATAAATTATCTTATTATATGGCACTGCATGTTAATGTTTAAAAATTCAGAAAATACAAAATACATATATAAAAAAGAAAGTAAAATCACTCTTACCCCAACATCCCCTGGACAAAATAATGGTCATTCCTTTGGTATGCAGCCTTCAGAATAATTTTCTATGTACCTTTATTTATTCATTATTTATTTATGTACATATGTATGTGCGTATTTTTCTTTTCTTTGCATTGTTCACTTAAGAAGACTCTTTTCTCTCCTTGCTGTTCTCTGGACTTCTGCATTCAGTTGGGTATATTTTTCCCTTTCTCCTTTGCCTTTCACTTCTCTTCTTTTCTCACATTTGTAAGGCCTCCTCAGACAACCACTTTGCCTTCTTGCATTTCTTTTTCTTGGGGATGGTTTTAGTCGCCACCTCCTGTACAATGTTATGAACCTCCATCCATAGTTCTTCAGGCACTGTCTACCAGATCTAATCTCTTTTACTTTTTCATTGTGATAATATATACATAAGATTAAATTTACCACTTTAACCATTTTTGAGTATATAATTCATTGACATTAAATACATTCACATTGTTGCGTTCCATCATTACTGTTTATCTTCACTGTATGGATTATCTCATTTATTTCTTCACCCTGTTAGATAGGCATTGAGAGGAAGTTTTGCAGAGTGGTTAAGTATGAAGCCTTGGATGTTCCCTGGATTGGAATTCTATCTTTACCACTGACCAGCTGTGATATTGTGACTTATAATATGAAGTATATATTTGGTCTTTGTCCTTGTTTCTGGCAAATAATTCCCAAAACCCTTGTGATTTCCTAAGTGATTAGTAATAAATGATTTTTATCCCTGAAATTACTTCAGAGCAATGAAGGCAAAATGGATGTACTTTGTTATTCGTAACAAGCCCTTTCATTCACACCAGTTAATGAGGTGACTTTTGGACCCCACCTAAGGATGGGGACTAATTGCCAGGGAACCTTGATTAAAGGGTTGGAACTTTCAGTCCTGCCGCCCTATACCCACCACCACCCTAGGAGATGAAAGTTGAATCAGTTGCTAATGGTCAATTATTTAATCACTCATGCCTCTGTAATGAACCTTCATGAAAATCCAAAAGGGTTCAGAGTTCTTCCAGGTTGGTGAACATTTAAAGAGTCAGAGAGAATGGTAAATCCGTAGTGCACCCCTTCCCTGTACATCTCTTTCATCTGCCAGTTCCTGAGTTACATTCTTTTTATCATAAACCAGTAATCCAGTAAGTAAATGTTTTCCTGAGTTCTGTGAGCCACTCTGGCAAATTAATCAAACCTTAGGAGAGGGTGTGGAAACCTCCAATTTATAGCCAGTCAGTCAGAAATACAGGTAACAACCTGGACTCGTGACTGACACTGAAGAGGGACCAGTGTTGTGGTCCTGATCCTTTAACCTGTGGATCTGACACTGTCCTCAGGGTCAGAACTGAGTATCATTGTAAGACACCCAGCTGGTGTTGCACAATTGCTTGGTGTATGGAAAACCCCCCACATCTGGTGTCAAAAGTGAAATAGTACTGTATTTAGAGTCGAAGAGACTTAGAAGAGGAGTGATTTTTCCTTCATACCAGCTGTGTGACTTGGGTGAATTTCTCCTTTGCTTTCTCATGTGTAAAATGGAGACAATTTCATAGGGTTGTTGTGAAGACAAAATAAAGATTTATACTAAAGATTAATATAAAGCTCTAAGAATAGTACTTGGCCTGAAAAAAGCTTTCAATAAATGATAGCTGTTTTACTTTCCATTGTTACTGTCTTCACGTTTCAGGGAGCACAAAGATAGTGCCTTAAGTTATGGAAATTAATCCCTCTCGGTGATAATTTCTGTTTCCATTTCTTTGCTGTTACTGCTGCTGCTAAGTCACTTCAGTCATGTCCGACTCTGTGCGACCCCATAGACAGCAGCCCACCAGGCTCCCCCGTCCCTGGGATTCTCCAGGCAAAAACACTGGAGTGGGTTGCCATTTCCTTCTCCAATGCATGAAAGTGAAAAGGGAAAGTGAAGTCGCTAGGACTATGATAAACATCCTTTTATGTACATTTTTGTTCACTGTTCATTATCAAATACAGTAATTGGAGCATTAAAGAATATGCACATTGTAAAGCTTGTAATGTGTGTTATCAAATTGCCATCAGAAAGATTATTCTAATTGACACTCCCACTAATGGCATTAATACCTCCACACATCTTTTGTGGTGGTTAACAGGGCCTAGTTCGTACTTCATGCTACTCAATGTATATTTGTCATAGGTCAGTTGTTCATTAAACAAATGATCTGGAAGTTTCACAACCAAGAACAGTATAGAAGCATTTCACGGTAGCTAATCTACTACCCACTGCCACCTTTTTCGCCCTGTGTGATGGGTGGTCCTGGCTGAGCTGGGATGGCTTGTCTCTACAGGTGTCAGTGACGTTTGAAGATGTGGCTGTGCTCTTTACACGGGATGAGTGGAGAAAGCTGGCTCCTCCTCAGAGAAACTTGTACCAAGATGTGATGCTGGAGAACTATAGTAATCTTGTCTCCTTGGGTAAGGAAATTTCCCCTGTAGATACAGAATTCAGAAATCTGGATACCTCAGTACCTGATTCCTTGGATAAAAGCCCTGGGTCATTTAAAAACTTTATCTGAGTTGGTTTTTTTTTTGCCTTAGCACTGTACAGATTGGATTTCCATAAATAAATCTGAAAACCTTTTTCCCCCTCACAGGCATGGAATTGCCCCATGGATGGGACAGTCTATAGAGCTGCACATTAGAAATTCCCTCGTTTTCTCTCTGAGACTGAGCTATGATGTGTTTGCTCATCTCTTAACAGAGCATCCCTCAACCTCTTCTTTGACCCAACACTTGCTTTTCTCAATTCTCTTTTACAGGGGTCAGCAAACTTTTTCTTTAAAGGGCCAGGGAGTAAGTATTTTAGATTTTGTGGGCCATATATGGCCTCTGTAACATATTCTTTTTTTTTTTTTCAACCATTCTTTGCTCAAGAGCCATACATAAACAGATGGTAGTCTAGATTTGGCATATGAGACCCATAGTTTGCTGACCACTGCCATCTTCCAAAGGGGACAGATAGTGTTTTCTTATTTTAGACAAGCTTCCTGACACATAATCCTTTCCATAGATACCTGGTAAATATGTTAATTTAGTCTGTATGTGTAACAATGCATTTAACAGTGTATGCATATTCCCTCTTGTATAGAAAACTGTTTTTCCCTATTAATCAAGGCTGTACATTTATCATGCCTCACTGACATACAACTAAATGTTGCATTGTCCCTTGCCTTTACCCTAACATACCCCCTCACATCGTGGGGTCACAACTTAAACACCCCACAGAAGTTCTTTGTATCATCCTTTGAGTTTTCTACTCAGATTTCAGATTCTTCTTTGCATCAAGGCAAAATCAAGTCTTTTTGTTTTCTTTTTTTGCTCTATGAGCAGGACTCCTATTTCCCAAACCCAAAGTGATCTCCCTGTTGCAGCAAGGAGAAGATCCCTGGAAGGTAGAGAAAGAAAGCCCTGGAGGCTCCTCTCTAGGTGAGTGGGTGGGGAATCTCTGCAGGCAGCAGTCTGGTAAATGAGTGGGTGTGTGACTTGAAGATGTTGGTCAGGGAAGTTTTTCTGGCTTCTCAGTGCTCAAGAAGTGGTAGAGAAGGGATGCTAAAGCCCCCATTTGCAAGCTTCCTCTTTTTCTCTGGTACTTCACAGGTGAATCTCTCAGGATCTTTTTTCTTATTCTTTCCTGTTGTTTCAGAGGAGAGCCGCATTTTCAAGTATTCATTCAGCAAGCTTAGTGTATTGAAGGAACTGCAACAGATTCATTCTGACTGAAGCCCAGGGTCATGGGAAAAGAAAGAGATGAGGAAGGAAATAGATTAGAAGGCCAGGTGGGGGCCACACTATGAAGCGCTGTGGTTCAGTTCTTAGGGATGGGAGCTGTCCATGGTTGACTGGAAAAAATTCGAGGATTTTAAACTGAAGAATTACATGGTCCTTCATATTCTAGAAAAAATGGCCTCAGTCTGAGACACTATAGATAACCTTTGGTAAAATCATACCTAAAGACGCTGAGCACACCTACGCTGGCAGATAACACCACAGTCATAAAGCAAGAGCACTGGTGGAGGCAGAGCTCCAAGGCATGTAAGGGACTAAAAAGCACATGATGGAGCATGGTTATGACATGTCACCATTTATGTCTAGAGAAACTTACATGTATGTTTGTATGCATACTAGGTGTCTTAAGTCCTGAGAGAAAAGTCAGGGGACACCTAACCTGGTAACTAGTTGCATTTGGATTAGGATTGAGAATGGACATGATGAAAAGCGACTTTATTTACATGTAATATAATTAAAATTTTCACAGAGAATATATTACGTTCTTATTTTTGTAATTTGAATTTAATAAGAATGGTCACTTCAGAAACATTGTTGGGCTTAGATTTGAAGTGAGGAAAAACTAGAGGTGGGAACCTTCTGGAGATTATTGCATAATGTAGGCAAGACATTACCTAGAAGGCACATGCAGTGGGTTCAGGAGGAAAAAATACGGGCCCCTTTTTTAACGGTATAGGACAAGTTTGGTATGGGATGGGTTTCATTTGAGATGTGAGCAAAATACAGGTACAGGTTACCGGTAAACAGCTGTAGAAGAATTTATGGGTTGGAACTGAACAGGGAGGTCAGGGAGGCATCAGTGCAAAGGTGGTATTTGAAGCCTTGAACTGTACAGGTAAAGGAATAGAGGAGCAGACAAGAGTCCTAGGAAACCTCAGTGTTTATGAGATGGGTTAAGAAGGAAGAATCTATGGTTGAGTCTGAGAAGAAGTCACCAGCAGATGGACTGCAGGACAGGCTATATCCATCCCTAAAGCCCACACACCTTTAGAACACTTTCTTCCTAAAGTGAGGTTGTACAAGGTGAGATCTTTTGAGCTGGAAACCACACTTGCCTTTGTTTATATTTTTTAACTGTCATTTGGGAGAAATACACTAATTTTGTGGGAATTTCTGGAGACCACCACAGAGTAAACAGAGAATTCAGACAGCAAGGAACCAGTGGAGAGTTAGGAAGGATATCAGTCCCACTGTGAGGTGTAGGCTGAGCCTGGCATGAAAGATCAGAGGAGGAAAAGGAAGAATTGTTCCCTTTCCTTCACCTCAGGAGACTGATCCATGAGGAGTCCCCCTTCCTGAGTGAAGTATTAGTTGGATTAAACTGAATAGAAAGTATGACTGGAGTCCAAAGCTGTCCAGAGAGACCCCAAGGCCACCTAGCAGAGATGTGGAGTCCTTCTCAGATTGGGATGTTGAAGGAAAACTCTGAGTGGGTGTCTGGAGGAAGTAAAGACATCAGAGCCAACCAGTGTGTGCGTTTCTCTTGATGCAATGAACTTCCTCTCTTTGGTCAAAGGTGGCAGTTGGCTGGGGTGTCCTGGGAGTGCTGGCATGTGTCATGTCCCTCCTGCACCCCTGATGAATCCCCCATCTTCCTGGGCTAAAGTACCCTCGGAACAATTTCCTTCCAAGAGGAACTCACTTCCCTGTGAGCTCAGGTTAAGGACCTGGATGTTCTTGGAAGCACTTCGACTGTTAACTCTAGACCAGAGCCAAAAACCAACCCTTTGAACAACCAGTGACAGAAAAGCTTATGCTTCCAAGGTAGGACTCCTAGGATCTCTGCTGCTGCTGCTGCTAAGTCTCTTCAGTCGTGTCGACTCTGTGCGACCCCATAGACTGCAGCCCACCAGGCTCCCCCGTCCCTGGGATTCTCTAGGCAAGAACACTGGAGTGGGTTGCCATTTCCTTCTCCAATGCAGGAAAGTGAAAAGTGAAAGTGAAGTCGCTCAGTCGTGTCTGACCCTCAGCGACCCCATGGACTGCAGCCTTCTGGGCTCCTCCGTCCGTGGGATTTTCCAGGCAAGAGTACTGGAGTGGGGTGCCATTGCCTTCTCCACCTGGGATTTTTAGTTGCCTCCAAATATGTTTTTTAAAATATTATTTTCACTTCAAAACTACTCATAAATAGGAAAAATAAACAAAAAGGGAAAACAAACTGTCATCCTTGGATCCATATGTTTTATGTTGAGAGATAGGAGGGAATGGCTCAAAAGGTACACATCTCATCTGAGTCTCTTACTTAAGAAATGAGTCCAAAGTCTAGAATCAGTTTTCTGAAATATTATGTATGTTATATGTGTGTGTGTGTATAATAGTTGTTTAGCCACTCAGTCATGTCTGACTCTTTGACTTCATAGTCTGCAGCATTCCCGGCTCCTCTGTCCTCCACTATCTCCCAGAGTTTGTTCAAACACATGTCCATTGAGTCAGTGATGCCATCCAACCATCTCATCCTCTGCCATCGCCTTCTCCTATGCCTTCAATCTTTCCCAGCATCAGGGTCTTTTCTATTAAGTTGGCTCTTTGCATCAGGTGGCCAAAGTATTGGAGCTTCAGCTTCAGTATCGGTCCTTCCAGTGAATATTCAGGGTTGATTTCCTTTAGGATTGACTAGTTTGATCTCCTTGCTGTCCAAGGGACTCTCAAGAGTTTTCTCCAACACCACAGTTCGAAAGCATCGATTCTTTGGCACTCAGCCTTCTTTATGGTCCAACTCTCACATCCATACATGACTACTGGAAAAACTGTAGCTTTGACTATATGGGCTACACTATCTAGGTTTGTCATAGCTTTCCTTTCAGGGAGCAGTCTCATTGTTGCTATAGCATGCAATAGTGTATATATATATACACACACATATAGGAATAATGTGATTAAATCAACTTGAACATCTCATGAGTTTGGTTTACACCCAATGTAAAAATATTCTTTAATTCAAAAATTTAAAAACCCAATGATGATCTGGGTAAACAATTCCCTCCAATGAGAAAGTGCTTTTCTTTGTCTTTTTCTCTTCCTTTGTTGTATTTATGCAAGAATTCAGGGCAGATTGAACCTGGCCAGATGGTCAGCTGAGCAGTCATTTGTGGGCTGCCTTCAACGTGCTGAGATTTGTTGGGGCTGCATCTGCACAGAGAGTAGGGGTCTTTTTCTAATTTGCAGAGAAGTGCTGTAGAGGATATAGCAGCAATCTAATCAAAGCGCATGCAGTGGTTTTAAACAGTGGATTCCTTACAAGGTGAAAGTGTGTTTAATATGTTTAAGTTGGTCTTGTTCTTGTCCCCTGCCACCTCCTGCCACCAATATCTTTTTTCCTTGTAGCTACTAGAATGGTTTATTTAAAATGTAGATCAGGTTATCTTACTCTCATGCCCAAAGCCTCTTGTGGCTTCTGTCACATAGAACACAATATAAAGCCCCCAGCATGGCCCTCAGAGGCCTTTGTGGTCTGGTTCTGGCTACCTTTTCACCTTCATCTCTTTCTTCTCTGCCCTGTATTGGAGAACTCTAATCACTCTGGTCTCTTTGTAGTTTGTCAGGCAGGCCAAACAGGCTCCGGTGTCAGGGCCTCTGCACTTGCTTTTTCCTCTCCTGGACCATTTTTCTTCCTGGCAGCCAGGAGCCCATATGATTCACTTCCTTGTACTATATAGGTTTTTGCTCAGTTTGCACGTTATCAATTAGTCACAGCTCATCTGAACATGGTCTTTATCCTCCACATTCTTTTTTCCTTCACCATACTTTATTTTCTCTGAGTACTCCTCACTGCAAAATAGTACATATTTATGTATTATCTGCTCTTACTGTGGACTGTAAGTTCCCTTATGCTGGATTGTAAATTCCCTTATGCTGGATTGTCTATTTATTTGTTCCCATCTCCTCAATACTTAAAGTAGTGCTTGGTTAGAGTCAGCTTCCAGTTAGTGAATCCATGAATGACTTGGTTAGGTAGTGGTGACAGAGCTAGTAAAAAGGGAACCAATTTCAGAGGTATTTGGCAGATAAAAACAGCAGGACTTAGAGATGGATCAGATATGGAAGATAGAAGAGATGGAGTTGTCAAGGATGCTTTGCTTGGTTTGTGGCCTATTCTGGGATGGATAGTGATATCATTCCCTGAGATAGTGGTGCTAGGAGATCAGATTTGGGGGTTAGTATAAATATGGTTTTAGATGAATTAAATTGAATCATCTTTTGGTTGATCCAGCTATTCAAATGAAGATGTCAAATAGCCTAGTAGATTTAGAGTTCCATCCCTCATAATATACACTGAGCATTAAATGTGAAGACTCGGTCACTAAAAGATAATTGAAGCAATGCTTGAGTTTGAGTTAACCTGTAGAGTGGATTCAGGGTACAGAAAGAGCAAGAAAGAGAATAGGACTCAATCTAGAGAAACTCTGGCATTTCATGGCTAGGTAGAGAGAAATGAACCTGTAGGGATGATAAAGATAAGGTGTGCTATAAAAGGAAACTCAGGAGTCTAGTGTCATTGAAGTCAAGGCTCATAAAGGATTATATCAGTAGAGGTGGGGAAAATTAAATGAATTTGAGACTTATTTAGATGTTAGAAGAAACAAGTCTTGGTAATCGATTAACTGAGGGAGAAGTATGAAGGATGCCTTTTAAAGTTTTGATTCAGAACTGGTGCCATTTATAGAAACAATAGGTGCCATTTATAGGTTATACAGGTTGGAAGGAGGGAATAGTCATAAATTCAGTTTTAGGCATGTTGAATTTGAGCTGTCTTTGAGACATCTAATTGCTGTTTTGAGTAGGATGTTATATAATTAGGTATGGAGAGTAGAGAAGTCTTGCCTAGAATATGTCTGTAGATGAACCTGGCCTGTAGAAAGGGTACAGAGTGAAAAGAATTGGGGGCCTAGGACTCAACCCTGTGGAACTCCAAGGATTAAAGATCAGGTAGAGGAAAAGGAGTGCACAAAGGAGACTGAAAAGCTGCAAAGGAAATTGAGGCTGGTGGACCATGAGGAGAATGTGGAGGCGAGCTCAGGCTGAGAACTCTGGCAGCTGCCTGCTGTAGCTTAGGCAAAGAACTTCTCAGTGAAAAGGAGGAGTCACTCTCGGCTGCTGCTGAAACATGAGTTAGGTGAGGACTGAAGAGCACATCTTGGTTTTTTCACATGGAGGTCATCGTTGCCTTAAAGAGAGTGGTGATAAGAAGAGAAGCCAAAAATGAGCCCATGAGAGGTGCATGAGGAAATAAACACATGTAGGATACTATAGAAGGTGAGATGTGATGAGGAGGCAGCAGCAACAGCTGGCAGAGCTCTTATATGGAAATATAAATACATATTTCTTTTTTTCCTTTGTCCACTCCAATTATATTATACAGCATACATTATTCTACCCCTTTCACTTGGTATATATTGAAGCTCTTTGCATGTCAGTTCATAGAGAGCTTTCACACTCTAAGGAGTAGTTCTATGGTCTTCGGCTGGCTCTGTTTTAGGCAGAAGAGGTGATTTTGATTGTGTGTGGCTTTGGGTAATGTTAACCCAGTTAATCTAACTATCCATCAAAGAAATCTGCTTGAATAAACTGGGTACATTCTCACCAAGAAATTCTTTGCAACTGTGAAAAGGAATGAGGGGAGATCTCTATAAATTCCATTGTGGGATGATAATATTACTAAGTGAGGAAATATATAGATAGCAAAGAAAAGAGGAGATACCAAAAAAAAAAAAAGTGTGTATTTGCTTGTATTAAAAAAAGGATAAAAGCAGATCAATAAAGAGCCCAGCTGCCAGTGCAGGAGACACAAATTCCATCCCTGGGTTGGGAAGATCCCCTGAAGGAAGGCATGGCAACCCACTCCAGTATTCTTGCCTGGAGAATCCTATGGACAGAGGAGCCTGATGAGCTACAGTTCATAGGGTTACAAAGAGTCAGACATGACTGAAGTTACTTAGCACACACACACGTATCAATAAAACAGGTTACCTGTAAGGTGAAAGAAGAAAAACAAAAAAGATTAAGAGAATAAGGATAGAATTAAATAAAACTGGAAGAAGTGTTCCATAAATATTAAAAGCAAAATGAAACAAATGACTCTAATAGTATATCATGTCGTTGGTTTAGTCACATAGAGAAGAATTATCTCAGTTGCCTTTAAATCACAGCAGTTTAAATAAAGATCCTTAGTCGTTTATATCAGTGTTATGATTTATAATAAAAAATATATATTTGGTGCATGAGTGCTCAGTGTGTCTGAAACCTCATGGACTGCAGCCCACCAGACTCCTCTGTCCATGGAATTGTCCAGACAAGAATACTAGAGTGGGTTACCTTTTCCTACTCCACGGGATCTTGCCGACCCAGGGATCAAGCCTGCGTCTTCTGCATTGGCAGGAGGATTCTTTACCTCTGAACCTGGGTACAGTTCTTAAAACTGTGGGAAATCCTAGGTGATGAGAGTCCCAAAGTTGTCTTTGTTATGTTAATGATGTTTCTCTTGGACCCTACCTTAGAATGGGATTTGATTTCCAGGATTTGAAACTTTTAGTTCCACACCAGGGAGGGGAGGGGGCCTGGAGGTTGAACTAGTTGCCAGTGGCCAAAGATTTAATTAATCATGCCCATGTAATGAAGCCTCCATAAAACCCCAAAAGGACAGATTCAGATTTAGGGAGAGTGATTCACTTGGGGAGGGCATAGAAATTCCATGCCCTTTCCCCATACATTGCCCTGTACATCTGTTCCATTTGGTTTTTCTCAAGGTATATCCTCATATAATTAATTGGTGATCTAGTAAGCAAAAGTGAGTTATGAGCCACTATAGCAAATTAATCAAACCTAAGAAAGGGGTCGTGGGAACCTTTGATTTATAGCCAATTGGTCAGAAGTACAGATGATAACCTGGGCTTGTGACAGATGTCTGAAGGAGGCAGGGGGAAGTCTTATAGAACTGAGCCCGTAACCTGTGGGATGTGATACTATCTCTAGGTTTTAGTAGGAAATGGCAACTGACTCCAGTATTCCTGCCTGGGAAATTCCGTGGACAGAGAGGAGCCTGCTGGGCTACAGCCCTTGGGGTCACAAAGAGTTGGATATGACTGAGCATGCATACTAGGTATTATAGATAATGTTAGAGTTGAATTGTAGGACACCCAGTTGGTATCCAAGAATTGTTTATTGATGTTTTAGCCACCCCTGAGAAGCACATTGGAATTTGAGCGAAGAACATTTACTATCTTACAGGCAAAAATAACTTCAAACAATTATGTTGATTTTGGTGGATATAGTAAAAGTATGTTGTTGTGTTTACAAGTGGAATTCCTATCTTTGAGAAATGTGTTCCGAAATATTGATGGAATGATATAATAGGGCATTAGCATACTTTAGCATATTCTAATGGAAGAGATGTAAGGGAGTTATATTGGGTTGGCCAAAAAGTTCATTTGAGCTTTTCCATAACATCTTACAGAAAAACCTGAGTGATCTTTTTGGCTTTCTCAGCCTGTTCCAACAAAGTACCACGATTGTGTGGCTTTAAGCAACAGAAATTTATTGTCTCACAGTTTTGTGGGACTATGCTTTCTCTGAAACTCCGGATAGGGTCCTTCCTTGCTTCTCCCTACCTTCTCGTGGTGGGCTGCAGCTGCATCACTCCAGTCTATGCTTATGTTGTTATTTGGTGTTTCCAGGGGTATCTTGACATGATCTTTCTGTGCTTGCCTGTGTCCAAATTTCCCTATTATAAAGACACCAGTCATATTAGATCCCACACTAATCACCTCATCTTAACTTGATTGAATCTGTGAAGTTACTATTACCAAATAAGGTCATATTCTGAGTTACTGGAAATTAGGACTTCAACACATCTTTTTGGTGATACAATTCTACCCATAAAAAGGTAATAAATGTAACAGCATTAGTAATTGTCGATGCTAGCTTGTCCATTCATTGTACAATTCACTCTACTTTTGTACGTGTTGAACATTTTCTGTAATACAAAGCTTTAAAAATTAGAATTACAAACAACAAAATTTTTAAAACAGCATTTCTCTTTTTCATGAACATATAAGCATTATGGAATACATTTTCACATGTGTAGTTCTATCCCCATTGGGGTATTATGTTTAATTCTCAGCAAATAGCTCCCTCAGTTCTCTGACTGAAAAGTCTTGAGACTTCAAATGCATGTGACATTTTTATAGGAATAATTTTGAATCTGACCACCTGTAGAATAAGGTGGGGAAGGATATAGGTCTGGAAAGTTGACTTGGGTTCAAAGATTTTAATGCTGCCGTTAGCCTTCACACTATCCCATCCATCTAACCTATGGCTAAGCCTTTAAAATCCCACTTTAGACATTTCTTCCCCAAACTTTTGGCCACACCTGTATACCTTCCCTACTTGCACTCACTACTATCTGAGGGTAGTTTGGATGCTGTTCTTAGCTCACATTTGTATCCATTTCTGTCTTGTGTTTTTGTTGTATAAATTATCACATTGCAATGTGATTGCCTACTCCTTTTTTGTCTCTAATGCAAAACAGTGAACTCCTTCAAGAAGTTAACTGTTTCTTTTCATTACCAGGTCGGAAATGTCTTGTGGATCGTGTACCTAGGATAGAGCCTAACATATTGTAGGTGCTTTTTAAAAATTTGAAGAATGAGTTAAATAAAGTACAATCAATGCTTTTTGGAATAAGAGTTCTATAGTAAGAAGGTTAAATTTGGTAGGAAGTAATATTGGAAAGGTGAAAAACAGATCAAAGGATTAAATTGAAGGTCAATAACAATAGTCACTATAGAGTAAGAAGATCCTGAACTTGGATGTATTAATGATGGTTATTAGAAACATCTTAGTGATACAATTTAAGAGAATTTGATGACTGACTAGACATGGAATGCAGGAGAGAGAAGGTTCTGAGATGAAACTAAGAATTTATGGCAAAGGAGCTGAGGAGGTTATGATATAATTCAGACCTAGGAAGCACAGAAAGAAAAGTTTGAAAGGAATGCACTGGTTTCAGATTTGGACAAACTGAATTTGAAGAAAAATACACAAAAGGAAGATCTAGCAGGCAACTGGAAATAAATCTCAAAAGTGTTTTGAGAGTCAGTATAGTCATTAACCGGAGAAGGCAATGGCACCCCACTCCAGTACTCTTGCCTGGAAAATCCCACGGACGGAGGAGCCTGGTAGGCTGCAGTCCATGGGGTCGCTAAGAGTCAGACATGACTGAGCGACTTCACTTTCTCTTTTCACTTTCATGCATTGGAGAAGGAAATGGCAACCCACTCCAGTGTTCTTGCCTGGAGAATCCCAGGGACGGGGAAGCCTGATGGGCTGCCGTCTATGGGGTCACACAGAGTCGGACACGACTGAAGTGACTTAGCATAGCATAGCATAGCATAGTCATTAACATCAGAGGTGTGGGAGTGGATAAAATCATGTGGGAAGATATTGAAGAGAGATGCACAGAGATTCATAAGCACCAAGGGAAGAGAATCTAGACCTATTGACAGATTTTAGTTGGGGTGGTAGTCATTGGCAAAATCACCTGGTCTCTAAACTTCTGATCTAAGTTATAGCCTTGTTTATGACATAGCTCAGGCCTAGGCTTGACTCTTGAGAAGAGCAGAACTTGAACTGCACTTAAGGAGACACATCTGTAGACTTACCAGAAACTTTAAACAGATCATAAAGAACAGTTAGGATGTCCACAATCCAGGACTCATGTCCCCTTCAGCAGGAAACATGAATTTTGGACAAAGGTATTGGCACTTGAAGTAGAGTGAAATGAGTTTCCCGTTATTGGTATGGAAACTTGTAGCTGTAATTACTTCCATTAATAAATTAAAACTGCCCAAGTCTGTTTTTCTATTCTCCTTTAAACAAAACTTTTCAAAAGCATTTCTATACTTGATGTTTCTCCCAGTGTTTCTTCTGTGCACTCCTCCTACTGCTAAGTCACTTCAGTCATGTCCGACTCTGTGCGACCCCATAGACAGCAGCCCACCAGGCTCCCCTGTCCCTGGGACTCTCCAGGCAAGAACACTGGAGTGGGTTGCCATTTCCTTCTCCAATGCATGAAAGTGAAAGTGAAGTCGCTCAGTCATGTCCTACTCTTAGCGATCCCATAGACTGCAGCCTGCCAGGCTCTTCTGTCCATGGGATTTTCCAGGCAAGAGTACTGGAGTGGGGTGCCATTGCCTTCTCTGCTGTGCACTCCAGTGGGGCTTTATTCCTGTTCCAGGAAAAGTAGTTATTAAATCCCAGATAGTCTCCATCTTGGCACAATCAGGGTTAAGTTTTTAGTTCTTAACACACACAGTCAACTAGCAATTCCAGTTCCATTAGTACATGATAAGAATGCAGTCACCATATACCTCTACCTTCTTTCTCACCTACTTAACTACAGGAACCTCGTAACCTTCCCTGTTCCCTGCTTCTACTTGTGTGTCAACACTGTTCTCTACACAGTAGCCAACTTGAGTGAGGATGTAATGGCCTGTGACTTCCCAGCGTACACAGGATAAAATTCCAGAGTCCATACATCACCTGTTAGGCCTTATATGACTTGCCTCTACCTATTGCTTCAATATTATTTACCATTTCCTCTCATGCTCAATGCACTCTAGTAGCCACACAACCTCTTTGCTGTGTCTCAGAAGTCACCACACTTTGATATTTGCTGTTTGCTTTGCCTAGGAAGCTCTTGCTTCACACATCCATATGGTTGTCATTTATTTACTTATTATTTGTCACACCTCCCCCCCCCCCCACACACACACACAAACACAAAACCAAGGTATAAGCTCCTTAAAGACTGAAATTCTTAGTCATCACGTTCTCTACATTCCCTAGAACTTTACCTGGCCCATAGTAGGCACTTAATAAGTATTTGGGAATGGAAAGGATGTCTCCAGCATATGCAAAGATAACACACACACACAAACAAAAATGGAGGGCTCGGGAAATTGCATGTAGTTCAGCATACTTGGCAAGAAGCCAGGGGAAGGAGATGAGTTCCAAGCTGAGCAAAGGTTAGATCATGACAAACTTTGTTCACCATGTTAAGTACTGTGTACCTTATAAGTTGAAGATAAGTTGGAGGATCTTAAGGAAGTTTGTAGCATGATAAAATGTGAATTTTAGAAATATTACTCCATTACAGTGTGGAGACTGAATTGGCAGAGAGCAAGACTATACAAAAAAATCTTCATGACCCAGATACCATGATGCTATAATCACTCACCTAGAGCCAGACATCCTGGAATGTGAACTCAAGTGGACCTTAGGAAGCATCACTACAAACAAAGCTAGTGGATGTGATGGAATCCCAGTTGAGCTATTTCAAATCCTAAAAGGTGATGCTGTGAAAGTGCTGTACTCAATATGCCAGCAAATGCAGAAAACTCAGCAGTGGCCACAGGACTGGAAAAGGGCAGTTTTCATTCCAATCCCTAAGAATGGCAATGCCAGAGAATGTTCACACTACCACACAATTACACTCATCTCACACGCCAGCAAAGTAATGCTCAAAATTCTCCAAGCCAGGCTTCAACAGTATGTGAACCATGAACTTGCAGATGTTCAAGCTGGATTTTAGAAAAGGCAGAGGAACAAGAGATCAAATTGTCAACATCCACTGGATCATCGAAAAAGCAAGAGAGTTCCAGGAAAAACATCTACTTCTTCTTTATTTACTACATCAAAGCCTTTGACTGTGTAGATCACAACAAACTGGAAAATTCTTCAAGAGATGGGAATACCAGACCACCTTACCTGCCTCCTGAGAAGTTTGTATGCAGATCAACAGTTAGACATGAAACAATGGACTGGTTCCAAATTGGGAAAGGAGTACGTCAAGGCTGTATATTGTCACCCTGCTTATTTAACTTATATGCAGAGTACATCATGCAAAATGCTGGGCTGGATGAAGCACAGTCTGGAGTCAAGATTGCCAGGAGAAATATCAATAACCTCAGATAAACAGATGACACCACCCTTATGACAGAAAGTGAAGACGAATGAAAGTGAAAGAGGAGACTGAAAAAGTTGGCTTAAAACTCAGCATTCTAAAAACTAAGATCATGGCATCCATCCCCATCACTTCATGGCAAATAGATGGGGAAACAATCGAAACAGTGAGAGACTTCATTTTGGGGGGCTCCAAAACCACTGCAGATGGTGACTGCAGCCAAGAAATTAAAAGATGCTTGCTTCTTCAAGGAAAAGCTGTGACCAACCTAGAGAGCATATTAAAAAGCAGAGACTTTTGTTGACAAAGGTCTGTCTAGTCAAAGCTAAAGTTTTTCCAGTAGTCATGTATGGATGTGAGAGTTGGACTATAAAGAAAGCTGAGCACCAAAGAATTGATGCTTTTGAACTGTGGTGTTGGAGAAGACTCTTAAGAATCCCTTGGACAGCAAGGAGATCCAACCAATCTATCCTAAAGAAAATCAACCTTGAATATTCATTGGAAGGACTGATGCGGAAGCTGAAACTCCAATACTTTGGCCACCTGATGTGAAGAACTGACTCATTAGAAAAGATGCTGGGAAAGATTGAAGGCAGGAGGAGAAGGGGACGACAGAGGATGAGACAGGTGGATGGCATCACCAACTCAATGGACATGAGTTTGAGCAAGCTCCAGGAGTTCGTGATGGACAGAGTAACCTGGCGTGCTGTAGTCCATGAAGTCGCAAAGAGTTGGACATGACTGAGCAACTGAACTGACTGAGGTCTAGAAGTGGTGTTGGTTGTTGTTAAGTTGACCAGTCGTGTCCAACTCTTTTGCGACCCCCATGCACTGTAGCCTTCCAGGATCCTCTGTCCAAGGGATTTCCCAGGCAAGAATAACTGAAGTGGGATGCCATTTCCTTCTCCAGAGGATCTTCCCAACCCAGGGATTGAACCCGCATCTCCTGTATTGGCAGGCGGACTCTTTACCACTTAGCCACCAGAATTAGGATACGATGGTAGAAACATTAAAGCGTGAGAAGCAGAGTACCATTTAGGTACCCGAGTCCAGTGCTCAAGAGCTCTAGTAAACTTGTTGGTCATAAAACAGCAGTCTTTACATACAGACCTATATAAAGGTGAAAGTGAAGTCACTCAGTCATGTCTGACTCTTCGGGACCCCATGGACTGTAGCCTACTAGGCTCCTCTGTCCATGGGATTTTCCAGGCAAGAGTACTGGAGTGGTCTGCCATTTCCTTCTCCAGATCTTCCCAACCCAGGGATTGAACTCAGGTCTCCCGCATTGTAGGCAGACGCTTTACCGTCTGAGCCACCAGGGAAGTGTAGATCTCTAACTAAAGCAGGGTCTCCAACTTTACATTATAAATGACAATCCACAATTTTGGAATCTTTCTGTCTTTTACCCAGCACATGTAGCCTGCAACCAACATGGAAAGTACTCCAGTTTTATGACTGCCTCCCACTGTTCTACCCAAATAATCTTATTGAAAGTTGATATTTAGCAAGATTTAGATGGACAAGGAACTTGGAGGGTATGAACAGAAAATTTAAAAAAAACAACAACAACAACTCTTCTTTCCATAACAGTAAATAGGAAAGATGAGAGAGATTTTGAAGTAGCAGAAAGATTTCGTGATTGGCTAAGTGAAAAGAAGCTATTATTACACTAAATACACACTGTGGGCTTTTCCAGAAGATGTGGTCCCTAATTGAATGAATGATTTATTGATACTTAGTTGTTGTTGTTTTTTAATGAGTGTTATTCTCACTTGCCCTGCATGGCAAATACCAGTGTCTTGGAAAAGAGGAAAAGAAATAGTAAAGATGGGTGCATATAAAATTAGTCAAAACGAATGTGTAGACTGAAGGAAAAAAAATCCCAAACTCTAGAGAAAGCAATTTTTAAAGGGAGAATAGAAGTTACCCGTGAAGGAAACTGAGAAGTTAACTCTGGTAGAAGAAAAGAGAAAAAGCAGACTATATTATGTTCACCAAGCAGAGACAATCTGTACACAGATTGTGAATGTCAAGTAGAAATGTCAAAATACAGTAAGATGCAGAGGAACCCTTGAAATGGTTACTTTAACCCAGGAGAAAATAAATAGCTATATGTATACCTGTTCCTCTGGCCAATTTTAATATTCAATTAATTGCATCCTTACCCAATTAAAATTTATTTAACTTAATTCTGTTCTTTACCATGTTATCATGTTAGCCCTTTTTACCTTTTTTATATTTGATCTTTGATTCTTTTGTATGTTGCTTGCATAGCCTCTCTTGCTTGAATCATTAGCAAGGTTACTTTTCTATCTTGCAACCTTTAGTTTCATGCCTACCTGTTGTTACCTCAGTAGACTGATCTAAGTCCTTCCTGTTTGAAGTGGCTCTGAAACCCTCTCATTACTTGTATAATGTAGTATCCTGGAGGCAACTACTACAAGTGTTTGAATCGTGTGTGTGTGTGTGTGTGAAAGTAATATATAAGTTATTGAAAGTATTTAACATTGTTCAAAAATTTATATATAACTTGTTGAGGAAGATTAATAAAACATTTTGTATATAATTCAGATGCCATTAGGAGGATCTGTAGGTTAAAAGAGCATGCTAATCTGCTTGCAAAGAATACTTAGGATAGAAAAGGAAAGTGAAATATATTTAGATATAGGTAGATAAATAAGTATAATTACTTGTATATAATATATATATATATTTTAGTGCTGTGTTGAGTGCCTATAAGAGGAATGGACTGTAAACTCACAGTACCCCTGTGTTCACTATTTACAATAGCTCGAACATGGAAGCAACCTAGATGTCCATCAACAGATGAATAGATAAAGAAGTTGTGGTACATATACATAATGAAATACTGCTCAGCCATAAAAGTAATGCATTTGAGTCTGTTCTTATGAGGTGGATGAACCTAGAGCCTATAATACAGAATGAAGTAAATCTGAAAGGCAAAATAAATTTTATATATCAATGCATATGTATATATATGCATTATATTATAATGTGTTAATATATTAATGTAGCAATAATATATTAATATTATATTTTGTTAATATATTATTAATATAAATATAAATATATTTAATATATAACAATGTAATATATCAATATACTGTAATTAATATATCATATATTGATATATGATATATTAATATGTATTAATATATTGTTGATATTATTAAATATATTTGTAATTATCAATAATATATTATTAATATTAGTATAATAAAATATATTGATGCATTAATATATATTAATAATTTATTGGATCAGATCAGATCAGTCACTCAGTCTTGTCCAACTCTTTGCAACCCCATGAATCGCAGCACGCCAGGCCTCCCTGTCCATCACCAACTCCCGGAGGTCACTGAGACTCACATCCATCGAGTCAGTGATGCCATCCAGCCATCTCATCCTCTGTCGTCCCCTTCTCTTGCCCTCAATCCCTCCCAGCATCAGAGTCTTCTCCAATGAGTCAACTCTTCGCATGAGGTGGCCAGAGTACTGGAGTTTCAGCTTTAGCATCATTCCTTCCAAAGAAATCCCAGGGCTGATCTCCTTCAGAATGACTGGTTGGATCTCCTTGCAGTCCAAGGGACTCTCAAGAGTCTTCTCCAACACCACAGTTCAAAAGCATCAATTCTTCGGCACTCAGCCTTCTTCACAGTCCAGCTTTCACATCCATACATGACCACAGGAAAAACCATAGCCTTGACTAGACGAACCTTTGTTGGCAAAGTAATGTCTCTGCTTTTGAATATGCTGTCTAGGTTGGTCATAACTTTCCTTCCAAGGAGTAAGCATCTTTTAATTTCATGGCTGCACTCACCATCTGCAGTGATTTTGGAGCCCAGAAAAATAAAGTCTGACACTGTTTCCACTGTTTCCCCATCTATTTCCCATGACGTGATGGGACCAGAGGCCATGATCTTCATTTTCTGAATGTTGAGCTTTAAGCCAACCTTTTCACACTCCACTTTCACTTTCATCAAGAAGCTTTTTAGTTCCTCTTCACTTTCTGCCATAAGGGTGGTGTCATCTGCATATCTGAGGTTATTGATATTTCTCCCAGCAATCTTGATTCCAACTTGTGTTTCTTCCAGTCCAGCGTTTCTCATGATGTACTGTGCATATAAGTTAAATAAACATGGTGACAATATACAGCCTTGACGTACTCCTTTTCCTATTTGGAACCAGTCTGTTGTTTCATGTCCAATTCTAACTGTTGCTTCCTGATCTGCATACAAATTTCTCAAGAGGCAGATCAGGAGGTCTGGTATTCCCATCTCTTTCAGAATTTTCCACAGTTTATTGTGATCCACACAGTCAAAGGCTATGGCATAGTCAATAAAGCAGAAATAGGTGTTTTTCTGGAACTCTCTTGCTTTTTCCATGATCCAGCGGATGTTGGCAATTTGATCTCTGGTTCCTCTGCCTTTTCTAAAACCAGCTTGAACATCAGGAAGTTCACGGTTCACATATTACTGAAGCCTGGCTTGGAGAATTTTGAGCATTACTTTACTAGCATATGGAATCTAGAAAAATGATACTATTGAACCTATTTTCAAGGCAAGAAGAGAGATGCAGACATAGAGAACAGACTTTGGACACAGCAGGGGAAGGAGAAGGGGGTACAAATTGAGAGAGTAGCATTAATGTATGTAGATTACCATGTGTAAAATAGCCAGTGGGAAGTTGCTATAGGCACAGGGAGCTCAACCTGGTCCTCTGACAACCTAGAGGAGTGGGATGGGGTGGGAGTTGGGGAAGGGGTTCAAGAGGGAGGGGACATGTCGATACTTACGGCTGATTCATGTTGTTGTATGGCAGAAGCCAACACTATTGTAAAGCAGTTATCCTCCAATTAACAATAAATATTATTATTTTCTACAAAACAATTGAAAACATTCAGTTAACTTTTGAATGGATTCTGACTGATACAAAGGAATTTGGCATGAGAGAAAAGGGATGGAGACTTTCCAGATTATGAATGATTATACAAGTAAGAGAAATCTCATGAAGATAATTTAAAATTCTGTCATGGGCTTTGGACTCTGATCCCAGACTGCCTTTTCCAATTTGTGGCTCCCCTTTTAATCCTTCTCCATTTTTCCATTAACTGATTCTCCTGGTCACTCTTACACTCACACTCTTTAAATGGGTTTGTTTAGTATTTTCTCCACCCTCTTGTTGTCAGCTTGTGTTGGCTTATTTCTCTGTACTGCTTAATTAAAACTCATAAGTTTTTCTTATTATCTTTTGGCCAGATATTGAGACATTATTTGAATACCATCAGTATTCAGTCTATACATTTAGTAGCCAAATCCTGTATCACATGAAACATTTTCAGTTTTTTCTTTCCTCTCCAGGATGGAAGAACAGTTATAAAACCACAAAGTCAACTCAAACACAAGATCATTCATTTCAGGAACTGATAATGAAAAGATCCAAAAGGAGTGGACCCTGGGACTTCAAATCAGAAAAACCCTGCAGATATGAAGGCAGATTAGAGAAAAAGCAGGAGAAAAAAGAAAGTGTACAGATAGTTTCAGTCACTCACAAGAAAATCCTCACTATAGAGAGAAAACATAAAAATACTCAGTTTGGGCAAAACTTGTGCCCAAAGTCAGTCTTTTTTAGGCAACAGGTGATCCCAAGAGAAAAAGCCCCACCAAAATGTGAAATACAAGGAAACAGCTTCAAACAAAATTTCAGTTTATTTAATCAACAAAAAACCAACACAGCTGGGAAGCGTTATAAATGTAGTATGTGTGAGAAAACTTTCATAAATACTTCATCCCTTCGTAAACATGAGAAAAACCACAGTGGAGAGAAATTATTTAAATGTAAAGACTGTTCAAAAGCCTTTAACCAAAGTTCAGCACTTATTCAACATCAAATAACTCATACTGGAGAGAAACCCTATATATGTAAAGAATGTGGGAAAGCCTTCACTCTCAGTACATCCCTTTATAAACACTTAAGAACACATACTGTGGAGAAATCCTATAGGTGTAAAGAATGTGGTAAATCCTTCAGCAGAAGATCAGGCCTTTTTATACATCAAAAAATCCATGCTGGAGAAAACCCCTATAAATATAATCCAGGTAGGAAGGCATCTAGTTGCAGTACATCCCTTTCTGGATGTCAGAGAATTCATTCCAGAAAAAAGTCCTACTTATGTAATGAATGTGGTAATACCTTTAAGTCTAGTTCATCCCTTCGTTATCATCAGAGAATTCACACAGGAGAGAAACCTTTTAAATGTAGTGAGTGTGGGAGAGCCTTCAGTCAGAGTGCATCTCTTATTCAACATGAAAGAATTCACACTGGAGAAAAGCCTTACAGATGTAATGAATGTGGAAAAGGCTTCACTTCTATTTCACGACTTAATAGACACCGAATAATTCATACTGGTGAGAAGTTTTATAATTGTAATGAATGTGGTAAAGCCTTAAGTTCCCACTCAACACTTATTATTCATGAAAGAATTCATACTGGAGAGAAACCATGTAAATGTAAAGTGTGTGGGAAAGCCTTCAGACAAAGTTCAGCTCTCATTCAACATCAGAGAATGCACACTGGAGAAAGACCCTATAAATGCAATGAGTGTGGAAAAACATTCAGATGTAACTCATCCCTTAGTAATCATCAGAGAATTCACACTGGAGAGAAACCATATCGATGTGAAGAATGTGGGATATCTTTTGGCCAAAGTTCAGCTCTTATTCAACATCGGCGGATTCATACAGGAGAAAAACCTTTCAAATGTAATACATGTGGGAAAACTTTTAGACAAAGCTCATCACGTATTGCCCATCAGAGAATTCATACTGGAGAGAAACCCTATGAATGTAATACATGCGGGAAACTTTTCAATCACAGATCATCTCTTACTAATCATTATAAAATTCATATTGAAGAGAACCCCTAGGAAGTAGATTTGCATGTTTCTGAAACCAAAGCTCACCAGAATACATGAGAGTGATATAATAAATGTAATGGATATGAAAAGCCTTTCTTAGTTTAGTCCTCATTATCAAGTCTAAGGACAAACCTATGAAATGCATAATGAGGAAGCCTGTCAGACAGTTTGTAATAACCTAAAATGAAGAATCCCTGACTGGAGACATTGACTTTGGGTATTTGTAAATTAATTGTTTTCTCTCTACAGCAGTGTAGTCTACCTGTCATATGTAATTGTTATATGCATCTGGGTGATGAAGGGAGATGTGCACTCGATTTCCCATTGAAATAAATGTTAATGCTTTTTTAACTGACATTGTAATAGCATATAACAGATGTGGTCAAAGAAATTATACATTTTTAGAAAAAAAGGACCAAATAAAAGATAAAAATGAACTGTAAACTACCTCTCAATTTCTGGGGTTTGTCCTTTTCCTGACTTGCTGTCAAACTTTGTGCATGAATTTCATTTAAAAATAGAAATAAAAGTCTGTTCTCTTCTTCCTTTGTTCTCCTAGTAATTGCTATAAATTGCAAGTTTTCTACTCAGAATTTTTACTTTTTTTGCTCTGAATTAATTTATTATGAAAGTATACTTGCTAAATACTGTGAGCTGTTGTCTTAGGGATATTAAATGGAAAAATAAGCAGTTTTCAAAGCTATATAAAGTATTTAATACAATATTGAAAGTTATTAAATGTTTAATATATATGTATTTAATAATATAGATTCTAATTTCACACCAGAAGGGGCTGTCAAAAGTAGTTTAGTGAATCTAGCATATGTGCCAAAATGTTGAAAGGTACATTGATCACATCATGAAATAGAGTATGTTTTTCCTTCTTGTGTTCTTTAGTGTCAAAACAATTTCAGGAAAACAAAAGGAATAATTATAAACAACTCAGTGCTTTGTTTTTCTCCGAACCTTGGGGCAGGTACTGTATTGCACACTGGAAACTTTAAGAAAAAAGTCACAGGCCTTTAAGAAGCTATGAAAGAAGTAAAGGGAATAGAGTTGAGGAACTATCAGATGAGTAAAGCAAATTATGTCAGTGTATACTAGTGTGGTTGTTTTAACAGGCAAATAGATTGTGAAAATATTTTGCAGTGCAAGAACATTGTAGCAATTTGGACATGAAGAAAGAGATTGAACCTAACTAAGGAAACCTGATTACAATAAACTGTGGAAAATTCTGAAAGAGATGGGAATACCAGACCACCTGTCCTGCCTCTTGAGAAACCTATATGCAGGTCAGGAAGCAACAGTTAGAACTGAACATGGAACAGCAGACTGGTTCCAAATAGGGAAAGGAGTACATCAAGGCTGTATATTGTCACCCTGCTTATTTAACTTATATGCAGAGTACATGATGAAAACGCTGGGCTGGAAGAATCACAGGCTGGAATCAAGATTGCCGGGAGAAGTATCAATAACCTGAGATATGCAGATGACATCACCCTTATGGCAGAAAGTGAAGAGGAACTAAAAAGCCTCTTGATAAAAGTGAAAGAAGAGAGTGAAAAAGTTGGCTTAAAGCTCAACATTCAGAAAATGAAGATCATGGCATCTGGTCCCATCACTTCATGGCAAATAGATGGCAAAATGGCATCAGACTTTTTTTTTAGGCTCCAAAAGCACTGCAGATGGTGATTGCAGCCATGAAATTAAAAGACCTTACTCCTTGGAAGGAAAGTTATGACCAGTCTAGATAGCATATTATAAAGCAGAGGCATTACTTTGCCAACAAAGGTCCATCTAGTCAAGGCTATGGTTTTTCCAGCAGTCATGTATGGATGTGAGAGTTGGACTGTGAAGAAAGCTGAGTGCTGAAGAATTGATGCTTCTGAACTGTGGTGTTGGAGAAGACTCTTGAGAGTCCCTTGGACTGCAAGGAGATCCAACCAGTCCATTCTGAAGGAGATCAATCCTGGGTGTTCTTTGGAAGGACTGATGCTAAAGCTGAAACTCCAATACTTTGGCCACCTCATGTGAAGAGTTGACTCATTGGAAAAGTCTCTGATGTTGGGAGGGATTAGGGGCAGGAGGAGAAGGGGACGACAGAGGATGAGATGGCTGCATGGCATCACTGACTCTGTGGACGTGAGTTTGAGTGAACTCCGAGAGTTGGTGATGGACAGGGAGGCCTGGTGTGCTGTGATTCATGGGGTTGCAAAGAGTCAGACATGACTGAGTGACTGAACTGAACTGAAGGAAGCCTGATTACATCAGAGAAAGTTTTCCAGAAGCAATGATCCTGAGTCAGGTTTTGAAAGAATAATAACTCTCCAGAGGTTGAGATAAGCCTTCCAAATAAGAGGAAAGGTAGAGGTGGGGAATACTGTGACATCTCTGTGGAAATTTCAAGTATAAAACTAATGATCAAGAGAATGGCAGATGTTAAAGTTTGAGTAGAAGGCAAGATAACAAAATGTCCTATTTGCCATGCAAGGAAGTTTAGATTTTATCCTGAAATTGATAGTTAAAGATGTTAAGCAAGGGATATTGTTTTGGCAACAGTGTATAGAGAATGTATCTAGGATTTATTCAAACTGTGTAGACTGATGCCTAGAAATCTGAGCTATGATAATTCAAGTGATAGATGAATGAAAGTCCAAACTGAAACAGGAACAGCACATTTGGAGAATAGGATACAGTATATTAAAACAAATAAGATGGTGTTCAGAAGCAAATAAATGATGTTGGTAGGTGAGAAGAAAGCTAAGATGGCCAGTAAGTTTAACAGGTATCCTGTATATAGTGAATACGTCTTATATGGGCTAATTTTGAACTGCATCTTGTGTTGATTTTTTTTAAGTCTCCTTTACTGTAATTAGTTGTATTTTTTTTCCCAATAATGAAAATTGAGCAGTTAGAGCTGTATTTCTGTTTGAATAATTGGCACTTAAATTACTTAAATAGTAATGCTAGCTGAAAATTGTACCTCCACAGAGATCTGAACAATTCTTTATAGTCTCTCCTATATTTTTGGCTGAGAAAAGACCGAAGTTGGAGGGCTGGGGGGTGAGGGTGGGGTATGTGCTAAACTTAGTCACATCTGACTCTTTGCGACCCCATGGATTGTAGTCCACCAGGCTCCTCTGTCCTGGGGATTCTCCAGACAAGAATACTGCAGTGGATTGCCATGCCCTCCTTCAGGGGTCTTCCCAGCCCAGGGATCAAACCCAGGTCTCCCACATTGCAGGCAGATTCTTTACTGTCTGAGCCACCAGGGAAGCCCGGTGGGTAGGTTGGGAGAAGGTAACTGAGAATTGAAAGTCTTCTTTTCCATGTTAAAGAAAAGACTTTTTTTGGTCATAGTCTCAAATTGTAAGCAAGTAAACACCATTAGTTAGAGATTACTTTGGATCAGTACACATCCTCTAAAAATAAGCAGCAGTGACCCCTACATCTGACAGTTAGCAAGTTAATGAGACTCCAGCTTCTGAAAGTCAGTCTATCGTTTACCATCCCATGCCTGTAAACAAGTCAATCAGCAAATGCCTTAGTTCAGTAACTATATTTCTGAAAGTATGCCAGTCAATAACAGCTTTATTCTAGTGATCACACTAACATAATTGAATGACTGTCATTCCATAAACACTCCTGCTTCTGAAAATCCACCAATCCTTGGACCAAGCTTCCCAAAACCTTGTATAAGATCAGCTGTGGCTTTCATTGTAGAGCTTGTTCCTTGCAGATACAGCTCTCCTTTGCAGCCATACATGAATTTCATTTTTTCTGCAGCACATACCAAAGTTCAGTTTATTGTTAGGTTGCAACCACTTCAACAGTTTAACCCCAATTTACTGTTATAAATTTAGCTTCATGAGTGACAAATACATTAATGATGCTATGAGACTATCAAATTCAATATTTTCAATTTCTGTGGTGTTTGCTAAGATCTATTTTTTATTTGTGTATTTAAATCTTGAATGCAAATGTATATTTGTGATTAACTTTCAGAGCATTGGTTATCTATTGAGTGAGGGGAAAATCCTTTTGAAACTTTTTTTGCAGTATGAAACTGTTCATTCAATACAAAAAATGATAGTCAGTTATAAACCAGTATCTATTAACAGCTAAACCTAAGAGATATGTGGTTCCTCAGCTATTAAAAAAAAAAAACACTTTCTAATTAAATTCAGATGAAAATAATCACAGCAGAAGTTGTAAGATTGTCCACATTGTGTATCATCCTGATCAACCTTTTCAGCACAGATAACTGGTCAAACATACCAGGAGTGTTTTCTGATTCTAAAATTGAAAGCAAATTTTAAGTGCCAGGATGAAATGCTACAATAATAAAAAAATGTAATAGCTCTATTTACTATTACAGAGATTATTAAAGATCTAAAATACCTCATCTTTTTAAAACATAGCCCAAGGTGCAGGTAATCACAATATCAGAAAAAAATTCCCTTTCCTTATATGTTTTTCTCATGAAAAAGGCTTGCTTAGAAGGCTGCTGCTCACTTAATGAGTTAATGAGAAGTATACTGCTTTTCATAGAGATAATACAAAATGCAAATTTTGGTGTATATGCAGGAGTGCAAACAAAGTTGAATCAAAGTGTAGTGGATTCTATGCAAGGTGTTGGCTATCCTGCACACAATTCTGCACTTTTGCATAATTTTGCACAGACAACATCTGACATTCTACTGACCCCAGGTTAATTATTGTGAAATTGTTGCATTACTTGAGCATTGAAACATTTAAGGAGTTAAAGAATTTTTGTGACTTTGTTTGCATTTTATAATCTTCAATTTTCCAGCATTCAAAAACTTGTTTGGACTTCCTGATTTAGCATCTA
The DNA here is from genome assembly GCA_935064755.1 of Tragelaphus eurycerus. Classification (NCBI taxonomy): domain Eukaryota; kingdom Metazoa; phylum Chordata; class Mammalia; order Artiodactyla; family Bovidae; genus Tragelaphus; species Tragelaphus eurycerus. The sequence goes on along the minus strand of CAKXYN010000080.1, from coordinate 11,410,532 downwards.
TGCTGTGAACAGCTTGAAAGTGATCACTCACATCCTTACAGCAAGAATAAGTTGGACAGGCTGAAAATCATAATGTATTTAAGGAGAAATTTAACCAAGTAAGTCCAAGACTTATACACTGAAAACTACAAAGCATTGTTGAAATATATTAAAGAAGACCTAAATGTAAATAAATGGAAAGAACATTTGATATTCATGAACTGGAGGACATAATATTGTTAAAATAACAATGCTACCAGAATGATCTACAAATTCAATGCAATCATTATCAAAATTCCAATAGCCTTTCTGCAGAAGTGGAAAAGCAGATCCTAAAATTCATATGCAATTGCAAGGGATCCCACACAGTGGAAACAATCCGGAAGAAGAACACATCTAGAAGAACATTTCCCAGGTTCAAAACCTACTACAAAGCTACAGTAATCAAAACAGTGTGGTATTGGCATGTAGAAAAATGTATAGTTTAATGGAATCAAATTGAGAGTCTACCAAAAAAAAAATTGCAAAATTGATTTTTTACAAGAGTAAAAAGACTGTTCACTGGGGGAAATAGTCTCATCAATGGCTAATGCTGAAACTACTGGATATCCACATGCAAAATTTAAAAAAAAAAAAAATGATTCTGGACACCTACTTAACAACACATACAAAAATTAACTCTGAATGAATCAAAACCTAAATGTAAGTGCTAAAACTATTTTTAAAAACTATAAAATTCTTAGAAGAAAACAGGTGAAAATCTGCATGACCTCGTATTAGGCAACATTTTCTTAGGTATGACACAAAATACAAGCAAACAAAGAAAATGTCAATAAATTGAACATCATTGAAATTAAGACTTCTGTGTATCAAAAGACACTAACAAGAGAATTAAAAAGACATCTCATAGAATGGAACATGATATTTGCAAATATTTTCTAAAAGCCTCAAGTCTGAAACATTTTTTTAAAAGTTCATGATGCAACACAGTTCAATAAAAAACACAATGCAATTAAAAGGTGGGCAAAGTAATTGAATAGACATTTCCCTAAATAAAATATACAAACAGCCAATAACCAAATGAAAAGATGTTCAACATCATTAATCATAATGCAAGAAATGCAAGTCAAAACCACAATGAGCTATATCAGATCCATTATGTGATATAATCGGAGAAGGCAATGGCACCCCACTCCAGTACTCTTGCCTGGAAAATCCCACGGACGGAGGAGCCTGGTAGGCTGCAGTCCATGGGGTCGCTCAGTCTGACATGACTGAGCGGCTTCACTTTCTCTTTTCACTTTCATGCATTGGAGAAGGAAATGGCAACCCACTCCAGTGTTCTTGCCTGGAGAATCCCAGTGACGGGGAAGTCTGGTGGGCTGCCGTCTGTGGGGTCACACAGCGTCGGACACGACTGAAGTGACTTAGCATAGCATAGCATGTGATATAATAAATCCAAAAATACCACATGGCTGTTTTTTAATAACAGATGTTGGTAAGGACATGAAGAAATTGAACCCTTGTGCATGAATGATGAAACTTTTAAATGGTGCTGCTGCTGTTGAAAACAGTTTAGTGATGTTAAATACAGAATTACCATAGACCAAGAAATTCAACTCCTAGGTATATACCCAAGAGAACTGAAAACAATTCTTCACACAAAAACCTGTTCACAACTGTTCAAAGAAGCACTACTCACAATAGCCAAAAGATGAAAACAACTCAAGTATCTATCATCAGTGAATGGATAAATAAAATGTAGTATATCCATACAGTGAAATATGATTCAGCAATAAAAAGGAATAAAATGTAGATATATGCCAAAACATGGATGAACCTTGGAAACATTATGCTAAGTTAAGGAAGTCAGACACAAAGGTTATGCATTGTATGACTCCATTTATGCAAAATATCCGTAATAGACAAGCCAAGAGACAGTAAATTACTGGTTTCCAAGGTCTGGAGAACAGATAAATGGGGAGTGACTGCTTAATGGGTACAAGATTTTCTTTGGGGGATGATGAAAATGTTCTGAAGCTAAGTAATGGTGAGGGTTGCTCAAAAGTGGTTGTACTAAATGTCACTGAATTGTATGGACTAAAAACAAATAGACTGCCAGTTATTTCACCAGAAAAATTGGGTTTATTCAACAGAGAATTACAATTCAGAGTCTGCAAGCATGGCAAATCACAGGCAAGTCCCCCAAACAGCAAAAGAAGTAGAACTCAAACATTGTCTGCTTCATTTCTGGGAAATCTTTACTTTCAGGTCACCTGATGATGTGCAAGTCCAGTTACGGTAGGAATTTTAGAGTTTCCAGTAAGACTGGGTTGTTGTTTGGTCCAAACCAGAGCGTTCTCTCTCTCTCTTTTTTTAAATTAATTTTTACTTAAAGAATAATTGTTTTACAATATTGTGTTGGTTTCTGCCATACAACAATGTGAATCAGCCATAAGTATACATATGTCCCCTCCCTCTTGAGCTTCTCTCCCATGCTCCCCTCCCCAACCCGTCAGAACATCACAGAGCACTGGGCTGAGCAGAGCATTCTCTTTTTATCAAAACAATTACTGAATTTCCAATCTTGTTTTTCCTTTCCTGAGGCGAATTGTTGAACTTCTCTGGGCCAGTTTTCCTAAATTATCATTTGGGGAAATACCCTTTTGGACCATGACAGAGGTTCAGCTGCTATCAGTCCCTTTAAGAGAAGCATTCCTTGTGGAAATGTCAATAAGATAAATTTCCTTTAGCTTCTAGAGCATTAAGTTTAGAATGCCCTGAAATCTTAAGAGCTAAACTCTAAGCAGATAAAAGTATTGCATCTAATAACACCTAAACATAAGGGCCATTTTAAATTTTACTTCAGCTAGAAGTAAGCCATGACGCATTTACAACATTCCAAAATAATAAGCTACAAAACATACAGAAGTTTGTCTATATGAGAGAAACTTGGAATACATTTTCAGCAAAAGCTGATTAATCTAAGAAAACCTTGCAATTAATGTTTGGGGTTTGGGGACACTTAAAGACACCATGGCACCCCACTCCAGTACTCTTGCCTGGAAAATCCCATGGATGGAGGAGCCTGGTAGGCTGCAGTCCATGGGGTCGCTAAGAGTAGGACATGACTGAGCGACTTCACTTTCACTTTTCACTTCCATGCATTGGAGAAGGGAATGCCAACCCACTCCAGTGTTCTTGCCTGGAGAATCCCAGGGACGGGGAAGCCTGGTGGGCTGCCGTCTATGGGGTCGCACAGAGTCAGACATGACTGAAGCGACACCATAAAACCTATCTGGAACTAGGTATAACTCTTGTTCTGATATCAGATGCCCTAAATATCAAACCTGGGTTTGGGCAAACTACAATTTTCCTTGACAACCTCGTGTCCCTTTAATGCTAAAAGCTTTAGCAAGTGGATGCTGTCTTCCTGTGAAGAGGCCTGAGGACAGCAAAAAAGCAAATCATCCACATATCGCAAGAAAGTAGGATTTCTGGGAACTTTATATTATCTAGATCAGCCTTGAGGATTTGTGAGAAATAAGAACTCTCAGTAAAACTCTGAGGGATTACTGTCCAGGTGAACTGGTTTTATTCCAAGGTGAAGGCAAAAATGATACACAGTAGTCCATCAACTGAAATACTAAAAAAATGCACTGCATAAATTGAATTACAGTGGAACATTTACATCCAGTGGGAATGGGTGTTAGTAAAGTATGAGGGTTAATAACAACAGGGTGTGGCAGGATAACAACATTGTTTATTGTTCTGAGGTTCTCAGCAAACCTCCACCCTCAGCCCTCAGGTTTTCTCATTAGTAAAATAGGGATATTACAGGAACTATTCCAAGAAATGGGTCTTTTGAGACTTGTAATGTCCTATCATGGGCTTTATGCCATGAAAGGATTCTTTCTTATAGGATATTGATTAATTCTGGGGAGAGGTTTTGAGGGATCTATTTGAATCAATGGATAGTACACTGTGAATTTTGTCAATATCAATTGGCAATTTTGTCTATAAGGAGGGTAGTAGTTGATTTAATAAAGATAAATGATCAGTGTTTCCAGAATCAGCTCAGAGACAGAGCTGATAAAAGATGTCAAAAAGGAGAGCCAGTGGGTGGTGGCCCTTGCTGGGGACCCTCCAGTGGACCCAAGGGGACAGAAGTGGCTCTTAGTCCAGCACATGCATATTGAGGCAAGTTAAAGGATTTAATATGAAGCTAAGAAGCAGATAATGCCAGAAAGCAAGCAGTCGTTGGTATACATTTAGTGAGTGGGGCAGCATTTCCTTCTACTGCTGCTGAGATGGCAGAAATTAGTCAAATTCAGTAAGAAATGGAATACACCAAAGGTCAGTAAGTGAAGGTCCTGGAAAAATGAAAGATAGCACCAACAAATGCTGACCTGGAACAGGATTCCAAGAAGGAGTTTCAAGTGCTAGTGTGATTGTGCAGCTTCCAGAGAGAATTGTAGCAGGAAATAATAAACATTCCATTTTCAAGACCAGCAGATTTCAAGACCAGACCATACACAGTCAACTCCCCTTAAGCCTATGGCACTAAAAACACCACCTCCTGTACTTACCCTAAGTGAAAGACCACTAGATTTTCTGGATTTAGAAGGACCTCCTCCATCCCCTCAAAATGAAGAAATCCATGCAGTTGGCAGGCTAAAAATAAAGCTCTCTATGAGTGAAAATGTTGTTCACCAAAATGGACAGCTGGTTAGAACTGACTCCATGTATGGCTTTTCAAATATATATGCAATGATTGAAGGAACTTCAGGAGACATGACAGTTGTAGGTACAGCTTAATTATGACTACAGATAAATTAAATAGATGTCTGCAGCTTCTGGAAGAGGAGAACAAAGAACATGCTAAAAATAAATGGTCATGTATACTGTAGCATTCTGGCTGCTTAATAGCTGGCTCTGGTTTTGCTGCTAGAGGTAACCTCAACTCAGAAATGTTGTCTCAATAGCTGGAAATATAAAGAATTTGCAAACTTAAAAAAAAGATGTCAAAGAGTCACTTAATTCATCTGGTTGGCTGCTTTGATGACTACGTCAAAGGCAATGGCAACCCACTCCAGTACTCTTGCCTGGAAAATCCCATGGATGGAGGAGACTGGTAGGCTGCAGTCCATGGGGTCACTAAGGGTCAGACACGACTGAGCGACTTCACTTTCACTTTCAGAAGAAAGCAATTTCAGCAAGATACTACTTTAAGAAGAATTATCAGCGTAATATATGAAAGGGGACAGAGGAACTAAGGAGAAAAGAGTGTGTGTCTCTCAAAGGGCCCAAACAAAAGGGAATCAGTTCACAGACAGGAATCTCTTGTGAATCTCATTAGAGATCCCCATTATTTGAACTCAAGGAAGGGACTGCTTTCTAGTAGTGGGGTTGAGCATCAAGAGTGGCTCAGATGGACTAGAAGAGATCCATCTCAAATCTGGAGGAATAGTTCTCCAAGCTGATTAAGAGGGAGGATTGAGAAAAGCCCCTACCATTCCTTGGAGCCCCACAACTGGAAACTGGGAAGAAGTTGGAAAGCCTGGTTAGAGGGCTGATGGTGACTGAAGTGCTTGAGTCTGTTAATAATCTCTTTTCCAGTGTCCTCTTTACACTAATAACAGAAGCTAGGAAGCTTTTTGTTTCTTTTAGGAAATTTTATCTGCTGAAATTTAAGATCAAGAATTTTGGCAGTTTTCCTTTTAGGTGACTCATCCAGAGTGTGAGAGAGCTGGTTTATCAGATTAACTAAATCTGGAGTGGACAGTTTCCCATTACACCCTGTTCCTTTTTACTAGATCCTTGTTCAGACAATTAATAATCAGAGTTAAATCTACATGAGTGGGATCAACATCTGAAAGAAGACCAGAATATTCTTTTTTTTTTTTTTTTTTTTGCAGGGGAAAATGGACAAAGGAAAGGATCAATGAGGGTGGGAGGGAAATGGGAAGAAAGAAGGGGAGTGATGGTGGGGAGGAGTATATGTAAGTTCTTAACCAATGGCTTTCTGTTTTTAATCACAAAGAACACTTAAAAAAAATCATGTTGAATTCATCCTATATTAGGAGGTTTGTTCTCAAAATGAAAAGTTCAAGAAACAAAAAGTCCAGTTTGGGTGTCCTCATCTTAGGCACATCTTGGTATTTTGTATTGGTAGGTCTATCTTTACCACAATATATTATTTAGGACAGGATCACATTTGTCACCTCTTCCTCCCTACTACCCAAAGTAGTACCAAACCCATAAAATAGTCAATAAACCTCTACAGAGTGAACAAATAAGTCTTTTTGTTTTTTTAACTCTCCTGAGTGAACTGGATTTTTTGAGACTCATAAGTGAATATGTTTTGCTCTTTACTTTGTCTATTACAGCCAGATTATATGAGTGGGGTATTAAAGTCTCCCACTATTATTGTATTGCTGCATATTTCTTCTATCATATTAATTAATGTTTGTCTTAGATACATCAATGCTCCAATGTTGGGTGCATATACATTTATAATTGTTATAACTTCTTTTTGGATGGTTCCTTTAAGTCGTTATGTGTAACCTTCATTGTCTCCTTTTCAGGATCTTTAAAGTCAATTTTATCTGATATAAGTATTGCTACTCCTGTTTTCTTATGGTCCATATTTGCATAGAAAATCTTTTTCCAGGCCTTCATTTTCAGTCAGTATATATCCCATATTTTAAGGTGGTTCTCTTGTAGACAACATATATAGGGGTCTAGTTTTTGTATCCATTTGACCCATTTTAGTCTTTTGGTTGTCTCTTGTAGACAAGGTATGTAGGGGTCTTGTTTTTGTATTGATTCGGCCAGTCTTTGTTGATTAGAGCATTCAGCCCATAAACGTTTAAAGCAATTATTGATAAATAAGATTTACTTTATTGTTTTGGGTTCGAATTTATACACCCTTTTAGTGATTCCTATCTAGAGAATGTCCTTTAGTTTTTGTTGGAGAAATGGTTTAGTAGTGCAAAATTCTCTCAACTTTTGCTTATCTGTGAAGCTTTTGATTTCTCCTTCATATTTGAATGAGATCCTTGCTGGATACAATAACCTAGGCTGTAAGTTATTTTCTTTCATCACTTTAATTACGTCTTGCCATTCCCTCCTGGCTTGGAGAGTTTCTATTGAAAGATCAGCTGTTATCCTTATGGGAATTCCATTGTGAGTTATTTGATGTTTTTCCCTAGCTGCTTTTAATATTTGTTCTTTATATTTAATCTTTGTCAATTTGATTAATATGTGTCTTGGGGTGTTTCGCCTTGGGTTTATCCTGTTAGGGACTCTCTGGATTTCTTGAACTTGAGTGGTAATTTCCTTCTCCATTTTAGGGAAGTTTTCAACTATTATCTCCTCAAGTATTTCCTCATGATCTTTCTTTTTATCTTCTTCTTCTGGAACTCCTATGATTCGAATGTTGTAGCGTTTGATGTTATCCTGGAGGTTTCTGAAATTGTCATTTCTTTTGATGCGTTTTTCTTTTTTCTTGTCTGATTCATTTATTTCTAGGATTCTATCTTCTAATTCACTAATCCTATCTTCTGCCTCTGTTATTCTACTATTTGTTGCTTCCAAGGTGTTTTGGATCTCATTTATTGCATTATTCATTATGTGTTGACTCTTTTTTATTTCTTCTAGGTCTGGAAAATCCCATGGACGGAGGATCCTGGTAGGCTCCAGTCCATGGGGTCGCTAAGAGTCGGACACGACTGAGCAACTTCACTTTCACTTTTCACTTTCATGCATTGGGGAAGGAAATGGCAACCCACTCCAGTGTTCTTGCCTGGAGAATCCCAGGGACGGGGGAACCTGGTGGGCTTCCGTCTATGGGGTCGCACAGAGTTGGACACGACTGAAGCGACTTAGCAGCAGCAGCAGGTCCTTGTTAAACCTTTCTTGCACCTTCTCAATCTTGCATCTTCTCAATCCTTGTCTCCAGACACTTTAACTGTGATTCCATTTTGATTTCGAGATTTTGAATTAATTTCGCTATCATTATTTGGAATTCTTTATCAGGTAGATTCCCTATCTCTTCCTCTTTGGTTTGGTTTAGTGGGCATCTATCCTGTTCCTTTAGCTGCTGGGTATTCTTTTGTCTCTTCATTTTGTTAAAATTGCCAAGTTTAGAGTGTCCTTACTATATTCTGGTAGTTTGTTGAATTCTCTTTATTGAGACGGTTTACAGGTCTTTTCAATATCTGATCTCTGCCCTGTTACAGAGGGGGCGGAGATGAAAACCCAAATCTAAACCGGCCAGGTTCAGGCACTCAGATAATCCTCAGAAGCACAGACTTGGTTGAGTCTGCGTTTTATGCCCTTCCCAGATCCGAGTAGCGCAGGTGATGAAATATTCAGCGAGCGCAGCTGCTGCGACTTATCGCCTCTCCGCCGCTCAGTTTTCTGGGTATACAAACAGCGCACTTTCTCAGGCAGATGTTGACCATCCAGAGCCCCAAGAAGCGTGAGTCAGCACAGAAACCTACTCACAGTTCCGTTAGACAGTGTCTCTCTAGGGCTGTAATTGCCCGCCTCCGGCCCTGGCTGCCTGTCACCGGATGGGACGGCCTGCAGCCGGCCAACTCTGTGCAGCCCTTTGTTCCGTAGGTAGTCCTGGTGGTGTCTTAAGTTAGGGCTGGCTTTTGACGTAGTAGATAACCGACAGTCTGGTTATTTCGCTCAGATAGCGCCCGAGATAGCCAGGCCAAATCCTTTGTCAAAGCAGTGGAGGCCTTGCCGCTCCTCCTAGCCCAGCCCCCGCTTGCCAATAGCAAATGCTGATGTCCGCGCCACTTCTCCGCAAAAGGAGTTACCGCAGGGCTCGTTTTCTCATTTTGAAGACAATGAGTTGTCTTTCTAAGTGCCTGATGTCCTCTGCCGGCGTTCAGAAGTTGTTTTATAGAATTTATTCAGCATTCAAATGTTCTTTTAATGGATTTGTGGAGGAGAAAGTATTCTCCCCGTCTTACTCGTCCGCCATCTTAGCTCCTCCTCCCAGAATATTCTTTAAAATAACCTGAAGTTGATTATAATAGCGATGAACAGATTCATAAGATGTTTGTATTTAAGCATGAGTTTTGTTCCTTTATTCCAATCATTAAGCTTTGGAAATGTGCTAGGAATTGCCAAATGAAGACATCTAGGGATTTCTTGGGCCTGATGGTATAAGTTAGAAGGTTGCTCTCTTGGTTCTAATTCTAGACCTTTCAGGACTTTCCCAATCAGAAACTTTCATTCAATGCTGGAAACCGCCTTCACCAACAAGCTTATGATCTAACTGATATAGATCACAGAAACAAGACTGGTAAGACTGATATATTAAATTCCTTAGCGATCTGCAAGGATCTTTGTTTACTTTGAGAAACACTTTGAATAATGCTTACAGTTCAGTTTTAGTCCAAAGAATATAAAAATTTAAGAGTTTAACCTCTTGATTCTCAGAAAGTGAAAGTGAAAGTGAAGTCGCTCAGTCTGTCTGACTCTTTGCGATCCCGTGGACCGTAGCCCACCAGGCTCCTCCGCCCACGGGATTCTCCAGGCAAGATATACTGGAGTGGGTTGCCATTTCCTTCTCCAGGGGATCTTCCCAACCCAGGGATCGAATCCAGGTCTCCCGCATTGCAGGCAGATGCTTTAACCTCTGAGCCACCATGCAATTCTCAGAAGGCTTACTTAATTCAAAGGGACAGGTTCTGAGGGGTTCAGAAGAAAATGGGATGTGGAGAGCTTCAGGAGAAAAGGGAAGTTCAGTGAGAAAATTAGTGTGGGGAAACTGAGGGTACAGAGGAGGAATAGGCAGTATAAAGGGGGAAGGGGAAAGGTGACCCTGGAGGCAGGGTCTGAGCACAAGTCCCCAGAAGAGGGGAGCAAGACAGTGCTAGAGGCAGAGCCTGAGACAAAGAGGCTGGGGAAGAAGAACGTGAGTCTTCAGGAGCTATTTTATCTTTCTTTAATGATATGTTTGCCTCAGTTCAGTCGCTCAGTTATGTCTGACTCTCTGCGACCCCATGAATCGCAGCACACCAGGCCTCCCTGTCCATCACCAACTCCTGGAGCTCACCCAGACCCACATCCATCGAGTCAGTGATGCCATCCAGCCATCTCATCCTCTGTCGTCCCCTTCTCCTTCTGCCCCCAATCCCTCCCAGCATCAAGGTCTTCTCCAATGAGTCAACTCTTCACATGAGGTGGCCAAAGTACTGGAGTTTCAGCTTTAGCATCATTCCTTCCAAAGAAATCCCAGGGCTGATCTCCTTCAGAATGGACTGGTTGGATCTCCTTGCAGTCCAAGGGACTCTCAAGAGTCTTCTCCAAAACCACAGATCAAAAGCATCAATTCTTTGGCGCTCAGCCTTCTTCACAGTCCAACTCTCACATCCATACATGACCACAGGAAAAACCATAGCCTTGACTAGACGGACCTTTGTTGGCAAAGTACTGTCTCTGCTTTTGAATATGCTATCTAGGTTGGTCATAACTTTCCTTCCAAGGAGTAAGCGTCTTTTAATTTCATGGCTGCAGTCAGTTGACCTTAAAAATCTTCTTTTGCAGAGAGGCAGTTTTTAGAACACCTGATCACCACCCTACGCTGGGTCATTTGCCCCTTCCAACACAAAACACAAGGCTCTGTCATGCCAGGTTCTTAGCTGTGTGCAATAGAGGGTTGTGGTTTGTTTGTTTTCATCTCTCCTGTAGCATTTAGGAGGACAGGAAATTGAGCTCAGAGCCCCACTGAGGTAGATTCTATTAGCTATTGCTCGATTTCAAGTCTCTTGTTTCTATATCCAGATTCAGAGTCTGCATGAGTATATCTGATTCCAGAAGAGCAGTGAGGAGGCTGCAAATGGAAGCATCTGTGATTTTCTGGGAAGATTGTGTTTTTCTTCCCAAGACCATTAAGTGGGAAAACTCTAAAACATAAGATAGAGGCTCAGCTGCTGAGAAACTGAAAGGATGGATGATGGGTTCTAGAGGGCCCTGCATATTTCAGCTTATACAAAGAGGAAGCACTGGAGACTATGCATGCCATCTGCCCTGGGACTGCCACTCTAATGTGCTGTGCTTAGTCGCTCAGTCGTGTCTGACTCTTTGTGAACCCATGGACTGTACCCTGCCAGGCTCCTCTGTCCATGGGGATTCTCCAGGCAAGAATACTGGAATGGGTTGCCATGCCCTCCTCCAGGGGATCTCCCAACCCAAGGATTGAACTCAGATCTCCTGCACTGCAGGCAGATTTCTTTACAGTCTGAGCCACCAGGGAAGCCCTTCCACTCTAATTGTTTTATAGTTGTTAATGCCACAAAGCCTGTGTTCAACTTGACAGTCAGCTAGATTGCCACAGGGAGTTGCCATCTAGGTGAAAGCAGATGCCAGCTTTAAGGGTCCCTAGTAGGTATTTTGGAGAAGGCGATGGCACCCCACTCCAGTACTCTTGTCTGGAAAATCCCATGGATGGAGGAGCCTGGTAGGCTGCAGTCCATGGGGTCGCTAAGAGTCGGACACGACTGAGCGACTTCACTTTCACTTTTCACTTCCATGCATTGGAGAAGAGAATGGCAACCCACTCCAGTGTTCTTGCCTGGAGAATCCCAGGGAGGGGGGAGCCTGGTGGGCTGCCATCTATGGGGTGACACAGAGTCAGACACAACTGAAGCGACTTAGCAGCAGCAGCAGTAGGTGTTTTGTCAAGGATACCATTGAGAAGAGTTGGCACTTTAAGCAGATCTGAGAGGAGTGGATGGCAGTGAATAAGACAGAGAACAGGAGACATTGATCTTGGTCCAGAGATGGTGAAAGTGAAACCAGCAAAAAGTGGACTATAGCAGCTTAAACGATGGGTAAACAAAATGTGATCTATCCATGCATTATATATTGTTCACTCACAAAAGACATAAAGGAGCAAACACTGCAGTATGGATGAACCTTGAAGACATTACACTAAATGAAAGAAGCTAGTCAAAAAACGTCAATATTATATGATTCCATTTATATTAAGTGTTAAATAGAGCAAATCTGTAGAGACAGAAAGTGGATTAGTGATTGTCTAAGGCTGGAGGTGGGAGGAAGAAGTGACACTCTATTGCTTTCTTTTTGTTTTTTGTTTCTTTATAGATATTCTTAGTATGCTAAGACATCATTTTTCTTTTTTTAATGTAAATGAAATATTTATTTCAACTAAACAGCAAAGAATGTCAGGCTACATATAAAAGCCATATTCAACTATATGTCATCAATAAAAGATGCACTTTTTTCTTATTTTTTTAATTGAATGATAACTGCTTTACAGAATTTTGTTGTTTTCTGTCAAACCTTAGGATGAGTCAGCCATAGGTATACATATATCCCCTCCCTTTTGAACCTCCCTCCCATCTCCCTCCCCATCCCATCCCTCTAGGTTGATACAGAGGTCTTGTCTGAGTTTCCTGAGCCATACAGCAAATTCCTGTTGGCTATCTATTTTACATATGGTAATGTAAGTTTCCACATTACTCTGTCCATACATCTCACCCTCTCCTCCCCTTTCCCTGTGTCCATAAGTCTATTCTTTATGTCTGTTTCTCCACTGCTGCCCTGTAAACAGATTCTTCAGTACCATTTTTAAGGTTCTGTATATATGCGTTAGAATATGATATTTATCTTTCTCTTTCTGACTTACTTCACTCCGTATAATAGATTCTAGGTTCATCCATCTCATTAGAACTGACTCAAAGGTGTTTTTGCGGCTGAGTAATATTCCATTGTGTATATGTATCACAACTTCTTTATCCTTTCATCTGTCTATGGACATCTAGGTTGCGTCCATGTTCTAGCTATTGTAAATAGTGCTGCAGTGAACAATGGGATACATATGTCACTTTCAATTTTGGTTTCCTCACAGGGTATATGCCTACGAGTGGGACTGCTGGGTCATATGCTAGTTTTAATCCTAGTTTTTTAAGGAATCTCCATACTGTCTTCCATGGTGGCTGTATATTCCCACCAAGAGTACAAGAGTGTTCCCTTTTCTCCAGGGAAGTTTAAAGCATTTGTAAGAGGGCAGTCTTCCATGTCTTTGTTTTTCTCTGCCCAATCAACCTGCTTTGTTCTTTGACTCAGGGCCCTTCCCTCCGTGCATGCACATCCTTTAGCCAAGATGGATTTTCACACAAGGGCCTTTGGGAAGTTAGTAAAACTTATTATGGTTTGGTGTCCCCTCCTTTTTTGACCCCACAGAACCTTTCTGCACATGCGCAGTCAAGGTCTCCCTGACCCCAACGGTGAGAAATACGTGACCTCTTGATCTTTTACCCAGGCAGTGCTTAATTCCTCTCTGTCTCTGTCATTATTCTTATTTTAAAGTGTCCACAGGAGACAAAGTCCAGCTATTTACCCTGTTCTTGTTGTTATTTCTATCTTGAAGTACAAACAGGAGGCTGGCTGTAAACTTCTTATCTGGAGTCCATCTATACTCTGCCTTAAGAAATATGAACAGGAGGCTAGTTATAAATGTCTGGCGTGGAGCCCATCTATCTCCTGCCTCAGGTCCACATAGAAATGCACAGGAGGAAGGACCACAAGTTTTTAAACATAAAATCCAGGGTCCCTGTGATTGAGGGGGGCAGGGGCAAATACTCCTTCAAAATATTTAGGTAACTGGGATCCTATTTCCCAGAAGTTTTTCTCTAGAGTAGAAGGACAGTTTACAAAAAGCCCTAACAGCTCAAAAACCCTGCAGGCATTAACACCAGCCAGTTTAATGGGCACAGCCCAGTCCTGAAAGACTCAGGCTGAATGCTTAACAGCACAGATCTAATAGAAGAGTCCCTGTTCCAAAAGGAATCAAGCTGAAAGTGAGGAAATTCCAGTTGGAACAGCTTGATTTCAAGTCAGGTCAATGTGCCAAAAGAGTATTTGAAGATAAACAAGGCTTTAATCAGAAAGGACAAAACCTTAATATAGATCCTGAATAAAACCTGGAGATCTGCAAAGCAAAGAGGGCAACTCAGATCCAGGAGAAAGACTTAACCTTCAAATCCCAGGGTCCCTAAAAAAAGCATCAAGGATCAGTGAGCTCAGTGTTGGTATCACACCTGTTTGAGCACCCACCTTCCAGTTGTTGGAAGTCTTCTCCGGATCCCTATGTGAGCCAAAAATGCTGACCTTAAATAGACTGACAGTTATTTCTCCAGAAAAAAATGGGTTTGTTCATGATCATCAAGGAACTGCAATTTGGCATCAGCAACCATAGCAAGCCACATGAAATCTTTTGCAATAAAGAGAGAACTTATTTGGGGGGGGGGGGGGTGTGAAGGAAAGAGTTCAAACTATAGTAGCTTCTCATTGATTGCACTGTTTAGTTCAGTTCAGTTGCTCAGTCGTGTCTGACTCTTTGCGACCCCATGAATCGCAGCACGACTGAGGTGACTTAGCAGCAGCAGCAGGCTTCCCTGTCCATCACCAACTCCCGGAGTTCACTCAAACTCACATCCATCGAGTCGGTGATGCCATCCAGCCATCTCATCCTCTGTCGTCCCCTTCTCCTCCTGCCCCCAATCCCTCCCACCATCTGTAACCATCTTTCATTGACTGATCTCTTGTCAGGCAAGAGAAGAAAGTCTTTCACATTCCACTCTGGTTGTAGGCTGTTAGAGCTCCCCCTTCTGGCCTCCTGGCTCCATTTTTATCAACAGTTGAGATTTCTGTGTTAATTTTTACAGGCATCATCTTTTGATTGAGCAATACTAGGTCTTTTCCGGAGAAGGCAATGGGAACCCACTCCAGTACTCTTGCCTGGAAAATCCCATGGATGGAGGAGCCTGGTAGACTGCAGTCCATGGGGTCGCTAAGAGTCGGACACGACTGAGCGACTTCACTTTCACTTTTCACTTTCATGCATTGGAGAAGGAAATGGCAACCCACTCCAGTGTTCTTGCCTGGAGAATCCCAGGGATGGCGGAGCCTGGTGGGCTGCTGTCTGTGGGGTTGCACAGAGTCAGACACGACTGAAGAGACTTAGCAGCAGCAGGTCTTCTCAATCCTGAACCAGTCAGTTGTTCTGTACAAGGTTCTGACTGTTGCTTCTTGACCCGCATATAGGAACTAAAGAACCTCTTGATGAGGGTGAAGGAGGAGAGTGGAGAAAGCTGGCTTAAAACTCAACATTCAAAAAAGTAAGATCATGGCATCTGGTCCCATCACTTCATAGCAAATAAAAGAAACGGTGGACGCAATGACAGATTTCCTCTTCTTGGGCTCTAAAATCACTGTGGAATAGTGACTGCAGCCATGAAATTAGAAGACCATTGCTTCCTGGAAGGAAAGCTATGACAAACCTAGACAGTGTATTAAGCAAAGACATCGCTTTGCTGACAAAGGTCCATGTAGTCAAGGCTATGGACTTTCCAATAGTCATATACGGATATGAGAGCTGGTCCATAAAGAAGGCAGAGTGTCAAAGAATTGATGCTTTCGAACTGTGGTGCTAGAGAAGATTCTTGAGAGTCCCTTGGACAGTAAGGAGATCAAACCAGTCAATCTTAAAGGAAATCAACCCTGAATACTCTTCAGAAGGACTGATGCTGAAGCTGAAGCTCCAATACTTTGGCCACCTGATGTGAAGAGCCAACTCACTGGAAAAGACTGTGATGCTGGGAAAGATTGAAGGCAGAAGGAAAAGATGGCATCAGAGGTTGAGATGGTTGGATGGCATCACTGATTCAAGGGACATGAACTTGGGCAAACTCCTGGGAGATGGTGAGAGAGAGGGAAGCCTGGTGCACTGCAGTCCATGAGGTCTCAAAGAATCGGACAAGACTCAGCAACTGAATGACAACAACAGGCCTCCTGTTCCTCTTGGCAAATTTGCAGCAGGTGTTTCTTCCTTCACAGTTTCTTTGACAATATAACATGGATATATGTTATTATCTCCGTGTCTCTTTCATCACTTTCTGCACATGTCCTAGGAGATAATTATCAGAAAGAAAGCACTTCTCTGTGCAGACACCACTTTCACAAGTCTTCATCTTAAGCAACTTTTACTATTATTCACACACATGTGCACATGCACACACACACATCACTTTATTTTCACTTCTCTAATAATTAAAATACAAGGCAAAAAATATGAGAATTGTGTCCCTTGTCCAATATTGCTTTCTAGGAGGAGATTATGAGTTTTGTGAGAACTCACTTGACTGTGTGGCCAACTTAGGGCTCCATTCACTAGCCCTTAAGGTGAAATATCCTTCAAGAAGGTCAAGACCTTTGGGCTTGTTTGGGAAACCCCAGGTGATGCATGGGGCTCTGCCAGACCTCTTGGTTGCGTACTAAGGACATGTTGGTAGGCCACTTAGGCAGGTGTAGTCATTGACGTCATATCAAGATGTGATTTTGGCACTCCAACCTGGGCTCAGTGGCCCCTCCCCATGGGACTTACTCATTGTGCCCTGAAGACGATGCCCAGGGGCTCCAGATGTCCCAAAGGTGCCAAGTCCTCCAGTGGCTCTCCAGAGATCAGGCAGAAGAAGCAGACCTAAACTCACCAAGGGCTCTAGAAGCTGCCACTGGAGTTTTCATCTAAGGGCAGAGTGCTTCCTGGGATGGAGTGACCCTAATCCTCTTTCATCCTCTCTCCATCCCCCACCTGCCACAGGATGCTAGCAACAACATCGCAGTGTGAGAGAGCATAGAAGTCTCTAGGAGTCTCAGTGGAATACCACGATGCTCTCTTTGCATAATGACCCAAAGGTCAAGGGCATCTGTCACCCCACATTCCCCCAAAACCAATCAGAGGAGTTAATGTGTCCCAGCTTTTAGAATGTGCTCAGGAGCACCTGATTTATGCTCATAATTTCCTCTATCTTGTACAAAGGAAAGAGTATATTTATAACTGATCTATTAGGCCCTTGTCCAAGTTGGTCAACAGTGTGTTCTCTGGATATTCTTCTATTGATCAATTCACTCTTGTTTTGTTGGAACCAAAGTATTTTATTTTTGAACTAAGGCAAATTCTGTCAACTTTTTTTTAAATTTGTACATTATAACTCATAGGAAGAAGGTTGTCACCCCTAAATAACCATTGAATTTGGGGAAAGAATTTACTTGTCCTTTTTTTCTCTTTTTTTTACTAATTTCAGGGAAAAAAATAAGACAAGACTATAATTTTTTTAATCTTCATTGCACTTTTGTATCTAGATTTCTTCCTATATATCAACAGGGCATCTTCATCCCACTTTAGGATCTAAGCATATAACATCCTCTATCCTTGGAATGTTCTCCAAAAAGAAATTTTAGGGGGGCCAACTTGTTTGTTTTTAAAAATTTTTATTGGAGTGTGGTCAGGAAGATGCCCTGGAGGAGGAAATGGCAACCCATTCCGGTATTTTTGCCTGGAGAATCCTATGGACAGAGGAGCCTGGAGGGCTATAGTCCATAGGGTCTCAAAGAGTCGGACATGACTGAAGCGACTTAGCACACATGTAGTTGATTTACAAAGTTGTGTTAGTTTCAGGCGTACAGCAAAGTGAATCATTTATACATCCATCCATTTATTTTTTAGATTCTTTTCCCATATAGGTCATTACAGAGTATTGAGTAGAGTTCTCTGTGCTATACACTAGGTCCTTATTAGTTATCTATTTTATGTAATGTAGTGTGTATTTTTCAATCCCAGTTTCCCGAATTACCCCTCCCTCTCCACCCTCGGTAACCAAAAGTTTGTTTCTACATCTATGACTCTATTTCTGTTTTGTAAATAAGTTCTTTTGTAACATATTTTAGATTCCACATGTAAACAGTATCACATGGTATTTGTCTTGCTCTATCTGACTTACTTCACTCAGTATGACAATCTCTAGGGGCATCCATGTTGCTGCAAATGGCATTATTTCAATCTTTTCATGTCTGAATATTAAGAATATTACAATGTACCAATTTACATTCCCATCAACAGCGTAGGAGGGTTCCCATCTCTCCACACCCTCCCCAGGATTTATTGTTTGTGGATTTTTTGATGATATCCATTTTGACTAGTGTGAGGTGATGTCTCATTGTAGTTTTGGTTTGCATTTCTCTAATAATTAGTGATGCTGAGGATCTTTTCATGTGACTTTGGCCTTCTCTATGGCTTCTTTGGAGAAATGTCTATTTAGGTTTTCCACCCATTTTTTCATTGGGTTGTTTGTTTTCATGATGTTAAGTCTCATAAGCTGTTTGTAAATTTTGGAGTCACATCAGTTCAGTTCAGTTCAATTGCTCAGTTGAGTCTGACTCTTTGTGACCCCATGGACTGAAGCACGCCAACCTTCTCTGTTCATCACCAACTCCCAGAGCTTGCTCAAACACGTGTCCATCAAGTCAGTGATGCCATCCAACCATCTCATCCTCTGTTGTCCCCTTCTCCTCCTGCCTTCAGTCTTTCCCAGCACCAGGGTCTTTTCCAATGATCTGGTTCTTCACATCAGGTGGCCAAATTATTGGAGTTTCAGCTTCAACGTCAGTCCTTCCAATGAATATTCAGGATCAATTTCCTTTAGGATGGACTGGTTGGATCTCCTTGCAGTCCAAGGGACTCTCAAAGAGTCTTCTCCAACACGACAGTTCAAAAGCATCAGTTCTTCAGCGCTCAGCTTTCTTTATGGTTCAACTCTCACATCCATACATGACCACTGGAAAAACCATAGCTTTGACTAGATGGACCTTTGTTGACAAAGTAATGTCTCTGCTTTTTGAAATGCTGTCTAGGTTTGTCATAGCTTTTCTTCCAAGGCGCAAGTGTCTTTTAAAGAATTTCATGGCTGCAGTCACCATCTGCAGTGATTTTGGAGGCCAAGAAAATAAAATCTGTCACTGTTTCCAGTCACATCATTTGCAATTATTTTATTCCAGTCTGTGGGTTGTATTTTTATTTCGTTTAGTTCCTTTGTTGTGCAAAAGCTTTTGAGTTTAAGTAGGTCAAAACTTTTGTTTTTACTTCCATTATTCTCGGAGAAAGATTGAAAAGCATATTGCTGCGAACCATGTCAGAGTGTTGTGCCTATATTTTCCTCTAGGGGTTTTATAGTGTCCCATCTCACATATAAGTCTTTAATCTATTTTAAGCTTATTTTTGTGTAGGCTGTTAAAGAATGATCTAATTTCACTTTTCACATGTAGCTGTTCAGTTTTCCCAGCACCATTTGTTGAAGAGACTATCTCCAATATTGTGTAGTCTTGCCTTCCTGTCCTAATTTAATTGGCCATAGAGCATGAATTTATTTCTGAGCTTTCTATCCTGTTCCATTAATCTACATTTGTTTTTGTGCCAGTACTATATTGTTTTGACAGTCTCTTCAACAACAGGTGCTGTGAAAACTGGACAGCTACATGGAAAAGAATGAACTTAGAACACTTTGTGACACCACACACAAAGACACAAAGGTAAACTCAAAATGGATTCAAAATCTAAATATAAGACCAGAAACTATAAAACTCTTGGAGGAAAACATAGGCAGAATACTGTCTGACAAAAATCACAGCAATATCCTCTATGATCCACCTCCTAAAGAAATTTAAAAATAAACATATGGGACATAATTAAACTTAAAAGCTTTTGCACAACTAAGGAAACTATAAGAAAGGTGAGAAGACAACTCTCGGAATGGGAGAAAATAATAGCAAATTAAACAACTGACAAAGACTTAATCTCCAAAATATATAAGCAGCTCAATACCAGAAAAACAAATAACCTAATCAAAAAGTGGGCAGAAGACCTAAACAACATTTTTCCAAAGAAGACATACAGATGGCTAATAAACATATGGAAAGATGCTCAACATTAGTAGAGAAATGCAAATCAAAATCGCAATGAGGTATCACCTTACACTGGTCAGAATGGCCATCATCAAAAAGTCAACAAACAATAAATGCTAGAGAGGGAGTGGAGAAAAGGTAACCCTCTTACACTGTACACACGTACCCCAGTGTTCATTGCAGC
This sequence comes from Tragelaphus eurycerus, assembly GCA_935064755.1. Taxonomy (NCBI): domain Eukaryota; kingdom Metazoa; phylum Chordata; class Mammalia; order Artiodactyla; family Bovidae; genus Tragelaphus; species Tragelaphus eurycerus. The sequence goes on along the minus strand of CAKXYN010000080.1, from coordinate 11,390,581 downwards.
ACTATTTACAGTAGCTAGGACATGGAAGGGGAGAAGGCAATGGCACCCCACTCCAGTACTCTTGCCTGGAAAATCCCATGAATGGAAGAGCCTGGTAGGCTGCAGTCCACGGGGTCGCTGAGAGTCGGACACGACTGAACGACTTCACTTTCACTTTTCACTTCCATGCACTGGAGAAGGAAATGGCAACCCACTCCAGTGTTCTTGCCTGGAGAATCCCAGGGACGGGGGAGCCTGGTGGCTGCTGTCTATGGGGTCACACAGAGTCAGACACGACTGAAGTGACTTAGCAGCAGCAACAGGACATGGAAGCAACCTAGATGTCCATTGGCAGATGAATGGATAAGGAAGTTGTGGTGCATATATATAATGGGCTATTACTTAGCTATAAAAAAGAATGCATTTGAGTCAGCTCTAAGGGGGTGGATGAACCTAGAGCCTATTACACAGTGAGAAAGAGAGTAAGTCAGAAAGAGAAACACAATATCATATATTAATGCATATATGTGGAATCTAGAAAGATTCCACAACAATAATATATATGTGCATGTATATGCACAATCAGAGAAGGCAATGGCACCCCACTCCAGTACTCTTGCCTGGAGAATCCCAGGGATGGAGGAGTCTGGTGGGCTGCAGTCCATGGGGTTACTAAGAGTCGGACACAACTGAGCAACTTCACTTTCACTTTTTACTTTCATGCATTGGAGAAGGAAATGGCAACCCACTCCAGTGTTCTTGCCTGGAAAATCCCAGGGACGGAGGAGTCTGGTGGGCTGCCGTCTGTGGGGTCGCACAGAGTCGGACACAACTGAAGCGACTTAGCAGCATATGCACAATATCATGTATTAATGCATATATGTGGAATCTAGAAAGATGGTACTTATGATCCAACATGCAGGACAACAAAGAAGACACAGGCATAAAGAATAGACTTTTGGACACACTGGGAGAAGGAGAGGGTGGGATTATTTGAGAGAATAGCATTGAAGCATATGTATTACCACATGTAAAATAGATAGCCAGTGGGAGTCTGACATATGACCTACAGAACCCAAAGCTGGTGCTGTGTGACAACCTGGAGCGTGGGGTGGAGAGGAAGGTGCGAGGGGTGTTCAAGAGGGAAGGGACACATGTGTGCCTGTGACTGATTCATGTTGATGTATAGCAAAAACCATTACAATACTGTAAAGTAATTATCCTCCAATTAAAGTAAATAAAAATTTAAAAATTATATAGCTTAAAATTTCCAAGAAAAAAAAAATTGTGAGGAGAATAGGTCAAGTGCCAAGGTCTCAGATGCCAGCCAAGAGCCAAGCTGAAAGTAGGTCTTTCTGAAAAGAGCAGCTTCAGACCTGCTATGTTAACATTTATTTGCACATTGGTCTACTTCGTGTATCGTGTAAGTCGCTCAGTCGTGTCCGACTCTTTGCGACCCCATGGACTGTAGCCTACCAGGCTCCTCTGTCCATGGGATTTTCCAGGCAATAGTACTGGAGTGGATTGCCATTTCCTTCTCCAAGGGATCTTCCCAACCCAGGGATCGAACCCGGGTCTCCCGCATGGTAAACAGACGCTTTACCGTCTGAGCCACCATAGTTCTAAAACCCAGCTATTATTTTTAAGGAATAACTATTAGTGCATTATTTTTGAGATTTGTGCTAATCCATAGATTGTTTAGTCATTTTAATTGTTGTATTCCATCATGTTTATAAACCTTAGTTTATAAACATGATAAATAAATGTTAACATTTATTTGCACATTGGTCTACTTAGTTTTCTATTATTTAGCTTGTTTTTATAGTTTATATTTACCTGGAAAATAATCTTTGGCTTGGGCTTTTATATTAACTCTCATATTGTTGTCCATGAAATTCCACTTTTCTTTCTCATGTTGTATGTGTCTCATTCCTAAAAATCACTCCAGTGTAAAGCTTACTTGTTAGTTTTTCCAAAGAAAAAGATCTTATTCTTTGACTTAATTTTTTGTTTTTATTTAACCTGTGCTTTGTCTTTATTGATTAATTCATGTTTTACTTTGCTAGTTTTCTCTCTTATACAGTTGAACACTAAATTGAAATAAATACAAAACTGTAAAACCCATTAACGACTTTTACAGCAAAAAAAAATTTTTAAAGAGCTGTCCTCTCATTGATAACATTGTTAAAAAAAAAAAAAAAGTGAAGTCACCAAAAAAAAGCCCCAAAAAGTACTATTAAATACACTGTGAAAAAGGCACTTCTTTATAGTATGTGAGCTGGAACAAGAAGGCAGAGCATTGCCTTGCTTGACTTCAGGTGGGAATGTACACATTGATTGAGAAATTTTTTTGCTGCTGTGCTCACATCCATGAATGAGCATGAAGGCACTATGAGGACTGATTTGGGAGGAGAAGTGGGTGACAGAGGATGAGATGGTTAGATAGCATCATTGATTCAACGGATATGAGTTTGAGCAAGCTCCCAGAGATAGTGAAGGACAGGGAAGCCTGCCACACTGCAATCCATGGGATTGCAAAGAGTCAGACATGACTGAGCAACTGAACAATAACAACAAATAAATTTTAATGAGTAGCTAAATTTGTAAATGCAGAATCCCCACAAATAATGAAGGTTGGTTATATACAAGAATTTATTGGTATTTATTGGACATTTTTCCACAATATATTGCAAAGAAAAGTTACAACATGAAACAAGTAAAACTGTGGAACTTTGTTGCTTTACAAACAGGAATAAAGCAAAGATGTCCCTTATCATTCCTTCCTAGAAAGACAAGGTGGTGAAATAGAACACAGAACACAGCCCTTGACGCCGAATTGCTAGAGGCCAGCAGCTATAGTTGCAGCCATTTTATGTTCATCCTCAGGATGTTTCCCTTGGCCAAAAACGCACTAAGTTGTCTGAGAGTTCAAAGCATTCAGCAAGCAGTGGCAAGGCAGATTCAACAGAAGCAGGCACCTGATTTCCATGACAAATATGGTAATGCTGTATTAGCTAGTGGAGCCACTTTCTGTGTTGTTGTATGAGTATATACGGCAACACAAATTGGAATAGAGTGGAACCCATCACCTGTTGGCAAAGTCACCCCAAAGGAATAGAGAGAATGGTAATCATCCCAGCTGATTTAATACTGAATTGTTTCAAAATCAACTCATAATTAATTCCAAGTAAGAGTACTGCTGCTGCTAAGTCACTTCAGTCATGTCCGACTCTGTGCAACCCCACAGATGGCAGCCCACAAGGCTCCCCCGTCCCTGGAATTCTCCAGGCAAGAATACTGGAGTGGGTTGCCATTTCCTTCTCCAATGCATGAAAGTGAAAAATGAAAGTGAAATCGCTCAGTCGTGTCCAACTCCCAGCAACCCCATGGACTGCAGCCCACTGGAGTGGGATGCCATTACCTTCTCTGAGTAAAAGTACTATGTACCCATTAAAATATGGCATGTTTGAAGAAATAAAGTATACTTGAAACCTTCAAAAAAAAAAACACACAGCCCTTGGATCTAGGAAAAAACTCTCACTGGTGGTGAATTTGGATGAGATTTAGATAGAGGCCAAACACTAGCTTATGCAGTAGCAGGAAGCACTTGAATAGTATAGGGGCAATAGCAGTTATAAGAATTATTGAGTTGTCTGCCTTGGGCTTCTCTGGTGGCTCAGAGGGTAAAGAATCTGCCTGCAATGCCAGAGACCTGGGATTAATCCCTGGGTCAGGATGATCCAGGGAGAAGGAAAATGACTACCCACTCCAGTATTCTTGCCTGGAGAATTCTATGGACAGAGGAGCCTAGTGGGCTACCTTCCAAAAAATCACAAAGAGTCAGACAAGACTGAGTGACTACCACACACACAATGCCTTTGATTAGCTGTTTTAAAAGCTTTAAAAAAGGAAAACGACAAGATCAGGTCAGCCAGCTGTCAGTTTAAGGTACACTATAGAGTCAGCTGCCTCCTGTAACCACAAGGAAGATTGTGTTGAAAATTAGACACAGGATCTAATTTTAAGGGCAACAAAGCTACAGTGCATATTGAGTGCATAGTCTAAATGGTTTTCTACTCTAAAGATCAGAATTCTGAGAAGCACATCTCTAGTGTGTTTAACACATTGCCCTTCCAATCTGCTCTCAAACCTTTATTTAAATATATACGTATCCTTGAAAATATGTCGTGTGGTTGGTGTTTTTAAAAATCTGCCTATATGAGATTGTGTTATAAATCACATTTTCTTCTTCACTCAACATTAAGTTTTTAGGTCTATTTGTAAATCAAGTTCATTGCTTTTAACTAATACACAGTCACATCCATTTTACTTATCTATTCCCCTAGTAATGGACATCTACATTGTTTCCAATTTTTTCTTCCTATCAAAAAATGTCAAAATATCTTCACATACATGTCTGTATGGGGTTAAATGAGAGTTCCAGTGGAGTTCTGTCTCATCTTCACGTGACCAGCTTCTCCTCTTCTTTAGCCCTAAACTAAATGTCACATCTGCCAAGAACACTTCTCTTACCATCCTACGTCTAGCCAGCCCTTCTCAGATATTCTTTTGGTTTCTAGTGTTTTCTTCACTTCATATATAAAGTGTTGAAATATTTATTTCCTTTTTTTCTTTCCCCACTGGAACCTGAACTCTAAAAAGGCATGTACTTTGTCTTGTGTGCTTTTTGCATCCTCAGCTCCTAGGACAGTGTTTGGTATAAGTCGGTGCCCAATAAACATTTTATGAATGAATGAAGGCAGAGAGAATGACTAGAAAAAGGAAGAATGCTCTTGAGAGAAAATGTGAGGATGATCCTAAGGAACTTGGCCGGTTTAGTCCTAAGGAGCTAAAAGCCAATAAGAAATTATCTGTGATGAGAAATGATTGGCACCTTCAGAACTATGAATTCTGCTACTAAAATGTAAGTTCTTTTTGTTTCTACACTCTACCTACCTTCAGTGTAGAACCTGATACTTGAGGATACCCTCAAGTATCCTCAAAATTTTAAGCCCTATTCCTCACAAAAGCTGCTGCTGCTGCTGCTAAGTCACTTCAGTCATGTCCGACTCTGTGCGACCCCTGAGACGGCAGCCCACCAGGCTCCCCCATCCCTGGGATTCTCCAGGCAAGAACACTGGAGTGGGTTGCCATTTCCTTCTCCAATGCATGAAAGTGAAAAGTGAAAGTGAAGTTGCTCAGTCGTGTCCGACTCTTAGTAACCCCATGGACTGCAGCCCACCAGACTCCTCCATCCCTGGGATTTTCCAGGCAAGAGTACTGGAGTGGGGTGCCATTGTCTTCTCCCTCATAAAAGCTACATAGTCTTTAGAAAACCAAGGAGAAGAGATCTGTGTCAATACTTGGTACAAAATGTTATGAAGCAAGGATAGCTACCGCAGATAATATAGTATACAGGAACTGAGGGATAGAGCCAGGAATGGGAATTTAGAGAGGTGACAGGAAGCTCCAGAGAAGTTAACACCCTCTCTAGAAATCATCAGAATACTCTGAAGAATATTATACTTCCTACAATTATATAAAATATGAACTCGATACTCACACACTAAAATAAAAGGTAAACCCAGAAGATTTGGAGACAAATATATGTATTATATGTTTTCATATACTTATATAGGATTCTACAATATTCTTAAGAAGTTTAGAATATAGGTAAATATGTTTTCCCTTTAATGGTTTCCCTGGATAGTTGACAGCTGAGACTATTGGTAGCACGTGTTGACAAACTAATTTACTAACCTGGGTCCAAAGCCCTTTCATATAGAAGTAGTGAAAACTGACAATAAGATTGGAAAGATCAGTCTATACTATTCGTAACACAACCTCCGAATTAAATCATTCTGGCACTCTTCCACTCCACACCTCATATACACGCTGCAAAGTGCATTGCGTATCAGGAGCTGTTTCTGGCAGTGTTCTATGGGGCTGGATCCTGCTTCACAGTGTGCTGTGTGAATATCCTCATAACCAATCTCAGGAAATATTGGAGAAACCTGGGATGTTATCCATCTTCGGCAGCATGGGCTGCATGGGAGACCCTTTGTGACCTGCTGCTGAACAGTGAATATGGCACCCTGAGATCTTTGATGACCTTGATGTGCTGGTGATAAACGGACTCATTGTTTCATCATGAGAGCCTTCGATGATATATCATCTTGAAAAGTGGTATTTTTTTAAGGCAAACTCCTTTGGTCTTACTGAAAGATGGACTCAGTCAGTTTTCCCTAATGGCTAAGTAAAGTAAGTTGCTAAGTATCAATACTTTGCTATATGATTTGAAGCAGTCAGTAGAATGGGTTAAACACAAGAGATTTGGAGCAAGTAAAGTCTGAGATTGAACCTTGGTTCTGGTACTTGATAATTGTGAATGCAAGCCTGTAACCAATGATCACTTTATAGAGCTATTAAGGTTATTAAATGAGATCATGTATACCAAGTGGTTAGCACATAAATGAGTATAAACTGATAGCTAAAAGCACACAAAAACATATAATTAAATATAAATTATCAGTACTGCTGCTGCTGCTGCTAAGTCACTTCAGTCGTGTCCGACTCTGTGTGACCCCATAGACGGAAGCTCACCAGGCTCCCCCGCCCCTGGGATTCTCCAGGCAAGAACACTGGAGTGGGTTGCCATTTCCTTCTCCAATGCATGAAAGTGAAAAGTGAAAGTGAAGTCGCTCAGTCGTGTCCGACTCTTAGCGACCCCATGGACTGGAGCCTAACAGGCTCCTTCGTCCATGGGATTTTCCAGGCAAAAGTACTGGGGTGGGGTGCCATTGCCTAACAACTTATAAATTATAAACCTGTAAGGGTTTATACCTTTGAAAAGGTTTCTCCATAAAAATGACAAGCCTTTGTTAAGCTTAATTTACATAACAATACAGACTTTTAGTCTGGAACTCTGCTTTCAGAGATGACTTTTACTCTAGAACTCTGCTTTTCCTATGTCTGAAGTTAAACCTGTAGAATATCTATGCTAGAATATACAATAAGAACATTCCTCTGTTTGGTCTTCAAAACTAAGATTTTCTTTACATATGGCTTACCTTAAGGTTTTCTTAAGACATACTTGTTCTTGTATTGAGATGAAGATACCAGATTAGACGTTTTTTTCTGGTATTAGTAGTCGTTGGTATTTAGTCGCCAAGTCATGACTGACTCTTTTGTGACCCCATGGACAACAGCCCACCAAAGGCCTCTCTGTTCATGGGATTTCCCAGGCAAAAATACTGGAACGGGTTGCCATTTCCTTCTCCAGGGTATCTTCCCAACCCAGGAATTGAACCTGTGTCTCCTACATTAGCATGCAGACTCTTTACCACCAAGCCACCAAGGGACACCTTGGTGTTCGTAGTAGATTCCGAGAAATTTAGACAGATTTGTTTCATTAAATCCTCTGACTCAAGGTGTTCACTTTCCAGGTAATTGACTTAATAGAAAGAGTTAAGATGTCAAATAAGATTATTAAGCCAACTAGCAGAGGAATTTGGGGAGTAAATTTCAAACTTTAATTCAACTTAATTGAGCAAAACAGTCAAAAGCAGCTTTCATAAGCAACCTGCAAATATGTACTGAGTTGTAGCCACTAAGACACCAAAGATAATATAAATTAGGTTTTTGTCTCTATTCAAAGCACATAAGCTGCAGAGAGTAACTAGGAGCACCATACATGTAATAAGAGAAATGCTACTTATAGGACATTCTTAGCCTCCTCCTGATCACAACACACTTTCAAATATTAGACCTTAATATTTAAGTGGCACACAAATTTAAATACTCAAAATGACACTAAAACAAGACAGCAACAACTACAAAGCAGACTCTGCTACTGGGTAATGTTTTGTGAGGTCTATTTATCCCTCTGTAGGTGTTCTTCCCATTTGGCTGTCTTTTAACTTTAATTGCTGTTTGAGCAAAACTGTGCACTTTCCTGACCACTTTCCTGATCCTCATGAGACAAAGATCTTTCATACTCCAGCAAAAATGGTAAGTTTTCTTTGGTGCCAGCTTAATTTATGTCTCTGTATGCCTCAAGCTGAGTCTGACTTTACCTTGCAAGATGGCCCAGTCTACTCAGCTAAACATCCTAACTGATAGATGTTCTTGAAACAGTAAGTATAATCAGTTGTAGAACCAATACATTTCACTCTATGGGCAAAATTGGTCAGCATATTTTGGTGGCTCCAGGCACACCAGTGTGCCTTGGCCAACCGTTTGAGGGCTTCATCTCTAACTGGAGTAGTCAAGAAGAGGGAGATGAGTGGGAACTAACGCAGTCAGGGACAGCATCTTAGAGACAGACATCGAAGGATGGCTAAGATTTAAAACTGTAAACGCAGAAATGGTGGCTATTCCAGGTGAGGAGAATAAAGTTGTCTGTTTCATTCTACAGGATAGCAAATTTTCACTTCCAATTTTCCAATTATCTTTTCAACTTCACTTCTTCACTTCTTGACATGGGATACAATCGCCATAATAATTCAGTTTATCCAAAGTGGGTGGCACATTTTCTATGATATTAGATCATGAAATGGCAGTGCCCTCCTTTCACCCAACAAGGTACAAACTCATTCTATTTGGTTTAGGCCCATAACAGTCCCAACTCTGTCCTCTCAAATTTGATTTCTGACTTTCTCTTTTATTCATCTGTTTGTCAGAACACAAAATCCTGACACTTTTCAGCACCAACCCTTCCTGCCACTCTTCTAGCATCTGTCACTGTCAGTACTTTTCACATTTAACCCCTTCCCTCCCTTACTTTTTCTGGGTTCCAAAATCACTGCAGATGGTGATTGCAGCCATGAAATTAAAAGACGCTTACTCCTTGGAAGGAAAGTTATGACCAACCTAGATAGCATATTCAAAAGCAGAGACATTACTTTGCCAACTAAGGTTCGCCTAGTCAAGGCTATGGTTTTTCCTGTGATCATGTATGGATGTGAGAGCTGAACTGCAAAGAAGGCTGAGCGCCGAAGAATTGATGCTTTTGAACTGTGGTGTTGGAGAAGACTCTTGAGAGTCCCTTGGACTGCAAGGAGATCCATCCAGTCCATTCTGAAGGAGATCAGCCCTGGGATTTCTTTGGAAGGAATGATGCTAAAGCTGAAACTCCAGTACTTTGGCCACCTCATGCGAAGAGTTGACTCATTGGAAAAGACTCTGATGCTGGGAGGGATTGGGGACAGGAGGAGAAGGGGACGACAGAGGATGAGATGGCTGGATGGCATCACTGACTCGATGGATGTGAGTCTGAGTGACCTCTGAGAGCTGGTCATGGATAGGGAGGCCTGGCGTGCTGCAGTTCATGGGGTCGCAAAGAGTCGGACACGACTGAGTGACTGATCTGATCTGATCTGATCTCCCTTACTCTGGGCTTCCTGGGCTTCCCAAGTGGTGCTGGTGGTAAAAAAAAAAAAAAAATCTGCCTGCCAATGCAGAAGATGCAAGAGACAGGCGTTTGATCCCTGGATTGGGAAGAGCCCCTGGAGTTGTTCAGTCACTAAGTTGTGTCTGACTCTTTGTGACCCTGTGGACTGCAACATGCCAGGCTCCCCTCTCCTTCACTATCTCCTGGAGTTTGCTCTATTTCATGTCCATTGAGTCGCTGATGCTATCTAACCATCTCATCCTCTGCCACCCCCTTATCCTTTTGCCTTCAATCCTTCCCAGCATCAGGGTCTTTTCCAATAAGCTGGCTTTTCCAATCAGGCAGCCAAAGTACTAAAGCTTCATCTTCAGTCCTTCTAATGAATACTGGAGTAGGAAATTGCAACCCACTCCAGTACTCTTGCCTGGAAAACCCCATGGACAGAGGACTCTGGCAGGCTACAGTCCACGGAGTTGCAAAGAGTCAGACACCACTTAACGACGGAGCACACATATCCTTACTCCTACCCGTCCTTACTACCTTACTCTGACACCAAACTCTTGGTTCTCCTCTCCTTCTGATCATTCATTTTCAGGCTTTTTTCTTGCCCCCTAAGTGCTCCCCAGGGCTTAAATTTTGACCCTTTTTTCTTACTTACAGCTCACAAGTAAACTGTCCAGGGATTCTTACAACTGTGAAATACCTTATTCTAACTGGGCTCACTAGCTCTCATATATTATTCTGCTGGAGACCCGGATTCAATCCCTGGGTCAGGAAGATCCCCTGGAGAAGGAAATAGCAACCCACTCCAGTACTCTTGCCTAGAAAATTCCATGGATGGAGGAGCCTAGTGGGCTACAGTCCATGGGGTTGGAAAGAGTTGGACACGACTGAGCGATTTCACTTTCATACTTTGAATAAAACCCACAGGGGTAAATAATAGGGAAAACTTTGTTAGGGAAACTTTAGCTACCAAATCTGCTCAGGAGGCAGGTAAGGAGTCTTAACAAAAACTTCTCTTTTTGTTGCTGTTTCTCTCAGGAGCATAGGCCTTAAAAAGGTAAGTACCTCTGAGCTTGTTTGCTAGGCTATCCTCTTAATTATCGGAATCCATTTTTAGACAGTAAGTTGCAAACAGGCTCAACTACACTATCCCCAGCACCAGTCTGGACCTGGTTTGGGTGGGGCTTGTCTCTTGCGTGATGATTGTGCCTGAGTTGAGGGATTGAGGGCGGGGGGAGAAGGGGACGACAGAGGATGAGATGGATGGATTCCACCACCAACTCAATGGATATGAGTTTGAGTAAACTTCGGGAGTTGGTGATGGACAGGGAGGCCTGGCGTGCTGCGGTTCATGGGGTCGCAAAGAGTCGAATACGACTCAGCGACTGAACTGAACTAAGGTCCTCCGGTAGGCGAAAGGCAGGCAGCCAAAGTGCCATGGTGCAGCCCACTTGGGCGGAAGAGCTGGAAACGGAGCCTTCGTTGGCTCTGCTGAGAGGTGCTGCATTCAGAATAACCCCTCCCATAGCTGCAGACTGGCGCCACAAGCTTAGGGCGTTTCCGCCCAGTTTGACCCAGGTGCTCCCAGAACGAAAACAATCCAGGGCGCAGCCTTAACCAAACCAGGTTTCAGGGCAGGGACTGCTCGGAGGGGACAACTGCGTGGTGGAGGGCGGGGCCAGCCCTGACGTCACGTGGAACCCGCCCTTTAGGGGTGGGGAGGGAGCGCGGGAGCTCTGTCACGCAGGCGCGTTCGCCTGGTGTGGGCGGTGCTAGAGGCTGCCGGAGGTTTGTAGGGAGACGGCGGGGCCGCCATTTTGTAGGGTGTTTGTCGCAGCTACTGGAGAGAGAAGACGGCAGTTTGCCGACAGTTCGCGGCCAAAGGGCCTTTTGTTTTTGCAGAGGTAAGGCTTCGGGCAGTGTGTTCTGGGGTGGGCGGCTTCCCAGTTTTGTAAGCCTTGAAGCCAGGTGTCCGAAAAACGCCGGGATTCGGGTCCTCGGCGACCGGGGTGCGTTTTGCACACAGCTCTGCTTGTGACATTTAAAACCTCAAGTTGCCCAGGCGTCATAGTAGATTTAAAATCTTAGGGATAAAAGGCCTCGGCTCTGCCGCTAGGTTTTTTCAGAGCACCCAGGCCTCTCTCATCATGGCTACTTAGGCCGTGCTTCGTCCCGCCGGTCGGAGTGAGTACCTGTCAGGAACCCTTCTAGAACCTCCTGGAGCAAGTGTACTAGTAGGTCAGGCCTTCGCTTTGGTGCCTGGCCTCAGCTGTTGGTAGCATTCGGGGATTTTCCGGGGTCAAATCTCTTGAGTGCGCCAAAGGCCCTGGCCAGGTGACCTGGCGGATAGGCTGGGGCCGTGGACTGGGCGTCCGAGGAACTCCCAAGTTTGCGAGTCCAGGCGGTGGAATTTAGCTCGTGCTTATGAGATGTAAATATGGAGAGACTCATCCATTGTGCAAACTGTTTTTAAAGTAGAGCGTGTCATTATTGCAGCAGATTTGCATTTCTGATGCTTTTGAATCACATTGTCCTTGATTACTCAAGCAACCGTAGTATGCTTATCCTGTCCTTTGGAAACAGCACTCCAAACTGACCGGGTCAATCTCCTGATCTCATTTTATAGCTATCTTTGTATGCTTGTGTTCCATACATACACCTTCAGGCTTTTTGTTATCAGGTACGTTCCTCTTGGAGCCATCTAATGATAACTTTAACCTTTACAGATATTTTAAAGCTATATTCAAGCTATATATATTTTAAAGATATATATATATATATCTATATATATATAGATATAAAAGTGTTGGGTAAAATAGAGTGTTAAAAGGCAGTAGAGAATCAGGTTTCCAAGACGGATATAAGCATATCTGATGTTTTTTGTACTTGGTGTTTTTACTGGAAGATGTCTAATGATTCTAACATGTAGAATTCTTTATTAATTAGAGGTAATGCAATAATTTTAGGGGGGTGGTTTTTTTTTTTTTTTTTTTTTGTATGTGAAGGAACTTAATTTGTGTAAGCTGGGTCTGGGATTCTTTTCTTGGCCTCTTGAGAAAATATTTCTGAACAGTAGTGAAGGAGGGCTTCCTAACAGATGAATTAAAATGAAAGTAGTGAACTTGGCTAGAGAAATAAAAAACTTTGGGTCTCCCAAGACTCTTATTTTAATATTTGCACATTGATAACTGATTATATAAGAATTATGTTTTGTTCACAGGTGAGCTAGTTATGACTGGCTGACAGTAGAAGGAGAAAAGCTGAGGCAGACATGTTTTGCAAAAACTATGTATTAGTCATAATAATAAGCATCAGTCATCAGATGGGATTTTGCTTGGTATGATTTAAGAATGCTTAACTAAGCAGTTTTAAAGTTCCTATATGATTAAAATACAATTGAGGTAATCAGAGGGTCAGAAGAATTCCACTAAAAATACAGTTCTTTTTGGCTTTTCTGATGGTCTTTTTTGCTCCTTAATTTGTAGTGTGGTTTATTTCAGTTTCCCATATTCAAATGAACTATGAATATTTCATAGGTCAAATCTAAATGCTCACTTACACCAGTTTCAAGTGAGAACTCTAACTAGAGTTGCAGTTTGTTGGACTTAACCAGTGCCTTGTCTTCCTTTTTTGAAGCAAGCTAAAAGAGAAGCTACATATCAGTATGTGTGATGGGCATAGCGTTAGAATCAGCAAGAGAAGTGAGTTAAAAGATCTGAATATTAGTGGCTTCAGGCTCTGATGGCATTTTACCTATATTTTCTTAGGAAATACCTCCCAGGAGATGGCTCATTTTAAAATCTTTTTTAAACCATTTGAAATCATTTAAGTTGTGTTACTTGAATTCATTTGCTTATTACTGAGTCATTTGGTCAAACTGAAGGAGGTTAACTAAGCTGGCTTTGCTCCAGTTTACCTTTTTCAGCTCCTTGCTGGGTTGTGAAACTCACGGCCTTCAACAGAGTTTGGACATGTGTTGAAAACGAAGCTGCTTTGTGCAAGAGCTAAGATGTGGAGAGGCAGATAGGGATGACTTGTTAGAATACAGATCCTGAAAAACCTAATGAAGTTTGTAGGTTGCTGTCTGATTTCAGTGTGACCATATTCATCCTTACAGGTTCATTTTCTTAGTCACGCCAGATCTACAACAGATAGGTTTAATTTTAAGAAGACTGCAGGATGATCTGAAAATAAACTTGTGGTTAGAAGAAATGAGTTCATAAAATGACTTTTTATTGCTCTTCAGGTTCTCAGTTGAATACTGTGTTCTATTCACACCCTGAGTTCTATTCAAAGCTGAGAGTCATTCTCAAGATTTAGAGAATGGAACTCTTGAGTGTTTGAGAAAAAGGATCTGCATTAGTGGCTCTTTACCTTTAAAACAAAGTCATCTCCTGTATTAGTAGCCCTAAGCATTTCTCTGACTTCAGTTATTTGTGTTACAATGTTTTGCCAAAGATGCATGATACTTGGTGATACTTGTTTTAAACTAGCTCACCTTTTAAGTTAACATCAATAACTTACAGTTTGATAATAGCAGTAATTTAAAGGTAAGAAAGCTTCCCAGATGACGCAGTGGTAAAGAATCCACCTGCCAGTAGACATATGAGAAAGACTCTAAGCCTGAATCCTGACTCTTTATTTTTAAAATAGCAGTTAGCGAATGTTAGTTGAAGACAAGCACTGAACTGAGAATTTATCCAGAAGAATTGAAAAAGAAAGTATTAAGGTCTCACAGTGTTATTTAGTACCAGGATCTGTGTGCCACTTAGAATCAATCATCTGACATACCAGGGGGGTAGTGCCCCCATGCCTTGGGAAACTACCTACAAACATTTTAGAACCTCTGTGACCCCATGTCTTGGGTGTTTTTGTATTTACTAAACAAGCCATCTGTGATTCCACAACTCACTTTTCATTTCCATTAACAGATGCGGCATTCCAAAAGAACTCACTGCCCTGATTGGGATAGCAGAGAAAGCTGGGGACATGAAAGCTACAGTGGAAGTCACAAACGGAAGAGGAGATCCCACAGCAGTACGCAAGAGAACAGATATTGTAAACCACATCACCAGTTTAAAGAATCTGATTGGTAAATTACTCTTGAACTACTACCATTTTAACACAAATAGTTTAAATGATTTGCCATTAGCTTGTATAGCTTTCATCTGTCAAATTGTTATTATAAATCCGTCAACAAATTCTCATTCAGAAAAGATTTCCTGAGTGCCTATTATATGCTAGACATTACTGTGAGTAGAACAGAGTGCCTACCCTCATGAATCCATTTGGGACCTACGGGAGATAGTTGACCAGAGTCTTGCTGCCAGTAATGTTGTTGTGTGAAACGAGACACAAAAGTGGTGATAGGACACACACGAGTGAAGTGAATGATTAAAGGACCAGCAAGTGCCTTCAATTTGTATGTGAATACTAGGCAGATGTGTACATTGGGCCCTTATTTAGGGCTCCACAAATGAGAGAGAATGAGGGGTGGGGACAGTTACCCAGATTAGAAAAATAGTGTGCCCTGTGAGAATGTTAACATGCTTGGGGATTAGTTGCTTATGCTGTATTGTAGATAAGACCAGTAAATATATTTGGGGTTTTTCGAAGCTTGGCTGTTTTAAGAACCATTCCTTTGCGTAGGCGGTAGCCAGTAATTTAGGGAAGGGTTGCAGTAAAAATACCAAATGGCATGTGTCCTGTTTTAGTGTATTTTTACCAGTGTAAAATTTGGAGGTAATACATTTATGTAGAATTGGAGGAGTTTTGTAAAGTTCCTAAATGATTAAACAAAGCCTAGGTGAGTAGTTTCTTTCATTTTATCCTCCGTTAATTTCCCTTTCTCATTTGTTTTTGTTGGTTCTATGTTTTCTCCTTGTTTTGTGCAGATGTTCCATTGGGACTGTTTGCCAGATTGCTTTCTAAATTAGCCAGCTGGGGTAACTTTAAAAAACAGTATGTAATTTTTTTCCTTTTCCATGCTAAAACAGACTTGTTCTGCAGAACAGTAAGCTTATTGGTAATCAATGCAGACTAATCATTCTTTATATTGTATGAAGAGAAAAGAGAATCTCTGCCAGGATTTCAATGACCTGAGCTAAATTAATGTACTGTAGAGAATATCCGTATCCCAATACTATAGAGAATATCTGTATCCTATATTAAAATAAATACAAAATACTCTGTAAGGCATAATGTCATAATACTAATTATTCATAAGTTTATTATGCATTATATAGGTAAAAAAGAACTGGTATGATTGATGAACAGTTCATTTATGCTATAATTAACTGTATAAACATGATTGTCCAATAACCACTAGACTAATAGTTTCTTCTTGGCACCAGAGATGTCTGGTGGTAATTTCTCTCCATATTCTGGAGTAGTCTAAGAGTCTTTTTAAGATTCAAAACTTTACAAGAGTGTTTTTTAATAAAATTACTGGGAAAAAAATGAAAAATACAGAAATGTATAAAGGTAATCTTGATAGGATGCTAATTCCCCATTATTGGGATATAAAATTCTGATTATTTTTAAAAATACCTCTGTGTACAAATCTTTGCCTCTCATATTTCTTGGAAATAGATTCTAAGAAGAGACAGGACAGTTTAGAGTGAACTCTAGAAGACTCTTGCTATGTACTCATGTATTTTTCCAGAAAGTTTGTACCAAGTTATGTTCCCTACAACTTGCTCCTTCATTCTCTCATCAGTCTTGGTTATTTTGAAATGCCAAGAATAGTGCTTTGTTACAATTTGAATTTTTAAATTTCTGTTGAATTTGTCCTCTGTCATATATTTACTTACCACTTGAACATTATTTTTTTTAATTATAGTTCATTTTGAACATTATTTTTGTATTCTTAGCCTTTTTTTCTATTAAAGTGTATTTTCCTTACTGATTTATAAGCAGTTTTATTGTATATGAGTTATTGTACCTTTTTTCACATATATTGTGAAGAGTCTTTATTTTCCTGATTCGTAAGTAGCCTGTGAATTGCCCATTTTCTACAGGCTTGATCGGTTAATTCTGCACAGGAAAACTGATGTAGCTGTGAACACTCATTTTGTATCCTTAAATGTCTTCCTGTAACATAGAGCTATCATTGTTTAGTCGCTAAATCGTGTCTGCACTCTTCTAACTGCAGCCCTCCAGGCCCCTCTGTCCATGGTATTTCCCAGGCAGGAATACTGGAGGGGTTGCCATTTCCTTCTCCAGGGGTTCTTCCCAACTTGGGGATCGAACCTGTGTCTCCTGCATTGGCAGAGGGATTCTTTATTGCTGAGCTGCCAGGGAAGTCCCTGTAACCTAAGAGTATCAAGCCTTACACGAGTGATTCTCAAACTGTAGTGTGAATAGGATCACCTTGGAGGTGTGTTTAAAATGCGTATTACCAGATTATTCAGTGAGCCTCATCTGAGGCCAGGGATCTTCATTTTAAATAATTCAGTATTTTGATATTGTTAATAAACAAACCATCCTCTGAGAAACACTGTTTTAAGCTCTATAAATGTAAGATGGTAATATGCCATTTTTCTCCCCTCTCATTTCTACTTTTTACTTTGTCCAAATTCTGATTTCCATTCAAGATGCAACTCTTCTCTTTTTCATGAGATTTTCCATAACCGTTTTAAGCATTTTGAGATTTTTTCCCCTCTGTGACCCTAAGCACTCATATACAGGCTTTTGGCATTTCCTGCATTGTTGAGTCATTAATTTGTTGGCAGAGATTTTGCCTCATATGTATTTTTTATCTCCCACAGGACCTGTGTGGAAATAAAAAGGAATGAGCGTAGCTTCATTAGTCTTGGCTATTTTGAAGAACTATAGTGAAATATTCACTGGGTGATTAGTGAATATTTTTAGAAATGAAATCAATCTGTTCATCCTGTTCACTCTGTCCATGTAGCCTTTATAATTCTGTAGATTTTGTTTATGTAATCTCTAAGCTTTGGTTGTTACAGGTTGAAGAAGTCCTCAGCTTTTTAGTTTATGCTCATGGTATTACTTCACCCTGTGTGTGTTATTCTGAAGATTATGGTTATCAGCATCTCTAATCTCATGCACCAGTCCAGCTAAAGATAATTAGTGTTAGTTTTTTTCTGATAAATTTTGGCCTTTTATGGGAAGGATGCCTTACAGGATTAAACAGGTGCCTTTCAGAGTATAGTAATGTCTAGCTTGATGTAGATCCCATATGGTTCCAAGCAACTGATAGACCTAAAGTCTTGCCCTAACATCCTGAGTTGTTTCTCCAGTGGCTAGAACTTAAGGCTGACACTGGAGAAAGGGGAAAAGGGGTTTCTGCATCTCCCCAGCCTGGATTTGATGCCAGCTCTGTGGAGTAGGAGTTTTAGAGATGCTTCTCCTTTACTTCTGCCTAAACCGTTTAGCTCCTCTGTGAAAAAGAATGACAGCATATTCTGGGGAAAAGAAACCTATTGGTGAGGGCAATCTAGTCAACATCTGTCACTCCATTGCTTGTTAGGATTATTTTAGCTGATGTGTCTGACTGGGCAGGTGTCCCCTCTCTCCCTCAGTGCTCCATGTGCATCCCTCTTGAAGCTTCACACTCTGTTGAAGAGGACTCTCATCCCAGGTAGAGAGGGGGACGGGAAACTGGGCCAATTGAATGTGTGTCTTTTTCTTTCCATCAGATCAAGGCTGCTTAACTGAAATCCATTTACTTCCTGAGGTCCATGGCCTCTGAAATCTCTCGCCAAGTTTTGTTTATACATTTTTGCATTTCTTATGGGACAGGGTCCATATCTTTTATCAGATTTTCAAAGGAATATGTAGATTCAGAAGTTAAGCACTATGGTACCAGGTGATGCTATTTTCCCTGAATTCTTATTTATTTCTCACGCAGGAATGACAGGAAATTCAAAATGCACAGGGAAGTAGGGGGTTGAGTAATCCTAGGCAAGCAATTATAAGATCTTTTTCCCATTTAAGAGGAATGCATTTTAGATATCTTTGGCACATGAAGCAGCCTTCAAAAACTGTTGTCTATTTCTCAGAGGATATAGGAAGCTCGAAATAAAGAGAGAAGATGGGATAGGTGAGGTGTAAAGTTGGCACACACAATAGGATTTAGAATGTGCTCTTCAACCATAGCAATCATTTTCCTTCTAGGGATCTCGGTTTAGCCATCTGTAAAATGAAAGGGCTGAAATACATTTGATTCCTTTTAGCTCTGATTCAGCTTTCTTGAGAGAATTCTCTGTGCCGGAGAAATCTAAAATTCACTTACATTAAGAAAGGAATCCTTTTTTGCCTGTCTCGTATTGTGTATAGTTCTGAAAAAAGGAAGAGAGCTTAGTTACAGATGGGTATATCCTAAGACTGATGAATTTCAGAAGAGCAGTTTTGTGAGTTTTCTTTGGTCTTAACTTTGACCAGAAGATAAAGGGACTCTTAAGTAAGCACTGAATATGTTGAACGATTTGACTCAAGCTTTATTTCTTGATAGTAGTATATATTAGTAGAAATATATGAACACATTTACTTGTTGGTTAAAGTAAAATTATTTTAAGTTTTATGAGTTAAGTATAAATTGATCCATCAGTTTGTTCTTTTTTCTTTTATTGAGTTAGCTGTTTAAACCAGGAGTACTTGAGAGAATGTTTTATTTTTAACAATATTATTCTAGAATGAAGAGTGTAATTTTTAATACTTTAATGTGTTTACAGTCATTATTTAGAAGCAAGGTCCTTGAATGAGAGAGATTATCGGGACCGGAGATACATTGATGAATACAGAAATGACTACTGCGAAAGATATGTTCCTAGACATTATCACAGAGACGTTGAAAGCAGTTATCGAATCCACTGCAGTAAATCTTCAGTCCGAAGCAGGAGAAGCAGTCCTAAAAGGAAGCGTAATAGACACTGTTCAAGTCATCAGTCACATTCGGTATGATTCATTTTGTTTTTATTTTGGGTGGATACTTACTTGTGTGTAAAAGCTCTTATTGGGCCAATAAGTTTGGAGAAGTTTATAATACTGTATGAATATAATTGTGTTTAAATTACTTGAATCCTTAAAGGAAGTATCAAAATTCTTAAAACTAATCTGTATTTGTTGATATTAGTTAGCCCTCATTTACTTACATTTACTCATTTTCTGTAGACCAGATCATGAGTTTCATCATTTTAATATTAAAAATATTTTTATGCTTTATAACAATCTTATGAAAAGTAAAGGCACCCATCTTTTCTTTCATGTCAAACTTTTTTTCTAAGAGAAACCTATTTCCCAATACTTGGAAACAAATATAGAAAGTTGCACTGGTGGATACTTAAACCTGAATATAACACAGTCGCATAGCACAGTGCATCACTGTTCCAATTAGTTAGGTTGGAGTTCTGAAAGTGGGTGCCAAATGGGAAATTAAATGTCCAAAAAGCCTGTTCTTTTTTTTAATTCACATATCTTCACTTGTTTGATAAGTAAACTGAGTTAATTATTTTCCTTCCCAAGTTTTCTTCAAGAGAACTAGCATTGATTAGATTGAACATTGAAATTAACTAGCCTTTATTGTCCCCTTATATTTTAATCGTGTATGTTTAAAAATATTGCTAAATAATAAATTTGTTGAACTAATATTGACATTTCAAAACATTTTTCTGACAAACTAGACATCCCAACTCAACAGCATATGCTATTTTATAACGAGATTAATAGATCATGACATTTGCATTCTTTAAATTTCAGACTTCAATTAAGTCAGTATTTTAAAGAGACAATTGTGTTGTTTTTTTTCTATTGCCACTTTAAGTATCTTATCTGAAAATCTGTTCCTTGCCATGTTTTTCTTCTGTAACATAAACTGTGCCCTGTGAATTTCTGGGGACTGAATTTGAAATTGCTCCTGCCAACTGTTCGTGGCCTGGTGCTTATCTGAATGCCTGAATATCTCCCCGCTGAATGAATTGCGTATTCTGCCCTGAATTCACTCTGATATATTGATTGGCTGGACGATCTTGGTGCCGCCCACTTGCCGTTCCAGAAGAGCCACCGAAGGAAAAGATCCAGGAGTATAGAGGATGATGAGGAGGGTCACCTGATCTGTCAAAGTGGAGACGTTCTAAGAGCAAGATGTATAGAATATTTTTCAACACTTTTTAAACTTTGCAGACAGAATAATCTTTTTAAGAATAGTTTGTCAGCGGGGGGCTAAAAAACTCTTCATTGCTTTTTTGTTTTGTTTTTCGTGGGTTTGTTTGTTGTTCTTTTGTATTTCTTCTTTTCTATAGAGTTTAAATATTTCTACTCTAAAGTTCCAAAATAATCAGTGGAATTTGAGATTAGAGCAAGAAAGATAGCTCTGTCTGAATTGTTTTTGTAACAGCTGAAAATAAAATAATTTTGAGTGCTGAAACCTTAGTTATACTTTGATAGATCATTTGAAAATATTCCACACTTAAGCTTTCATTGTTTGAATAACTGATAATTTGTGCTCAGGTACTTATACTTCTTTCTCCCCCCCTCACTTTAGATGAAATCGTGGATACTTTGGGTGAAGGGGCCTTTGGCAAAGTTGTAGAATGCATTGATCATGGCATGTAAGTTTGTTTTTTCTTTTTTTGAGTATTCTAATATTTTTGGTGGGGATCCATATTTTCGATGAAATTGAATTTAACTGGTAGCTATGTGTTTCCTGGGAGATACAAGTATTCAAAATTTCTTTAACTGTGTATGATTTATTTATATGTATGATTTATTTATCATGAATATGAATTTTGATCAGGAATGTTGAACATTTTTATCAGATGGAGTCAATTGAAATTAGAGTGAGTGTTCCAGTGAAGAGTTTCTCAGAACATAGGCCCTTAGCTTTCTAAAAAAGATTTGGAGTGCTTTACCCTACTTCTGAACTGCAGAGACAATAAAGCATGACTAATCTTGGTTCAAAAACCTTTATTTCCAAAAGATATTATTTGCATGTTAGGGTCAGCTTCTTAAACTATGAAGAAATTACTTAAAGCCTACAGAATAAAATTCAGATTGAGTTATACTAACCTTTTTGTTACTTAATATCCTCTCTGCTTCATTTTTCATGTTTTGCTCTAGAATATCTATTCTGTGGTTGCAAGTTTTTTTGTAAGTGAAACTTGTAGAACTGTTGAGTGAAAAGTGCACATTTTTAAGTTGACATCTAACTTGCTCATAATAAAATAGCTGAGGGTATAATTTCCAGATTATTTTAAGTGTTGATTTTTTTTTTTTAGTAAACATGTATCCTTATGTTTGGGGGAATGTAAGTACAATAGCTTCATACTTCCTGTCATCGAGGACCAAACTTTTCTTGACTACTTAGAAATGCTTTTTTCCTTGAACTTATTTTTACTCCACTTTTCATAAAGAACATTTTCCTAAATGTCTTGTTTTATAACCTTTTTCTGTCTACCACAAAAATGTGAACATAAAGTAACATTTTAAGATATTTTGAAATACTTTGACTTAGTGAAAGTGTTAGTCATTCAGTTGTGTCCAACTGTTTGTGACCCCATGGAGTGTAACCCGCCAGGCTCCTCTGTCCATGGAATTCTCCAGGCCAGGAATACTGGAGTGGGTAGCCATTCCCTTCTCCAAAGGATTTTCCCAACACAGGGATCGAACCTGAGTCTCTTGCATTGCAGACCAGTTCTTTTACCATCTAAGCCATCGAGGAAACCCCACTTTAACTTATCAAGGTTGCTAAAATAATCCAAAGAATTCCCATGTGTTCTTCACCCAGATTCCACAAATGTTAACATTTTATAGTATTTACTCTTTCATTTTCTACATTTGCATATTATATGTATTTTCAAATTTTGTCTACTAATTTAGAGGTTAGATTCAGATTTGACTAGTTGTCCCATTAAAATTTTCTTAAAATATCTTGAAATTCTAAACTTGAGTATTTGAGACACTCCAGTTAATAGTATTTAATTTATCAAGTACACAAAGATCTGTTACAGATTTTGATACTAGACCTAAAATGGGTTTCACAAGGTGGCTCAGTGGTAAAGTATCTGCCTGCAATACAGGAGACCTGGTTTGATCTCTGGGAGGGGACGATCCCCTGGAGGAGGAAATGGCAACCCACTCCAGTATCCTTGCCTGGAAAATCCTATGGACAGAGGAGCCTGGCAAGCTATAGTCCATGGGGTTGCAGAGAGTCAGACACAGCTAAGCACTCACCATGCATGGTTACTATGGTAGCATTAGCTAACACTATTACTCATCTTTCATTTTTATAGCTATTGACCCTTAGAAAACTTGGCTGTACAATTAAACAGATGAGACAAGAAGTTTTGTCAAAGCAGTTTTATAGTAATTCTTTTTTTAAATCCATTTATTTTTAATTGAAGGATAATTGCATTACAGTGTTGTGTTGGTTTCTTCCATACATCAACATGGATCAGCCATAAGTATACATAATGTCTTCTCCCTCTTGAACTTCCCTCCGTATCCCACCCTTCTAGATTGTCACAGAGACCCCGGTTTGACTTCCCTGAATCATACAGCAAATTCCCACTGTCTATCTGTTTTACATATGGTAGTGTATATGTTTCCATGCTACATATAGTGATTCTTTTAAGCCTTGAGATATATGCATCATAGATTTTATAATCATCAAAATAATTTTTGAATGATTTACCAGCCTATAACTTCATTAGGGCCTTCTTAAGCGAATTGGAAAGATTTGCTATCCAGCCACTAGAAAAATTTGTTTGCCTCAAAGATTTTTTTTTTTTTTTTTTTGGACATCCTAGGGCACATACCTTGCCAAACTAATCTTCACATCCATGAGGTTTTCTTTTTTAACATGAAAAGGCTATAGTGAAGAAAACAGGTTTGAATGCTGGCTTGTCTTCAAAAAGGTCAGCTTTAGGAAAGAGGACAAAAGGAAGTTACAGATTTGGAAACCTTTTTCCTCAAAATCATTCAGAGCTGTATCTTTGCGGGGCCGTGGGGGTGGCCTCCTCATATGGCTTGCAAGATCTCAGTTCATCATCAGTGATCATACCTGAACCCATGGCACTAAAAGCCTGTGTCTTAACCACTTGACCACCACTTCCCTCTATACTTTGTAGAAAGTATTCCTTGGTGGCTCAGTTGGTAAAGAATCTGCCTGCAGTGCAGGAGACCTGGTTCAGTCCCTGGGTCCGGAAGATCCCATGTAAGAGCATGGCAACCCATTCCAGTATTCTTGCCTGGAGAATCCCGTGGACAGAGGAACTTGATGGGCTACGGTCCATAGGATCACAAACAGTTGGACACTACTGAAGCAACCTAGCACACATATGCACATGGACGCCCCAGTCTAAAGCACACTGCCCTAGATTGTAGCTGTTTCTACCTGTTGGCATCCCTGAATGAACTAAACATTTTTTCGGCTTCATGACTTAATGATGGTGTCTCCTTTGCTGGAATTTTCTCCCAAATCTAATGAATTGACAGTTGTCTTTCAGGGCTCAGTTGTGTGTCTCCTCTCTGAAGATGTCTAAACTCCCCTAACCCCAATCAATAGGTTCTTTCTTCTGTCTACTCCATATCAAGCATTTGTAACCTTTATGATAAGTTGTTTGTGTCTGTCTTTTCCATTCAGATACATAGGACAAGCCTTTTTAATCACTAATACCTGTGCACTGTCTGTCACAGTCTCTCTTATCAGTCTCTCTTAGTGAATGACCAAATGCTTTCAGCAGTAGTATATTCTATTCATGGTTTATATTTTTATCCTCCTTCTCCAAAAGGGGAAAAAAAAATCTCAGTAAATTTAAACTTTTGGAAACAAATATTAGCATTCACAGGTATTAAGAGAATCATCACTCCATGTAAAGTGAATTTTGTTAAAAATGTTTTTTAAAAAACATTAAGAGCTGCTATAACATGCCCTGAAAGATTATTTTAGGACACATGTCTTCAACCACCTCCTGTACATTTGTCATTTTCATTTTGTTTTTAAGGGATGGCATACATGTAGCAGTGAAAATTGTAAAAACGTGGGACGATATCGTGAAGCAGCTCGTTCAGAAATCCAAGTATTAGAGCATTTAAATAGTACTGATCCCAATAGTGTCTTGTAAGTATAAACTTGGAACTGTGATCCATCACGTTACATAAAATAATCAGAGTTCTATAAACTGAATCATTTTTATTTTGATCTGTTTTAGCCGATGTGTCCAGATGCTAGAATGGTTTGATCATCATGGACATGTTTGTATTGTGTTCGAACTCTTGGGACTTAGTACCTATGATTTCATTAAAGAAAATAGCTTTCTGCCATTTCAAATTGACCACATCAGGCAAATGGCATATCAGATCTGCCAGTCAATAAATTGTAAGTACACGTTGTTAAATTTTTAAATACCAGTAAATTAAAGTTTTTATTATATAAGTAACATATCAAAGCATTGTCACTAAAACTGCACATATTACAAGATGAAACTGCTTTTGATTCCTATGTCTATCACCACTCCTCCCTTCCCACAATATAGATTAAATTTGTGAGTGAAACTAATAATGTCATTTTGTTCTTTTGTAGTTTTGCATCATAATAAATTAACCCATACAGATCTGAAGCCTGAAAATATTTTATTTGTGAAGTCTGACTATGTAGTCAAATATAATTCCAAAATGGTAAGTTAAAGACTTATTTTAATTTTGGTAGTTATCTTTAAAATTAATTTAGCTTGATATGCTTGGATGAGAAATTTTACCTCTAAGACCTATTATATCCTGGTGTTTGTAATGCTTTGCCTTTCTCATGGGGTTATATTGAAAATCAAAAATGCAATTCATGGGCAAGCGTTTTGGAATAGTGCAGTATTTTATATATTAATCTTCGTGTTTACTCAACTGTTTTCTAGAAGCGTGATGAACGCACACTGAAAAACACAGATATCAAAGTTGTTGACTTTGGAAGTGCAACATATGATGATGAACATCATAGTACTTTGGTATCTACACGGCATTACAGAGCTCCAGAGGTCATTTTGGGTCAGTAGACATCAGACTTCCTGATACTTTAATTGAAAAAGATATTTTTGTTCTCTACAGTTTCTATTGTGGGGGGGCCAGGTAGTGGGTGGATAGCTGTGATTTTCTTAGCAGTGTACAGAAAGTGTTTTCTGTTTCCATAAAAGCTATCTGGTCATTGCTATAATTATTTTTCCTGAGTGGGAATAATATGATACCATCTGTACAGATATTCCAAGTGGTCGTTATTTTTGAACAAGTCAGTCTTACGTGATCATAAGAGAACAAGTTCTGTTGGCTTAATTACATCGTAGTGTGGTTTTTGAAGTGATGGGAACACCTATTTTTGTCTCATCACTAAAGCTTGGTGCTGAAGAAAATGCTGAAGATCTAGTGGGCATACATCTGTATGCAGGGTAGAGGATAAGAGGGAGCTTAGGGAAAGAGCATCTTGTGCCTCAATTTATAAGTTAGTCACCAGGTCATGTTGATAGAGCTGGGAAGTCAAAGATGGCTTTGAGGGGCTTGGAAACTGGGGAAAATTCAGATCAGGTGACACTGGGAGATACAATAGTTAAATGGAATAACCATAATACTTGGCTGAATGTAAGTTTCAACTGAAGTTGGATAGTAAAAACATTTTCATGGACTCAGTCTTTTCCACTTTTTACCTTTTTGTCCAAGAAGACTGGTAGTTCAGAATAGGAGTATGAAATCAAACTAATGATGTTTAATCTAGAGTAGAGGATTGGTAAAAGGGTAAGGAAATTAAGAATATTGTATAGAACTAGCCAGTAGAACTTGCCATGATGATAGAAGTGTTATATCTGCACTGTCCAATATGGTAGACATTAGTAGCTGTAAGTAGACTACTGTGTACTTGCAGTGTGGCCAGTTAATTTAAATTTTAGATTTAAATAGCGACGTGTAGTTGGTGGCTACCTCATAGGACAGTGCAGGTTTAGAGCTTGTCTTTGAGGTTGATGTTACTAGGATTTCTGCTTAGTGTGGTCTGAAAGAATCTGCTTCTGTTGCAGTAGTTTAGAAAGTATGTTCATGGTTGAGGACTGAAGGCTGCAATGAAAGTAAGAGAGAAGAGTGTGGAAAGAGATGTGGATGGAGAGATAAACTTGCTGGAACTTCCCCAGCAGATAGTGGTTAAGATTCTGCTCTTCTACTGCAGTGGGTGTAGGAAACTTAAGATCTTGCGTGCTATGCAGTGCAGCCAAAAAATTAAAAGATAACTTGCTGTGTTTTATCAATTTTAAGAAGCAGATTTTTGCCCACATTTTAACCCACATGTGGGAGAACACAAAACAATTGGCTTTTTTTTTCTTTGTTATTGGTATGCAAAATGGCAGTGTATCTTACACTCAGTTAATGGCCTTTTCCTAGATTGGGTAAGATATAGTGATTCTTGGTATTGATAAAGTCCCATGGGTGGCCAGGCTGTAAACAGTTGATATAAAGCCGAAACTGGCATTCTTGGTCTTTAGGAGAAGAAATGAAGAGATGGAAAGATTAGAAGCATTGATTATGTGTTTGTGTGAAGTGTTACTCCTGAAGATAAAGGCAGAATTAGATTGAAGAGGAAGATGTAAGAGGAAGACAGTTGATCTTACATCTTGGGTGTTGGTAATAAACAGAAGTTGGGAAATTCCAGTAAAACTGAATGATGTGAAATTCCAAAGAGTGTTAGAGCTAACCCATAACAGAATGAGATGATGTACAGTGGTATGCTACAGAAGGTTACGGTCATTTGCTAGAAAGCTGGACTGGGAGAAAGGAGTGGTTGGAAAAGAAAACTTTCATCTTAGGTCCAAGCTCTTAATCATTTGCAAAATTTATGTGTTACTGTAAGTGGAAACAGGCTCCATCTTCCATTTGTTCAAATGATACGCCCTGTGAGGGTTAACAAAAATGACTAAATCATACCTTGCATATATCGTTTCTTCCTTTGTCTTTAAACTCAGTGATATTACTGGAAGAAATTGAAATGTTTTTTAAAGTAGGTTTTTTGTACATTATTGTTGTATTAAATACTTAAACTTTGAAAGATGAAAACATCTGTGTGGTTTCCTCTTTTCTTTCTAATTAAATACAGACTTAAGGCTAGGTGTCTTCTTTTTTGAATACTACTGTTTAGAGTTCTGAAGGAGAAAGTATAATATAGATCATGTATAGACAATATGAAAGTACATATAGAGATACCTCTGTGTGAACTTTTAAATGACTGTGTAATTCTGCTTATGGGTGCTTAGAATATCTGTAATATCTATTATAATTCCTACATAATTTATGTGGTACAATATTTCTTTTAATGGAAACAAGAAACGGCAGATATCAAGCTTATAATTGATAGGGGGTTATTAATTACATTCTGAGGATAATTGTTCTATATTTGCATTAATAACATGGAAAATTTCATAGAACAGCCATGAACTGGATATAACAGAGTTCCTCTTTGCACAAGCAATTAGAAGACTATGAAACATTTGCTAGTCTCTCTCGTTTTACATAAAAAGCCTCTTCCCCCAGGTTAAAATACTATAATTTGATATAAGGATATGGAGGACTCAAAGGATACTGAATAATGTTTGACATAAAATTAAAAACGTAAGCTGAGAATTTACTATCATTCTTCTAAATGGGCTGTGTAAAGTGAGCTCCCACATAGGAAAAGATTTAGTGTATTAACAGTTAAATTGTTGCATAATAAAATGCTTGGTTTTGTTTTTAAATAGCTTTAGGTTGGTCTCAGCCTTGTGATGTTTGGAGCATAGGTTGCATTCTTATTGAATATTACCTTGGTTTCACAGTCTTTCAGGTATGTATTTACTAAATGTTATTTACTAATTCTTCGCTTTATGTATGTATGTATGTATGTATTTTTGGCTGCACTGGGTCTTCATTGCTCTATGTACAGGCTTTTTCTAGTTATGGTGATCAGGGGTTCCTCTAGTTGCACTGCTCTATAGTGAGCTTTAAATGTTAAAGGCCTGTTGAGGTTTTGGTTTCTATTTTGAAAAGTTGCCACTGTGTGTCAGTATTCTTAAGATTAAAATTTGCATATGCAAAGTAGTCATCCTCTAAAACCATAATGGAATGAAATACTACTCTCAGTGAATGGTCATAATTCATTCTGCATGTGATTGGAGATTTTAAACATGGTTCCTATTGAATATGAAAAGCATGGTTCATGTGAACATGATCCATTTTTTGTGTGTGTGACATGCTTTCATAAATTTATATTAGTGTAGCTATGGTTAGTTTTCATTCAGTTCTGGTTATGTTGTACTTGTTTTTTAAAAGAATTCAGAAACAGTACGTTGTATTAAGCATCTGTGACATGTTAGGCACATTTCTAAGCACTACATGTACAAAAATGAAGACAATATCTCTGTCCTCAAGAAAGTCATACACAAAATAAATAATGCGAAAACTGTTAAGAGTATAATGTGCTATTTGTTAAAATGGAACAATGTAAAAAGTGTGGTAGAAACCCAGAAACGGAACAGTTAAGTTTCCTTAGAGAAGGCATCACTGAGGAGTAGAGAGTTTAATCCATGCTATGAAGAGGAGTAGGAGTTTGTCATAAAGCTAGAGTGTGATGGCCATATCAGGAAGATGAAATTGTGTTCATAAATGCAGCGGGCATACAGAAAGATACTCTAGTTGAG
The DNA here is from genome assembly GCA_935064755.1 of Tragelaphus eurycerus. Taxonomy (NCBI): domain Eukaryota; kingdom Metazoa; phylum Chordata; class Mammalia; order Artiodactyla; family Bovidae; genus Tragelaphus; species Tragelaphus eurycerus. The sequence goes on along the minus strand of CAKXYN010000080.1, from coordinate 11,361,550 downwards.
GAAGAATGAATAGTGCTATCAGGTGTTTTGGATAAATAGAAAAATAGTATCAATAGGCAAGTACTGACACTTGTAGTGTACTTGTTTGCCATAGAAAGATATTTGTTTTACCCTACAAGTCAGTTCAGTTCAGTCCCTCAGTCGTGTCCAACTCTGTGACCCCATGGACTGCAGCATGCCAGGCTTCCCTGCCCTCCTGAAGCTTATTCAAATACATGTCTATTGAGTCAGTGGTAAAATTCAACCATCTCATCCTCTGTCATCCCCTTCTGCCTCCAATCTTTCCCAGCATCAGGGTCTTTTCCAATGAGTTAGTTCTTTGCTGATCCTACAAGTCAGTGGTTTCCAGATACAGACTGGTCTAAAATGAAAATGATTTTGTAGAGTTGCCATTTTGGCTTTCAAGTAGAAATTATTCCTCCTTGTTTTTTTGTTTTGTTTTTTAGTATTAAAATGTCCCATTTATGAGATGATAATAGTTATTTTTAAAAAAATAAAAGTCCTTACTTGGCAAAGTAAAAGGGCGAAAATGTTATTTAGGTCTCCACATTTTTTCCTCATAATTTTACTTAATGTCTGAAAGCTCAAACTCTTGAAAGCTTCAAGTGGTGTAACATTGAAGAACTTGAAATAGGTTTGTAATATGATCAAAGTATGTTCTGGGCAGAGTGAGGGCTGTTAGGGAGTTCCTGGCTAATTCTGTCAAGGTTGATTTGAGGTTATGACAGTGCAGGATACGGAGGAAGCTGCAATGAATTAAAAGTCATTTAGGTGGCTGTTGCAGAATACATGTGTTTACTACTGTGGGGCACTTCATGCTTTTTCTGATCTGTAGCGAGATTGTTAAAAGTACTCTAGATAAGTGTGATATCTAGAAAGTAGCTGTTGCGTCATTCCTAGGAGGTGGTATCTGATTTTGTGGTAGTAAGCTGTAGGGTCAAGGGAAAAGTTGAGCACAGTGCATGCTTTCTTCATTCTGACACATAAAAAATTTTTCAAATGGTTTTATGATTATAAATCATTGGGATCTTAAGCATGGATTCTTTGGTTTGAGATTCGGTTTATATTTGGATTCCACTCTCCAAAATGTCTTCAGCTAAGGTGCTTTGTGAAGATATGGAGCTTGTATTATTTATTCCTGTCATGAATTAAGAATATCATTTTGAAAGCAGTGTGCTAGGCACAGTAGTTAATGGGTTTAAAAAGCATTGCTCACAGACTGCTCTCCAGAGCAGAGGTTGGCAAACTGTATCCTGCCTGATGCCTGCTTTAAACAATGAAAAATAATATGTGATAAAGACCATTTGTGACCATCCAAGCCTAAAATATTTGCTATCTGGTCCTTTATAGAAAAATTGCCAGCCTCTGCTCAAGGAGCGTATGATTTCAGCTGTCAGTTTAACAGTTTATTCTACTTTAGCCAAAACTCTATTACTATGTAATTTAAGAATAAAACTTTTCACTTGTATTCACAGCTCAAGTTTCCTCCTTTATGAACTATATAACGTTGAGTCATGTTCCCACATACTTAGCTCTGGGTTGTAAGAATTACTGGGATTGTATTTTTATTATCTAGGATTAGGAAGTGTTACAAGGTTGCTATCCATTCAGTAAATGGAGGTTAGTTAAGCAACTGATAAAATGAGACAGATTTTTGGTAGTCTTCCCCAGACATCTTAAACACTGCAATAAATACAAATAAATAAGGAAAAACTGTTTAGTTTTACATTAAACAAATTATGCAAACTTTGTAAATCAACTCTATGTCAATAACATACATTTTAAAAACCTATTCACCATCTGCTATACAGCCCTTACTGATCTAGTTCAGAAAAACTTCAATTTTACTGGGCTTGCATTAGCTAATACAGCTCATGCAGTTATAGTCCTCTGAAAAGGAGTGTAATATGAGTTGTATAATTGTCTAACCTGGTCCTTTTACGGAAGCACTGTTTTGTTTCCCTTTATTGCATGTACGGAAATGGAAAGTGCTAAGTTTCTTTTCCTCCTTTTTTTTAGACTCATGATAGTAAAGAGCACCTGGCAATGATGGAACGGATATTAGGACCCATACCAACACACATGATTCAGAAAACAAGGTATGTTTCTTAAGATTAAAGCCTTGGGTGCAAACAATGGCCTGTATTCAAACTACAGAAAATCTGTCTTTGTTATTGCTTATTCCAAAAACTTGTAGATTGTGGATTTTTTTCATGAAGTCAAGTTTTTTGAAAAGTAATGCAGTGTTTACTTTGTGATCTAGTAAATAAAATGGTGTTTTTATACTCAGGCTAACCTTTGCATAAATGTTTTCCTAGGTCAATACAAAAATAATACATAGAGTAGTAAAAAGACCTTGATTTTGGGAGTCATATCAGTCTTAAGTTTGAATTCCACACTTTTGCCAACTAGCTATATGTCTTTGGATAAGATACTATATAAGAGGTTTCAAAACGTAGCTTTACCACAGGTCACCCATAGAATTGTTAAAGATTGTCAGCCTCATTCCACATCTAATGACATCAGAATTTACACAAATGGTCATAGGAACCTGTTTTTAAAGCTGGCATTGTTATACATGTCGTATTTGGGAACAACTTAGGTGGGATACTAAAACCTTATAGGGTACAAGATTAAGAAATAATTTAAGATATCTGATAAATAATTAGTGTTGAGATATTTAGAAATTGTGTGCTTATGTATACAGAGAGAGCTGCTTATGATTCAGGGTTCTGTCTGTTACCCCTGTTCTCTGATAAGGGCAGGGTAAGCATGTGAATCTTTTTTTAAACTAACCAAGACTTGTCTTTCCTGTAGAAAACGCAAGTATTTTCATCATAATCAGCTAGATTGGGATGAACATAGTTCTGCTGGTAGATATGTTAGGAGACGCTGCAAACCATTGAAGGTAAGAAAAAAAAAAAGGAAATTTTTTTTTTTAAACTTTTAACTATTTTTTAATGTCCTTCTTTAACATCATTTTTCTCCTCAGGAATTTATGCTTTGTCACGATGAAGAACATGAGAAACTGTTTGACCTAGTTCGAAGAATGTTAGAATATGATCCAGTGAAAAGAATTACTTTGGATGAAGCATTGCAGCATCCTTTCTTTGACTTATTAAAAAAGAAATGAAATGGAAATCAGTGGTCTTACTATACTTCTCTAGAAGAGATTACTTAAGACTGTGTCAGTCAACTCAACATTCTAATATTTTTGTAAACATTAAATTATTTTGTACATTTAAGTGTAAAAATACTGTATGTTTTGTATCAATAGCATAATTATCTTATTAAGCAAACATGGTCTTGATAATGAAATATAAAAGCTAAAATTTTTCTTTTTTGAGATTAATTACCATTTTTAAAAACCTTTGGAATATCCTTTGTGTCCAGTGATAATTGTGATTGATCTTGTGTTTTGTACATGAAAGTTGACTCTCTGAAGTGATTTTTTTTTCTTTTTCTTTTTTTTTTTGAGTAAAAGAAAATCTTGACTACTTCAGTCTTAAATGACTATACCTCACATTTTTAACTTTTTTTCTGTAGTTGTTGAACAGGTAATAAGTATTATTAACTCTCAGTAGGCAGATATTAGAAACCAGATCCCAAAGGAAATGTTTGCTGTTGAAATTTCATTAAATTTTAAGTACTGTGTTCTGTTTCCTTGGGTGATGTCAGTGGTGGTAAGTAGCATGGAAAGACATCAACTTGTGCATCATGATAGGTTAAGGAAACCACATACACACTTCATTTAAAATTAAATGGGAAGTTAGCTTGGAAAGCCCTATTTTCCAATGGCTATTTATATCACAAACATAGGAATGGAAGTTCTGATTACTGAGGTTTTTAATGCCAAATCTTCAGGTGTTGAAATTGCTAGTATCTATTTCCTTATCATTTGAAGTATAAATACTTGAACCTCAGCCTGTGAGACTTTAAGGTTATTATTAAGCAGCTTATATTTATGTTAATCTTTATTGGGAAAAAAGAAAACATGATTTGAATGGAAAACACTTGGATAAGAAAACTGCAGTTTTCAGACCTTAATTGGCTAATGTGACATTTTTGTTTGCCTGAAGGTATTTTTTCTTATTATTACCAATTTCACACTAAAAACAATAATGGTAAATGTTAGTTTAAAAAAAAAAATGTTGATCAGTCTGCAAGGTAAAAATATTTTTTGTTGTAGAATTCATGATCGATTATCCAGATACAGGTTTTTTGTTAAAGGTATCCCCATTTCTGAAGTGCATTAACCAAAGACTTGAGTTTTATTGCTTTGAACATAAAGTGCATGTAAGTTTTAGTATGACAAATGGTGAAACCAAAGTGGGTTTCTGTATGGAATCCACTGGCAGCATTTGCACATACAGTAGAGATACATTCCTGAATTTGGCTAGAAATTTTAAAGAGCTGAAATAAATTTTGGCAACACATCACTGCATAAATTATTAAGGCCCCTGATGCAGTCCACGTGTAATTCAACTATGTTATATGTAATAAGGTTTTTTAAAGGCACATTTGATGAAAAGGTTTTTCCTGAAGACAGTTATAGAGATTAAGGAGTCAGCCATTCTTTTAATTTCCTCTCTGTTTCCATACTGCTAGTGCCACTGAACTACATAAGCATCCAACTTTTCCCTACAAGTACTTCCGAGTTCCCAAATTAATGTTTACATTCTCCCCTATCGGAAACTCAAATTTATTTATCTGATACCAGGATATAGGAGGGAGGGGGGAAAATCACATTATTTGTTACTAATAATGATTGCTAATCCCTTTCCTTTCTGAAAAATGTTTGCATTCTTAACTAAAGGGTACTTGCTAGTGTCTAGGCCTAATTGGTGGAAGTTTCGAAGTTAAGGTGAAACTTCAGTGAATTAGGTAGAAAAAGTTAAGTTGTGTGAGGATGGTACTCGAGTCATCACATGAGTCATCACATGAGTGTCTACTAATTTTTCCTATCTTCTGGAAACTCAGTCCCCCCCCCCCCCGGCTTTGCTGAGTCTTTTTTGTGGTGCAGCATGTGGGGGATGTAAGTTCAGTCCCTGGGTCGGAAAGATCCACTGGAGGAGGAAACGGCAACCCACTCCAGTATTCTTGCCTGGAAAATCCTATGGATAGAGGAGCCTGGTGGACTACAGTCCATGGGGTCACAAGAGTCAGACATGACTTACTGACGGTGCCACACATATGTGAGATCTTAATAGGTTGGTTCAGACTTACAGTTTCAGATCATGAGTTGTAAATATTTTTAACTAGGTTCAAGCATCATTATTAATCAAAATAGAAACCATTATTATCAACATGTTTTTACCAACAAGAAATAAGTTTGTTTATTCCTATAAAGTAAAAATACATGCTTTGGGATTCAGTAAATTTCTGGAAAACATTTTCCCTGCAGAAAGCTGTTGAGATGCTTAAGTCATTTGGCAAGAGGTCAGGTGAATGTGGTGGGTGAGGCAAACTTGGTAGCCCAATTTATTTAACTTTTTGGAAGTGTTGGTTATGTGATGGGCAGTCAGGTGTTACGGAGAAGAACTGGACCTGTTGACCAGTACCTGCTGCAGGCATTGGATTTTTCAGTGCCTCTCGTTGATTTGCTTAGTTTGCTTCTCAGGTATAATGGTTTCACCAGGATTCAGAAAGCTGTACTGGGTCAAATAGACACCAGAGCACCAGTGACCTGACCATTTTTTGGTGCAAGTTTGGCTTTGGGAAGTGTTTTGGAGCTTCTCAGCCCCAACTACTGAGCTGGTCATCGCCAGTTGTTGGGTGTATAAAATCCACTTTTAATTGCACATTACAATACAAATGAGAAATGGTCCTTTGTTGCAAATGATAAGAAATTTTTTGACTTGGTCAGCTTGCAAGATACCCACTTAACCGAGTTTTTTCGCCTTTCCAATTTGTTCAGTTGCTGAACAACCACAGAATGGTTTGAGTTCTTTGACAGCTTCTCATGTAATTGAGAATCAACTTTGAGCATCAGCTTTGCTGATTGCTGTCAGTTGGTCATTGTAAACTTGCAATGGCTGGCCACTGCACTCCTCATCATCAAGGTTATTGTCTTTGCAAATGATGCGAGTTGTCTGCTGTTTTATGACCTATTTTGAACTTGAGTAAGAAAATTTCTTAATTTTCCTTTTTGTCTAACATCATCTCCCTAGTCTATAAACAGCAGATATTGTCATTAGAAAACCATAAAGCGAGGAATGCACATTAAAATGATGTATAGAATAACCATATTTAAGAATGTATTTCAGTATCAAAAATCAACAGTGCAAAACCGCAATTACATTTGCACCAACCCAACAGTTCCATTCCCAGTATTAGAAGGTGGATTACCAGGTTCCTACTCTTGCCTTTTTCCTTGTACTTCTGAACTCATTTCTGAAAGCACCAAGTTTTTATTTGAAAGTGTTAGGAGCATCAGGACTAATGGGAGAGGTTTAGAGAATGGCCAGTGTATAAATATGCATCTTTTGGTAACAGCATTTTCCCTAATGATTTGATGTCTCATAATTTAGTATTTCTAGAAATCTCATTGACATCAAACTTGGCTTTAAATGTGCAGGGAAATATTTTATTTCCAGTGTTAAATGTGCTACTGCTTATTTTCTGAGGTGTTGCCCACAGGTACTGTGGTCATCTGAATTAAATTCACCCATTCCCATCCTTTTTAGTTCTCTGATTTCTAAAATTTCAATGCTCAGCCTCGCCATCTCCTGTTTGACCACATCCAATAACATTTCAGGTTCCTAAGCCATATTGTTCCTTATTTCATCAGACTTTACCTTCATGACGAGACAACGTCCACAACTGGGTGTCATTTCCACTTTGGCTCATCCTCTTCATTCTGAAGATATTAGTAATTGCCCTCCACTTGGACACCTACTGACCTGGGGTGTTCATCTTTCAGTGTCATATCTTTTTGCCATTTCATACTGTTCATGGGGTTCTCAAAAAATCCTAAAGTGGTTTGCCATTCCCTTCTCCAGTGGACCACGTTTTGTCAGGCCGTGACGAGAAGGGACATGCCCTTCAGCTGCTCCACATAGCTGGATGATATGTCTGGCACCCTCGTTGTCCCACTGCTGGTCCTTGTTGAGTGTGTAAACCTTCACCAGCTGTTGGATGTTGATCACCATGCTGCCCAGGGACTGAGGCAGAGGCCCTGCTGGAGTCACCAGGAAGGGGGTCCAGGGAAGTCTGGAGCTGATGTTGGAGGATGACCAGGAGTGGACGGCTCCCTGCCATCACTGCTGCCACTGGCCACCCTGGGGTCGATATGCTGCCCAGGGCAGAGGGCACTCTGGCCTCTCCACTGCCCATACTCTGCATTTAAGTTAAATAGAGTGACAATATACAGCTTTGACATACTCCTTTCCTAATTTTGAAACTGTCCGTTGTTCCATTTCCGGTTCTAACTGTTGCTTGGCATGCATATAAGCTTCTCAGATGATAGGTAAAGTGGTCTGGTATTCCCATGCCTTTAAAAAGTTTGCTCAGCTCTTTGTGATCCACACAGTGCAAGGCTTTAGCATGGTCAATGAAGCAGATATATGTGTTTTTCTGAAATTCCCTTGCCTTTTCTATGATACAGGTGTTGGCAGTTTGACCTCTGGTTCCTCTGCCTTTTCTAAACCCAGTTTGTACATCTGGAAGTTCTCGGTTCCAAACTGCTGAAGTCTACCCTGAAGGATTTTGAGCATTACTTTGGCAGCATGTGAAGTGAACACAATTGTATGATAGTTTGAACATTCTTTGGCATTGCCCTTCTTTGGGATTGGAATGAAAACAGCTTTTCAAGTCCTGTGGTCATTGCTGAGTTTTCCCGATTTGCTGGCATATTGATTGCAGCACTTTAACAGCATCATCTTTTAGGATTTTAAATAGCTGAAATTCCATCACCTCCACTATCTTTGTTCTAGTGATGATTCTTATGGCGCACTTGTTTTCTCACTCCAGCATGTCTGGCTCTAGGTGAGTGAGCGCACCATCATGGTTATCTGGGTCATTAAGACCTTTTTTGTATGGTTCTGTATGGCAAACCATTCAATATCACGGTAGTCCAAGTCTAAGCCCCAACCAGTAACGCTGAAGAAGCTGAAGTAGAACGGTTCTATGAAGACCTACAAGGCCTTTTAGACCTAACAGCCAAAAAAGATGTCCATTTCATTATAGAGGACTGGAATGCAAAAGTAGGAAGTCAAGAAACACCTGGAGTAACAGGCAAATTTGGCCTTGGAATACAGAATGAAGCAGGGCAAAGACTAAATAGAGTTTTGCCAAGAAAATGCACTGGTCATAACAAACACCCTCTTCCAACAGCACAAGAGAAGACTCTATACATGGACATCACCAGATGGTCAACACTGAAATCAGATTGATTATATTCTTTGCAGCCAAAGATGGAGAAGCTCTATACAGTCAGCAAAAACAAGACCAGGAACTGACTGTGGCTCAGATCATGAACTCTTTATTGCCAAATTCAGACTTAAATTGAAGAAAGTAGGGAAAACCACTAGACCATTCAGGTATGACCTAAATCAAATCCCTTAGGATTATACAGTGGAAGTGAGAAATAGATTTAAGGGCCTAGACCTGATAAGAGTGCCTGATGAACTATGGACTGAGGTTCTTGATATTGTACAGGAGACAGGGATCAAGACCATCCCCATGGAAAAGAAACAAAAAAGCAAAATGGCTGTCTGGGGAGGCCTTACAAATAGCTGTGAAAAGAAGCGAAAAGGAAAGATATAAGCATCTGAATGCAGAGTTCCAAACAATAGCAAGAAGAGATAAGAAAGCCTTCTTTAGCAATCAATGCAAAGAAATAGAGGAAAACAACACAATGGGAAAGACTAGAGAGCACTTCAAGAAAATCAGAGGTACCAAGGGAACATTTCATGCAAAGATGGGCTCGATAAAGGACAGAAATGGGATGGACCTAACAGAAGCAGAAGATATTAAGAAGAGGTGGCAAGAATACACAGAAGAACTGTACAAAAAAGATCTTCACGACCCAGATAATCACGATGGTGTGATCATTGACCTAGAGCCAGACATCCTGGAATGTGAAGTCAAGTGGGCCTTAGAAAGCATCACTACGAACAAAGCTAGTGGAGGTGATGGAATTCCAGTTGAGCTCTTTCAAATCCTGAAGATGATGCTGTGAAAGTGCCACACTCAATATGCCAGCAAATTTGGAAAACTCAGCAGTGGCCACAGGACTGGAAAAGGTCAGTTTTCATTCCAATCCCAAAGAAAGGCAATGCCAAAGAATGCTCATCTACTGCACAATTGAACTCATCTCAGATCAGATCAGATCAGTCGCTCAGTCGTGTCCGACTCTTTGCAACCCCATGAACCGCAGCACGCCAGGCCTCCCTGTCCATCACCAGCTCCCGGAGGTCACTCAGAATCGCATCCATCGAGTCAGTGAGGCCATCCAGCCATCTCATCCTCTGTTGTCCCCTTCTCCTCCTGCCCTCAATCCCTCCCAGCATCAGAGTCTTCTCCAATGAGTCAACTCTTCGCATGAGGTGGCCAAAATACTGGAGTTTCAGCTTTAGCATCATTCCTTCTAAAGAAATTCCAGGATTGATCTCCTTCAGAATGGACTGGTTGGATCTTCTTGCAGTCCAAGGGACTCTCAAGAGTCTTCTCCAACACCACAGATCAAAAGTATCAATTCTTCGGCGCTCAGCCTTCTTCACAGTCCAGCTCTCACATCCATACATGACCACAGGAAAGACCATAGCCTTGACTAGGCGAACCTTGTTGGTAAAGTAATGTCTCTGCTTTTGAATATGCTATCTAGGTTGGTCATAACTTTCCTTCCAAGGAGTAAGCGTCTTCTAATTTCATGGCTGCAGTCACCATCTGCAGTGATTTTGGAGCCCAGAAAAACAAAGTCTGACACTGTTTCCCCATCTATTTCCCATGCAGTGATGGGACCAGATGCCATGATCTTCGTTTTCTGAATGTTGAGCTTTAAGCCAACCTTTTCACTCTCCATTTTCACTTTCATCAAGAGGCTTTTTAGCCCCTCTTCACTTTCTGCCGTAAGAGTGGTGTCATCTGCATATCTGAGGTTATTGATATTTCTCCCGGCAATCTTGGTTCCAACTTGTGTTTCTTCCAGTCCAGCATTTCTCATGATGTACTCTGCATATAAGTTAAATAAACATGGTGACAATATGCAGCCTTGACGTACTCCTTTTCCTATTTGGAACCAGTCTGTTGTTCCATGACCAGTTCTAACTGTTGCTTCCTGACCTGCATACAGATTTCTTAAGAGGCAGATCAGGTGGTCTGGTATTCCCATCTCTTTCAGAATTTTCCATAGTTTATTGTGATCCACACAGTCAAAGGCTTTGGCATAGTCAATAAAGCAGAAATAGATGTTTTTCTGGAACTCTCTTGCTTTTTCCATGATCCAGCGGATGTTGGCAATTGGATCTCTGGTTCCTCTGCCTTTTCTAAAACCAGCTGGAACATCAGGAAGTTCACGGTTCACATATTGCTGAAGCCTGGCTTGCAGAATTTTGAGCATTACTTTACTAGCGTGTGAGATGAGTGCAATTGTTCGGTAGTTTGAGCACTCCTTGGCATTGCCTTTCTTTGGGATTGGGATGAAAACTGACCTTTTCTAATCTTGTGGCCACTGCTGAGTTTTCCAAATTTGCTGGCATATTGAGTGCAGCACTTTCACAGCATCATCATTCAGGACTTGGAATAGCTCCACTGGAATTCCATCACCTCCACTAGCTTTGTTCGTAGTGATGCTTTCTAAGGCCCATTTGACTTCACATTCCAAGATGTCTGGCTCTAGGTCAGTGATCACATCATCATGATTATCTAGGTCTTGAAGCTCTTTTTTGTACAGTTCTTCTGTGTATTCTTCTGTGTATTCAGCGGATGTGTATTCCAACATCTGCTGGATCATGGAAAAAGCAAGAGAGTTCCAGAAAAACATCTATTTCTGCTTTATTGACTATGCCAAAGCCTTTGACTGTGTGGATCACAATAAACTATGGAAAATTCTGAAAGAGATGGGAATACCAGACCACCTGATCTGCCTCTTAAGAAATCTGTATGCAGGTCAGGAAGCAACAGTTAGAACTGGTCATGGAACAACAGACTGGTTCCAAATAGGAAAAGGAGTACGTCAAGGCTGCATATTGTCACCATGTTTATTTAACTTATATGCAGAGTACATCATGAGAAATGCTGGACTGGAAGAAACACAAGTTGGAACCAAGATTGCCGGGAGAAATATCAATAACCTCAGATATGCAGATGACACCACTCTTACGGCAGAAAGTGAAGAGGGGCTAAAAAGCCTCTTGATGAAAGTGAAAGTGGAGAGTGAAAAGGTTGGCTTAAAGCTCAACATTCAGAAAACGAAGATCATGGCATCTGGTCCCATCACTGCATGGGAAATAGATGGGGAAACAGTGGAAACAGTGTCAGACTTTGTTTTTCTGGGCTCCAAAATCACTGCAGATGGTGACTGCAGCCATGAAATTAAAAGACGCTTACTCCTTGGAAGGATAGTTATGACCAACCTAGATAGCATATTCAAAAGCAGAGACATTACTTTACCAACAAAGGTTCACCTAGTCAAGGCTATGGTCTTTCCTGTGGTCATGTATGGATGTGAGAGCTGGACTGTGAAGAAGGCTGAGTGCCGAAGAATTGATGCTTTTGAACTGTGGTGTTGGAGAAGACTCTTGAGAGTCCCTTGGATTGCAAGAAGATCCAACCAGTCCATTCTGAGGGAGATCAATCCTGGAATTTCTTTAGAAGGAATGATGCTAAAGCTGAAACTCCAGTATTTTGGCCACCTCATGCGAAGAGTTGACTCGTTGGAGAAGACTCTGATGCTGGGAGGGATTGAGGGTAGGAGGAGAAGGGGACGACAGAGGATGAGATGGCTGGATGGCCTCACTGACTCGATGGATGCGAGTCTGGGTGACCTCCGGGAGCTGGTGATCGACAGGGAGGCCTGGCGTGCTGTGGTTCATGGGGTCGCAAAGAGTCGGACACGACTGAGCGACTGATCTGATCTGATCTGATATAGAATTTATGGTTTTCTATTCTATATAGAAAACCATAAATACTCCACACAAAAATTAATTGAACTGATGACCTAATTCAGCTACCTCATATAATGAAATTACCTCTTTCTCTCCAATTTGGATGCCTTTTTAAAAAAAAATCCAGTGCTTTTAAAAACTGCTGGATTTACTGTTAACTAAAGGCAACATAGGTAGGTATAGTTTTGAGAATAAATGCCAAGAACAAGCCTAATGATTAGAGTATGTCATTAATAGAGAAGTTTTAATTTTAGAAGATGTTGCTATTTTTTATGTTTTCAGTGTTTTTAGAAACATTCAAATTATTTTGTGTCTTCTCTATAGTCATAGTTCAGTTCAGTTCACTTGCTCAGTCATAGCTGACTCTTTGCAACCCCATGGACTGCAGCACGTCAAGCCTCCCTGTCCATCACCAACACTCAGAGTTTACTCAAACTCATGTCCGTTGAGTCGGTGATGCCATCCAACCATCTCATCCTCTGTTGTCCCCTTCTCCTGCCTTCAATCTTTCCCAGCATCAGGGTCTTTTCAAATGAGTCAGCTCTTTGCATCAGGCCAAAGTATTGGAGTTTCAGCTTCAACATCAGTCCTTCCAATAAACATTCTGGACTGATTTCCTTTAAAATGGACTGGTTGGATCTCCTTGCAGTCCAAAGGACTCTCAAGAGTCTTCTCCAACACCACAGTTCAAAAGCATCAGTTTTTCAGTGCTCAGCTTTCTTTATGGTCCAACTCTCACATCTATATATAACTGCTGGAAAAACCATAGCTGTGACTAGATGGACTTTTGTTGGTAAAGTAATAGTAATATAGTCATAGTAATCCAAGTCTGTGCCCCAAACACTGATGCCAAAGAAGCTGAAGTTGACCAGTTCTATGAAGACCTACAACACCTTCTAGAACTAACACCAAAAAAAAAAAAAGTCCTTTCATCATAGGGGATTTTCCAATTTGCTGGCATATTGAGTGCAGCACTTTAACAGCAGCATCTTTTAGGATTTTAAATAGCTCAGTTGGAATTCCATCACCTCCATTTGCTTTGTTTGCAGTAATGCTTAAGGTTTACTTGACTTCATACTCCAGGATGTCTGGCTCTTAGGTGAGTGACCCCACCATCATGGTTATCTGGGTCATTAAAACTTTTTTGTCTAGTTCTGTGTATTCTTGCCAATACTTCTTAGTCTCTTCTGCTTCTGTTAGGTCCCTACCATTTCTGTCCTTTATTGTGCTGCCCATCCTTTCATGAAATGTTCCTTTGATACCTCCAGTTTTCTTGAAGAGGTCTCTAGGTTTTCCCATTCTATTGCTTTCCTCTATTTCTTTGCATTGTTCATTGAAAAGGTCATTTTATCTCTCCTTGCTATTCTCTGGAACTCTGCATTCAGGTGGGTACATCTTTCCCTTTCTCCCTTGCCTTTTCTTCTTTTCTCAGCTATTTAAAAAGTCTACTCAGACAACCACTTTGCCTTCTTGCATTTATTTTTCTTTGGGATGGTTTTAGTCACTGCCTTCTGGAGTGTTACAAACCTCCATCCATAATTCTTTGAGGTACTCTGTCTACCAGATGTAATCCCTTGAATCTATTAGTCACTCTACTGTATAATCATATGGGATTTGATTTAGGTCATACCTGAATTGCCTAGTATTTTTCCCTACTTTCTTCAAATTAAGCCTAAATTTTGCAAACAGGATCTCATGATCTCAGTTACAGTCAGCTCCAGGTCTTGTTTTTGCTCACTGTATAGAGCTTCTTCATCTTTGGTCACAAAGAATATAATCAGTCTGATTTCGGTATTGACAATCTGGTGCTGTCTGTGTGTAGAATCATCTCTTGTGTTGTGGAGGAGAATGTTTGCTGTGATCAGTGTGTTCTCTTGACAAAACTCTATTAGCTTTTCCCTGCTTCATTTTGTGCTTCAAGGCCAAACTTGCCTGTTATTCCAGGTTATTCCATTATTATTCTCTTGATTTCCTACTTTTGCATTCCTGTTCCTATCCTGGGCTTTATACTGTTTTTGCCACACATTTTACTTAGCCATATATTAAAACCCCACAATATATTGCTATTTTGCCTTAGTTCAGTTCAGTCGCTCAGTTGTGTCCAACTCTTTGCGACCCCATGAATTGCAGCACGCCAGGCCTCCCTGTCCATCACCAACTCCCAGAGTTCACCCAGACTCAAGTCCATCGAGTCAATGATGCCATCCAGCCATCTCATCCTCTGTCGTCCCCTTCTCCTCCTGTCCCCAATCCCTCCCAGCATCAGAGTCGTTTCCAATGAGTCAACTCTTGGCATGAAATGGCCAAAGTACTGGAGTTTGAGCTTTAGCATCATTCCTTCCAAATAATCCTATTTTGCCTTAAGCCTTCTATTATCTTTTAAACAGACAATAGATGTTCTTTTTTTTTTTTTCATTTTTCAATCTTTTTCCTCTGTTTCATTTTGGATAGTTTCTATTGTTATAGTTTCAAGTTCATTAATCTTCTGCAGTATCTGCTCTGCCTTTAATCCCATTCAGTTTATTTTTCACGTCAAGTGTTGTCATTTTAATCTCTCAATTAGATCTTTCAACAAAAATCTTTTGTGTCTCCTAAATGTGTTCAATCTCTCCTCTTATTTCCTTGAACATATGGAATCCTGATATAATTTTTAATATCCTTGCTACCATCTTTTCATTTCTGAATTTGCATTGCTTTTTATCACATCATGGGTCATATTTTCTTGCTTATTTGTGTGCCTGGTGATTGTGGCTTTTTGTTTTACCTTCTTGGATACTGGGTATTTTTATATTTACTTGAGCTTTATTATGCAACATGATTAAATTACTTGAATCATTTTGATCCTTTCAGCTTTGTGGTTTAAGCTCTATTAGACAGGACCAGAGCAGCGTTTAGTCTAAGGCTAGTTTATCCCCACTACTGATGCAAAATCTTTAGCCTACTTTACCCATTGCCCTCTGAATTAGCTTTTCCATGCTGGTTGGTGGGAAGAAGAGCTGTTCCTGGCCAGTGTGAGCCGTAGGCTTTGCTTCCTCTCTAATTAGAGTCTCATCCTTCTTAGTGGTTCTGTCCTGGCCCTGGTAGTTTCCTCACAAATGTCATGATCTCAGATGGAGAGTTCGCTCTCTGTCTGCAGCTCTGCTCTCCAGTTCTTTACCCTGCAAGTTCTACCTGCCTCAGCTTCTTTGGACTTGCAGCTCCTTCACCTTAGGGTGGCTGTGCCTAACTCCCCCTGCCTGCACTGTCACCTGGA
This sequence comes from Tragelaphus eurycerus, assembly GCA_935064755.1. NCBI lineage: Eukaryota > Metazoa > Chordata > Mammalia > Artiodactyla > Bovidae > Tragelaphus > Tragelaphus eurycerus. The sequence continues at coordinate 11,346,190 of CAKXYN010000080.1, read as the reverse complement.
AACATCTCTCCAGAGAGTAAGCTGGGACGGTCCTTGGGCTCACTTCATTTCCCCCCCGCCCCCATCTCCCAAGGATCACTGTCCATTGTGATCACTGTCCAGTATCTTGAAAACTGTCATTTCATACAGTTTCTCTAGTTCTCTAGTTTCAGATAGAGTAAATTTAGTCCTGGTTGGTATATCCATTTTACAAACTAGAAAATTGAGGGTCTGAAACAGTAAGTAGCTGTGAGCTATTAGTGGAGCCAGAACTGGAATCTACACATTATAAGGCATTATATACCAAGATGCTGGTGCTTTTCCCATAATGTCATGCTGCCTTTTCTAGGTAACAATTTCCTTATGTAATTGAAGTTACCCCTTTAAGCCTTAAAGTTTAAGCCATTTTTGTTGGAAAATTTTTTAAAATGATTAAGTACTGGGAGAAGGCAATGGCACCCCACTCCAGTACTCTTGCCTGGAAAATCCCATGGACGGAGGAGCCTGGTAGGCTGCAGTCCATGGGATCACTGAGTCGGACATGACTGAGTGACTTCACTTTCACTTTTCACATTCATGCATTGGAGAAGGAAATGGCAACCCACTCCAGTGTTCTTGCCTGGAGAGTCCCAGGGACGGGGGATCCTGGTGGGCTTCCGTCTATGGGGTCGCACAGAGTCGGACACGACTGAGGCGACTTAGCAGCAGCTGCAGCAGCAGCGACTTAGCAGCAGCAGCCTTCTTAAACATCTTCCCAGGTGGTACTAGTGGTAAAGAACCCAATTGCCAATGCAGAAGACCCAAGAAGTTCTGGCTCAATTCTTGGGTTGGGAAGATCCCTGGAAAAGGGCACAGCAACCCACTCCGGTATTCATGCCCAGCCAGAGAATCCCATGGACAGAGGAGCCTTCTTAAACACAACATTTTGAACATATTTGAATCTCTACATTAATATTATTTACAATTTCTTGTTGTGGTTATCCACCCTATCTGACCTAAGTAATCCCTTTTTAATAAAATAGTTAGTTTAATAGTTAATCCCTTTTGTCCTGAAGCATCTGGACCCTTGACAATCACCAGGCTGGGACTGCTGCACTTGCTGCAATTGTGATGGGCAAAGAAGTGCTAGCAGGTCCCTGCCATAGTCCTCACGTCCCCCACTGTACTAAAATGGCCCTCCTCTCCCTGCTGATGAGGGTCAGTTACCCCTGTGTTCAGGTCCCTGGACACAGAGTTCAAAGTGCCCTGGGGGGCAGCCATAGCTTATAGTTGAATGGACTCTTGCTGTGGGCTCTGGCAAGTGTAACACTCTGGAGAAGTAGAAGTAGTATCTTCAACCCTGAAGGGCCCAGCTCTGTGAGGACAGCAGGGGTCACCCCACCACCACCACTGTGAGTCATGGGGCGTAACAGTGAATGGGGCTACTCTTGCTTCTACCCTTTGGTTCTTAGACCCACATATTATTGGGAAAGAAACATCATTAGAGGTCATTTAATGCATATTCCACATTCTGAAAAATGGCAGTGCAGTCTTTTAGTGTATTGACTCTGAATACTATGAGTTGGTGCTTCACTTGTGCCTTCAAAAGGTAGTTCCGGTGTTCTGTGAGGCTGGCTGCTTCTGGCTGGTGCAGGATGTAATATATAATATAACCAGTGGGTTCCATGGTCATGGTCTCACTCCCACACTTACTTTGCTGTAAAGTGGGTTTCCTGGTTGGATGCTATGTTATATAGGATACCTGTGGATTGTGGAGTTTATATAGATAGTAGTGCGGGCTGAGGCTCTGCAAACAGGGAGCACAAGCCCTTACCTAGAACAGCTATCTATCCCTGTGAGGAACAAATTGCTGGCCCTTCTGGGATGAAGGGAGTCCAAAGTAGTTGATTTGCTACCAAGTAGCCCGTTGGTCTCTCTGAGGATTAGTGCCTATTGCTGACAGGTTAGCCATTTCAGAGACAAGAGTAGCTAGACTGACCTTGGTAATCTATATGCATGTTAGGGAATGCAGTGGATTCCCATCCCCTAGATCTTCCCTCCACCACTCTGACTCAGCTCTCTGCCCTTAGGAGGCTGACCTCTTTGTTACCGAATCATCTGGGCTCCCCTGCCCTATAAGTTTAATCACTGGGAGGCCCAACAGATCAGAGAGTAAGAGGAGAGATTACCTCCTAGCTTCTTATCTTCCAAGCCTTGGTTTTACAGACCTGTCAAATGACACAGCTCCTTTTGAGCCAACCTTTGTTTAGCTCTGAGCATTCACAGGATTCCAACAACAGTCCCCTCTTCTCATTTCAGAGAGCAATAGTCATTGCCTCCCACTGTTTATACTCCAGAATGCTTCTTCCACATCCCCTCTTAGCTTCACAGTCTCTACAATCAAACTATCTTCACTCTGAATACTATCTCTTCCTTCCAGGACCCTAACTGACATAAGATAGAGTATTTTCTTCCTTGCCTTTTAAAATGATGTGTAGACAGTAAACATTTTCACCTTTCCTTAATTCACTTGGCAAATATTTGCCAGATCCTGCACTGTTCTTTGAGAAAACAGTGGCGAACAAGACAAAGGGGTAACTTTGTCTTGTTAATAAAGAGGTAACTTCAAACAGTGATAAATGAGTCCCCTGAGTAATCCTTCTGAAGACTGTGAGTGAAGCTTCCTTAAATTGGACAATCTGGGTAGGTCTTTTGGAGACAGATTTAGGGACCTGAGGACCTTAACCTAAAGGAGGAGCTTGCTCAAAGATACGAGAGCAGGGTATTCCAGATAGTGAGGCAGTAGGCAAGGACAAAGGCCAAAGGAACCAATGAGCTTGGCTTTTTTGATACACAGAAGCTTCTGGAATATAGTGAACAATGCATGCAGCTGATGGGTAATTTGCCTATGTGTTTGTAGCAAGAACGAAGTGCCAACTTATAATATGGTGTTGACCTCTTTTCAAAAAAGACAATCCAGTTTGCTGAGCAAATACTTTTCAGGCTATTTATTGGTCATACACTAAATTTTAGCAAGTCCTTCTCTGTCTAACCACTCAGCTGTAACCCCAAGTCACCTAAGGTCACAGCTATGAAGTTGCAGGGGTGGGGTGCCAACCATTTCTGTTTTACTCGAGTCTCAGAGGTACTTTTCTCCTCCAAGTTAAGGGAGTAAAGAGGAACATGTCAGCCAAAGTTCCTCAGCAGTTTTAAGAGCTTTGTAATGTGTCCAAAGAAGCTAATAAATCTGCAGATACCCAGAGAGGGAGCAGGAAGATATAACAAATCTTTTCTCCCCCCCCCCCAACCACTGCAGATTTGCCCACATTACAAAGATCCAAAATAGTCTGTTGTTTTTATTTGAGTATTACCAGAGTTAGTGGGAGACTATGTAGGACCAATTTTAGGATATAACATGCCAAGTAGGAATTTGAGCCAGCAGAGAATGCGCCTGACTTCAGTCTTGCCCCCCTTTCTTAAAAAAGACTGTTCCAGCTGCTTGATTATCACTAAGGTTTTCCTACTTTAACCACGTGTTAAAAAATATACAGAATCACAGTATAGCTTAAATGTGGTAGATCAGATCAGATCAGTCGCTCCGTCGTGTCCGACTCTGCGACCCCATGAACTGCAGCACGCCAGGCCTCCCTATCCACCACCAGCTCTCGGAGGTCACTCAGACTCACATTCATCGAGTCAGTGATGCCATCCAGCCATCTCATCCTCTGTCGTCCCCTTCTCCTCCTGCCCCCAATCCCTCCCAGCATCAGAGTCTTCTCCAATGAGTCAACACTTCGCATGAGGTGGCCAAAATACTGGAGTTTCAGCTTTAGCATCATTCCTTCCAAAGAAATCCCAGGGCTGATCTCCTTCAGAATGGACCGGTTGGATCTCCTTGCAGTCCAAGGGACTCTCAAGAGTCTTCTCCAACACCACAGTTCAAAAGCATCAATTCTTCGGCGCTCAGCCTTCTTCACAGTCCAGCTCTCACATCCATACATGACCACAGGAAAGACCATAGCCTTGACTAGGCGAACCTTTGTTGGCAAAGTGATGTCTCTGCTTTTGAATATGCTATCTAGGTTGGTCATAACTTTCCTTCCAAGGAGTAAGCGTCTTTATTTTTGGCCATATTGTGTTTCCATTGGGCTTCACTGGTGGCTCAGATGGTAGAGAATCTACCAGCAATGCTGGAGACCCGGGTTCAATCCCTGGGTTGGGAAGAACCCCTGGAGAAGGACATGGCAACCCACCCCAGTATTCTTGCCTGGAGAACTCCATGGACAGAGGAACCTGGCAGGCTACCAGTCTGTGGGATCGCAGAGTCGGACAGGACTGAGCGACTAACACTTTCTTGTGCTTGCATTACAGAATGAAGCCATCAGCTCATCAAAAGTTGGAGTTCTTTCTATCTTTTGCACTTGTTAAAAGTCTCAATTTTCTCAAAGGAAAGCCTTTACCTAGGTCAGTAATTGTAAGACTTATTACAATTGTCTGGCACATAATAAATGGTGAGAGTATTAAAGATTCTTAGACTCACTCCTCTGCCAGGCGCAATCCCGATTAACTGCGTCTGTGTGAATGCACAAGAGGTCCCTTTCGCCACCAAACGGCGCTAGGGCACCATCCAGAAACGATTCACTAAGTTGGCCCTAGGGTTTGGAGTTTTGAACTCTCAAAAAAAGTGTCAGAAAGGTTAATGCACAAGTTTAGGGGAATCTCCCCAAGAAATGAGTGATGCCGCAGCCAGCGGTGGGCTGCAGAAGGCGCTCTCAGCCTCTGGGTGCACCTCAGACCTCTTGGGATTCTGAAGCTGGAACTCGGGCTGGGGAGTCGCAGGGGTGCGGGAGCGGCAGTGGGTGCAGCCCGACGCTGAGAGCAGGTAAGGGCAGAGGTGAGTGCTGAGCGCTCTGGGCTCGCCGGGCGCGCTCGGGGGTTGCTCTGAGGAGCGGGCTTCCTTCCCGCCCCCGCCCCCTCGCCGCGCCGGGCCGCCGGGGCCGCTCCTCCCCTGGGTGGGTCCCGGCTCCTTTTCTGGCAGGGTCTATTTGCATAGAGGAAACTGCCCAAAGTGGCCGCTGTGGAGGAGCTGGCAGCGGGGAAGGGGGTGTGCGCCGCGGTCCAGCAGCTGCCCAGAGGCCGAGCCCCGCGCCCGGCCGACATCGTACCTCCGGCTCTCCCGACCGCTCTCACACGCTCAGCCCGCGTCCCCTGCCTCTGTGCACCGCCGGCTCCGAGAGCTCACGCTCGACAAGCGCGCCATGAGTCCAGGCCGGCGCGCCTGCGAGGACGAGCGGAACGGAGACGCGGCTGGCGGCGGCGGCGGACCGGTGAGCCCCGCGACTGGAGCGCGGGCCTGGGTGGTGAGCGCGCTGTGCCTGCTGCTCTCCGCGAGCTCGGCGGTCGCCTGCCTGCTGCTGGCCGTCCAGGCGGCCGCGCTGCAGGGCCGGGTGGAGGCCCTCGAGGAAGAGCGGGAGCTGCTGTGGCGCGCGGAGACTCCCGACGCCTTGGCCGCCTGGGCCGAACCGCGGCTGGAGCGCCTGCTGCGTGAGGTAAGGGGCGGCGTGCGGAGCGGGGAGTGTCCGTGCGCCCGGAGCCGTGGCGCAGGGGAGGGGTCGCCCGCCAGCGGTGAGCTCCCGAGTGCGTCCCGGCAGGCTGCACGGGGAGGGGTCGGAGACGGTGGAGGCTGGGGTGCAGGCGGCCGAGCGATCGGTCCTATAGTTCCCGCCCCAGCCTCAGAGTCGGCTTGCGGGAAAAACAAGCTTAGAAGGACTGTTTCGGGGGCGAGCTGCGGGAGGAAGTGGAAAGACTGAGGACTTCGAAGTAATAGATCTAGGGGCGAGTTTCCACGGGTGTGCGCGCTTGGACCGGTGGCTTCCCGCCTGCGTTAAGCGCCTGCCCTCTTACCTGTGCCGGGATAATGAAGGAGCTCTTTCGGGAGGGGTCTGATGACTCTTGTCACTGGTAGCAGCTGCTGTTCCCAATGCTGATATACTTGCAGAGGTGTGGGGCCTCCAGCAGACCAGAGGTTTCCTGGTGGCGGGAAACGTCTGTCAGACCCGGGCCAGGGTCGTTGGAGGGACATGGTCAATTCAGCCTGCCCTGTCCATCCTCTGACCCGTCAGGAGAGTGTTTCGGAGCAGCTCCATCTTGGGGGTGCTGTGCTGTGCCTCAGGCTCCTTGGGCTCCATGCGCACTCAGCGCAATGGAGACTTTTGGGGACGCCAACATCAGCTTGGGAGGATGAGGGGAAGAAAAAACAGGGCCAGAAAACCCAGATTCTAGTTTGTGTTGACTCCATCTGGGCGATGCCACCTGGGTATTGTGGACACAGCAGATCTTGAGTTTTCTTGCTAGAAGTGTCATATGAGATTCTGTGACACTTCTGTTAAGGTTGCTGTTATACATCTTCAAAGCAGAAGCCACATTTGGGACTTCAAACTTGCACCCATCATGTTGATCAAAACCTCCACCTTCTGTGCAGCGGGGCACTTCCCAACAGAATGGTGGCGGCAGACTGGCCGGCACACCCTGGCTGTGCTGTGCTCCCTTGCCTGAGCCATCCTCTACTTCCTAGGAAAGACGGCTACCCGGAGATCCCCAGCTTACTCCCCTAAGTGTTAGTCACTCAGCCCTGTCCCACTCTTGGGGACCCCACGGACTGTAGCCTACTACACTCCTCTGTCCTTGAGATTTCCCAGTCAAGAATACTGGAGTGGGTTGCCATGTCCTTCTCCAGGGCATCTTCCCCACCCAGGGATCGAACCCTGGTCTCCCGCATTGCAGGCAGATTCTTTACCATCTGAGCCACCAGTTCAGTTCAGTTCAGTGGCTCAGTCGTGTCTGACTCTTTGCGACCCCATGAATTTGCAGCACGCCAGGCCTCCCTGTCCATCACCAACTCCCAGAGTTCACTCAGACTCATGTCCATGGAATTAGTGATGCCATCCAGCCATCTCATCCTCTGTCGTCCCCTTCTCCTCCTGCCCTCAATCCCTCCCAGCATCAGAATCTTTTCCAATGAGTCAACTCTTCACATGAGGTGGCCATAGTACTGCAGTTTCAGCTTTAGCATCATTCCCTAAAAGAAATCTCAGGGCTGATCTCCTTCAGAATGGACTGATTGGATCTCCTTGCAGTCCACGGGACTCTCAGGGAAGCCTTCAAAGGACATCCTTAACTGTAGTGTGAAAAGCACTACAGAGTTTCAAGGCAGAGGAGAGGAAGGGTAGGCTTGTTACTGTGGAGTCCCCTGAATTGTACTCATCTGTGATCTTTAGTTGGAGAAGGCAATGGCACCCCACTCCAGAACTCTTGCCTGGAAAATCCCATGGACAGAGGAGCCTGGTGGGCTGCAGTCCATGGGGTCGCTAAGAGTCGGACATGGCTGAGCGACTTCACTTTGACTTTTCACTTTCATGCATTGGAGGAGGAAATGGCAACCCACTCCAGTGTTTTGCCTGGAGAATCCCATGGACAGAGGAGCCTGGTGGGCTGCCGTCTATGGGGTCACACAGAGTCAGACACAACTGAAGCGACTTAGCAGCAGCAGCAGTGATCTTTAGTAATGAGCTGTGTATCCATTGTTGAGTTGATTTGAGTTCTTTAAAGGGAGCGGGAGAAGACTGCAGCATGCCTTCTTGATCACCATACCTATTTCTTAGTCATTTTAAGCCAGTATTACATCTCTTCTAGCTTGGTTTTGGGCAAAATTGCTGCTTCATGAAATGATTTTCTACGTTCCTCCTGAAAGTGCCTGTAAACTTCAGAAATCTTTCTGGAGCACTGCAGGCAACACCTGGTGTTGTTTTCATAGTTGCAGCCCATTATCTTTTGGCAAATCCTTAGAGACTAGGGTGTTGAACTGGTTTATGGAAAGCTAGTAAAATTTCTACCTGTTAGTGCAATAATCATGGCTGTTCTTTTGAATAGGGGGCCCCTCTTACTTAGAAAAAAATAAACTATTAAGTTTTGATTGAGTACATCAGAAATCCTGGTAAAACTTTTTATGAGGAACTTGCAAACTGTGTCCATTCCAACAGGGAGGAGGGTCCTAGGAAAGCAGCCACCACTGAGAAGTGTGGATTAAGCCCTGAACTACGCAGATCATAGGAGAGACTGCAGTTGCTTCATCCTGCTTCCAAGGAGTCTGGGCAGAGTATTCCATCTCTGTCTCTCTCCACCACCACCCCTTTTTCTCTTCTTCAATAGTAAGGTGAAGGAAAATGTCAAATCCTGGGATTTTCACTTGAAATTTGCTGTTCCATTCTGCAGGCTATACCTTTAGCATAGGACTCATCTCAGCTAACCAGACTTGATGTGGAGGAGTCTCTACTTGGAGCATCTGAGATGCCATACTACAAGTGCAGTCAGGGTTGAGCTTCTGGCTGTTTGCGTGTCCCTGTGAAAAGGCATCTCTTTCCCAGGGCACCAGGCTGTTCCTTCTAGCCATTCTTCTCATAGATGTCGCTGGATGGGAAATGTACACAGCCTGGACAGTGGCCCTGAGAGCCCCTGGCTGAGATGAGGGGACTGTGGGAAGTGCAGTAGTGGGAGTTGGTAATTGGCTTTAAATAGATCTGAATATAACTTAAAAAAAAAAAAAAAAAACTATTCAGTATGAAAGACAAATAAATGATGAACTGAAAAATCTCTTAAAGAAAGCACATTTGTACTTGAACATGTTTTTTAGTTCTAATTGTTCTCAGGAAGCATCCTTTCAGCCTGTGCTAAAGTGGTTGTGTATGTGAGGGTGCCGGCAGCTTGTCCTTTTACCAACAGGCTTGTTTTCAGAGAAGAGAATTCCTTGCCAACTATACACAACTTTCATGTCAGAAAAATAAAAATAAGCCTACAAAAGCCACTGTTAACATGGAACCCACTGTCTTTGTTCCCTTGGGAACGGAACCCTGAAATAACTTCTTTGGGACTGATTGATATGCTGATAACATAAATACAGAAGCTACAAAAAAGAATATTCATGATAACTCATGATTATTAAAGACCCTTCCCATGGTATGAAATAAATGGTTTTCAGAAAATAAGCAAGACTTTGGAGCAAGAGTCCTTAACAATCTTCAGTATGACCCCAAAATATAAATGCAAAACAAGCATCTGATATGATGCTTTTTAAGTGCTTTAAATAGCTTGCCTCAGTAATCAACTCCCCCATTAGTTATATCTAAGTTAAAGTATTGCTGCTGCTGCTGCTGCTGCTAAGTCACTTCAGTTGTGTCCAACTCCGTGTGACCCCATAGACGGAAGCCCACCAGGCTCCCCTGTCCCTGGGATTCTTCAGGCAAGAATACTGGAGTGGGTTGCCATTTCCTTCTCCAATGCATGAAAGTGAAAAGTGAAAGTGAAGTCGCTCAGTCGTGTCCAATTCTTAGCGACCCCATGGACTGGAGCCTACCAGGCTCCTCCGTCCATGGGATTTTCCAGGCAAAAGTACTGGGGTGGGGTGCCATTGCCTTCCCCGAAGTTAAAGTATTACAAAAGCTTAAATTTTAGAGTAAATAAAACAGCTATACCACAGTAAAAATTTTCATGCAAGGATTAAAGAAACATTTAGTATTAAAGGAAACCATTTTCAGCTTACAATGGGTTTGTTGTTGGCTATTGGTCTTCCCTTTTCCAGACCAATCAGTTTGAAAATAAGAAAAATCCAAAGATTCAGGGTAAAATTCAAGCCCTTTCCTTCACTACCATCAAATATATATATATATATATATATATATATATATATATATATATATATGTTACGTTAGCATAAAACCTAGAATCAAATGGAGCTTTTTTGGCCTCTGTGGCAGCTTATCACTTTTTTTTGGCCTCTGTGGCAGCTTATCACTTGTCAGGATTGCTCTGTGGTATACACTTAAAAATGCCAATTTTTAAATCCCATGGGTCAACTGGAAACCATGTATAAATCATAGCTACATTTATTTCCTTGACATTTCCTGGTTTCCAAACCAAAAAAAGTTTCTTCCCACTTACTTCCTGGCATGTTCACTGTATTTCTCCACTTTTTGTTTGTTTGTTTGTTTTCTTTTTGCAACAGTTTAGGAGAGCTTTATAATAACAGCAGCATGTTTAGAACAAGCGAACTGTCAGGGTATTCCTTTCACAAAGTATTTTGAAATTGTTGAATTGGACTTCTGTGCATTGGCTTTAAAGATTTACAGCATCACTCCTGAAGTTGGGGATGTGTAAGCTGAATGAATTTATACCAGCAGGCAGAGAAGAGTAGATGATAAATGGGATTTTAGTCCCACAATTTACTTGTCCTGGCATCTAACCTCTTCAACTTCCTGAGCTCCAACTTCCTCTTTCCTAATATGATGGCCACAACTATCTATGCAGTGATGAGTGAATTAGGTAATGTAAAGTGTTGGTCAGTAAGCCTTTTGATGGCAAGTACCAGAATACCCTTGTGGCTCAGCTAGTAGAGAATCTGCCTGCAATGTGGGAGACCTGGGTTCGATCCCTGGGTTGAAAGATCCCCTGGAGAAAGGAAAGGCTACCCACTCCATTATTCTGGCCTGGCGAATTCCATGGACTGTATAGTCCGTGGGGGTCGAAAAGAGTTGGACACGACTGAGTGACTTTCACTTTCACCAAAATACCCAAGTGTGAGCCCTTAAACAATACAGTTGTTGAATTCGCTCACATAACCAGAGAAGCCTGAAAGGCAGGCTGCAGACCTTGGGTCTGTTCCACGACTTGGCCATGACTAGGTTCCAGGTTATTATCTGCCATTCTCATGGCTGCAAGATGGCTGCTGCAGCCCCAAGCATATGTCTTCACCAAAGAATAGCCAAGGTAGAAAGGAAGAGGGCAAGAAAAAGCCATCTTCTCGAGAGGCTTTCTCCTTTATTTGAGCCACGGAAATTTCCTTATAGCCACCAGCCAGAATCGGGACCTGTCAAGGGTAATGGGGTTGCCACAGGAGACTTTGGCCGAGTTTGGTACATCCTCTGAATCTGGGCATGTTGCCAGTGGAAGAAAATTGTAGCTTTGTGTGGAACGGAGCCTAGGAATGGCTGTTAGGGAGCAACCAACAGTGGCAGGTGGGTGCCCTAGAATGTTGCCCCACCGGGAGGACAAGAGTGGGGGGAGGGGAGGGGAGAGTCATCAGACTGTGGTGCCGCAGTTCTCATCACCATGTCCTCTTCACTGCTGCACACTTTGGGAACACTCTCCAGCTGCAAAATTTCTGTTTCCTTCAAGGTCCTGCTCTCCAGCTCTGCCTCTAGCCATAGTCAAAGACAAGGTTGGTCGTTTGGGATTCTCTCTGGCACAGTCCTTTGTAGTCTGTGATCTTGAATCCTTAAGCGCCTCCTGTTCTGATCCCAAAATGACTGGCTGGAGTGGCTGGGGATGGCAGTCTAGGGTCCTGCTGTCCAACTCTTTCCACATCATGGGACACACAAAAATGATGACACCTGCACGTTACCGTGCAGTGAGTGGAAGAGGTGCCGGAGGGACTTGTCCTAGCTGCTCTGAGGACCGAGGAGATCAATAAACCTGAATCCATATGTGGTGCCTTGTACCCATCAGGTGTGCCCAGACAGCTCTGCTTCCCCTCCTCACCCCAGCCCCAACTATAGGCCCCTTTGGTTTTTTTCAACATCCATATCTCACCATGACCTCCAAATCCCCTTCTAAAGTGTGTACAGTTACAATCATGGTCCCCAGAGCAGGATGTTTCTTTACTTTTATTGAGCATAATCTCATTAGGTTCCACCTTTCTAGTTGTCTTTGGATCCTTATTCTATCAAATAGCAATGTGACAGGACCCCGACTCTCACTGGCTTAATTAAAAAGGGAATTCATTGGCTTGAGTAACTGAAATGTCCGGGGAAATGTCTGCTCAGGCACAGTTGCTGCTGCTGCTGCTAAGTCGCTTCAGTCATGTCCGACTCTGTGCAACCCCATAGATGGCAGCCCAACAGGCTCCCCCATCCCTGGGATTCTCCAGGCAAGAACACTAGAGTGGGTTGTCATTTCCTTCTCCAATCAGGTACAGTTAGAGGTGCCTTGATTTTGTGTTTGTGTTGGCTCTGTATTTGTCAAAGATCCCCTTACTCTTCCCGTGAAATGGCAGAGCAGCTGCTAGCAACTCCAAGTCCATACCCTCAGTGTTAGAGTTTCTCTTTCCCAATAGTTCCCCTGAATCACTCCAGTGGTCAATATGGTTTGCCTCAACTGGTCCCTGAGATGAGCCAGGCAGCCTCTCCGATCACGGGGTCTGGAGGTGGGGGGATGGATTGTGCACCTGTGTACATCTGTGTGTGCCCCACTGGAGCTGAAAAGACTGGGAGTGGAGGATGGTCCCTAAAGGACAATTTGGAGTGTTGTTATTAGAAGAGGAAGAAGACATGGGGCTAGTCGAATCAGGTAGATGATCATCCAGGGAATAACAGGAGAGGGGCTTGGGCAACAAGCTGGAACCACATACTAGAGAAATTCTTCCTCAATTACTTGACATCCAGATAAAGGATTTTTGATCAAATGGGATAGGCTGTAGATACTTGTTCTGTAGGTGTTTATGTATATTGATAAATTGGGGTTTATCTGTGGTTGTATCAAAATCTGTATTTCTCTGAATATAGTATGCTCACAAAATGTGAGCTTAACAAGTTATAGGATAACTTTAAATCTTAAAACTTCCCCACAACAGCGTCATGAGTTTTGGAAGACAGAAGTTATTGTCCTTGTTTTACAAGAGAGAAATGTCACTGAGAGGAAGGCCATGACCTGTTCTGGGCACACAGGCCAGGCCTAGGCTCTCTCAGGGCAGCAGAAGTCTTTGGCAGGAGGAGTGATAAGGGAGGGTGTGTCTTCTCCACCCTGTGTATGAGTTTCATGTCCAGCCGAGGGCAGTCAGGACCACCTGCTCCCAGGGCCCACCTTCCTCAGCCCACTTCCATCCGCTTCTCAGGGAGTGTTCTCCCCATAGGAGTGTACTTGTGAGGAAGGAGGCTGCCCTCTGGCCTGGCTGAGAAGTGTTGGGGTGCCCTGAGTCTCGGTGACCTGGAGCAGTGAGGCCAGGAGGCTGCTCAGCTTTGCCTGGGGCTGTGGGTGATGGTGGCCTCGAGGGGCCTGAGTCTGAAGAGGAGGTACTCTGGACAAGAAATCAGAAGTCCACTGTCTTTCATCTGTTCAAGCTGCTGTTACAAAATTGGATGGCTTAAACAACAGATACTTATTTCTCACAGTTGCGGAGGCTAAGAAGTCCAGAATCAAGGTATCAGCAGATTTGGTGTCTGGTGAGGACCTGCTTCCTGGTTCATAAATAGCTGTCTTATCGCTCTCTCCTCATAGGGCAGACAGAAGGGTTGAGGCAGCTCTCTAGGGTCTCTTTTTTTGTTGTTTTTCAGTCAGTAAGTTGTGTCTGACTCTTTGTGACCCCATAGACTGTAGCCCTCCAGTCTCCTCTGTCCATGGGATTCTCCAGGCAAGAACACTGCAGTGGGTTGCCGTTTCCTACTCCAGGGGATCTTCCTGACTCAAGAATGGAAGATGCGTCTTCTGTGTTGGCAGGTTGATTCTTTACCACTGAGCAACCTGGGATGCTGGCGTCTCTTTTATAAGCATACTAATTCCATTTGTAAGGGCTCCACTCCCATGTCCTAACCCCTTCTCAAAGCCCCCGTCTCCTAATACCATCATATTGGGGATTAGGTTTCAACACATGAATTGCAGGGAGTGAGGGGCACAAGCATTCAGTTTATAGCAGCCTCTACCACCTGCTGGCTGTGTAGCCCAGGCTGCTCCAGAACCTCAGTTCTCTACGCATGAGGTGGGGCTAACAGTACTGCTCAACCTATGGGGAGGGGCCATGGTGATTCAGGGAGAGAAGGGAGGGGTGGACAGAATCTTCTGTGCAGCCCAGGGCGAACTCTGAGCCTTGGATCTCACTGTTCTTAAGTGTCAAGGCCCCACAGAGCTTTGGTATAATCCTGTACCTTCAGGGAGCCTTCTCTTTCACCACAGATTTGTGTACATTTCCCCCTTTTCCCTTGTAATTCTGACTCCTGACCCCCGACTAGGCATTGGTAGGTGTTGGTGGAAGACAGAGTTCTTTCAAACCCTTTCTCTTTGCTCAGGAGCTTCTCAACTCATCCTCCTTTAGGATGTTAGACCCAGGGTTGGAAATTAGCATGCCTGCTTGGCAACCCTTCCCCTTCCTCCTTTTTTCTTTAAATTTAAATAACCAAGATGTATGGCACCCCACTCCAGTACTCTTGCCTGGAAAATCCCATGGATGGAGGAGCCTGGTGGGCTGCAGTCCATGGGGTCGCTAAGAGTCAGACACGACTGAGTGGCTTCACTTTCACTTTTCACTTTCATGCATTGGAGAAGGAAATGGCAACCCACTCCAGTGTTCTTGCCTGGAGAATCCCAGGGACGGGGGAGCCTGGTGGGCCGCCGTCTATGGGGTCACACAGGGTCGGACACGACTGACACAACTTAGCAGCAGCAACAGCAGCATGCTAGTCTAACATGGTTAATGTTATTGATGATCCCACCACCTTAAAACAAGGACTATGTAACCTTTCGGGGAAGGCAATGGCACCCCACCCCAGTACTTTTGCCTGGAGAATTCCATGGACAGAGGAGCCTGGTAGGCTCCAGTCCATGGGGTCGCTAAGAGTTGGACACGGCTGAGCGACTTTACTTTCATTTTTCACTTTCATGCACTGGAGAAGGAAATGGCAACCCACTCCAGTGTTCTTGCCTGGAGAATCCCGGGGGACGGGGGAGCCTGGTGTCTATGGGGTCGCACGGAGTCAGACACGACTGAAGCGACTTAGCAGCAGCAGCAGCAGCAGCATATAACCTTTTGCATGATTTTCTCCAGTCTTTGTTTGGATGTACATTCATATATCTCTAAGTGTGCACACTGTTTACACCTTGCCTCTGTGTATTTCAACCTTTTCATCAAAAACGTTTTTCCAAGTGCTGTGCAGTCCTTGTGGTCATGATTCATGGCCACACAGGATTTCATAGATGGAATCTGCATCCCTCTATTAGCACGACATCTAGGCCAGTCCACACCCTTGTTGGTACAGTACAGCTGATGGTTCTGTGGGGAAGTCGTCTTACTTCTATTATTTTTTATGATGTAGACCAACTGCCTAAAGAGGATCATTTTTAGGGCTTTAGATTTTGTCTTGATTTTGGAACATCTAAGTTTGTCCGTGACATACGTGTTTATCCTCCTGTGGAATTCCCAAACTATTAAATCATTTTGTTAAATCAAATGATTTTGTTATATCAAATTTAAATCAAATTGTTAAATCAGGCTTCAAGTTTTATGATGGGAAAAGTGGATTCAACCTGTCTATCAGTTGAGCTTTTATGTCAGTTAGGTCGGTTGTTGTTGAAAGCAAAAGCAAAAAGCGAATGATAAAGAAGTCTGAAAATAAGATCTGGAAGAACTCTGAAGATTTCATTTCAGAATTAGGCTCATTTGTTGATTTGGTGCAGAATCCTCCTTAAGCAGTGCTTTGTGGAGCCAAGCCCTGCACTCTGTCTGCGATGCAATTTCTAATTCTGTGAACAAATGTAACAGTGTTTAGTAAACTTCTCTGTAGGCCACACACAATCTCCAGCTCTTTTCCAATTGATTTTCTCCATGTGTAGGATCAGGATTAATCTTTAACTGTTGACACAGGCATTTAGAAAGCAGCCCTTCATCATATCTGGAAACATATTTCAGTACTAAGCACCAACCATTGGGAGAAAAAAATAAGTTTGCAGATATAATTTTTTTAAAAAATACTGTGTCTGCTCTGCTGCTGCTAAGTCACTTCAGTCATGTCCGACTTTGTGCGACCCCATAGACGGCAGCCCATCAGGCTCCCTCCCCCGTCCCTGGGATTCTCCAGGCAAGAACACTGGAGTGGGTTGCCATTTCCTTCTCCAATGCATGAAAGTGAAAAGTGAAAGTGAAGCCACTCAGTCGTGTCTGACTCTTAGCGACCCCATGGACTGCGGCCTACCAGGCTCCTCCGTCCATGGGATTTTCCAGGCAAGAGTACTCCAGATTTTATTTTATATTACTATTTATTTTGGCTCAGATGGTGAAGAATCCACCTGCAATGTGGAAGACCTAGGTTTGATCCCTGGGTCAGGAAGATTTCCTGGAGGAGGGCATGGCAACCCACTCTAGTATTCTTGCCTGGAGAATCCCATGAACAGAGAAGCCTGGTGGGCTACAGTCCATGGGATTGCAAAGAGTCGGACACAACAGAGTAACTAAGCACACATTATTTATTTATTTTTGGCCATACTGCGCAACTTGTGGGATCTTAGTTCCCTGACCAGGGATCGAACCCAGACCCTCAGTGATGAAAGCTCAGAGTCCTAACCACTGAACTGCCAGAGAATTCCTTGCAGATATAGTTTTTTAAAAAGGCATGTCTGTGTACTCCTGGAGGCTACAGGGGAAATGGTTAAGGGCCTTCCAGTGTACACCATGGACAGAGGTTCACACATTCATTCTTGTGGTATTTCTTAACAGCCCCATCCCAACCCCTGCTAGATAGGCTTCACTCTCCCAGAAGGGCAGTGACCAGCCCCAGGTCACTGGGGGCGGCAGTGTACACCCAAGCCTGGATGACCTGACTGAGTCCCAGCTCTGCACCCTGTCTTCAGCCTCACAGCAGCCCCCCAGGGAAACAATACCTTAGCTTTTCCTGTCAGTGTGGACATCCTCTGCAGGGGTTTGATGTGTAGAGCAGCAGGGAATACTTTAGCTTTAAGCAGAACTGGGTTCACATCTGAGTTCTGCCACTTCCCAGCTGTGTTGTTGTTGTTTAGCCGCTGAGTTGTATCCAACTCTTTTGCAAACCCATGGACTGTAGCCCATCAGGCTCCTCTGTCCATGGGATTTCCCTTGCAAAAATATTGGAATGGCTTGCCATTTCCTTCTTCCAGGAGTCTTCCTGACCCAAGGATCAAACCTGCGTCTCCTACTTTGGCAGGCAGATACCTTACCACTGAGCCACCAGGGATGCCCTCCCAGATATGCAGATTTGGGTAAATGGTTGTTTTTCCAAACCTCAGTTTGCTCATCTACTAAATGGGGATTACTGTATTTGCCTCATAAGGTTTCTGTAGGGATTAAACCAGTTGATATGTCTGACGAGCTCAATACATCATATACATCCTGAAAATGGTTCTTTTTGTTGGAATACTTTCTTTGACTGAATCCACAAGGAATGTCTTTGTCTGCTAATTGGACAGGAGGTCCTGTGGTTACAAGCACGATCTTAAGATCTTTTTAGCACTGGGGTTCTGCCATCCTGTTAAGGACACACAGAGGAGAAAAAGGTATCAACATGTCCAGTCTCTGAGTCAGTGATGTGAAATGTGACTTGGTTGTTGAAGAAAAGCAGACTGCATTAGTTTCATTGCCCCATTTTTTTACAGTCTCTCTTTGAGCAAAATGAGACTTTTCCATTTAAATTAAAAATTTCAGTTTTGATCACAATAAAAATATAATTATTCATGAAAATTATTAGATGGATTTTCATTGTGAAAGAGCTCTCAAACACCCAATAAGTTTGCTTTAATTAATAAGTTAGTCTGCCTTCATGAAGATGCAGTATGGCACATTACTCCAGATGCTCATGGTTAAACTAATGAGTTAAGAGGCCTCACACATATCTGTTTCAATTCATATTGGTAAATGAGAAAACCTTTGTTTTTCTGATGTAGCCACAAAATCGGGGATGCGGGAGTACCTTCCAATAGGTAATGTGAACTTTTATAACAGAATTTGCTTCCAACTTTACGTTGTGAAATAAATCATAAAGTAGTTAGAAAAAATTCTGGTGTTTTCAGAAGATAATTTAAATAAAATCTATCAATACTTAACTTGGGGCTCCAAGGAGGATCATCACATAAAAACCAGGGTCTGTCCAATTACTTGACTGTGCCTTTTTGTGTGATGTATGGGCTGTTAGCATCTTGTGTTCACACCCATCTTTTGGTTCAGATGAATGAAGGACAAGTTCACACAGCACTGGGAATAGAGTGTGTGTGTGTGTGTGTGTGTGAGGGTGAGCCAGTGTGAGGACTGGGAGAGCCTGAAAGTGTGCATGCATATGGGTGTGTATGCATGTATGAGCAAGCGTGCACACGTGAGCATGCTGCCTGTGTGTATACATGTTAGTGCACATATGTGTCTAAGTATGTACATGAATGTGAGTGTGCATGTGTGGGGGTATGTATGAGCGTGTGTATACACATATGCAGATGTTATTTTGTCTCGTTTATCATGCCTACTATGCCAATTGTCTTGCTGTATCTCACTGTGCCCCCTGTTCACTGAACCCAGGGTAGGCAAGGTGAGAACAGGGAAGCTGGAAGAAAACTCGAAGAGCCATAGGAACTGCAGGCGTGTTTATTTTCTCTGGGCTGGCAAAGCAGCCGTAGCAGCAGACATAACATGACCTCTCATAACATAACCTCTCCTAAAATAACGTCCTCAGGGCTTTCCAGGTGGAACTTATATATGCTTACAGAACAAAAGTAGCCTGTGGCCAAGCAAGTATCTCATTATCACACGTGCAGCGCTGTAAGTCATCTCAGCTGTTACATAATCATTATTCACAAAACATGGGGCAAGGGCAAGAGCACGGAGGGGAGAAAGCATGACCACGCCATCTTGGCTAACTTGCTTTTTTCCTACATATATATGCACATGGGAGCTGGGAAGGAGTGAGAAAGGCGAGATCAACTTAACCTCTTGCCTCCCCACAGAAGTTGTCCCACCTGGAAGCCTGGCACAACTCAAGTCATTGCTTCAGAGCTGGGAGACCTGGGTTTGAGCCTGGAGCTGGCTCTAAACTGACCAGTGTCCTGGGACAAATTAGTGAACTTTTCCAAGCCTCAGCTTCAAAGGGTGATGGTGTCTGCTTCACTACATTTCTATGAGCATGGAGTAAGGCCCCTTTCCTGGACTTCCCTGGGTGGTGAGGGGCCAGCACTGCCCTCCTTACCTACTCCCCATGTGGCTAATCCTAGCCATAGGGCTGCCAGGACTGCTCACATCAGTGTCACATCCTTCCTGGAGACAGTTCTTCCTCCTCCTTCCAGCTCCTGTGATGAAGCTCACACCTTAGGAGTGGCCGTGAATGAGTTGAGCTGGAAGAAGCACCATAGTATCACTCAGCCCAGCCAATCCAGGTTCTGCTGCTGATGTCTTCCTGGGCTTTTGTTTAATTAGTGCTCCCTGAGTCCATGGCTACTGATCATTCTTCCCATTCCTCTTCTTAAATATTCTCAAAGGTGTCTCCCTCCCCTCACCCCCATCAACCCTCAGTGCCTCTCATCACCCGTGGGCTCATACGGTGAAAACGTCTCAATCTGCCTGGCAGTCAAAGTCCTTTCAGCCTATCCCTGCCTCCTCTCACTGCAGTGCACTTGGGGATAGTGGGGCAGTGCAGTGGGGTGGGGGCAGGGGTAAGTGAGGGCACCCCATCTGTTTTAGTGTACTAGTGCTGCCCTAACAAATTACCACAGTCAGGGTGGCTGAAACAACAGATGTTTCTTTTCTCATCATCCTAAAGGCTAGAAGTCTGAGATCCACATGTCAGCAGGTTGGTTCTTCTCAAGGCCTCTTTCCTTGGATGGCCGTCTTCTCGCTGGTCCTCACATGGTCTTCCTTCTGTGTGAATATGTGTCTGAATCTCCTCTCCTTAAGAGGACACCAGTCATATTGGATCAGGGACCACCTGATCCAATAACCTCATTTTAACTTAATTATCTCTTTAAAAACCCCAGCACAAATGCAGACACACTCAAGGACTAGGGGGTTAGGACTGCAACACATGAATTTTGACAGGGGACATGATTCAACCCACCACCATCTAATTAGACCTGCACATCAAGAAATGCCAGATGTTCACTGAGGACAGGATCAAGAAGGCAGGGGTCAGCAAGAACAGGTGGAACCCAGTGTGGGGGTTAAAGCAGGCCTGACATGGCAGCTGGGCTGTGGTGTGGAGAAGGCTTGGAGGCCCCACATGGGAGCAGCCTGAGTGCTCTCTTCAACATGTCAGAAGCCATGGTGGAGGGAATTCCCTGGCGGTTCAGGGAATTGTCTGAATTCCACATTCTCACTGCCAAGGGCCCAGGTTCATTCCCTGGTTGGGGAACTAAAGACCCCACAAGGCACACAGTGTAGCTAAAAAGAAAAAAGAAAAAACAAAAGCCACGATGGAAATTGCTTATCTCCCTCACAGAGCTCACATAGTTGGTGGGATTTCTTTCTGTCCCTTTCGTGTAGTGAACCTTAGAAGAGGGGTTCTGATGGGAAGTGATGTGTGTGTCTTTGAAAAATAATCAATGGGAACATGAATTAATGATTACTGGAGACTTGCATTTTGTTTGCAGACCACACCTTCCAAAACACACTTACGTATTTTGGGACTGAACAAGGACCCTTAAAGAAGTGTTTGCCCATGTGGTTTATAAGAGTCATTCAGCATGCCAATGGAAGTCACCCATTAAACTCACATTCTTTAGAGAAAAGTTTCTGAGCTCCTGCCAAATGCCTGGGTTGGGCTAGATGTTCTCATTGTCTTTACCTGGCACTGCCAGGATGTTTACCTGGCAACTGTGGTGGAAGCTGAGGCTCAGGATGGTGAACGGATACCTCCTGAGCCCAGGATTCCTGCCCCGCCAGCCAGCCAAGCCCGCGGGGGCCAAGGCCCTGGGCATCCTTGTCCTCTGGCTTTTGTTAGGTTATATGTGACATATAGTGAACTCCAGATATTTGAAATGTATAATTTGCTACATTTTGACACATGTGTACACCTGTGAGATCATCTCCACAGTCAAGATTGTGAACACGCCCAAGCCTATGACCCTCCAAACTTTTTCTCTTTCTTCCTTGAATTCTCTCCCTTCCATTCTTTCCCAACTGCCACCCAGGTATTGCTGATTTCTTTTCACAATTGATTAGTTTTCCTTTTTGTAAGATTTTTATATGAATGGAATCACACAGTATGCATTCTTTGGGAGTCCGGAGAGGAATCTGGTTTCTTTCACTCAGTATGATTATTGACTCTTTCTTGGATACTTTTGCATACATTGTTAGTTCATTCTTTTCTGTTACTATTATTATATGCATTTGTCCATCCTAAAGGAGATCAGTCCTGGGTGTTCATTGGAAGGACTGATGTTGAAGCTGAAACTCCAATACTTTGGCCACCTGATGCAAAGAGCTGACTCATTGGAAAAGACCTTGATGCTGGGAAAGATTGAGGGCAGGAGGAGAAGGGGATGACAGAGAATGAGATGGTTGGATGGCATCACCGACTCAATGGACATGGGTTTGGGTGGACTCCAAGAGTTAGTGATGGACAGGGAGGCCTGGCGTGCTGCGGTTCATGGGGTCACAAAGAGTTGGACACAACTGAGCAACTGAACTGAACTGGATCACAATTTTTTAATCCTTTCACCTGTGAGTGGATATTTGGATTATTTCAGCTGGAGGCTATTACAAATAAAGCATCTATGAACATTCATGTACAGGTCTTTGTATGGAGTATACTTTCATTTCTCTTCAGTATAAATACCTTGGAGTAGAATGGTTCATTGTCTGATAGATGTGTGATTAACTTTTTAAGAAACTGCCAAACTCTTGTTCAAGACCAACTTATTATTTTACATTCCCATCAGCAGTATATGCAAGTTTCATTTGTTCATATAGTATGTCTCTTTTTGGGGGGTTCTTTTAAGACTTTCTTTTTATCCTTGGTTTTAAGCAATTCAATTATGTTATGCCTTGGTGTAGTTTCCTTCATGTCTATTTTGCCTAAGTTTCATTAAGATTCTTGAATCTGTGAGTTTATAGTTTTCATCAAAATTTGAAAAAGTTCTTGGCCATTTCTTCTTCAGATGCTTTTTTCTCGTCTCCTTTGTGGAACTCCAATTACACACATACAAGGCCACTTGAAAAGCTCACTGCCATACTTTCTTTTTTAAAATAATTCTTTCTCTCTGTGTTCATTTTGGATAGTTTCTATTACTGTTTACTAATCTTTTCCTCTGCAATGTTTAATCTTCCATTAATCCTTTCTGACTTGTTTTCCATCTCAGACATCAAAGTGTTCATCTCTAGAATTTCAGTTTAGGTTGTTTAATATCTTTGATGTCTCTACTTAACTTTTTGAACATAGACCACACAGTTCCAATCCTTGTTTTAAGGTCTTTGTGTGCTATGGCAGTCGTGGGTCATTCTTAATTAACTGATTTTTTCTCCTTATTATGGGGCCTATTTTCCCTGCTGATAATTTCTTATTATATGCTAGACATTATGAGTTTTACCTCTCTAGGTGCTGGATATTTTTATTTTTCTACCAATATTCATGAGCTTTGTTAGGTCATAGTTGTTACTTCGGAGAAGGCAATGGCACCCCACTCCAGTACTCTTGCCTGGAAAATCCCATGGACAGAGGAGCCTGGTAGGTCGTAGTCCATGGGGTCGCTAAGAGTCAGACTCGACTGAGCGACTTCACTTTCACTTTTCCCTTTCATGCATTGGAGAAGGAAATGGCAACCTACTCCAGTGTTCTTGCCTGGAGAATCCCAGGGACGGGGGAGCCTGGTGGGCTGCCGTTTATGGGGTCGCACAGAGTCGGACACGACTGAAGCAACATAGCAGCAGCAGTTGTTACTTGGAAATAGTTTAATCTTTGGGGGGTTTGTTTTTAAGATCCATTAGGTGGAATCAGAGCTATATTTAGTGTAGAGCTGATTATCCCCTACCCCTGAGGCAGGACCCTTCTTGGTCCCCTGCTCAGTGTCGTAACCAGTGCTCTTCCCAGCTCCGCGTGAGACCTGGGCACTGTTCCCTCTAATCCTTTCCTTGCCTCAAGTTGTCTCTTCACACACATGTGCCCTCTGCTGAATACCCAGTGAAGATGCTGGACAGCTTCCGTGGTTCCTGTGTGCAGCTCTCACCTACCAGGCCCTTTGTTCTGCAAACTCTAGCTACCTTGGTATCCCTGGACTCCTAGCTGCCAGGTTCCACCTATATCTCTTCTTGAGCCACAGCCTAGAAAACTCTTTCCAGGCAGGAAGTCAGAGTAGTTTTTTTTCTGTGTCTTTGAGGATCATTCTCCTTCATTGCTTTAGCTCAATATCTTCAAAACCATTGCTTCATATATTTTGTTTGTGGGATTTTTTTTTTTTATTGTTGTTGTTTGGATTTTTGACATTGTTTTAGGCAGGAGGGTAAGTCTAATCATTCCTACTCCATCTTGCCTAGAAGTAGAAAGCCGTGATATAGCTTTAAAGATTTTTTAGAATACTTTTAGATGTATGTAGAAACATTGTGGGCTTCCCTCATAGCTCAGTTGGTCATCTGCCTGCAATGCAGGAGACCCAGGTTCAATTCCTGGGTCAGGAAGATCCCCTAGAGAAGGAAATGGCAACCCACTCCAGTATTCTTGCCTGGAGAATCCCATGGACAGAGGAAAGTCATAGGCTATAGTCCACAGGATCACAAGAGTTGGACACAACTTAGCGACTAAACCACCACCAAAAACATACGTGTATACATAACCATAGTGCGTGCATGCTAAGTCACTTTAGTCATGTCTGACTCTGCAACCCTATGGATTGTAGCCCACCAGGCTCCTCTGTCCTTGGGATTCTCCAGGCAAGAATACTGGAGTGGGTTGCCATGCCCTCCTCCAGGGGATCTTCCCAACCCAGAGACTGAACCCACATCTCTTATGTCTCCTCCATTGGCTGGTGGGTTCTTTACCACCAGCACTACTTGGAAATCCCACATAACCATAGTACCTTTGTCAAAAGTAAAAAATTAAACGTGATGCAATACTCTGGAAGGCAGAATTCTAAGATTGCTCCTAAGATTACCATTCCTTGTTGTACACGCTTTGTATAATTCCCTCCCCATGAGTGTAGGCAGAACCTGTGATTATGATGGTAAGACTGAGTTACTCAACCTATGATTGAGTTACTAATCAGTTAACTGGGTTAATTTAAAAGTTTATCCTTGGTGGGTCCGAGTTAATTTAATTAGGTGAGTCCTTAAAAAAGATTGGACCCTTCCCTGAAACATGAGAGGGTTTGTGGACAGGACCACATGGCAAGGAACTGGCAGCAGCCCCTAGCCAGCAGTTAGCAAGGACTGGAGGCCTCAGACCACAAGGAACCACATGAACTTGAAAGAGGACCCAGAGGTGCAGAAGCACTTAGTGACACATTGATTTTAGCCTTTTGAGACCCTGAGCAGAGAACCAAGTTCATCTGTGTCTAGACTTCTAATCTCATAAACTATTAAGATAGTAAATTTTGCTGTTTTTAAAAACTTCTAATTTGGTGGAAATTTGTTATGTAACAATGGAAAATGAATATGATTGCTATTAACTAAAAAGAACCAGGTCAAATTCATGGGTAACAATAACCTACTATTCATCTAGAAAGATCTCAATAAAAACAAATGTGAAAAACAAAAGACTCATATGAAGGCCAGCATGAAGCCGTGGACCTCTCCCATCACCTCCAGTTTTCAGGGTGCTTTGCACACTCTTATATTGTGGTTCAGTTGGAGATAGTTAGAATGCTGATCAAAAATGGATCTATTATATGAGAATATATTTGCAAATCATATATATGATGATATAGTATCCAAATATGTAAAGAACTCTTATAGCTCAACAATAGACAAACAACCCAATTTTCAAAATGGACAAGTGGCTTGAGCAGACATTTATTCAAACAAGGTATGCAGATAGTCAGCAAGCACATGGAAAGGTGCTGAGCATCATTAGTCATTAGGGAAATGCAAGTCAAACCCATAATGAGATACCATTTCACATCCACTAGGATCTGTTAGTGAGAATGGATCTTCATACACTGCTGGTGGGAATGTTAATTGGTTCAGCCACTGTGGAAAATTTTAGTGGGTCTTCAAATTGTTAAATATGGAGTTACGATCAGATCAGATCAGATCAGTTGCTCAGTCGTGTCCGACTCTTTGCAACCCCATGAATCGCAGCACGCCAGGCCTCCCTGTCCATCACCAACTCCCAGAGTTCACTCAGATTCACATCCCTTGAGTCAGTGATGCCATCCAGCCATCTCATCCTCTGTCGTCCCCTTCTCCTCTTGCCCCCAATCCCTCCCAGCATCAGAGTCTTCTCCAATGAGTCAACTCTGCATGAGGTGGCCAAAGTACTGGAGTTTCAGCTTTAGCATCATTCCTTCCAAAGAAATCCCAGGGCTGATCTCCTTCAGAATGGACTGCTTGGATCTCCTTGCAGTCCAAGGGACTCTCAAGAGTCTTCTCCAACACCACAGTTCAAAAGCATCAATTCTTCGGCACTCAGCCTTCTTCACAGTCCAGCTCTCACATCCATACATGACCACAGGAAAAACCATAGCCTTGACTAGACGAAACTTTGTTGGCAAAGTAGTACCTCTGCTTTTGAATATGCTATCTGGTTGGTCATAACTTTCCTTCCAAGGAGTAAGCGTCTTTTAATTTCATGGCTGCGGTCACCATCTGCAGTGATTTTGGAGCCCCCCAAAATAAAGTCTGACACTGTTTCCACTGTTTCCCCATCTATTTCCCATGAAGTGATGGGACCAGATGCCATGATATTGGTTTTCTGAATGTTGAGCTTTAAGCCAACATTTTCACTCTCCACTTTCACTTTCATCAAGAGGCTTTTTAGTCCCTCTTCACTTTCTGCCATAAGGGTGGTATTATCTGCATATCTGAGGTTGTTGATATTTCTCTCGGCAATCTTGATTCCAGCTTGTGTTTCTTCCAGCCCAGCATTTCTCATAATGTACTCTGCATAGAAGTTAAATAAACATGGTGACAATATACAGCCTTGACGTACTCCTTTTCCTATTTGGAACCAGTCTGTTGTTCCATGTCCACTTCTAACTGTTGCTTCCTGACCTGCATACAAATTTCTCAAGAGGCAGATCAGGTGGTCTGGTATTCCCATCTCTTTCAGAATTTTCCACAGTTTATTGTGATCCACACAGTCAAAGGCTTTGGCATAGTCAATAAAGCAGAAATAGATGTTTTTCTGGAACTCTCTTGCTTTTTCCATGATCCAGCAGATGTTGGCAATTTGATCTCTGGTTCCTCTGCCTTTTCTAAAACCAGCTTGAACATCAGGAAGTTCATGGTTCACATATTGCTGATTTACTATATGTGTTACTATATAACCCAGCTGATTTGCTATATGTTTTATTATATGACCCAGCAATTCCACTCCTAGATATATACCCAAAAGAATTTTAAAGTATTCAAACAGTACATGCACGTATACTTCATAGCAGCACTTCTGACAGTAGCCAGAAGGTTGCAACGGCCCACATGATCATCACAGAATATATGGATAAACAAACTATGGTATGTATATACAAATGTAGTACTATAGTACTATTAAGCTGTAAAAAGAATGAAGTACTGACACATGATACAAAGTGAGTGAATCTCAAAAATATTTTAGTAAGTGAAAGAAGCCAGACACAAGAGGTCACATGTTGTGTGATTCTGTTTCTGTGAAATATCAAAATTAGGTCAATCCATAGAGACAGAAAGCAGATTGGTGACTGAGAGGAGGGAGGAAAGGGAAGCTACTGCTTGATGGATACAGGATTTCCTTTTGGAGTAATGGTAATATATTGAAACTAGATGGAACTCCATAAAAGAGGTAGCTGCCCAACATTATGAATTCCCTAAAGGCCACTTAATTTTTCACTTTAAAATGGTTAACTTTATGCTATGTGAGTTTTGTCTTAATTTTTTAAAAAGAATAATCTGTTATAGAAAATAGCAAAGTTATATCCTAATCAATGATGAGTGAAAGTTGCTCAGTTGTGTCCTACTCTTTGTGACCCCATGGACTATACAGCCCATGGGATTCTCCAGGCCAGAATACTGGAGTGGGTAGCCTTTCCCTTCTCCAGGGGATCTTCCCCACCCAGGATTGAACCCAGGGCTCCCGCATTGCAGGTGGGTTCTTTACCAGCTGAGCCACAATCAGTGGCTGCTGCTGCTAAGTCGCTTCAGTCGTGTCTGACTCTGTGCAACCCCACCAGACTCCCCTGTCCCTGGGACTCTCCAGGCAAGAACACTGGAGTGGGTTGCCATTTCCTTCTCCAATGCATGAAAGTGAAAAGTGAATGTGAAGTTGCTCAGTCATGTCCGACTCTTCGTGACCCCATGGACTACAGCCTACCAGGCTCCTCCGCCCATGGGATTTTCCAGGCATGAGTACTGGAGTGGGGTGCCATTGCCTTTTCCAACAATCAGTGGCAAGTGACTGTAATTCTGCTACCCATTTTTTTAAAAGTCTTTATTGAATTTGTTACAATATTGCTTCTATTGTTAACATTCTGTTTTTTGGCCCTGAGGTATGTGGGATCTTAGAATCTTAGCTCCCCAATAAGGGAGCCAACCTGCACCTCCTGTATTGCAAGATGAAGCCTTAACCACTGGACCATCAAGGATCTGTACCCATTTTTCAAGTGAACCACAGACTGCATTTAGGTCTTCTCGCCAGTTTTTCTTCTAATCTTCTTCTCCTATTCCAGGACCCCATCCAGGAGACCACATCGCATTTATTTGTCTTATCTTTTCCAATCTATGACACCTGCTCAGTCGTTTCTTGCTTTTTATGACTTTGACAGTTTGAAGGCATATTGGTCAGGTATTGTGTAGAATGTTGCTCAATTTGGACTAGTGTGATGCTTCTCATGATTAGACTGAGTTCTGAGTATTTGGGGAAAATACCAATCGGGTGGATTGCCACTGTCATGACATCATGTCAGTGGTCTGTGATGGCAACATGACCCATCACTGTTGACATTAACCTTGATCACTTGATTAAAGCGGTATATGCTAGATTTCTCCATTATAAACTTACTGTTTTCCTTTTCCTACTCTACATTTTGGAAGTAAGTTCCTAAGTCCAGGCCATACTCAAGGAGAGGGGAATTTAGCTCTACCTCCTGGAGACAGATGTATCTACATATATTACTTAGAATTCTTCTGTAAGAAAGATTTGTCTCTTTCCCTTATTTGTTTATTTATTTACCCAATCATTTATATCAATATGGACTCATAGGTATTTAATTTGTTATTTGGATTTTCATTCAATACTACATCCTTTATTTTGTTGGTTAAATTGTTCCAGCTTTGGCCATTCTGAATTCTTTCACTTTGTTTTTTCTTTGATGTACCTGCCCTCCCCACCCTTAAAGCATTTCCTTATTTTTTGATACTACAAGATACTCCATGCTTGTCTTATATTTTTCCTGGCCTGGCTCTAGAAGCAGTCATTTCTCCAAGGAGTCATGGTTCTTTGCATTGGAGAATGGTATTTAGAAACCAAGACCTGGGTGCCAAATGGGCTTATTGCTAGTAGGGTGTCATTGGTTGTAGGTCTTCTCGGCAAACAGCAAAGGCACAAAGAGTACATAGGTACTCTTTTATATTCACATAACTGTAATTATTTCTCTATGCATCT
Source organism: Tragelaphus eurycerus (assembly GCA_935064755.1). Lineage (NCBI taxonomy): Eukaryota > Metazoa > Chordata > Mammalia > Artiodactyla > Bovidae > Tragelaphus > Tragelaphus eurycerus. The sequence continues at coordinate 11,317,688 of CAKXYN010000080.1, read as the reverse complement.
GTCTGTGTATATAACATAGGCATGACCTCATAGTGATGTCTCTGACCAATCCAGCACCACACTGTTCATTTTAGCTTTCCCCCTTTGCTTATTTGTAACTTCTTTCTCAGACAGTGAGAAACCTGACTCTCATTACCCGTAGTTTATCTACTTATTTGCTCAACCCCAATATATATGCATAGTAATTTCAAAATTGCCACCCTATACCCCTGTGTGAACAGTTATACCTACCAGAGTATTGCCTTTATGGGCAGTTCCTTTGGTCTTCAGCCCACAGTTTTCAGTTGAAACACTATTTTGCAAAGTGACTCAGGTCTCCTGCATGGTTTTCCCAACTACTTTCAGTGAGGTTATATCATGTAATTTTAATATAGTTACATTAATTTGTCTCAGCCTACATTCCATCCTGGACTTTTTCAACATCCTAGTTGATTTTTTAAAAATTTGTATCCATTAGAGTTTCCTCTTTGTGATGTATGGTCCAATAGTTTTGACAAATGCATGGAGTATATCCATCATCCCAGCACCACACAGAACAGTTCTCTCACCTCACAGCTCCTCCATGAGTCTTTTTGTGCTTCATTCCTCCTGCTCCCTCAGTCTTTGGCAACTATTGACCTAATTTCTGTCTCTGTCATTTTGTATGGCTTGGATTTTTTTACAGCAACTCTTTTTTATTAGACATGAAAAGTGCTTGTAAACAGAGGTGGTCTTACTTTGTGATTGAAGTTAGTCGATACCAGGGTTCAAGTCCTGTCCTGACGCTCACGTTCCCCTGAGTCTCAATTTTCTCATCTGTAAATGAGTCTAAAGCTTGTCCTAGCTTCATGGGGTTCTTGGGAGGACTCGATAAGATAACAGTTGTTGGCACAGTGCCTGGCACATAATAAGTAATCAATAAACTTGATGGTAGTAATACTTTATATTTGTTACCCTTATCATCACCAAAATCATCATGACCATGGTGGGATGTTAAAAAAGACTATTAAAGAGACCAGGATATGGTGCTCTCTTGAGTTGCTGGTGGTTATAAGAATGTACCCATGTGCCTTTCCCTACAGGGGTTGGAAGGAAGGCAGAGAGGATGTGACTATAGCAGGGCTTTGATCTTCTGCAAACCTTCCTCTGGTGTTTGTGGTGCCTGTGTGTTTTATCAGGGTTGATCCTGAAATTAGGGCTTCCTGAAAAGACAGAATCATGTCTGTCACTCAAAAATTGCCCTAGGCAAGAAAATTTTAGGGCTTCATTTTGGCTTTTCTCCTCCCCAGGAATTTTTTTTTTTCACTGAGAATATATTACAGCATGGAAAAAACTTTTTAAAAAGTAAATCACCATGATCCATACACCCAAGTGGGTAGATGTTTTGGTAGTTGCTGCCATCCCATGGCTGCATTTTTATACAGATGTAAACGACTGAGCGACTTCACTTACACTTTTCACTTTCATGCATTGGAGAAGGAAATGGCAACCCACTCCAGTGTTCTTGCCTGGAGAGTCCCAGGGACGGGGGATCCTGGTGGGCTTCCGTCTATGGGGTCGCACAGAGTCGGACACGACTGAGGCGACTTAGCAGCAGCAGCAGCAAACATTATTTATTGTATCATAAACATTTTTCTGTGTTGCTACATAGTTTTCATAATGATTTTTCATGAAGATATGACAGTTTCATGAAGGGGATTCATCAACCTTCACTAAAATATACCCACTGTTTTGCAGTGCAACAAATCATGAATATAATTTTTTTACTCCTAATGATTAATTTCCTTGTGATATATTTCCTAGAGTAGGAATTTTCTGTCAAAGGATAGGAATGCCTTTGTGGCTTTATTTGTAGCATTTTGCAGAAACATAATATAATCCTTTTGGTATATTAATCTTTCTTTCATCAAAAGGCAGCTGTTCAGGGATGTGATCAAATAACTGATGAAGTGTTTGAGACTAATGCTTCAATAGATCACTGATAAATTTTATCATCTGAAAATTTGGAAACCATGATTTTCCCTGATTAGTTTCTCCCAGCTCTCGCCACCCCTTCCCCCCACTCTAAGTTCTCCTCAGTTCTTTTGGAGGGAACTCCCAAAGTCTTGAGTCTTTTCTCAGAAATTCATTCTTTATTTACTTTTGGAATTAGGACTTGTTTGCATATGTAAAACCAAGACCATATTGTTTGCAGATGCTGGGGTACATATAAAAAGTTGAGGCTTTTGAGTCATTTTTACAAACCAGGACACAAAAGATTTTCTCAGGAATTTAAAGAAAAGGCATTGAAATAAAGATTATGGGATTGAGTTTCTAATACAGACATTTCACTTTTGTGTTCCTAGTCAGGTTGTTTCAACTCCAGAGTTAGGGACTCTAAAATGGGGATAGAGTAGAGGACTAAAGAGATAAAATTTTGCAGATTCACCATCTAATCCAAAAAAACAAATGCACAGAAGGAGTTAGAATAAATAACAAAACAAAAACTCAATCAGTTATTTGTGATCCCATCTACTGGCCTTAACAATACATTTTTTCACCTTTCTTCAATAGGTTTCTGTTTAGTTTTTGTTTGAAGATAAGAGTAGCTTAAAAGTAATTGTGTTTCCTATCAGCATTTGATAAAGTCCCCTTCCCATTGGGGAGCTGCCCAGATGTGATGGCACTTGTTGAAAGCGAATTGTTTTTTAGCATTAAATGCTTTTGTTACTGAAAAAAAGAGTGTAGCTTCTAGTCTTTCTAGAAATGATAAAAACAGATGAGAGCTTCTGGTTCAAATTAGACTGGCTTAAACTAAAAGGCTGGATTATTTATCCAAGTAAATTTTGAAATCTGTAATAGTACCTGCAAGTACAATGAGGGGAAAGTGAGTTCTGAGGTCCTGATCTTGTGCCTGCATCAGGGCAGCTTCTGTGGCATTCCAGTTCAGTGAGGATGGGCATGGCCGGGATGCTTCAGAGTCCAGTGCACAGTGTGAGGTGGGGGTGGGAGAGGTATCTGCTGCTGCTGCTGGTGTCACTTACCTGGTAGGAGACCGTGACAGCTGTGGGGAGACTTCTTTAGGTTCTCTGCCACCCCGGGCTGCTCTCAGGGTGGCTCTGAGCCAGGTGGGCAGTTCTAGGCAGAGGGCCTCAGGTTTGACCAGGAGTGAGTGACAGGTGGGAGTCTGGAGCTGAGAACCTGGGGCCAAGAGGCAAGCCAAGGCCTTTGGTTGGTGGGAGAGAGGGGATGGCACTTCAAAAGGTATGGGGAGGATAGAGAAGTTTTGTCGTGGTACTGCTTTCACAAACACCTCTATCACAGGGTTCATAATCGTACATCCTCCAGTTCTCTAAAACCTTGACCTTAACTCCAGCTCTTTTCAGTCTCAGTCTTTGTGGCCCATCTGGAAAGTGAGGGCGAGGCTAGTAGGTTGGAGTGGAGGTAGAACTTGAAAAGTGCTTTGTAGGGACCAGAGCCTACCCTGATGATGTTTTTTATCTCAGGCTTCTGGTGCTGAGCTGTTCAGCCCCATTTATTGATTGATTGATGGCTGTGGCCACATGGCTCGTGGCATCTTAGTTCCCTGACCAAGGATTGAACCCAGGCCCTCAGCAGTGAAAGTGAAGAGTGCTAACCACTGGACTTGCAGGGAATTCCCTGTTCAGCCCCTTCTTGTGTGAAATGTCCAGGCTTGGTGGTCAAGGGCTCAAAACTGAGAGTGCTTTTCTTACTTCCTCTAAAACAGTGATTTAAAAATTACATTTTCATTTGTTTGCTGTGCTATTTTCCAGGTCTTTGTACTTGCATTTTTAAATTTTTATTGTTGAGAAAAATTACATTTTAAGGTTTGAACCTTCAGTAACCCTTTTAGTGGTGGTATGCATTTTTTAACTCAAGTTAACACATTTGGGATTTGCTTTGCTTTATGTTTAGGAAGTTGTTTTGTTTTGTTTTTCTCCCAAGAAAAAGGTTAATACTTTGTATATTCTTGTCAAGACTCAAGTCTTAGCTAGGTTTGGGATTATGGGTCAATTGCTTCACTCCCCTAAATCCAGATATGGGATTGGGGATTACTTTCTTAATTTTTCCAAGCTTGTGTCGCCTTGTGAAGCAGGGACAATAATTCAGTCCTCACATCAGGTGATGATAATGCCAGGGCTGTACTGTGAGTTGTCATAGTAGCAGAGCTGGGCCTTTTGACTACATGTCTATGGTAATTCTTTTCCCTTCAGCCAAATCCAGCACAGGGCTGGGCATGTGTAGAGATTCTTGTTAAATTATCCTAAACCAGATATCCTAGGCCAAGGTAAGAAAGAAGGAAAATATCATCAGGTTGCGTTAAGCCTAAGCCAGTGGGTCTGAAGCCTATGGGCTAGAGGGGCTGCAGCCGAGGGGTCTTTGGGGTTCCTTGAGATTCAATGGGGGTGGTCTCTGGATCAGGGATAGCTATTAGGAGTACGCTTTTTTAAAATTTATTTATTTTTAATTGAAGGATAACTGCTTTACAGTATTGTATTGGTTTCTGCCATAAAGCAACATGAATCAGTCATGGGTACACACACGTCCCCTCACTCATGAAATTCCCTCCCACCCCCTTTCCACCCCTCTAGGGTGTTAACAGCGGAGAAGGCAATGGCACCCTACTCCAGTACTCTTGCCTGGAGAATCCCATGGACAGAGGAACCTGGTAGGCTGCAGTCCATGAGGTCGCTAAGAGTCGGACACTACTGAGCGACTTCACTTTCACTTTTCACTTTCATGAAGGAAATGGCAACCCACTCCAGTATTCTTGCCTGGGGAATCCCAAGGACAGAGGAGCCTAGTGGGCTGCCGTCTATGGGGTCGCACAGAGTCAGACACAACTGAAGTGACTTAGCAGCAGCAGCAGCAGGGTGTTACAGAGCCCTGGTTTGAGTTCCTTGAGTCATACAGCAAATTCCCATTGGCTATCTCTTTTACATAGGGTAGTGTATATGTTTCCATACTCTCTCCATTCAGCCCACCCTCTCCTTCCTCCCCACTTTCCACATCCATAAGTCTGTTCTCTATGTTTGCATTTCCACTGCTGCTGCTACTGCTGCTAAGTCGCTTCAGTCGTGTCCGACTCTGTGCGACCCCATAGAAGGAAGCCCACCAGGCTCCCCCATCCCTGGGATTCTCCAGGCATAGGTTCATCAGTACTATCTTTCTAGATTTCATATATATGCACTAATATACGATATTTGTTTTTCTCTTTCTGACTTACTTCATCCTGTATAATAGGCTATAGGTTCATCCATCTCATCAGAACTGACTCAGATGTGTTCCCTTTAATGGCTGGGTAATATTCCATTGTATATATGTATCATAGCTTCTTTATCCATTCATCTGTTAATGGACATCTAGGTTGCTTCCGTATCCTAGCTGTTGTAAATAGTGCTGCAATGAACATTGGGGTACATGCATCTTTTTCAATTTTAGTATCCTCAGGGTATATGCCTAGTAGTGGGATTGCTGGATCATATGGTAGTTTTGTTCCTACTTTTTAAAGGAATCTTCATACAGTCTTCCATAGTGGCTATATCAATTTACATTTCCATCAAGAATCAATATTGTAAATGACTCTACCACTAAATGCAATCTACAGATTCATTGCAATCCCTATCAAATTACCAATGGCATTTTTCACAGAACTAGAACAACAAATTTCACAGTTAGTATGGAAACACAAAAGACTCTGAATTGCCAATGCAATCTTGAGAAAGAAGAATGGAGCTGGAGGAATCAACCTTCCTGACTTCAGACTATACTACAAAGCTACAGTCATCAAGATAGTATGGTATTAGCACAAAAGCAAAAATATTGGCCGATTGAACAAGACAGAAAGTCCAGAGATAAATCTGTACACCTGTGGGTACCTTATCTTTGACAAAGGAGACAAGAATATACAATGCAGAAAAGATAGTCTCTTCAGTAGGTGGTGCTAGGAGAACTAGACAGCTTTGTGTAAAAGAATGAAATTAGAACATTTCCTAACACCATACACAAAGATGCACTAAAAGTTAATTAATTAAGATTGATTAATTTAGATTAAGACTTGATGTAAGACCAGAAACTATAAAACTCTTACAGAAGTAAGTTTTGATTGGCCCTACTTGGCCTCCCTCTGCTCTGCCATCCTGTCTTCATACCAGGGACTGCAGGTCCCTTTGTCATTCTGGATTTATATTTGAAAAAGTTACAAATCAGAAACCTGCCACATTCTATTCAAGGACTCCCAAGTAATTGCTTAGTGTTTATTTCTGTTTCTTCTCCCATTCTAAACCTGCCTATAGAATTTAATGATCCTTTAAAAACTGTTCTTGAGAGCACCAGCACCAACACTGTAGATCTTTCACATATTGGCTTTTGCTGATTTTTCCACTTCTATCCCATGTCATTCGAAACTCATCCTTATTTTTCCCCTTTCTCTTCCTGATTCAGAAGTTGGAGGGACCAGTCAAGATCCGGACAGTTCGAGAAGCACCGACAGACTGTGTCTGCCCCCCAGGTAAGTGGATGTTCAATCCTTGCTGACTCCTGACTTCTAGAGACCTGGCCTTCTCTCTCCTGTCTGCTCAAAACTGCCAAAGCCATGGTCAAGAGAATCATCTCAGGTTTCAGGCTATCTATGGTACCTTGTGGATCATCCTTTCTTCCTACATCTTCGGCGGTAGGTGTGTCATACATATTCAGGCAAAATTAACTGACTTGTTTAGATAAGGACAGTGGTATTGGTGGAGGAGCTAAAAACTCTTTGAGATGACTAATAATAGAGGCTCAAATGCTAGGAAAGTAGCAGCCATCCCTTTTTAAAGATGGAGAAACAAGCATGAACCATCCACACAGTGTTAAATTGTGTTCTTAGCTCTGTTTCCTACATAATGGGGAAGATAGAGGGAATAATGGCAGAGGAAGAGGAAAGGAGCTGTAAACATGTCTGATTTGTTCAAATAATCATGTCTCTTGGATTTTGGTGGTATAGACCAGCATGGCTGTGACTAGAAATGAAGATTTGTTGGTTCCTAGTCCGTGTGACTCAAGTCCTGATCCATATTAGGTCTTCTGGTTGTCCTTATTAGAGCTCTGCACATATTATGATTGAGAATTTAGAGTGTAGTCTCAGCCCCTCTGTGTTCAGGGCTTAAACTTATCCTCTTATAGAACAGTGTATAATACCAGTGAGTGAGTGAAAAATCATAACATTTCCCAGATATCTCACTATGCCAGACAAGGTGAGAGAACACAGGAGCTGAACCCAGGCACCCTATTCCTTGCTATCATGCCTTCCATTAGACAATTCCATTGCCAATTCCATTAGGCAATTTGCCTGGCATTTCTGAAGCCATTTCACCTGGTCCAGAAACTAAGTTTACCAATGGTTATTATCTCCAGGTTGGGAGATGCCTTGAGATTTGTACAAAGGTGAACCTGTGCTGTGGAAATTCAGTCTCTGGGGACCCAGTGGGAGTTGAGCTTGAGCTAGCCTTTGATAGGAACTCTGAGAAGCAAATGGCAATCCACTCCAGTATTCTTGCCTGGAAAATCCCATGGACAGAGGAGCCTGTCAAGCTACCGTCCATGGGGTCTCAAAGAGTCGGACACCACTGAGCGACTTCACTTTCACTTTCTTTCTGAGATTTTAATAGGATGGAAAAGGACATGATAAGTAATTACATCATGAGCAGATCAGGAAGTCAGAAATTGCAGTTCAGTGGGGGAAAAAATTTCAGTTCCATCAATGAATTTCTAGCTGATCTGCAAAATGTATAAAATAATCCCTTTGTTCCTTCCCTGTTCTTTTTGAGTATTGTATGGATGTAAAATCATGTGAATTATGTAGATGAGATTTTTAAAAACTAGGAGTCACTGGGAATTCCCTGGTGATCCAGTGGTTAGGACTCAGCGCTCTTACTGCTGAGGGCCTAGGTTCAATCCCTGGTTGGGGAACTAAAAGCCCACAAGCTGAGCCGTGTGGCCAAAAACAAACAAACAGACCTGGGAGTCACAATGCATTTATGAGACTTAAAATCAGGTATGTGGGTTGTAGCCAGTGTTCTGAAATTTTGAACTAGGAGAGACTGGAATAAAAATACTGAGGTTTTTGTTTCAGCTATTTATATTTGCAATTTCTAGTGTGCACTGGGTTCCTTGCTGTGGGTTGCTGACTGAAAGTTTGAAAATCATCGATACAGATGACAGATGGAGAGGGAGAAGGGAGGCAGTGAGGGGACATGGAGCTCCCAAATATATGCAAACCAGGTCCAAATCTTGGCCAGCAATTCACTGTTTGTATCAGTAAATGATTCCAATTACTGGAGTGGGCTCTGCAGGCTTTTTTGACGTTGTGGAGGAAATACAGGTCAAAGGCCAGGACCTGGAGGCAGTCTTGTGTCCTGTCTTCCCCCAGGGACTCCTGACCCACCAAGAAGGTCTCTTGTATGAGCATGGAGGCTGAAAGCTGGTCAGAACCATGGTGACCTGCCCTCCTCTCCGGGCATCACTGTGCTGTCGTTCATTGTCCGAGGGGCTTGTGGCTGTACCCAGGCCATCCTGGCAGGTGAGGCCAGCATAGCCCAGGGGGTGTGGCATCACAGCCTGTGTCAGGCCCCAGTGCACACCCATGTCCACATCTGCTTTTTCTCTCCTGTCATCTTGAGCTGGAGGATTGAGCTGAGCCCTTCAGACTAGAACCTTTTACCAGTGTGAAGCCCCACAGGCTAGCACATTCGCCTCTGCCATAAGCAGCCCTCCAATACCAGAAGCCTTAACTCATTCCCTTTCTCTCTGGCTTTGATCTGCCCTCCAGAATTTTGGCGTCTGGACACGGAGACCACCCTCTGTAACTTGGATCCCCATCTCATTTGAGATGCCCACGGATCCCCTGGGCCCAGTTCCTTCCCACGGCCCATGGGACAGTGTAGTCTTTTGTCAAATCCTAGGATGCAGCAGGCAGATAAGCCAGGCCAGAGAAGGGGGTGGCACTTCTGTGTGTATTGCCTATTGTGAAGTGGGTGCTCGGGGAGCTCTGAGGCTGAAAGGAGGGGTAGGCTTTGGGCTGAAAGGTCAAGATTCTTCTCTTACTGGAGTCAGTGGTGAGATGAGTGGCTGAACTGTGCTCTGAACTAGCCCTGTGACCTCAGGCAAGTGAGAGGCCCTTGAACTCTTTCTCTATAAAACAATATAGCTGAGGTTGAATTGTGTCCCCCTAAAAGATATGTCCCAGTCCTAACCCCTGATCCTTGTAAATGCGACCTAACATGGAAATAAGGTCATTGCAGACATAATTAAGAATCTTGAGATGAGGTCATCCAGGATTTAGAGTAGGCCCCCAAACCAATGACGAGTGTTCTTATATAAGACACAGAAGTTTAAGCGATTTGAGACACAGAAACACCCAGAGGAGAAGTCCATGGGAAGATGGAGGCAGAGGCCAGAGTGATGCTTCTGCAAGCCCAGGAAAGCCCAGGATTGTCAGCAGCCACAGAAACGGGAGAGAGGCATGGACGCAATTCTCCCTAAGAGCTTTCACAAGGGGCTAGCCCTGCCAACATCTTGATTTTGGACTTCTGACCTCCAGAACCGTGAGAGAATGGGTTTCTGACATGTTAAGTCACCTCGTTTGTGGTCATTGGTTGTGGCAGCCTCAGGAAACTAAAATAAATGGGACTATTAATCACTCTAATTATGAAGTTGCTGAGATGGTCAAAATGTAAGGGACATAGGAGCTTCCTGCACACCAGGTGTGAATCAGGTGTGTGGGGCTGCCACCTAGGAGCCCCCTGATGCTGCTGTTTTCACACCTGCCCCAGAAGAGACTTTTCTTCCTTCAGCAGAGAGCTCCAGGCTGTAGATTCATGTAGCTTACCTGTGTCCCTGGGGATTCCAGTATCTTCTTTTCTTATGTTACTTACGTACTTAAATGTTTTAAAATGTGTTTAAAGTTTTAAAATGTTCATTTTTGAATAGGAAAATAATATGTGTACTACAAGTACTACAAAAGATTACATGTGAAAAATAATTCCCCTCCCCTTTTCTGCCCTGTTTCTCCTGCTCCCCTTTCCAGGGGCCCTTTACCCATTTGCTGAGGTCCTTTTAAGCAGTCCTTTCCAATAGAACTTTCTGTGATGATGGAAATGTTCTTTCTCTCTGCTAATATAGCAGCTACTGCTAGCCACGTGGGGCTATCAAACACCTGAAATGTGGCTACTATAAGTGACGGACTGAATTTATAATTTTTGTTTTAGAATGGATAAACAAGGTCCTAATGTATAGCATTATAAATAAGCCTTAATGGGAAAGAATATAAAAAAGGAAAGTATGTATGTGTGTGACTGAGTCACTTTGCTATACAATAGAGATTAGCACAACATTGTAAATCCACTGTACTTAAATTTTACAAAAGCTTGTTTAATCTTAAGTTGCCATGTGTGGCTGGTTGCTGTAGAGTTGGACAGCTCAGTTTTTGATGTCATTTAGCTCCATTTCTTGGTAGCTCCCCTCTTGGTTTTACGCAAATATGTTGTCCCCGTGTTGCCTTCTTGGTTTGCAGTTTCCCTCTGAGATGACCTGAATCAGTCCATGGATCAGAGAGAAGTGCTGCCTCCTTTTGGTTTAAATGAGGAATCCTGTCAGGCTGTTGGGCAGTCCTATGAGGTACCGGGCCAGTCCTGCCACCCCAAGGACATTTGAGTTGTTTCCCATTCTGTGTTCTTACAGACTGTCCTTCAAGGAGTGTTGGTGGGAAGGATGCCTGCGGCCTTGCCCTGTCCCCTGCCTTCCTCTTGCTCTGTACTGAAAGTCATCACAAGGGAGGAACTGCTGCAGGGCTTCAGGTCACTGCACTGAAAGGACAGGAGCCCTCAGTCTGTTTGGGGAGCTCCCTTCCCAGAGCAGCAATTCTGGAATGTTGCAGGAAGGGCAATGGCAGGGAGTGGCCCAGAATCGCCTCTGTGGGAGACTTGGGCACCACCTGGTCCCCACTGTGCTGTGAACATGTGAACATCCCAAGGGATGGGTCGGGACTGGCACCCTAGAGCCTGAGAGGCCTGGATTTGACTCTAGACTCTGCCACTTGAACAGCTGCCATGTAGGTACGGCCTGCACCTCCTGGACATATGGACCATTCTGGTGTAAAAGCTCCTTGTGTTAACTAGCTTTTTTAATTATGTTAAAACAAAGGAACAAAGAGGAAACATATTAGCTCATACATCTGGAATGGAGAGGTTAGAGATAGAGTAGATGTCAGGTTCAGGGGTTTCTCTCCATCTCTCAGTTCTTCCCTTTGTCATTTTCAGACACCATCTCCTTGGGGTGAGAAGGTGGCCACTAATGGCCCCAGCAGTAGATCAGACCTTCTGAGCAACCCCAGCAGGTAGAGTATTCCCCATTCTCAAAGATGGCAGCATTGAGGAATGGGGAGTGTTATGGGCTGATATGTAGCCTCCCCAAATTCATATGTTCAAGTACTTACCCCCCTCCTCAACCCCCGCCCCCACAATAGTACCTCTTAAAATATGACTGTATTTGAGATGGAGGTCTTTAAAGAAGCAGATAAGATAAAATGTGGCCATTAGGGTGGGCCCTCATCCACTAGGACTGGTGTCCTTGTGAGAAGAGATTGGGGCACAGACACTCACAGAAGGAAGATGACGTGAAGTCAGGGAGAAGATGGCCATCTACAAGCCAAGGAGATAAGCCTCAGCAGAAACCAACCGTGCTGACTCCTTGATCTTTGACTTATAACTTTCAGAATTGTGAGAAAATAGATTTCTGTTGTTTAAGTCACCCAAACTGTGGTACTTAGTTTTGATAGCCCAAGCAGACTAATACAGGGAGTCATTGTTGTTGACTGAGCTTCCCAGCTGGCAACAGTGGTAAACAACCCATACCTGCCAATTCAGGAGATGGAAGAGTGGCGGCTTCAGTCCCTGGGTCAGGAAGACCCTGCTGGAGGAGGGCAAGGCAAGGCAACCCACTCCATTGTTCTTGCCTGGAGAATCCATGGACAGAGGAGCTGGTGGGCTATAGTTCATGGGGTCACAAAGAGTTGGACACGACTGAAGTGACTTAGCATGCATTGTTGCTGGGTACAGAGTTTACATTTGGAAAGATGGAAAAGTTCTGGAAAATGGATAGTAGTGATGGTTATACAACACTGTGAATGCATTAAATGCCATGAAATTGTGCACTTTTAAGTGGTTAAAATAGTTATTTAAACTTTGTCTATGTTTCGCCATGATTAAAGAAAAAAGTCCCAGAGTTGATCCTGATTTGCTGGCTTGGGGCAGATGCCTCTCCCTGAACTAATTGCTGTGCCTGGAGAATGGGACACATTGATTGGCCAGGTGTGGGTCATGTGACCAGTCTTTGATCTGAGGGCAGTCTTTGACCTGGTGTGGGGGAGGGTTGACACTAGCAGAATCATGTGGGCTGAGAGTGGGAAAGGGTGGTTACTTCAAGGAGAATTAGGGTGCTGTTCTTAGAAAAAGAGAAAAGGGGTGTAGCTGGGTAGACACAAGTAATATATAACCACATTAGTCCTGCTCCTGGGGGCAGCTGGCCAGACGTGTCCATGAGCTCCTCAGCAGGGACCCCAGGTTTGACAAGAGACTTGCCTCTACTTCAAGCACGTAAGTCTTGTCCCTCTGTTGAACTGGTCCAACAGACAGTGCAGCTCCGTGATCAAACACTTGAATTTTGGACCCAGGCTACCAATTCCATGACCTCCTGTTGCTTCAGTTTTTCATTCTGTGAAGTGGGGTTTCTAATAGTACCTACCTCATGGAATCATGCAGGACTGAATGAGCTTGTAGAGAGTTTGTAACAGGGCCTGGCACTGCTTCCTGAAAGTGAATTGGTGGTTAGGAACCCAGATCCCTTACTCCCAGGCCAGGCCAGATCCACTGCATGCAGCCTCTTACCTTCCTGATTTTCACGGATGTCAGTCAGAGCTGAAATACAGGGAGAAGGTGATTCGGGGTTGGCAGTTGGCTGGGAATATTCTAGAGGGAAACAACAAAGGCCTGGCAGACTTTCTGGGCATATTCTTCTGGGACGTGGTGAGAAAATGCTAGTGACATAGCCCAGAAGTAGGGAACTGGGAAGGAAAAGAAAACCTGTGGCGCATGAACTCTTGTCAGCCACTGATGGTGTATGACAGACCTCATCATGTCAAACATGGAGCTCCGTACAATTTGCACTGGTTTTTAACTGGGCTCAACCTGCCCTGGAGAGTATTTTAGGAACTTTTCAGAAAAACAGTTAATAGTTTTCATTTCCTTTTTGTGTCTTTGCATAATATCCCAAAGGTATGGCATGTGGTTTCCAAATGACAGGCACTGTGCTTGCAAGTGTAGGGTGACTTTCCAGAAATTAATAAGCAGATTAATCAGAGTTAGAAATCGGCTGGTCTGTGAAAATGTTTGGAAGTTTGAGCAGAGGAATGAAACTGCTTAGGAGAACATGAAGTTCAAGGGGGAAGTGATATAAAACCTGATACATTCCATGGCAAATGTCACTCGGCGGAACATAAATGGTCAGAGTTACTCTGTTCAGCCTGTTTACTGTATTAGTTGGTTTAGGAACTTGCTTACTGTACTTTGAAGCAAAAACTTGGTATCCCCTTTGAGTTATTTCTTATTTGTAGAATTTAAAAAATGATACTTGTTTTTTGTCTTGTTAAATCCTCATTGACTTGTGTTTATGGTAAAACTAAGTAGCTTAATGGCAGTTTATCCCACTATTCACACTGTACAAAGCTGAAGAAGATAATTTGTGTGTCTGATTTTTTTTTTTACCCCGCCAGAATTCCCTGGAGAATTCATTCATTTGTTCGTTCATTCATCTCTCTCTACCCCCAGTTTTGTGTTTGTCCTATGGGTGATATTGACTGAGATTGTTACAGGACTTGCAGACCCAGTTGTTAGAAGAAAAAAAGTCCCAGAGAAATTAATAGAAGGGAGAGATCACCTCAGATCAAGGAGACCTGGGGGAGAGATGACAGTTGGGCAGAGTTTTGAAGACTTGTTGGCATCTTAGCCATCTAGGATTGGGGACACATTCCACAAGGTCTGGCAGCCTGAGCAGAGGCTGAGCTCTGGGAGTGTCAGGGAACTCTGTTTGGTTGGAGGGTGGTGAGGGTGGGTCTTGATTATGGAGGGATGTGGGTTTCGTTCCATGGGAGATGGTTGAAGGTGTGTCAGGAGAGTCAAGCTTTAAGAGGAGGACTATAGAAACAGCATGGTGGATGAGCTGGATCGCATTGCCCACCGAGAGGGTGCTCAGGATGAGGCTGGTCTTGTCTTGCTGCCCAACGCATCCCCTGAGCCTAGGACAATGCTGGAGTATGAAAGAGGGATGATAAATATCTGCTTAATGACTCCCCTGGAGGAGAGGTCATGAGAACTTGAATGAGGGCCACAAGAGTTGATGGCAGGGAACAGCTGTGAGAGGCACTGGGCCATGTGGTGGACAGAGCTCACAAACAGGATGGATGGGCACTGGAGGGAACAAAGATACCCAAAGCTTCAAGCCTGGGGGAGGGAGATATCCTGAACAGAAACAGGAAATCCCCAAAGAGGGATTTAGAAGGGAAGATGATAACCATAGTTTTAGACAGTGATCTTATGAAACCAATTTGTAGATCCACTGATGGCTGGAAGAAAATAATTAGAGGTCTTCTCTTAAGGCATTGTCTAGCCACTTTGAACCTATTAATTATAAAATATACTGTGTCCTATAAATAAAGGTCTTGAGGTTTAGCCATGTACTGACCATTGGGATTTGAAGATTTTCTGTGACCACTAGAGGGAGCCCACTATATTCATTAAATTCTATAGAAATCTAACAGGATTTTTTAAAAGGATAATTAATGTTTTAAAAAATATATTAGAAAGTACACAAAACTCAAACCAAGGACAGTGAAATACAAAGTTAACCTTTCACTCTGGTGTTTTGTTCCTACTAAAACGGAAGATCGTTGAGAATTTTCCAGACTCCAGAATTGAGTGGTGTGTTGTTGATTTCAGGTAATGTTGATTATGTAAGTGGTACAATAGCCACTAGCAAACATATTCCTAAAATAGTTGTCCGATTCGACCCACATTTATTGAACACGTCTTGTTTAAACCCAGTAGAGACTTGCTGAAGCTGTGGGAAGACCAGCCTGCAAGTGTCTTGGCCATCTTGGCCAACTCCATGCCAACTGTTGGATGACAGGTGCAACTCTTCACTCTGTGAGGTGTCACATAACTTTGTACATTGGGATTATTAAATGTCTCGCATATCAAGAGCTACTCGCATGGTGGGACTGCCTTTTCCCAGGGCTAAGTTCAATGCAGTCATAATATTTCGTTTCTTAGTTCTCTTCTTATGCCAAAGTATATTCCACATGGACTGAAGACTTAACTGTGAAAAATAAAACCATGGAGGGCAAGACAAAAATACAATGGGTCACTTGTAAAAACTGTGAAGTGGAACTAGACTTTATAAGCTTGATACTGAAGTCAGAAACCACAAAGCGGCAGTTTTCAGCCAGGGATGACTTAGCCTTTGGAGGATTTTGACAGTGTTTAGAGACATTTTTTCATTTGTCTCAACTTGAAGGGTGCTACTGGCATCTAGTGGGTAGAGGACAGGAAGGTTGCTAAACATTCTACAATGTACGGAGAGCCCCCAACGCAAAGGATTATCCCACCCAAATGTCAGTGGTTCCAATGTTGAAAAATTCTGCTATAGAATAAATGTTTTCTTAAATGTTTTAAGCTTAAATTTTCTGGCTAGAAAGAAGATTCCACCTTAAAGTTTAAAGATAAATGGTAAGCTGAAAAAAATTCAGCGCATATAGCAAGCACATTGCTAATATTCATGAGCTATAAAGCACTTTTGCAAAAGAATAAGGAAAAGCCAAATATCTTAGTGGAAAAATGGACAAAGGATATGAGTAGGGAGTTCCTAGTAGGAAAATTACAAATGCTGGCACTTTTCTTCATTGAATGCTTCTGCAGAACGTATTCTGCTCTAGGCCCTGGAAAAGATGGTCCACATCATGAATAATTGAGGAAATATATAGTAAAATGAGATGTTAGTTTTCACTGATCAGATTGATAATGTTTATTTGTTTCAGTCTTTTTGGAGGACAGTTTGGCATATAAACAGCATTTTTAAAAGCACAAACCTTTCCCAAGCATTTGCACTTCTAGTTTCAGTATATAAACTGACCACTGTGCGCAGGTGACAGTGATGTTCATCAGAGCATCACTTATGGTAGCAAAAATGTGGAGAATAACATTCATAGCCCTTTATAGGGGAAAGATACTCACAATATTTCAAGAAAGGGGACAAAACTGATAATAAAATCACAGTGTGAACAGTGATGATCATTGAGTGATTAGATTTGAGCATCTGTTACCAGCATAATCAGGAACAAAAAGCAAAACAGCTGAAAGGTATTCATTCAAAAAGCAAAAACAGAGTTTGTTTCTAGCCCTGGGCTAGTCACAGGCCTGTCCAAATGTGTTACTGGGTCACACCCATCCTGCCTACCTCATCATGTGCTGAAGTTGTCTCCTCGACCCAGGGATTGAACTCAGGTCTCCTGCATTGCGGGCGGATTCTTACCAGCTGAGCCACCAGGGAAGCCTAAGAATACTGGAGTGGGTAGCCTATCCCTTCTCCAGCGGATCTTCCCGACTCAGGACTTGAATGGAGGTCTCCTGCATTGCAGGCAGATTCTTTACTGGTTGAGCTACCAGGGAAGCCCCCTGGGAAAACAGCCCCTGTCTTATTTAATGTCCATGGTCCACACAGCAAGATACCTGGAATATCACAGGTGCACCAGAGGTGTTTGTATTTAATAAATATTGTATTACTAAAGGATCTAGTAAGGCGGAAAAGTGTGCCTAGACACTGGTTAATATAGACACCCGTGGGGAGTGACAGACAGTTCATCTTCTGGTGTAAAACAGACTTGGAGTTGAGTCCTGGATCTGCCATTTAGTGCTGAATGACCTTGAGCATGTTATTTAACTTCTCTGTGCTTCAATTAGCCACTCTTTCATATTGATACCATAATCCTGAACTTAGAAGGTAGTTATTTGTTATTTTATTTATTCTTTATTCAAATGTACTTACCATGTTAGATTTTGAGGACACAGTGGTGAACAAGACAAAGTCTGTGCCACATAAAATTTACATTCCAAGTGTCATGGATGGAGTGGAGAAGACAGACAAATAAAAACAAATAAACTTACAGGTAAATGAGATAATTCTGAATTGTGATGACAGCTATGGAGGCATGGACCAGCTGCTTTAGTAGAGGGTGCAGGTGAGTGCTGGTGTTGAGATTTTCTACTTTAGAAAGGGAGGTCAGGGAGGCCTCTCTGAGGAGGGAACATTGATGCCAAGATCTCCATAAGGAGAAGAAGCCAGGCATCCTAAGATATCCCAAGGCCCTAAGAACAGTGATTTGGTTCTTGGGCCAAAAGTTTGGAGTGTCTTCTGAGGGTAGGGAGGGGTCAGTGTTTGAAGCAGGCAGGGATGAGCATGATGAGTAATGCAATAGATGTGTTTGACCCTCTTGGCCACAGAGAGTGTATATTTCATCCAAAAAGCAACGGGAAATCATTACTGGGTTGAAATAGAGATGTGACATTGTCCAGTTTATGTTTTGAAAAGCTCAGGCTGATACAGAAGGGAGAATGGTCTTGAAGGCGTGCCTCAGAGGAAAGTAGGAGCAGAGGAAGTGGGGAAACTACAGGGAACTTATTGCAATTGTCCAGACCAGATGAGGGCATGGTGGAGGTGATGGAAAGACACAGATGGAGTTGGTATGGATTTTGGAAGCTACACCGAGAGGACTTAGAGGTGGACTGAGTAAGGGGGAGTGATTGGATGACTCCTAGCTTTTGGATGACACCCAAAATTTTGGGGCAACTCAGTGGTGCCATTTGCTTTAAAGGGGTGAACAGAATGAGGACTCTGTTCAGATCTGTTCATTTTGATGTGACTAGTGGACATCTTAGAGGAGATACACAGTCAGCTCTTGGATTAAATGACACAACAAAGGTGGAGGCAGCAGCACAGGGCCTCACTTTGAGTGGGCATGTGTCACAGTGTGTTGACTCTGAACACACATGGATTCATGTGAAGATGGCCTGGGCTGCAGTGTTGTCTTAGCCTGAAGCCTGGAAGATGTCTTTGTTCCCTACTGTATTAGTCAGGGTTCTCCTAGGAAACAGAACCGATAGGATATGTATATCTATCTGTTTACTGGCCTGCCTACCTACCTACCTATGTAAAGAGACTTGTTTTTTAATTTATTTTTAATTGAAGGATAATTGCTTTACAATATTGTGTTGGTTTCTGCCATTCATCAACATGAGTCAGCCATAGGTATACATATGTCCCCTCCCTCGTGACCCTCCTTTCCCCCTCCCACCCCTTCTCACCCTCTAGGTTGTTACAGAGCCCTGGTTTGAGTTCCCTGAGTCATACAGCAAATTCCCATTGGCTATCTGTTTTATATAGTGTAGTGTATATGTTTCTATGCGTCTCTTTCCATTCATGCCACCTC
Source organism: Tragelaphus eurycerus (assembly GCA_935064755.1). Taxonomy (NCBI): domain Eukaryota; kingdom Metazoa; phylum Chordata; class Mammalia; order Artiodactyla; family Bovidae; genus Tragelaphus; species Tragelaphus eurycerus. The sequence goes on along the minus strand of CAKXYN010000080.1, from coordinate 11,299,135 downwards.
TGCTTCCTCCCCGCAGCCCATGTTCACAAGTCTGTTCTCTGTGTCTGCAGAGAGACTTGTTTTAAGTAACTGGTTTATATTGATTATAGAGGTTGGCAAGTCCAAAATCCCTATGGTAAATTAGCAAGCTGGAGGCTCAAGAGAGCTGATGTTCCAGTTAGAATCCTAAGGATTCTCTCTTCTTTGAGAATTTTTCTCTTTTTGTTCTATTCAGACCTTCAGCTGGTCGAATGAGGCCCACTCACATTATGGAGGGCAACCTGCTTTACTCTAACTCTACTTGTTTGAATGTTTATCTCATCCAAAACTATCCTCATGGAGAAACACCCAGAATAATGTTTGGTCACGTATCTAGGCCCTATGCATTCTTCCTCTTCTCTCTCTCTAGCCAGTCAGTTCACTTATCCTGCTTCCCATGCATTTAGGATCAAATATGCATTCCGTAGGAGAAGGCAATGGCACCCCACTCCAATACTCTTGCCTGGAAAATCCCATGGACGGAGGAGCCTGGTAGGCTGCAGTCCACGGGGTCGCAAAGAGTCGGACACGACTGAGCAACTTCACTTTCACTTTTCACTTTCATACATTGGAAAAGGAAATGGCAACCCACTCCAGTGTTCTTACCTGGAGAATCCTAGGGACGGGGGAGCCTGGGGGGCTGCCATCTATGGGGTCGCACAGAGTCGGACACGACTGAAGCGACTTGGCAGCAGCAGCAGCAGCAGCAGCATGCATTCCGTGCGTACCTTGGCATTTGTCAATCTGATTCTTGCTTCCCTCTCTAGACCCATCTCTCAAATTGTGTCACCTTCCTAAGCCTATGGAATGTGTCTCTCAATCATGCCATTCACTTGAAACCTGCATGTCATTCCTTTGCTTAAAATGTCTCCCCTCCTAGCTTTTTACTGGAAGAATACATATTCCTTCCTCATGGACCAGCTTTGATCTTCCCTCTTCTGGGAACCGTCTTCATCTTCTAAGCAGAATTAATTGCCCCCTCCTCTGTGATCTGACTGTACTCTGGGGACCCCCCCTCAAACAATTCCATATTGTAGTTGGGGTTGCTTCACTTACCTGTCACCACAGCTGCCCCAGCCTGTGAAACTCTAAAAGGCAGGTGTTACATTCCATCTTCCCCTCACTCCTGCTACCCCCAGGATCATAATAGATCTTCCACTGAGTGTTAGATGGGGGTGGGGGGAGGGGAGGAAAGCCGAACGCTGCTTTTACTATGCGAACACACAGAATTCAGCTCATATTATAAATACATTTAGGTGATTTGTGGAGTGACAGTGACAAGTCTGTTAGAGAACTGTTACAGAGAAGGGGTAATAAAAATTTATAAATAAAGCTGCCACAGCCAACAATATCCTTCTTGAATTCCTCACTGTCCAGGAACCAGGCGGTCCTATAAGGGCAGCTTCTCGATGCCTGTGCGGAAGCCCATTGATGGGATGTCCACCCCCTTCGTATTTTTAGACTTTATCCTGACTCTCTTTCAGTTTTTCTCATGCTTTCACCATGTGACTTTTTTTCTTGCTTATCTTAGACTTAATTCTAGCCAGGGTGCTCTGCTTAGTTCTGAGTTGGCCCCAGGGACCAATGATTGGGTGATTAAAGTTATTTGCAATTTGGTTGGGTGCTGGCCAGTGTTCCTTAACTCTGAGTCAGATCCGGTCCTGCCAGCTTGCCTTGGGTACTTGCCTTTCTGTGTCAGAAATCTATTCCCTACAGGAAAAGAGTTTGAGAATCTCCCTGAGAAGCCTTCTTAACCATTTGCAGCTAATGTTTCTTGTACATTCTGTTCCAATCCCCAGATTGCCTAAATAGAGCAAGCTTTGGAAACTGTGTAGACTCAGCCTCCTCCCGAGGTTGGAAGGCCTAGCCTCTGAACATGTATGTCTCCCTGGATTTCTTCTCTGACCTTTGGCCACTGAGCCTATCGCCTTTCCCTCTTGTGGCTTCACTCTAGCTTGGAACCCCCCACCCCCACCCCCATGTACCATCCTAAAGTTCAGACATACACAGCCTTCTGGAGGTAACGCAGGCATGCTCTGCCATGAACCGGGCACTGGTTGGCCTCAGCTTGCCTTCTGTCCTGGTGGGGCTGATTGAAGTGGGTGGCATGGACAGAAAGAACTGCCCTTGCTGAACTGTACAGATAGGATTAGCTGTGGCTGAAACACATGGAAATGTCCCTCTTTCCCTGGTCTCTTAGTTCGGCTCACTCTGTCCCACTCTGCTGCTTGCATCATCGTTTCTGTCCCTTTATAAATTTGTCTTGGGGGCTGGGCCCTGGGGGAGCCCCCAGGCCTGACGGACCATGGGAGAGGCAGCTTCGGAGGGTACATAACCAGCTTTGCAGGGTCTGTGCTGTTCTGGGGACTAGAGATGGGGGAAGGAGGCTCGATGGGTGGTGAATGGGATCTTGTTCTCTGATCAGTAGCAACAGAAATCAACACAAACAGATTTAGATCCAAAAAGAAAATATAGGAAGAAGTGCAGGAGCTCACAGAAATGAAATGTATGCTGAGGAAGGAGGCTGGGAAAGCACAGGATGCAGGGCAGCTCCGGGAATCCAGCCAGAGGGAGCAGAGGGGCAGTACCCTGGGGAGTAAGAGGTGTCTTGGATGTGTCTCTATCAACTGTTTTTTTGGTTTATCATTCTGCCTGAGAGGTTCAGGGTCTCGCAATAGAGAACCTTCTGGGCAGCCCTGACTCCTGTGTCCAGCCCTCTACCTGGGGCTTCCAGATCAGGGTTGAGAGGTAAGAGCACCTCCCCAACAGGTGCCAGGGTGCTGCACAGCATAGGGGAGGGGAGTCTGGGTTTGATACAGGTAGCCTTGGCTATGAATGTCATCTGTGGCCGCCCACTGGCTTTGTGAACTCAGGTAAGTGATCTGATTCTTTAAACTCTCCATCTCCTTGTGATTAAGATGGGAAAATATTATGTACCTCAGGGGTTTGTGCTGAGGATATACTGAGACAAGTTTATGTGGAAGTGTTTGGCATACCCTAGGCATCTCGTAATGTCTGTTCATTTATCCCTAGGGAAAGTGGTCCGTGGTCCCCAGGGGGTGAGAGTCAGACACAGACCATTATTACAGGGCAGGGGGTACTTAGTAAGTAAAGCCAGCTCTTTCCTTTTGTTGCTTCCTCCACAGAAAAGAAAGACATTTTTGCTTAGATTCTTGGTTCATTTAGTGTCAGAATCCTCCAGCAAACCTTCTCATTGAAGATTGAGGAAGAACAACTCCTGGCTCCTCCAGGAGCCCTTGTACTTGAGATTCCTTCTGTTGCCTTGTAGATTGTCCACAGGCATCTTGGTAAAGTCTTTTTCTCTTGGGTGGCCCTGAGGTTTCCTTCCCAATCCACCAAAGCCTCTTCTTCCCTGCTCCACTGTTCTTTTGCATTTTTGTTTAGTCCTGCTTTTAGAAATAGGATGAAGGCAGCCAAGCTGCCTTCCTCACAAGGTCATGATTTTCACAACATGATCAAGCTTGAGGTGCCTGTTTTTTGGTCGTTTCTTTAGAAGTAGCCTGTGTGGCCCATTAGCAGGGGAGCACAGGAAGGGCTTCAAAGCACTGGAGGCTGAGGCTCTGAAGGAAATGGGGACTCTAAGGAGCAGCCCAGAAAACAAAGATGGTGTTGAGGAAGGGCTGGCTCCCCCATCGGAAGTACACACTCCTGCCTTCCTGGGGCATTGTGAAAAATGTACTTTTAAAATGCAGAGATGAGACCATATGTGTCCCTGGGTGGGTGGGGGCAGTGGATGACCTGTAGGCAGAGTAGAGAACGGGCTGTACCACCCTCAGAAGGACTGGACAGTGACTTTACCCCTGGGTGTCACCCCCATCCTTGGCACTGCCTGCCCCACAGGTTGGGGTAAAGACGGACTGTGTCGGCCCAAGTGCTTGCAGAAGGGTCAGCTGTGCCTGGGAGCAGCGGATTTATTAGCTATGAGGGTGGGCTCACAGTGCCCTGTGGGAAGGGGGCATGATCTAGCCATGGATCTCGATACTTTCTGTGTGTGGAAGGGTGGGAGGCTCTAAGAGGACAGGGGACTGCCTCTGAGAAAGGCCAGGAGCAGCTGCCCAAGAGTGACCTCCCCCTCCCCTACATGACCCCCAAGGCAGAACTTGGGCTTAATGTCTACGAGGTCAAGATAGTGCCTTCAGGCTGCTCTGTGCCTGTTTGCTCCCTAAAGTGCACACCCTCTCCTCTTGCCCCGCTCCCCACCACCCCCTTGGAATCCAGGAGCTCCATCAGGAGCCGGAGATCGAGGGTCTGTGAGGGTCTAGTTCCGCTACTTTGGGCACTCACCCTTCACTGCTGGGGGTAGTGTGTAGAAAAGAGCAGGAAGGTATATGTGTGGGGAGGGTCGGGGCACAGGGGTGAGGTGATAAACTCAGGAAGGAGACGGTAGGGAAAGCAGGGTAGATTTGAGGTGAGGGAGGGGGTAAGGGAGTGGTGGAGAAGTGGAAGAGCGATGCGTGAACCCTGGTGTACCTGCCCAGTGTCTGTGGGGCAGGGACTCTGAGCCCCCAGGGCTGGCTGTGGGAAGGTTCCAGATCCTCTAGCCAGAATCCTCTAAGGGACAACTCAGTTGGTCCCAGGTCCTTTCTTAGGATTATTGAGAAAGGCTCATTTTCTACCTAGAACATACCATTTTCTTCTTTGTGAAGGTCCCCACTTCCCCACAGAGGGCCCCTTCTAGGCTTCTTTTATTTTTTAAAAATTATTATTATATAAGCAAGCTACCTTCTTAAAATTGTCCTATTCTCTCCCTCCCCCAGAAGTCTCTCTTGTACCCCCACCTCACTTACCCTGTCCAATCCCAAGCCCTAGATGTATATGTTTGACCAGTTTAGTTTGCATTCTGCAGACCTTATTCTGTGCTTCAACAAATAACATACGTTTAAATTCTTACAGAAATAAAATAATGTGAGATATTCTGTAAAATTTTTAACTTCACATTATGAGGGTACCATTCCCTATTGGTCCAACCTGAATGGGCTCCAGGGGTCCACAGACCACTCTTCACGGAGACCCATTCAAACAAACACCAGAACAAGACTCGAGGTGCCTGCCGTGGTTCTCAGCCCACTCCTTCCACTCTTCCCCTGAGCTCTGATCTCCCCACCCGCCCCTCTGCCTTCCTGGCCTTTATCCACATTTCCTTTCACACCAATTGTTTTCACTCTTTCCTGTGTAAAGTCTCTCTGTATGTTTCCTGCTGCTCCCGGCCTTTCTGTCATTTCTCCTGGTCAGTCCATTTGAAGCTATGCTCACAAGCGGGCAAGGGCAGGAGCTTCTGTGGGAGGTGCTAGAAAGGCAATGAATCCGCTCACATTTAATATTGTGTCCCTGCAACCAGTAAGAGTTTTTGTCACTATAACATCAAGATGTCTGTACGTCTGGTGTCTGCCTCATTATTTGTTTTAACTTTTTGTCAAATAAAAGTTTCTACAGGCACAAGCACATGGCCTAAGTCTGGAGCCTGATGAATTTCCACAGTCAAAACACATCTGTGTCCAGGTCCACAAACATGACCTGTTCTCCAGAGACCCCCAGCTACCTGTTTCTCACATAATAGACTAGGTTTGCCTGCTTTTGAATTTTATGTGGATAGAAGCACACGCTGTAGATTATTTTGTGTCTTTCGTCGAGCGTTACGAGGTTTATCTATGTTGCTGCATGTAGCGGTGGATTGCCCGTTTATTTATTCATTGTATTATTGTTGGGCATTTGGGTTTGTTTCCAGTTTGGGGCTATTATGAGCAGTGCTGTTTTGAGCAACCGTGTATGTGTTTTGGGGAACATATGTATGCATTTCTGTTGCATTTATATCTTATAGTGGCATCACTGGGCATAAAGTATACAGATGTTAAATTTTAGTAGCTAGTTCCACGTCATTTTCCAAAGAACGTGATAGTTCTGCCAAGTGTGTATGAGAATTCCAGAATTCCAGGTGAGCGACTGAACAGCAACAACCACTACATCCTCGCCAACACTTGGCATTTTCCGTTTTGTTTCAGCCATCCTGGTGGCTGTGCATGTCTGGGTCTGAACTGCCTTTTCTGTTCCATTATCCTATTTGTCTATCCATGAGTAATTATCGCCTTATTTTAATTACCAGAGCTTCGCTTGGGATCAGGTGGTATTTTGTGCAGAACTGCCTTTGCTGCTCTTGTTGTTCAGTTGCTAAGTCGTGTCTCACTCTTTGTGACCCCATGGACTGGATCATGCCAGGCTTCCCTGTCCTTCACTATCTCCCAGAGTTTGCTCAAACTCATGTCCATTGAATCAGTGATGCCATCCAATCATCTCATCCTTCTTCTTCTGCCTTCAATCTTTCCCAACATCGGGGTCTTTTCCAATGAGTCAGCTCTTTGCATCAGGTGACCAAAGTATTGGAGCTTCAGCTTCAGCATTTGTTATTTTTAGGCCTTTGCATTTTCATACAAATTTTACAACCTGTTTGCAACTTGGTATTAAAACAATGACAATACAAACCCAAACCCTGCTGTAGCTTTGAATGAGAGTCATTGAATCTTGATAATAATTTAGAAAGAAATGACATCTTCACAATACCAAGGCCTTCAATTTATGAACATGATGTATTGTTCTGTGTATTTGGTCTTTAATTTTATTTGACAGTCTTTTCAAGTTTTTAGTGTAGAGTTCTTGTACATTTTTTATTTTCTTTATTCCTAGGAATTTAATGGTTTTTCTAGATGCTATTTAAAAAATAATATTTTAAAATTTGCTTTTCATGCTCCCTTGTTTTCATGTTCCCATGTTGCCTTGTGTTCTTGCCACTTCAGTTTTTAACTCTAATAGTTTCATGCTCTTTTAGATTTTCTGTGTATTTTCTATTATGTCGTCAATAAGTAGAATTTTTTTTTTCCTATTCTTATATCTTTATTTACTTTACTCATTGCTTTGGCTAGGACCTTCTGTGTGCTGAAGAGAATTACCAGTTCCATTGCAGGCATCCTGGTTTTATAACTGAAGTCAAAAGAAGCATTAAGTATGACCATTGCTTTAGGTTTTAGTAGATATTGATCAAATCAAAGAAATTCTCTTCTTAGTTTGCTGAGAGGTTATTTTTTAAAGGTTATGGTTGGATATTAAGACATGTCAAGTGGTATTTCTATATTCAGGAGACGATCTTATGATATTTTCCCCTCTATTTTCTGTCAAAACACTAAATTACAGTGATTGATTTTAGAATGTTCACTACCTTTGCATTCCCAGAATAAACCCCACTTAGATGGGCTCTATTATTTTAATATGTTGCTGGATTCAACATTTTGTTTAGAGATTTTTGCATCTGTCTTCATAGAGAGATGGTCTGTGATTTTCCTTTCAGGTTGTCAGGTTTGGCTATCAAGGTTATGCTGGTCTCATAAAATGAGTTAGGAAATGTTACTGTATTACCTGAAAGAATTTGTGTAAGATTTAGTGTTGCTTCTCTTTTCAATGTTTAGAAGAAATAACTAGTGAAAAATCCAGACTTAGGATTTTCTTTAGGTTTTAAATAATTTAATTAAATTGTTTTAATAGCTATAGGACTCTGCTTTATTTTTTTAAAGGAACATACTTTATAAAAAATATTTATTTATTTCTCTGGCTGCATTGGATCTCAGTTGTGGCACACAGGATCTTTGGTGTGTCCAGCAGGCTCAGTACTTGTGGTGTGTGGGCTTGGTTGCTCCTGTGGCATGTGGGGTCTTAGTTCCCCAACGAGGGACCGAACCTGCATCCCCTGCATACATAGTAAGGGGGGTTCTTAACCGCTGGACCACCAGGGAAATGCTCTGCTCCATTTTTAATAACAAGTTTATTAAGGTATAATTTATATATTGTATGATTTGTGTATTTAAAGTGTACAATTCAGTGATCTTTTTAGTATATGCACAGAATTGTGCAAATATCACCACAATCATTTTTAGAATCACTTTTGGAGCATTACTCCACTTGGAAATCCAGTTCCCTTTAGCCGTCATGTTCTAATCCCTCTATCACTCCTAGCCCCTGGCAACCTCTCATCTACTTACTCTCTCTCTCTATTTGCCTATTTTAAGCATTTCATATAAATATGGCCTTTAATGTCTGGCTTCTTTCACTTTGCATAATGATTTCCAGGTTTATCCAGTGGCATGTGTCAGTACTTCGTTACTTTTTATGGCCGAGTAATACTCCATTGTATGGATATACTGCGTTTTGTTTATCCATTCATTCACCGATGGACTTTGGATTGCCACCGTTTGGCTATTGGGAATAAAACTGGTATGAACATTTGTGAACAAGATTTTGTGGGTACATATGTTTTCATTTCTCTTGGTTATATACTTAGGAGTGGAACTGGTGACTCATGTACTTCATTATATTTTATTGCTAAACCATAATATGGAGACACTAAAGTATATTTAGCAACTACATTACTTATGGTCATTTAGATGTTTTCATTTTTGCTGTTAATCAGTGCTTCAGGCAATGTTACTCAAAATGTGGTTTGTGGATGGGTGCCAGCCTTTGAAATGTTTGTTACAGATCTGTAACAAGATTTGGATAGAAACTGAGAATGTTTGGAAACTTTTATTGTCTTTTAACCAGTAATTTATGTCTGTTGAATCTAAAAATGTAAAAAATGGCCACTACTTTTATGGGTTTGGGTTTTAAATTTTTATTTTGTACATCATTTTATTGTATTTCACAGAAGTATTCAGTCAGTTCAGTCACTCAGTCATGTCCAACTCCTTACGACCCTATACACTCAGCACACCAGGCCTCCATGTCCATCACCAACTCCCAGAGTTTACTCAAACTCATGTCCGTTGAGTCGGTGATGCCATCCAACCATGTCATCCTCTGTCGTCCCCTTCTCCTCCCACCTTCAATCTTTCCCAGCATCAGGATCTTTTCAAATGAGTCAATTCTTCCCATCAGGTGGCCAAAGTACTGGAATTTCAGCTTCAGCATCAGTCCTTCCAATGAATATTCAGGACTGATTTTGTTTAAGATAGACTGGTTGGATCTCCTTGCTGTCCAAGGGACTCTCAAGTCTTCTCCAACACTACAATTCTAAAGCATCAATTCTTCGGTGCTCAGCTTTCTTTATAGTCAAACTCTCACATCCATACATGACTACTGGAAAGGCAATAGCTTTCACTAAACAGACCTTTGTTGGCAAAGTAATGTCTTTGCTTTTTAATATGCTGTCTAGATTGGTCATTAACTTTTCTTCCAAGAAGCAAGAATCTTTTAATTTCATGGCTGCAGTCACCATCTGAAATGATTTTGGAGCACAAAAAAAATAGTCTGTCACTGTTTCCACTGTTTCCCTATCTATTTCCCGTGAAGTGATGGGACCAGATGCCATGATCTTAGCTTTCTGAATGTTGAGTTTTAAGCCAACCTTTTCACTCTCCTCTTTCACTTTCATCAAGAAGCTCTTTAGTTCTTCACTCTCTGCCATAAGGGTGGTGTCATTTGCATACCTGAGGTTATTGATATTTCTCCCGGCAATCTTGATTCCAGCTTGTGCTTCATCCAGCCCAGTGTTTCTCATGATGTACTCTGCATATAAGTTAAATAAGCAGGGTGACAATATACAGCCTTGACGTACTCCTTTCCCTATTTGGAACCAGTCTGTTGTTCCATGTCCAGTTCCAACTGTTGCTTCCTGACCTGCATACAAATTTCTCAAGAAGCAGGTCAGGTGGTCTGGTATTCCCGTCTCTTGAAGAATTTTTGACAGTTTGTTGTGATCCACACAGTCAAAGGCTTTGGCATAGTCAATAAAGCAGAAGTAGATGTTTTTCTGGAACTCTCTTGCTTTTTTTGATGATCCAGCAGATGTTGGCAATTTGATCTCTGGTTCCTCTGCCTTTTCTAAATCCAGCTTGAACATCTGGAATTTTATGGTTCATGTACTGTTGAAACTTGGTTGGAGAATTTTGAGCATTACTTTACTAGCATGTGAGATGAGTGCAATTGTGTGGTAGTTTGAGCATTCTTTGGCATTTCCTTTCTTTGGGGTTGGAATGAAAACTGACCTTTTCCCATCCTGTGACCACTGCTGAGTTTTCCAAATTTGCTGGCATAATGAGTGCAGCATTTTCATAGCATCATCTTTTAAAATTTGAAATAGCTCAGCTGGAATTCCATCACCTCCACTATCTTTGTTTGTGGTGATACTTCCTAAGGCCCACTTGACTTCACATTCCAGGATGTTTGGCTCTAGGTGAGTTATCATACCATCATGATTTTCTGGGTCAGGAAGATCTTTTTTGTATAGTTCTTCTGTGTATTCTTGCCACCTCTTCTTAATATCTTCTGCTTCTGTTAGGTCCATACCATTCTGTCCTTTATCGAGCCCATCTTTGCATGAAATGTTCCCTTGGTATCTCTAATTTTCTTGAAGAGATCTCTAGTCTTTCTTATTCTATTGTTTTCCTCTATTTCTTTGCATTGGTCACTGAGGAAGGCTTTCTTATCTCTCCTTGCTCTTCTTTGGAACTCTGCATTCAAATGGGCACATCTTTCCTTTTCTCCTTTGCCTTTCATTTCTCTTCTTTTCACAGCTATTTGTAAGGCCTCCCCAGACAGCCATTTTGTCTTTTTGCATTTCTTTTTCTCAGTGATGGTCTTGATCCCTGCCTCCTGTACAGTGTCACAAACCTCTGTCTGTAGTTCTTCAGGCACTCTGTCTATCAGATCTAATCCCTTTAATGTATTTCTCACTTCCACTGTATAATCATAAGGGATTTGATTTAGGTCACACCTGAATGATATGGTTTTCCCTAGTGGTTTCCCTAGTGGTTTTCCCTACTTCCCGAAATTTAAGTCTGAATTTGGCAATAAGGAGTTCATGATCTGAGTATTGCTGCTAAGTTGCTTCAGTTGTGTCCGACTCTGTGCGACCCTATAGACGGCAGCCCACCAGGCTCTCCGTCCCTGGAATTCTCCAGGCAAGAACACTGGAGTGGGTTGCCATTTCCTTCTCCAATGCATGAAAGTGAAAAGTGAAAGTGAAGTCGCTCAGTCATATCTGACTCTTCGCGACCCCATGGACTGCAGCCTACCAGGCTCCTCCATCCATGGGATTTTCCAGGCAAGAGTACTGACTGGAGTGGGGTGCCATTGCCTTCTCCAGATCTGAGTATTGGTCCCTGACAAACTGGAAGTTAGAATAAAAAACACAGCTGGCCCTCTACCACAGGTGAGTGGTACACCTGCTTGTCCATGTATGTTTCTGTGGGAATGATGGGCTGGGACTACAATCAGAAGAATAAGAACAAGCTGACTGGGATTCATTTGTGAGGAGGAAGGGGAGCTCCTCACCTCAGTTCCTCTGCGTGAATGAGGATGATAAATTGTAAAAACAGATAAATGGATAAACAAAATGTAGCATATACATGTGATACAATAGTATTCGAGTTAAAGAGGAAGGAAATTCTGATGTGTGCTACCACACGGATGAGCCTGGAGGACATTACACTAATAAGGTAAGCCAGCCACAATAGGACAAATACTATGATTCCACCTATGTGAGGTCCCTAGAGCAGGCAAAGTTATAGAGGCAGAGAGTAGAATGTTGGGTTCCAAGGGCTGGCACGGGGGAGGAGGGGGGAAAATGGCAAGTCGTTTAATGCAGCAGTCCCCAACCTTTTTGGCACCAAGGGCCAGTTTCATGGAGGATAGTTTGTCCATGGACTGAGGTGCCATGGTTTCAGGATGATTCAAGCACGTTGCATTTATTGTGCACTTTATTATTATTATCGCAACTGTACCTCAGATCATCAGGCATTAGATCCCAGAGGTTGGGGACCCCCAGTTTAATGGTTACAGAGTTTCAGTTTGGGATGATGAAAGAGTTCTGAAGATGGATGATGGTGATGGTTACATAACAGTGTAAATGTATGCAATGCCCCTGAAGTGTACACTTAAAAATAGTAAGTTTCCCATTACATATATTTTCATACCACAGCAAAAAAATGTTTTATTTTTATGGGCTCTGAGCCTCTTAGTTCTTCAATCACCATGACAGTCACTGTAGGATAAGGGAGTTAGAGAAGGCAAAGTTCAGAAAAAGAACGAGACCAACCTTTACACAAACAGATCACCTTTAATGTGGCAAGAAGGGGCAGCAGTCAGATTAGTGAGCTGCTGCACTAACTCAAGAAAAGAGTAAGTATATATAGGCATATATGTGGAAATCTACTGTCTTAAGGGGGCCTGTTCTTCTCCAAGGTTGTTCGGATTAGTTATCTCTTAAACGGCTGGGGCAAGGAATTCTGGAGATCGGCCAGAGGCTGGCACTGGATGGGAGCTGGGCATATACATTATGTCCAATTTTTTCTCTGGGTGAGAGTTCTTTGTTTTGCATAAAATGGTGGGGAGGACCGAGAGGGGAGTTTTAACTCCAGGTTATTTTGAGCCGTGTAAATTTCCTTCAGTCACAATCTCATTTACCCTTACAACTCCTAGTAAGGTGGACATTTCCCCGTCTACAGGCAGGAAAAATTAGTCTTAGAGTGGGTAAGTGATTTGCTCCAGTGATGCAAGGGTAAGTGAGAGAGTGCCAGAGAGTCTTTGAGCCTGTTACCTCATTGTCTTGGTCTGCTCAGGCTGCACTGACAAAGTGCCATAGACTGGCTGGCTTAAAAAAACATAAACCTACTTCTCACAGTTCTGAAAGTCCAAAATCAGAGTACCAGTATGGTCGAGTTCTGGTGAAGACCCTCATCCTCGCTTGCAGACAGCTAGCTGCCTTGCTATGTGCTCACATGGCGGAAAGAGAGAAAGAGTTCAATCTCTTCCTCTTCTTTTAAGAGCACTAATCCCATAATGAGGGCCCCACCCTCTTGAACTCATCTAAAGGTAATCACCTCCCAAAGGCTCCACTTCTGTATACCATCCCATTGAAGGTTAGGGCTTCAACATGTGAATTTGGGGGAGACACAAACATTCAGCCCACTTGTGTGTGGCCCTGGGCAAGTCCCTGCAATGCCTTGAGCCTCAGTTTTCCCACCTGTAAAATGGGGACAGTAATAGCCAGACCACTCTTATGGGAGTCACCTTATGACTCAAATGAAGTGACAGGTGCAACTTTGTAAGCTGCAGCCTGAGGAGCTTAGACTTGTCTGAGATCAGCTTGAGTTTGTGTTTCCAGAGCTTTTTTTCTCAGAACACCTTGGAGGCCCTGTTAGCTGAATGCATGTGGCACAAGGTGCTCTTGCTTCTCCATCTCTATAAGGCTGCTCCTAAAAAGGGCCCTTTCCATTCCCCTGTTTTTCAGATTAAGGCAGTCACAAAGTAAGCCATTTCCCAGGGCTCCAGACATTGGAGTTTCCTGTTAATGACTGATTATTTTTAAAGAGATAATATTAAATCACAGCCAGGTAAATAGCTTCAGCCAAAAATGTGCCTGCTGTAAAACCCCCAGTCAAAACTCTCAGCTTTTCAATTCTGCATGGAGTCATCTCAGGCCCTGACTGGGGCAGGACCTGCATTGGGGGTCTCTCTCTGAGTGAGCCCACCCATGTCAGCAGCCAACCTATGTTCATGGTCATGGGTGTGCGGGGTGTGGCAACATTTATCGAGAGCTTCCCCATTCTGGTTGTTAGTCCGAGTCTGTGTTATCTGTCTAGTCACATCTCTGAGGGCTTTGGCAGCCCAGGGTCAGTCTGGTGTTGTAGCTCAATGACTGCATGACTGCGAAAAGCACCAGGCACCTTTTTTTTTTTTTTTTAAATCCTTCTCTGGCCAGAGGAAGTGTGTAGAATGCCAAGAAAGGCTTGGGTCAGCTTAGAAGGCTGAGGGTGAGTGAGGGCCAGCTTGCTGTGAATAGATGAGCATTTCTGGCAGCAAGTAGGGTAGTAGGGAGCTCTCTCTACTTGACCCCTTGACTTACAGCTCAGTTACAGAGTTTTTGGCAACAGTAGCAAAATAAATTGAAAACACCACAGTAGGAATTTTCAATCCAGTGTATTTCGAAAGCCAATGTTATCAGTTAGGCATGCATTTGGCTGCAGATAACAGAAATCCCCACTTAAATGCATGAGGATTTGTTTTCCTTGTATGATAATTCCGGAGGTAGATAGTCCAGGGCTAGTGTGGCTGCTCAGGGATGTTTCCGGAACCCAGGCTCATTTTATCTCTCCATCCCTCCATCCTTAGTGGCAGGCCTTCATTTGCACAGAGAGGTCAGGGAGAGGAGTTGGAATGAGTGTTGTGTCAGCCCTGCGCTGAGAGTGCAAAGAGCACTCTACCTGCAATCCAGAGATCTGGGCCCATGTCCTAATCTGGTCACTTTGGGTCTTCTGGTCACTTTCATCTTCTGGACTTTTTCCCACCCATAAGATGGACAAGTTGAACTATATTACCTCTAAAGTCTCTTCCATCTTGTTCCAGTTATCTATCTGTGGCTTTTCATAAGCCACCTCAAAACCTTATACCTTAAAATGTCTGTTTTGCTCATGAATCTTCAGTTCAGGTAGGGCTCAGCAAGGACAGTTGACCTCTGCTCCTCTCAGTGCTGGTGGGGAGGTGTCTGTCAGGGGTGCTGGGCATTGTCTGGGACCTCAGCTGGAGCTTAGCCAGATCATCTGCTCCTGGCCTTCCAAGTGGTGCTTGGCTTCGTCACCACATGGTCACTGGGTTCTAAGGATGAGTGTCCTGAGAAAGAAGCCAAGAGAGGCTGAGTGGCTTTTTCTCTTTTTTCATATGGCTCCTGTTTTTATTTTTATTATTATAATTTTTCAATATAAATTTATTTATTTTAATTGGAGGCTAATTACTTTACAATATTGTATTGGTTTTGCCACACATCAACATGAATCCGCCACAGGTGTATACGTGTTTCCCATCCTGAACCCCCCTCCCACCTCCCTCCTCATACCATCCCTCTGGGTCATCCCAATGCACCAGCCCCAAGTATCCTGTATCATGCATTGAACCTAGACTGGTGATTCCTTTCATATATGATATTATACATGTTTCAATGCCATTCTCCCAAATCATCCACCCTCTCCCTCTCCCACAGAGTCCAAAAGACTGTTCTATACATCTGTGTCTCTTTTGCTGTCTCACATACAGGGTTATCATTACCATCTTTCTAAATTCCATATATATGCAGTAGTATACTGTATTGGTATTTTTCTTTCTGGCTTACTTTGCTCTGTATAATAGGCTCCAGTTTCATCCACCTCATTAGAACTGATTCAAATGGATTCTTTTTAATGGCTGAGTAATACTCCATTGTGTATATGTACCACAGCTTTCTTATCCATTGATCTGCTGATGGACATCTAGGTTGCTTCCATGTCCTAGCTATTATAAACAGTGCTGCGATGAACATTGGGGTACACGTGGAGTACACTTTCAATTCTAGTTTCCTCAGTGTGTATGCCCAGTAGTGGGATTACTGGGTCATATGGCAGTTCTATTTCCAGTTTTTTAAGGAATCTCCACACTGTTCTCCATAGTGGCTGTACTAGTTTGCATTCCCACCAACAGTGTAAGAGGGTTCCCTTTTCGCCACACCCTCTCCAGCATTTATTGCTTGTAGACTTTTGGATAGCAGCCATTCTGATGGGTGTGAAATGGCACCTTATTGTGGTTTTGATTTGCATTTCTCTGATAGTGAGTGATGTTGAGCATCTTTTCATGTGTTTGTTAGCCATCTGTATGTCTTCTTTGGAGAAATGCCTGTTTAGTTCTTTGGCCCATTTTTTGATTGGGTCGTTTATTTTTCTGGAATTGAGCTGCAGTAGTTGCTTGTATATTTTTGAGATTAGTTCTTTGTCAGTTGCTTCATTTGCTATTATTTTCTCCCATTCTGAAGGCTGTCTTTTCACCTTGCTTAGAGTTTCCTTTGTTGTGCAGAAGCTTTTTAATTAGGTCCCATTTGTCTATTTTTGCTTTTATTTCCAATATTCTGGGAGGTGGGTCATAGAGGATCCTGCTGTGATTTATGTCGGACAGTGTTTTGCCTATGTTCTCCTTTAGGAGTTTTATAGTTTCTGGTCTTACATTTAGATCTTTAATCCATTTTGAGTTTATTTTTGTGTATGATGTTAGAAAGTGTTCTAGTTTCATTCTTTTATGAGTGGTTGGCCAGTTTTCCCAGCACCACTTGTTAAAGAGATTGTCTTTTCTCCATTGTATGTTCTTGCCTCCTTTTTCAAAGATAAGGTGTCCATAGGTGTGTGGATTTATCTCTGGGCTTTCTATTTTGTTCCATTGATCTATATTTCTGTCTTTGTGCCAGTACCATACTGTCTTGATGACTGTGGCTTTGTAGTAGAGCCTGAAGTCAGGCAGGTTGATTCCTCCAGTTCCATTCTTCTTTCTCAAGATTGCTTTGGCTATTCGAGGTTTTTTGTTGTTTCCATACAAATTGTGAAATTATTTGTTCTGGCTCTGTGAAAAATACTGTTGGTAGTTTGATAGGGATTGCATTGAATCTATAGATTGCTTTGAGTAGTATAGTCATTTTCACTATATTGATTCTTCCGATTAATGAACATGGTATATTTCTCCATCTATTAGTGTCCTCTTTGATTTCTTTCCCCAGTGTTTTATAGTTTTCTATATATAGGTCTTTAGTTTCTTTAGGTAGATATATTCCTAAGTATTTTATTCTTTTCGTTACAATAGTGAATTGAATTGTTTCCTTAATTTCTCTTTCTATTTTCTCATTATTAGTGTATAGGAATGCAAGGGATTTCTATGTGTTGATTTTCTATCCTGCAACTTTACTATATTCATTGATTAGCTCTAGTAATTTTCTGGTGGAGTCTTTAGGGTTTTCTATGTAGAGGATCATGTCATCTGCAAACAGTGAGAGTTTTACTTCTTCTTTTCCAATTTGGATTCCTTTTATTTATTTATTTTTTTCTGCTCTGATTGCTGTGGCCAAAACTTCCAAAACTATGTTGAATAGTAGTGGTGAAAGTGGATACACTTGTCTTGTTCCTGACTTAAGGGGAAATGCCTTCAATTTTCTGCCGTTGAGGATAATATTTGCTGTGGGTTTGTCATATATAGCTTTTATTATGTTGAGGTATGTTCCTTCTATTCCTGCTTTCTGGAGAGTTTTTGTCATAAATGGATGTTGAATTTTGTCAAAAGGCTTTCTCTGTATCTATTGAGATAATCATATGGCTTTTATTTTTCAATTTGTTAATGTGGTGTATTACATTGATTGATTTGTGGATATTGAAGAATCCTTACATCCCTGGGATAAAGCTCACTTGGTCATGGTGTATGATCTTTTTAATGTGTTGTTGGATTCTGATTGCTAGAATTTTGTTAAGGATTTTTACATCTATGTTCATCAGTGATATTGGCCTGTAGTTTTCTCTTTTTTGTGGCGTCTTTGTCAGGTTTTGGTATTAGGGTGATGATGGCTTCATAGAATGAGTTTGGAAGTTTACCTTCCTCTGCAATTTTCTGAAAGAGTTTGCATAGGGTAGGTGTTGGCTCTTCTC
Source organism: Tragelaphus eurycerus (assembly GCA_935064755.1). Lineage (NCBI taxonomy): Eukaryota > Metazoa > Chordata > Mammalia > Artiodactyla > Bovidae > Tragelaphus > Tragelaphus eurycerus. Next base: position 11,281,631 of record CAKXYN010000080.1, on the reverse strand, counting down.
TAAATTTTTGGTAGAATTCAGCTGTGAAACCATCTGGACCTGGGCTTTTGTTTGGTGGAAGATTTCTGATTACAGTTTCAATTTCTGTGCTTGTGGTGGGTCTGTTAAGATTTTCTATTTCTTCCTGGTTCAGTTTTGGAAAGTTGTACTTTTCTAAGAATTTGTCCATTTCTTCCAAGTTGTCCATTTTATTGGCATATAGTTGCTGATAGTAGTCTCTTCTGATCCTTTGTATTTCTGAGTTGTCTGTTGTGATCTCTCCATTTTCATTTCTAATTTTATTGATTTGATTTTTCTCCCTTTGTTTTTTGATGAGTCTGGCTAATGGTTTGTCAATTTTATTTATCCTCTCAAAGAACCAGCTTTTGGCTTTGTTGATTTTTGCTATGGTCTCTTTTGTTTTTTTTTTTTTTTGCATTTATTTCAGCCCTAATTTTTAAGATTTCTTTCCTTCTACTAACCCTGGGGTTCTTCATTTCCTCCTTTTCTAGTTGCTTTAGGTGTAGAGTTAGGTTATTTATTTGACTTTTTTCTTGTTTCTTGAGGTATGCCTGCATTGCTATGATCTTTCCCCTTAGCACTTCTTTTACAGTGTCCCGCAGGTTTTGGGTTGTTTTGTTTGAATGGCTTTTTCTAACTGGCCTGGAAAGTCATGGAAAATCACTTCTGCATTCTCTTCTTTAGAGGTAAGTCACTAAGGCCAACCCCTGTTCAAGAGATGTAGACGTAGACAGAAGTCTACAGGTTTAAATTTTTTTGTTTTGTTTTTGTGCTGACTCTCACTATTCTAGAAGACAAGAGGATGTTTCTCGGTGCAAGGATGGCAGGTAAACTCTCAAAACGTTTTGCTAGTCTTGGACCACTTTGAAAAGCCCTGGCCTGACCCCACTGGGACCAAGACTCGGACCTTCCTCAGTCTTAAAAGTGATGATATCTGGTTCATTTGGAGAGTTCCAAAAAGACCAGCCCCAGTTGACTCCTGGAAACAGAAGTCTTGAGAATACTTATTCAGCAGCATTTGAAAGTGAATAGGATGGTAACAGTTCATCAACTCACTTTCACTGACCATTTCTTAAGTGCCCAGCACTCAGGCCTGAGAGCTAGCCCCATCCCTTGCAAATTTGTAGTTTTGTTGGGGTTACAGACTTCTAGGGACTCCTCCATGTAGGTAAGTCAGCTGTATCTGCTTTCAATCTGTGTCCCCAGTGTCTACTAGAGGTGGCATGGGTTACAGTATTGGTCAGTGGCAGAAACCTGACTCAGAATTGTAGTTAAACAACAAAAACAGAGTTTTGTTTGTTTGTTTGGGGTTTGTGTACCTGGAGAGACTAGAGTAGATCTCTGACTTCAGGCATATATGGCTCCCAGGACTACAGTGATGACATTAGAAGCCTTTCCTCTAATTGTCTAACCTGTGTATTAGACAGTTACTCTGGTGGCTCCCAGTGAACCAAGTTTCCTAATATTCATGCTGTGTGTAGCTCCCTCCAACACTCAGTCTGAACTTGGATATGCAGTTTGTTTTGGCCAATTGGACATTAGCTGGTGTGGTACAAGTAGAAGCTTGATGAACTGCTTGCACACTGGGGCTGGCCTTCTTCGAACCTAGTCACCTAGCTGTGAAGAAGCTCTAGGCTAGACTATTGAAGGATGAAAGGCCACGTGGGAAGAGACCTTGGAGGATGAGGCCATCACAGACATTCTAGCCATCTCAGACAGGCTCTCAACTGAATGCAGCCACATCAGTGACCTCAGCTGTCACTGTGGTAACAAAACTGTTCATCTCACCCCAATTAATCCAGAGAATCATGAGAAATAATAAACACTGTATTAGGATACTAAGTTTGGGGTCATGTTGTTATGTGGCCATAGATAAAACTACTACACCCTAAGTGTTGGCAAGACAGCTGCCAACAGTTCCAGGCTCATAAGTCCCAGTGGACCTAGAGTACCTCTTTTCCATGGGATTGATTTATTTAACTAATACAAGTTGCTACTCATCTTGGAACCAGTCACTGTGGCCAGAAGGTGAAGACCAGGCCAGAAATGTGTGCCCATCCTTGTAACAAGTGGAGGGTTGGGTTGGCCCTACCCAACCCATGAACTAGGATAAGGTAGGGAAGGGAGAAAAGTGAGGATGTTGTAACCAGAAAGTGAGAGAGTTGAGACTTAATACAGAAACCTCCACAGGGTGTGCATTAAATTGGTGAGGGGGGTGAATGAATAATCATCAGTGTGGCTTTAGTTGATGAAGAACTTTTTAAAATTTTTTATTTGGAAGATTGCTTTATAATATTGTGTTGGTTTCTGCTGTACAACAACATGAATCAGCCATACGTGCATGCATAGTAAGTCACTTCAGTTGTGTCCAACTCTTTGTGACCCTATGGACTGTAGCCCACCAGGCTCCTCTGTCCTTGGGATTTCCCAGGCAAGAACATTGAAGTGGACTGCCGTTTCCTCCTCCAGGGGATCTTCCCAACCCAGGGATCAAACCCACATCTCTTACGTCTCCTGCTTTTGCAAGCAGGTTCTTAACCACTAGCGCCACCTGGGAAGCCCAAATCAGCTGTAAGGATACATATATCCCCTCCCTCTTGAACCGCCCTCCCACCCACCTCCCCCATCCCACCCCTCTAGGTTGTCACAGAGCACTGGGCTGAGCACTCTGTGTTATACAGCAACTTCCCACTAGCTATCTGTTTTACATATGGTAAAATATATTTTCAATGCTATTCTCTCAATCTGTCCTACCCTCTCCTTCCCCCGCTGTGTCCATAAGCCTATTCTCTATGTCTGCCTCTCTATTCCTGCCCCGCAAATAGGTTCTTCAGTACCATTTTTCTAGATTCCGTTTATGTGTTGTGTTTCTCTTTCTGACTTCACTCTATAACAGGTTCTAGGTTCATCCACCTCAGTTCAACTGACTCAAATTCATTCATTTTTATGGCTGAATATACATTATATATATATATATATATTTTCTTTATCCATTCATCTGTCAATGGACATCTAGCTTGTTTCCATGACCTGTTGTAAGGACATGCAAATAGTGCTGTAGTGAACATTGGGGTACATGTGTCTTTTTGAACTATGGTTTTCTCAGGGTATATGCCTGGTAGTGGGATTGCTGGGTCACATGGCAGTCTTATTCCTAGTGTTTTAAGGAATATCCATACTGTTCTCCATTGTAGCTGTATCACTTTACATTCCCACCAACAATGCAAAAGGGTTCCCTTTTCTCCACATTCTCTCCAGCATTTATTGTTTGTATATTTTTTGATGATGGCCATTCTGATTGGTGTGAGGCGATACCTCACTGTAGTTCTGATTTACATTTCTCTATTAATGAGCATTATTGAGCATCTTTTCGTGTGTTTATTGGCAACCTGTATGTCTTTTTTGGTGAAATATCTATTTAGGTCTTCTGCCCATTTTTTGATTGGGCTATTTGTTTTTCTGATATTAAGCTGCATGAGCTGCTTGTATATTTTGGAGATTAATCCTTTGTCAGTTATTTCATTTGCAGTTATTTTTTCCCATTCTGAGGGCTGTCTTTTCATCTTGTTATAGTTTCCTTTGCTTTGAAAATGCTTTTAGGTTTAATTAGGTCTCATTTGTTTATTTTTGCTTTTATTTCCATTACTCTAGGAGGTGAGTCAAAGAATGTTCTGCCTATGTTTTCCTCTAAAAGTTTTATATTTCTGACCTTACATTTAAATCTTTAATCCATTTTGAGTTTATCTTTGTATGTGGTGTTAAGAAGTGTTTTAAGTTCATTCTTTTTCATATAAATGTCCAGTTTCCCAGAACCACTTATTGAAGAGGCTATCTTTTCTCTATCGTATATTCTTGCCTCTGATAAGGTACCCATAGGTACATAGCTTTACCTCTGGGCTTTCTATCTTGTTACATTGATCTATATTTCTGTTTTTGTGCCAGTATCATACTGTCTTGGTGACTGTAGCTTTGTAGTATAGTATAAATTCAAGGCAATGGCACCCCACTCCAGTACTCTTGCCTGGAAAATCCATGGATGGAGGAGCCTGGAAGGCTGTAGTCCATGGGGTCGCTGAGGGTCGGACATGGCTGAGCAACTTCACTTTCACTTTTCACTTTTATGCATTGGAGAAGGAAATGGCAACCTATTCCAGTGTTCTTGCCTGGAGAATCCCAGGGACAGGGGAGCCTGGTGGGCTTCTGTCTATGGGGTCACACAGAGTTGGACACGACTTAAGTGACTTAGCAGCAGCAGCAGCAGCATAAAGTCAAGAAAGTTTATTCTTCCAGCTCCATTTTTCTTTCTCAAGATTGCTTTGGCTATACAGAGTCTTTTGTGTTTCCATACAAATTTTGAAATTTGTTGTTCTTATTCTGTGAAAAATGCCATTGGTCATTTTATTGGGATTGTATTGAATCTGTAGATTGCCTTGGGTAGTATAGTCATTTTCACAATATTGATTCTTTCAATCCAAGAAGATGGTATATCTCTTTATCTGTTTATGTCATCTTTGATTTCTTTCATCAGTTGCCTATAGTTTTCTGCATACAGATCTTTTTTTCTCTTTAGGCAGGTTTATTTCTAGGCATTTTATTCTTTTTGTTGCACTGGTGAAAGGGATTGTTTCCTTAATTTCTCTTTCTGATTTTTTCCTTGTTCACGAACAGATTTGCAAGGGATTTCTCTGTATTCATTATGTAGGGGAAGAATTTTTCAAAGGGCTAATGTGTAAGTCAGGAGTTATCACAAGTAAGAGACAAGAGTTTCTAAGTGATAGGCAAGCTGAGGGGTAGAACAGGAGGTAGAAGAAGGCCCAGAGTGGGAATTAAAGCTCTGGGTAAGTGACAGCTGGATGAGGATGCCGAACAGATCATGCATTGCCCTCTGAGATGACTGGATATCTTAGCTGAAAGCTGTTGTGTTTGCTGAGACTCCAAATATGTCATAGACTTTTCCTCCTGAATGGAAAATTCACTTGTATTTTAAGGAAAAAAGTGTCCAGATGTTTCTGATTTATTTACACTTAAATCATCTGTGTGTGTGTGTGTGTGTGTGTGTGTGTGTGTGTGTGTGTGGTGTGAATGTGGGGAGATATTTAATGTCCAAGAACTCCTAAAAATGTTTAGTTTTGGCACTTGCCATTTTGGACTGTTTATCTGAGGAGGGAGAGGCTACATTTGACTGAGACCAAGCTTCCTTCAGCTGTCCCAGGCTTGCAGCAGGAACCTTCTCGAGGTCTCAATGTCCAGGCTGCCCAAGAGGCCGAGCAGGGGCTCTGAGCAACAGCTTGCAGCTAGCAGGCAGCTGGCCCCAGGAGAGACCTCAGAGGGTGAACTAAAGCGGGTTGCAGCCTACTGAGGATACACAGCTGTCTCAGCTCTTCAGAGACCGGGCACCCCCTCCCCCACCTCAGCCCAGTTGGTCACCAAAGAATGAGGACAGTTTGTACCCAGTGATGTGCCCAGCGTTAAGTTTGTTACATACCATCCATCCAGGCCAGGCGCCTCCTGGAAATAGAAGCAAGCAGGAGCTGTTCTTGTAGAAGGTAGAGGTGTGCCCTAGGGGCCTTTTGGAGCTGGCAGGCACCCAGGAACAGGAGAGGAGGGGTCGGGTACTTATCTCAGAAGAGCTGGACCCATGGAGAGGTCCACAGCTGCTCCTCATAATGGGAGCCAGGAGGATGGGAGAGACTGATGCCAAGAGATACATCTCAGGGTGAGTGACATTCAGATCAGTGCTGGGGCTTCCTCCTGGCTGCTGTTGCTCATCTTGCCCACACACCTCCCCTCCACACTGTTCTTGCCCCCTGTCCCCTGACCCTGCTGTCCACACACCTCTGGCTGCACCTCTGATGACCAACACCCCCACCTTTTCCAATTTGGCTTTGACCCTGCAACTCTAGAGGCCCTTGGCATGGCTCAGCTTCTGGACCCAGTCCCTCCCTCTCTGCCTGGCCGTCAGTGTCCCAAGCAGTCTCTGCATGCTGGGGAACTCAGATGAACAAGGCCAGTTTTCTGGATGACAGCAATGTAAGGATGACTGATGCTTTTACACATTATTTAATATAATAAACAGAGTCCAGGGAGCAGCAAAATGGACTCTTTCTTGAACTCTCACAGTAGCCATTTATCCACCAGGCATCTAGGCAGCAGAGGCCTGTGGCTGAGGGAGCACTGGACAGCAGCTCTGAAGCTGAGCCTACATTTTGGGGTTCAAGCCCTTTGTGGCCAGACTGACACCCCTGTATCAAAGCCCCCAAGCTCAGCAATGGAAGCACCCCATCGAAGACTCACCAGCTGGTCCCTCACTGTCCCCCAGAGTGCCACGCTTGCATCAGAACTCCTTTTATTGCAATTGATGGGAGAATAGCTCAAACTGGCTTAAGCATCAACAGAACTGTTGGGAGTTCTAGGGAATTCTGGTTTCAGGAGCAGCTGACATCCTTCTGGTGGGTTTGCCTGTCTTTCTGCTCTGTGTTCCCTTGTTGGCTTCATTCTCAGGTGGTCTCTACTCCTGTGAGGGTGGAAACAGCCCCTGCCAGCTCCCACATTGTGCCAGCTGTTCTGCCCCAGTGATGCAAAGGACTTTCCCTGGTCTAGCCACAGCTGTGTGTTCCCCAGATTTGTTACTGTAGTTGAGAGAATATGGAGATTTGCTTGGTCAGGTCTTGGTCATATGCCCACCCTCGAGTCAGGGATAGGATCAGCACCACCTACACCCATGTGGGCTGAGTGCAGCAAGGGGTTGGCTTTCCAGAGGCACTTGGGATGCTAGTAAAACAATGAGAGGGACACTGGGAAGGCAAAACCCACAGATGTTGACTCCAACGCCCACACTCATCTGGGTGCCTTTCTTTTCCATCCCCCGGCCCTGAATCTGCCCTCTACCCCTTCTCCTCTAGGTTCTCCTAAGCTCACCTCCTCCAGGAAGCCATCTCTGATTTATAGATTGAACAGGCAGTGTATATGAAAATGATGCCTAGCAGAGTGCTGGACTCACAAACATCAACCAGATATGAGGAGTGAGTGAATGAACGCATGAATGGTCAGTTAGTTGCTGAGCCACACAACTTGTAGGACTCTAGACAAGGAGATTCTATGAGAAAAGAAAACTCTATTTCATGGTATGGAGGAAGCCTCAGCATAGACGGCTGGACCAGAGCCAGCCCATGGCTACATGCCCTAGGCTAGGAAGGTCTCGAAAGTGGGCAGGTCTGCAGAAGGATCAGCAGGTATGGACAGCAGATATGGTTACGTAGCCCCATCTTGTGGAGAGGAGAAATCTGGTAGGGACTGGGAGCTGGTCAGGTCAAGGCCAACCATCATGTTGATGTTTGCCTGTGCTGAGCACCACTACATCTGTCCCCATTTCTTATGGTGAGAGAATCCTGGTTTTCCTGGGGCAAACAGCCTTCTTTAGTCCCAGGCTATGACTTGAGAGTAGGCTGACCCCACCATCTGATAATTAGCACATGACCCACTTACGCCCAAAGAGGCAGATTTAAGACTTTTCCTGCACACTTTGGCATAGAGAGTGTCTTTTCCCACTGCGGTTGCATTGATGGTAGAATGCAGTCCTGGAGCCACAGGGGGCCACAGTATGATAGCACACCCACATGCCTGCCATAGATAAAGCCAACACAAAGAAACCAGAGCTGAGAGATGGGGAAGCAAAGTCCTGTTGAAGTCACTGGAGCACCTGGATCCTGCTGCACCTAAATCTTTGTCGATTTTCTTCGGTTAAAAAGAAGCAATGTGTTCTTTGTTTTTAAAGTTAATTTTATCCTATTCTGACTTTTGACAATAAAAGTCCTAACTGATATACTACCCTACTAAAAAAAATTGTCCTGCAGAGATACCAGCCATATGACACACAGTCCGTTTCCATATTGAGGCTCACTTCCATGAGTAGTTGCGTTTTGAGGTCCTTGTTGGAGGTCATGCAAAGAAATGGTCATAGAGAGGAAAGCAGGAGAGGTTCTCAGGAAATCGATAATACAATAAATGAAAGCTGTGTTCAGAGCCCATGTACCAGAAACTGTCTCATTCTCAGTAACAGCACAGTTTCCTGTTGTGGCTCGGTCCCAGCAGCATTGGAATCTGAAATGTGTGTTGATCACATTAGAAAAGTTTCCTTCCCATTATTCATCATTCAGGGTCTCATTTTGTTTTTGTTTTTTTCTGGGTATGCTCGTGCGTATTTCACATGAGCTATTGCTTCAGTAATGGAAATAATTACATGCACTGATAAAGCATGGCAGCAAATGAAAGAGAATGTTATAAAAGCACCACCCTCGTGCTTCCATGGACACAGAAGATGAGAATTTCCATCCATGGTTAAGCAGGAACAGGGCTTTGGAGCTGCTCTTCTCAGGCCATTTCCAGGGACACATCTTCAGCTCTGGGTCACATAGATTGCTGGGAACTTGTCCATACCATGCAGTTTTTTCAAATTCATGTCTGGACCTAGATAGGAAGCTGTCCTAAGGATGTTTAATATAGGGCAGGGGTTCACAGCTCATTAAGGAAACTGGCCAGGATTGTAATGTACTGGTGTCCAGGGGTTCAAAGTGGACCTTCTTATTCTCAGAAGAGAGTAGGGGTGGGGGTGGAGACTGCAAAATAAGAGGAAGTAATCATTTGGCAGAAGTAATCAGTGGTCTCTGTGAACTGACTCTGGTCCCTGGACAGTGCGCACGTCTCGGTGCTTAGTGCCTGCCTGGATTATGCCTTGTGGTGTCAGCGATGTCATCAGAGACCCCATCCTGCTCTCCAACACTGCCCCCTTGTCCTCAAACATTAACTCACCTCCTCCCTTTGGGTACCTTCTTTCTCAAAAGACTTCTGGACACAGCTCATGGCCTCAGATGGCTAGGAGTGTCCCAGTGTTCCCTGCTGGATGACTGAGGTTAGGATTTGTTCAGTCTTCAAACTATCTCTCAGACACCTGGTGAAGAAGGCAAGGGCTCTCTTGATTTTGGGGTAGACTACTGTGACCAAACTGTTGCCCCTGTTACAATATGTCCAACTAGAATTCATGTGGGCTAGATAAATACATCTTAATTTGTGATGAGAAACCTATTCCATGTTTGATTGTCTTCCAAAGGCAGTAACTTGCCGAGTTACTTTTTCTCTTTCTCTTCTCTTTTGATCCCAAATTACAGAAAGAAAATATCCAGGTCATGTTTCCAAATTTCATTTCCTAACTGAAAACACATTTTAGGTCTCAAAAGGCAAAAGACACCTTCGTCTAGTTAACTCTGAGAGCTTTTAATGTTTATACAACAGGAAGCCATGTAAGTCTTTTCTTTTTTATAAGCAAAGTAGGAGAATTGTTACTTGCCAAATTTCCGATTCTTTTTTAAAATTCTTTTACTGTAGTAAAACACATTTTTCACTTTAACAATTTTAAGGTCTACAGTTCAGCAGCATTAATTATAATGGTGTGAAACCATCACCACTTTTTATTCCCAAAACTTTCTCATTACTCCAAACAGAATCTTTGTGACTGTTTAGCAATAACTCTCCATTTCCCTCCACCCCAGGTCCTAGTATAACCTCAAATCTACTTTCTCTATGAATTTGCCTACTCTCTGTATTTCACATAAATGGCCTTTTGTGTCTAGCTTTTTTCCCTTAGTGTTTCCAAGGTTCAGCCATGTTTGAGAATGAATCAATACTTCATTCCTTTTTATGACAGAATAATTTTCCATTCTATGTATATACCACATTTTGTATATGCATTCATCAATCAATGAACATTTGAACCTCATCATTCTTAAGTTTTGGTCTTAAACAGTTATGGGGAGTAAATTTAATATCAACATTTTATTACTATAAAGTCTTCATTTATAATACTACTTGGACTGTTGTATAGAATAAAATGGAACTAATATTTGCTGATTGTCTTCTATAAACCAATCTCTATGCACATAGTGTCATCTCATTTAATCCTCACAAAGTATGAAGTAGATGTTATCACCCCATTTTGAAGATGAAAACACTGAAGCCCAGAGACGATAAGGGACTTCTTAAGGTCATGTAGCTAGTGGGTGGCTGAGCTGAATTTTGAACCCTGGTTCCCCTCACTCCCTGCTGTTAAAGTGGTACACTCAATATGCCTGCAAATTTGGAAAACTCAGCAGTGGCCACAGGCCTGGAAAAGGTCAATTTTCATTCCAATACCAAAGAAGGGCAATGCCAAAGAATGTTCAAACTACTGCACAAATGCACTTATCTCACAGACTAGCAAAGTAATGCTCAAAATTCTCCAAGCTAGGCTTCAACAGTACATGAACCAGGAACTTCCAGATGTTCAAACTGGATTTAGAAAAGGCACAGGAACCAGAGATTAAATTGCCAACATCCACTGGATCATAGAAAAAGCAAGAGAATTCCAGGAAAACATCTACATCTGCTTCATTGACTGTGCTAAAGCCTTTGGCTGTGTGGATCACAACAAACTATGGAACATTCTTAAAGATATGGGAATACCAGACCACCTTACTTGCCTCCTGAGAAATCTGTAGGCAGGTCAAGAAGCAATAGTTAGAATCAGACATGGAACAATGGATTGGTTCCAAACTGGGAAAGGAGTATGTCAAGGTTGTGTATTGTCACCTTGCTTATTTAACTTCTATGAAGAATACCTCATACAAAATGCTGGACTGAATGAAGCACAAGCTGGAATCAAGATTGCCAGGAGAAATATCAATAACCTCAGATATGGATATGACAGCACCCTTATGGCAGAAAATTAAGAGGAACTAAAGAGCCTCTTGATGAAAGTGAAGGAGGAGAGTGAAAAAGTTGGTTTAAAACGCAACATTCAAAAAAGTAAGATCATGGCATCCAGTCCCATCACTTCATGGCAAATAGATGGGGAAAAAGTAGAAACAGTGACAGACTTTATTTTATTGGGGTCCAAAATCACTACAGATGGTGACTGCAGCCATGAAATTAAAAGACCCTGGCTCCTTGAAAGAAATGCTATGACAAACCTAGACAGCATATTCAAAAGCAGAGACATTACTTTACCGGCAAAGGTCCGTCTAGTCAAAGCTATGGTTTTTCCAGCAGCCATGTATGGATGTAAGAGCTGGACCATAAAGAAAGCTGAGCACTAAAGAGTTAGTGCTTTTGAACTGTGGTGTTGGCGAACTCATGAGAGTCCCTTGGACAGCAAGGAGATCCAACCAGTCCATCCTAAAGGAAATCAGTCCTGAATATTCATTGGAAGGACAGATGCTGAAGTTCCAATACTTTGGTCACCTGATGCGAAAAGCCAACTTATTGGAAAAGACCCTCATGCTGGGATAGATTTAAGGCAGAGGGAGAAGGGGACAATAGAGGATGAGATGGTTGGATGGCATCACTGACTCAATGGACGTGATTTTGAGCAAGCTCTGGGAGTTGGTGATGGACAGAGAAGCCTGGCATGCTGCAGTCCCTGGGGTCACAGAGTTGGACACGACTGAGTGACTGAACTGAATGAAACTCTCTTCACTCCTAAATCCACATATTCCCATCCTGTCTGTTCTCTTTCGTTAACCATGGAGACAAATTGGTTCATGCCATTTTTTCACACTTAGAGATGTGACAAAGGTGCCTTCTTCCCAAATGCATCAACAGAATCTCAAGCCCTGGTCCAAAATGACCCAGATTTTTCCTTTGGCCTTAGAGTATCCTTTATCAACTCTTAGTGATGAAGGAGAATATGTAGGAGTCACATGAATATTGCTGTTAGGGAGGTGTTGGGGGAGCTTGGAAGAGCCCTCTGAGTAACTAATATATCTATTTGCACTGCAGTTGGGGAACCAAAGACCAGCTACCTGACTGAGCTCTCTGATCTGGTAGCAAAGTCAAGGACTATCCAAGTCAACAAGTCAACAAGTCCTTGACACATCAGTTCTCTCCCTTTCCCTTTCTCCCTCTTTTCCTATTATCTATCTATCCACCTATCCGTGAACCCATCCATTTATGCATCTACTCATCCACCCATCCCTCTATCTGTACAACCAATCATCTATCCATTCATCTCTTCACTCACCCATCCATCTACCCACGTATCCATCCATCCATCTAGATAATATTTGTTGTAGGCCTGATGGATGCTAGCTCCTGTTCTAGATTCTTGGATATAGCAGTGGATAGTACCAATAACCAATGAGATAAACATACTTCAATAGAGTATGGATCCAACTAATGTATAACAGAAACCAACACAACATTGTAAAGCAATTATCCTCCAATTAAAAATAAATTTTAAAAAGATCAGGAAACTTGATTTTAAAATCCTGATTCCTGGCTACTCTTGGAAAAAATGCAGGACCAGGCTGCACTAGGGCCCAATTTGCAATATTGCAAGTGCCAACCAGAGCTATGTAGCCCTGTGTAAAGCATTGACCTCTAGTTCATCACAGCCCTGGCTACTGCCTGTTGTCTTGTACCTGGATAATACTGCATGCATATCCTAGAACTGGATTTGCAGCAGCTGCTGCCTTGCTTCACAGTCCACCCCAGCCTGAGACCGGGGCTTTGTTCCAACACATTCTGCCCCTGAACTTGCCATCCCTTCATCTGAAAACTAAGGGTTGAGGGGGTAGGTGAAGATGATAAAGGATCTGTAGACTGTAACATGCTGTTCAAAAGAAGGGGCTGCTGTTGCTGAGAGCCTGTGCCTCTGGGAGAGAGGGAGAGAAAGGAACCTGATTGACAGGCTTGGTGTTGGACTTAACAGACTCTTGTTAGTTGAGGTAAACCACTGGTTGGCATCCTTCCTGCACATTGCTTATTGCTGTAAGTGGTGGGCACATGAGCCTGTTGCTCCTTCCAGACCCACGTATGGACAGGCCTCAGGGAGCTTCTCACCCTTCCCACTGAGTCTTTGATTCTGAGATATTGACATTTGGCACTCCTTTCCCACTGGCGAGGGGTGCAGATTTGCTTTCATCCGCTCATTCATTCATACCGCAGATCTCTATTAAGCACTTATTCTAGACATAAGAATAAGATGGGCAGTAGTGGAATAAGATTGACAACTGCTAAAGGGCTTACCTTTCCCCAGGAAGAAATGACTGTACACCCTGCCATGCCCTGCTGCACTTCTCTAGTTCTTTGGCTGGGGGGTTAGATGGATAGATGGGACAGTGGGTGTGTTGCTGAAGCTCTTCATCAGCTGGAATCTCTGTCCCAGGTGGGTCCTGGCCCCAGGCTCAACTGCTTGCCATCATGGCCTCCTTAAGTCATAGGCATTGATGAGGGGACACGCCACTAGAGCCCTGCCTGGAGGCTCATCTGTGCACAGTAATGGACTCTTTGCAGGTGCACAGCCAGGATGTTTCAGCTTTGTGCACAGGAAAACCCGCCTCTTCAGTTACCCAGCACATCATAATCCCTCATTCTTTTACTTAATGCTAATATTTAGCACTGGCATAAGTTTGAAGTGTAGGGACACCTAGAGGGCAAGATAGGCAGGTCCCTGACCTCACGGAACATTTAGGGAAGACTGGAGGGACACTCAATCCAGGCCTGAGGTGTCAGGGCACTTTTGAAGGGAAGTGACGCCTACATTAAGAAGGCATAAGTAGGAATTGGGAAAGAAGACCATAAAAGTCTTCTCTAAACCAGAGTGTTCAAGGATATGAGTTCAGTCAATATGGTTAGAAAGTGGAGTTTGTATATATGAAGGTTGGGGTCAGATCAGATCAGATCAGTCGCTCAGTCGTGTCCGACTCTTTGCGACCCCATGAACCGCAGCACACCAGGCCTCCCTGTCCATCACAAGCTCCCGGAGGTCACTCAGACTCACATCCATCGAGTCAGTGATGCCATCCAGCCATCTCATCCTCTGTCGTCCCCTTCTCCTCCTGCCCTCAATCCCTCCCAGCATCAGAGTCTTCTCCAATGAGTCAACTCTTCGCATGAGGTGGCCAAAATACTGGAGTTTCAGCTTTAGCATCATTCCTTCTAAAGAAATTCCAGGATTGATCTCCTTCAGAATGGACTGGTTGGATCTTCTTGCAGTCCAAGGGACTCTCAAGAGTCTTCTCCAACACCACAGTTCAAAAGCATCAATTCTTCGGCGCTCAGCCTTCTTCACAGTCCAGCTCTCACATCCATACATGACCACAGGAAAGACCATAGCCTTGACTAGGCGAACCTTTGTTGGTAAAGTAATGTCTCTGCTTTTGAATATGCTATCTAGGTTGGTCATAACTTTCCTTCCAAGGAGCAAGCGTCTTTTAATTTCATGGCTGCAGTCACCATCTGCAGTGATTTTGGAGCCCAGAAAAACAAAGTCTGACACTGTTTCCACTGTTTCCCCATCTATTTCCCATGCAGTGATGGGACCAGATGCCATGATCTTCGTTTTCTGAATGTTGAGCTTTAAGCCAACCTTTTCACTCTCCACTTTCACTTTCATCAAGAGGCTTTTTAGCCCCTCTTCACTTTCTGCCATAAGAGTGGTGTCATCTGCATATCTGAGGTTATTGATATTTCTCCCGGCAATCTTGATTCCAACTTCTGTTTCTTCCAGTCCAGCATTTCTCATGATGTACTCTGCATATAAGTTAAATAAACATGGTGACAATATGCAGCCTTGACGTACTCCTTTTCCTATTTGGAACCAGTCTGTTGTTCCATGACCAGTTCTAACTGTTGCTTCCTGACCTGCATACAGATTTCTTAAGAGGCAGAAGGTTGGGGTAGGTGGGGACAAAAAGACAGGCAGGAGCAGTGATGCTTGAAAGGAATGAGACTAGAAAGAGGGTTAATCGGCATTTAGATTATTTAGTGCTTGTACCACGTTCAGGAGGTTTGAACTTATCCTAGAAGCTAGGGAGACCCATGGGAGTTGTCAGTCGGGGATGCATTGAGCTCTTTGGCATTCTAGTTGCGTGAGGATGGATTTGAGGACCCAGATCTTGGGCAGCAGCTGGTGGGTGAGCTGGGAAGCTGCTCAGGAGTATGGGGTGAGAAGAATAGATAGTAGCTGATTCTTCTGGTGCTTAGGAGTAGAATTGCTTGGGGCCTGGGCTTCATTAGCTGTGAGAGGAGAGGGAGGGAGGAGCGTGGGCAAGCTCTTGGGTTGCTGGTCTGGGTGGCTGTAAGGAACAGGAAGTTGGAACAGGTTGGGTGGAGAAAGGCTTGTCCAGGTGGAACATCACAATGGAGGTGCCCAGGATCTATTTCTCAGGCTCTGGATTGACAGTAAAAAAATCAGGGACGAGGTGAGATCTCTCAAGAGGGCTCTACAGAGAGAGAAGAGGAGAGGGCTTGTCACACAGCCTGAGGAACCCATCCAGATGAAGGGAAAGATGGAGGAAGAGAGGAGGCAGCAGACAGAAGCAGGGTGGCACCCAAGCTCCAAAATGCAACCGCTGGGTTCAGCAACAGAGAGATCATTTTAGAACTTGGTGGGTTATACTGGGGGGCAGTGGACTGGGGAATGGGTGGGAGGTACAGAGGAGAGGAAGAGGTGAGACTAAATGGGCAGCACCTGGGAGGGGCATGGGGTGCTGGGAGGTGCTCACGAGGGAGGGGGTGTTAGCGTGGTGGACAGCAGAGCACCCAGGAGAGCATGGGAGACCAAAGGGTTGAAGCGAGTACAGTATTGGGGACCCTGAAGAGGTAGGAGGAGGTGGGGATCAAGACCAGGAGGAAACACAGGTGGGGGTTGGGAGACTGAGAATGCTGCCACACCTGTGGCTTCTGTTTCCTTGAGGGAGGGGGAGGTGTGCTGAATGCCTCAGAATGAGGAAGAGTCACGAAGTTGAGGAGACTGGAGCTGAATGTATGAAAAGAATGGATTCTGGGTGTTCAAGGGCTGTGGATGATTTGTGGGCCTGTTGTGCCTTCCTTCACCACCGCCTCCTACTCTGGCTGCTTAGGGCTCCCCACCCCTGAAAAGCAAAGCACTGATTCTGGACCAGAGCTGCTCCTGGGTTGACCCTGCCTAGCAGGGTCCCAGCAGGCATTCACTTGAGCATGGTCCCATCCCCACCCAGGTAGGCAAGCTGCAGAAGGAGCCTGTGTGGGCCTGGAGACTAGAAACTGGGGGCTGCTGCGGGGCACATAGAGGAGCGGAAGAGCAATGTGGCGTCCAGAGGAAAGTCCCCTGTAGCAGATGTGCCCAGGAGGGCTGGCTGGGAGCTGAGCCTGGCTGGTTCTCCTCCACATCTGCAGCTCAGCTGCTCCAAGAAGCTTGAGCAGCACATGGCTCTTGGGTATCCATTAGAATAGGCAGCAACTTTCTTCTGCGTGGAGAAGTTTTGCTCAAGAAAATGATTTTATTTTCTTTGGACTCCGGGGGAAATAACTCTAAAAATTAGAACCTTGGCAGAAAACACAAATGGAAATTGGTCCTTTTACTCAGCTTTGTCCCTAATTATTAAGCCATGCTCTGAAAATCCTAAGCTATAGTTGAATTTATAGCCAGTGTTATGCATTTGTGGGTGAGAGTAACCTTGTGCCCTGTGAGGAACTGGGATTCTAAGACTGGGAAAATGTGACCAGTCCCTAGAATGTGATGTTTTTCCTCCCATACATGTCAAATGTGGCTTTTCTCCCATACAGTTTTTCCTCCCATACAGTGACAAATGTGGATTTTCTGTGTTGGCCCACACTTTGAATTCCCAAAGCATCCCCTTTGTATGTTGCTGGAAGTAGCAGGCTGCTGTGTCAGCCTCCCCATTGGGCTGAGTCCCAGGTCGATTCATGTTGTGGCTTCAGGCCTTGTGGGCTCAGGATGTGGCACTGCGTGTGATGGTGGATTTGGGATCAATGGATCATTGGATGAACTAATGAACATGTATTTAAAAAAAAAAAATCTCTAGACTCCTCAAAGAGAACCATAGGCTACAGGGTTTGTTTCATGCCAGCTTTCAACCCCTCAATCTAAGCCATGTGCTGTCACCAGAATAGTCTTCCCAATGGAACCCTGCCTTCAGAGCTTCTTCCTTTCCTCAGAACCTTCAGTGCCTCCTTGTTTCTTCAGCATCAAGCTGATAGATCTCAGCCTGGCGCACCTCTGGAGCCTCTGGGCCAGCCAGGATGGGTTCCACCCTGCCCTCCAGACACACTTGCTTCCTCTACCTCTGCATCTTTATCCCTAGGTCTTTGTACCCAGACCACCCTTACTCAGACAGCATGAAATTAAAGACATAGGCTGTGCATTAAGAATATCTGCATTCAGAATGTAAAATGGTGCAGCTGCTCCAGAAAACAGTATGGAGGTTCTTCAAAAAATGAAAAACACAACTACCATATGATCCAGTAATTCCACTTCTGGCAGTTTCACATACCCACAAAGGATTGAAAGCAGAGACATAAAGAGATACTTGTACCCTGGTGTTCAGAGCAGTATTTTGAACAATAGCCTAAGGGTAAAAGCAACCCAAGTGTCCATGTATGGATGAATGGATATGCAATGGAATATTACTCAGCTTTCAAGAAAGTTCTGACACATGCCACAATGTGATGAACCTCGAGTACACTATGTTGAGTGAAATAAGCCAGTCACAGAAGGACAAATACTGTGTGATTCCCTTTATATGAGGTTCCTAGAGTAGTCATATTCTTTGAGAAAAAATGTAGAATGCTGGTTTCCAGGAACTGGGGAAGGAAAAAATAGGGAGTTACTGTTTGAGTATAGAGTTTCAATTTTGCAAGAGGAAAAGAATTCTGGAGATGGGTAGTCATGATGGTTTCACAACAGTATGAATGCTACTGAACTGTACACTTTAAACTCATAAAAATTTTATGTTGTATGTATTGTTACTTCAATTTACAAGAATAACTTCTGCAAAAAAATGTTAGACGATTGAGAAAGGTAAGTCAGAGATGCACACTGTGAAAAGGACTCCACCGCTGGTTCTGACTTTGAAAATGGAGGAAGGAGGCCCTAAGCCAAGGAATGCAGCAGCCTCTGGAAGCTGGGATCCACCCTCGTTTCACATCCAGAAAGAAAAAACTGTAGGACCTCAGTCCTATACCCACAGGAACTCAATTTTGCCAACAACACGAATGATCAGAAAGGAGATTCTCCTCTAGAGCCTCCAGGAGGGAACATAGCTTTCTGACATGTTGGGTTTAGTCTGATGGGACCTGTACTTGACTTCTGACCTACAAGAACTCTTAGGGTAATTAGTTTGTGTTGTTTTAAGCCAGATAGGGCACAGGGAGACTATTTGGGTTGGAATCATGGCTCTATCACTTTCTAGCTGTGTGATCTTGGTCAAGTTTCTTAAGCTCTGTGCTTCAGGTTCTTTATTGGATAGGGATACCTAAGAGTACTGAGAAATTTAAATGCGTTAATAGAGGTACAGTGCTTAGTGCAGTGCCTGGCATCACAGTAAACCGACACATGCTGCTGTTGTTACTGTTGCCACCACAGTCATCAGTCTCCCTTGGGTGCTGTCACATGCTGCCATTCTCCATGATTAACCTATGCCCATCTTGCCCTCTGAAATGAGGGAGTTTACTACGCACTGGCATCTTGTCTTCTTTCTTTCTCTCTGTCCCTCTTGGGTGTGCAGTTCCTCTCCAGCTTGAACTCCTGAAGCACAGTATACTCTTTTTCCATCCTCTTTACACTGGATGTGGTGCAGGGCAGTGAGCACTGAGCTCCAAGTACTAACTCAGATCTGCCTTCGACCAGCTATATGGAGAGAAATATGAATCAAGGATGAGGGGAATGGATGAGAAAATTCATGTGATCACGACATGAACAGACCAGGCACAGGTCAATGTTAGTCCGGTCAGATCTGGGTGCAGGTACTCAGTGAGTGCTCAGCTGTCCCAGCAGAAGCCCCACAGCCTGCTGGAGCTATGGTGAAGGGGAGAAGGAGGCATCTCCTTGGGGGTTTGCAGCTGCAGTAGAGCTGAGAATAACCCCTTTGCTTCTCTCCAGTCACAAGGCTTCTCATCCTCTCTGAGCTGAAACACAGTATGAGGGATTGCCCCCCCACCAACAGTTCATTTTAGAGCCTGGGCCAGGCTGCTACATCTTTGGTGCATAGTGGCATGTTTCAGGGGTCTTTCTGTTGATCCCTTTCCCCTGCCAATCTTTGTGCATAGGTCTCTCCTCCAAGGGATAGGAGACGTGTTAATTCATCATTTCTACCCAGAAAGTACTGGGTTAAGAAAAGTCCATAAATAATATTCTCTTTCCCCAACTGGATATCCTATACATGGTACATGCATATCTTTATCTAGATATATAGTCTTTCCTCACAAAGCAGAATCATACAGTAAATATTATTGCTTAAATATTAATAGCTCAGTATTCCATGATCATATCTTTGTGTGATTAAGTATACTTCCACAGCTTTATCATTGCTGAGTAAGATTCCATTGCAAGCCTGTGTGAAAATTTATGTACCAGTCTTCTACCATTGAACACTTAGGCTCTTTCCAGTTTCCTACTTATAACTAATACCTGAACATCGCTGTACATTCACATTTGCTCTTCTATCTAAATTCCTTTTGACAGATACCCCCAAATGGATTTGCTGGGTCAAATGATATGCCAATTTTTATAGCTGCTGCTACACATTGTATTTCTAAATTGAGCTATCACTGGTCATGTCAGTATAGACTCCCACTAGGATATATGAGTGTCCATCCTCATCAATCAATGAATGGCATCAATTTAAATTTGTTTTCATTTTAAAAATTGATAGGATAGGGCAGAGTGGAAGGATGTGAGCTCATCTTCTCTTGCAAGAGCACCAAAATTAACTAGCTGTTGAACAGTCATTGACAGGAGGACACTGGAACCCACAAAACAAAAGATACCCCATGTCCAAAGACAAAGAGGAAGCCACAATGAGATGAGAGAAAGGGCACAAATATGATAAAATCAAATCCCGTACCTTCTGGGTGGGTGATCCACAATCTGGAGAACAATACTACTAAAGATGTTCTCCCACTGTTGTGAAGGTTCTGAGCCTCATGTTAGGCTTCCCAGCCTGGGGATCTGGCAAAGGGACTGGGAATCCCCAGGGAACCTGACTTTGAAGTCCAGTGGGATTTGATTGCAGGACTCTTACAGGACTAGGGGAAACAGAGACTCCACTCTTGGAGGGCACAAACAAAATCTTGTGTGTGCCAAGGCCCAGGGGAAAGGAGCAGTGACCCCACAAGAGACTGAGCCAGCCCCACCTGCTAGTGATGGAGGGTCTTCTGTGAAGGTGTGGGTTGGCACTGGCTTGCCGTGGGTACAGGGGCACTGGTAGCAGTTGTGCTGGTAGGGGCCCCTTGGTGTAAGTTCTCTTGGAGGTCACCATTAACCCTACCATAGAGCCCGCAGGAAGAAACACAAGTTGGAATCAAGATTGCTGGGAGAAATATCAATAACCTCAGATATGCAGATGACACCACCCTTATGGCAGAAAGTGAAGAGGGGCTAAAAGCCTCTTGATGAAAGTGAAAGTGGAGAGTGAAAAGGTTGGCTTAAAGCTCAACATTCAGAAAACGAAGATCATGGCATCTGGTCCCATCACTACATGTGAAATAGATGGAGAAACAGTGGAAACAGTGTCAGAATTTATTTTTCTGGGCTCCAAAATCACTGCAGATGGTGACTGCAGCATGAAATAAAAGACGCTTACTCCTTCGAAGGAAAGTATGACAACCTAGATAGCATATTCAAAAGCAGAGACATTACTTTGCCAACAAAGGTTCGCCTAGTCAAGGCTATGGTCTTTCCTGTGGTCATGTATGGATGTGAGAGCTGGACTGTGGAGGCTGGTGCCGAAGAATTGATGCTTTTGAACTGTGGTGTTGGAGAGACTCTTGAGAGTCCTTGGACTGCAAGAAGATCAACAGTCCATTCTGAGGAGATCATCCTGGAATTTCTTTAGAGGAATGATGCTAAAGCTGAAACTCAGTATTTTGGCCACCTCATGCGAAGAGTTGACTCATTGGAGAAGACTCTGATGCTGGGAGGGATTGAGGGCAGGAGAAGGGGACGACAGAGGATGAGATGGCTGGATGGCATCACTGACTTGATGGGTGTGGTCTGAGTGACCTCCGGGAGCTGGTGATGGACAGGGAGGCCTGGCGTGCTGCGGTTCATGGGGTCGCAAAGAGTCGGACACGACTGAGCGACTGATCTGATCTGATAGAGCCCGCAGACCCCAGGGCTGGGTCACCTCAGGCCAAACCACTAACAGGGAGGGAACACAGCCCCACCTACTGGCAGATAATTGGATTAAAGTTTTACTGAGCATGGCCTTGCCCGCCCACCAGAGGAAGACCCAGTTTTTCTGACCACCAGTCCTTCCAGCAGAAAGCTTATACAAGCCTCTTAGATAGCCTCTTCCACCAGAGGGCAGACAGAAAAAGCGAGAAGAGCTACAATCCAGCAGCCACCAGTACAAAAACCACAATCACAGAAAGTTAAACACAATGAAAAGGCAAAGGATTACATCCCCAATGAAGGAACAAGATAAAACCCCAGAGAAACAACTAAATGAAGTGGAGACAGGCAACCTTCCAGAAAAAGAGTTCAGAATAATGGTAGTGAAGATGATACAGGATCTTGGAAAAAGAGTGGAGGAGATGCAAGAAATGTTTTCCAAAGACCCAGAAGAACTAAAAAACAAAAAGAGATGAACAACACACTGCTGCTGCTAAGTCGCTTCAGTCGTGTCTGACTCTGTGTGACCCCAGAGATGGCAGCCCACCAGGCTCCCCCATCCCTGGGATTCTCCAGGCAAGAACACTGGAGTGGGTTGCCATTTCTTTCTCCAATGCATGAAAGTGAAAAGTGAAGTCACTCAGTCATGTCCGACTCCTAGCGACCCTATGGACTGCAGCCTACCAGGCTCCTCCGTCCATGGGGTTTTCCAGGCAAGAGTACTGGGGTGCCATTGCCTTCTCTGGAACAACACACTAGAAGGACTCAATAGCAAAATAACTGAGGCAAAAGAACAGATAAGTGATCTGGAGGACAGAATGGTGGAAATCAGTGCTGCAGAAGAGAATATAGAAAAAAGAATGATAAAAATGAAGATAACCTAAGAGACCTCTGGGACATCATTAAATACACCAATGTTCACATTATAAGGGTCCCAGAAGGAGAAGAGAAAGAGAAAGGACCTGAGAAAATATTTGAAGAAATAATAGTTGAAAATTTTCCTAACATAGGAAAGGAAATAGTCAACTAGGTTCAGGAAGCACAAAGTCCCAGGCAGGATAAACCCAAGGAGAAACATATTGAGACACATCCTAATCAAAATGATGAAAACTAAAGACAAAGATAAAATATTAAAAGCAGCAAGGGAAGAATGACAGATGACATACAAGGGAATTCCCATAAGGTTATCAGCTGATATCTCAACAGAAACACTACAAGCCAGAGGGAATGGCACCATATATTTAAAGTGATTTAAGGGAAGAACCTACAACCAAGAATACTCTACCCAGCAAGACTTCCATTTAGACTTCAGAAATCAAAAGTTTTCCGGATAAGCAAAAGTTAAAAGAATTGGGCACTACCAAACCAGCTTTACAATAAATACTAAAGGAATGTCTCTGCAGTAGGTAGGAAACACAATAGAAGGAAAAGACCTACAAAAATAAACCCCAAACAACTTAGAACTGGTAATAGGATCATCTTTTTGGGTGTTAGTTCTAAAAGGTCTTGTAGGTCTTCATAGAACCGTTCAACTTCAGCTTCTTCAGCATTACTGGTTGGGGCATAGGCTTGGATCACCGTGATATTGAATGGTTTGCCTTGGAAACGAACAGAGATCATTCTGTCATTTTTGAGATTGCATCCAAGTACTGCATTTCGGACTCTTTTGTTGACCATGATGGCTACTCCATTTCTTCTAAGGGATTCCTGCCCACAGTAGTAGATATAATGGTCATGAGTTAAATTCACCCATTCCAGTCCGTTTTAGTTTGCTGATTCCCAGAATGTCAACGTTCCCTCTTGCCATCTCCTGTTTGACCACTTCCAATTTGCCTTGATTCGTGGACCTGACATTCCAGGTTCCTATGCAATATTGCTCTTTACAGCATTGGACCTTGCTTCTATCACCAGTCACATCCACAAGTGGGTATTGTTTTTGCTTTGGCTCCATCCCTTCATTCTTTCTGGAGTTATTTCTCTACTGATCTCCTGCAGCATATTGGGCACCTACCGACCTGGGGAGTTCCTCTTTCAGTATCCTATCATTTTGCCTTTTCATACTGTTCATGGGGTTCTCAAGGCAAGAATACTGAAGTGGTTTGCCATTCCCTTCTCCAGTAGACCACATTCTGTCAGACCTCTCCACCATGACCCGTCTGTCTTGGGTGGCCCCACACAGCATGGCTTAGTTTCATTGAATTAGACAGGGCTGTGGGCCATGTGATCAGATTGGCTAGTTTTCTGTGATTATGGTTTCAGTGTGTCTGCCCTCTGATGCCCTCTTGCAACACCTACAGTCTCACTTGGGTTTCTCTAACCTTGGACATAGGGTATCTCTAAACGGCTGCTCCAGCAAAGCACAGCCACTGCTCCTTACCTTGGACGAGGTCACCCTTCCTGACCTTGAATGTGGAGTAGCTCCTCTCCGCCCTCCCCTGTGCAGCCGCCGCTCCTTGGGTGTGGGGTTGCTCCTCTCAGCCTCTGCTCCTGACCTTGGGCGTGGGGTAGCTCCTCTCGGCCGTGCTTTTGTGGGGTCATCCTAAAGGAGACCAGTCCTGGGTGTTCATTGGAAGGACTGATGCTGAGGCTCCAATACTTTGGCCACCTCATGCGAAGAGTTGACTCATTGGAAAAGACCCTGATGCTGGGAGGGATTGGGGGCAGGAGGAGAAGGGGAGGACAGAGGATGAGATGGCTGGGTGGCATCACCGACTCAATGCATATGAGTTTGGGTGAACTCCAGGAGTTGGTGATGGACAGGGAGGTCTGGCGTGCTGCAATTCATGAGGTCACGAAGAGTCGGACACTACTCAGTGACTGGACTGAACTGAACTGAATAGGATCATACATATCAATAATTACCTTAAATGTAAATGCATTAAATGCATCAACCAAAAGACATAGACTGGCTGGGTGGATGAGAACATGTGCATGTATGTACTTCCACTTACCACATCACTCTACTTAACCTCCCAAATTGTATGTAATTATATTGTTAGATTAATCATGTTTCCATTATGGCTTACAATTGTGATTATCTTTTATTTTTTATCTGGTTATTGACTGTGAAAACTGATAAACATCTTTTACGATTGTTTTTGTTCAATCACTCAGTTGTGTCTGACTCTTTGTGATTCCATGGACTGCAGCAGGTCAGGCTTCCCTGTCCTTCACCATCTCCTGGAATTTGCTCAAACTCATGTCCATCATGGAGAAGGCAATGGCACCCCACTCCAGTACTCTTGCCTGGAAAATCCCATGGACAGAGGAGCCTGGTAGGCTGCAGTCCATGGGGTTGCTGAGGGTTGGGCACAGCTGAGCGACTTCACTTTCACTTTTCACTTGCATGCATTGGAGAAGGAAATGGCAACTCACTCCAGTGTTCTTGCCTGGAGAATCCCAGGGACAGCGGAACCTGGTAGGCTGCCGTCTATGGGGTCACACAGAGTCGGACACAACTGAAGCGACTTAGCAGCAGCAGCAGCAGCAGCATATCCATCAAGTCAGTGGTGCCATCCAACCATCTCGGCCTCTGTTGTCCCTTTCTCCTTCTGCCTTCAATCTTTCCCAGCATTGGAGTCTTTTCCAGTGAGTTGGCTCTTCGCATCAGGTGGCCAAAGTACTGGAGCTTAAGCTTCAGCATCAGTTCTTCCAATGAATATTCATGACTGACTTCCTTTAGGATGGACTGGTTTGATTTCCTTTCAATCCAAAGAACTCTCAAGAGTCTTCTCCAACACCACAGTTCAAAAGCACCAATTC
This sequence comes from Tragelaphus eurycerus, assembly GCA_935064755.1. Taxonomy (NCBI): domain Eukaryota; kingdom Metazoa; phylum Chordata; class Mammalia; order Artiodactyla; family Bovidae; genus Tragelaphus; species Tragelaphus eurycerus. The sequence goes on along the minus strand of CAKXYN010000080.1, from coordinate 11,256,724 downwards.
TTCGGCACTCAGCCTTCTTTATGGTTCAACTATTGTGATTATGAAACTATTATTCACTTAATAACATTGTATCATAATTGGTCAACAGAAAATAATAGAATTCTATATTACTAAGACTATCATTTAATAGAAAAACTTGCAGTCACTTTTTAAAATCCAGATGCATAAAAATTATCTTGGAATATTTTGAAAAATACAAATGCCCAGGTATTGCTGTTGTTATCCAAAGCTCTAGATATGTTTCTAATGAACAACCATGTTTAATTTAAAATCAACTGGACTATATGATGATCTTTTACTTTTATCTAGTTTGTTTCCTTTTTTATTTCATATTCAGCCCTCCATTTCATTTAGTTTATGTTTTCCAATTTCTCTATCTCTATGTATTATTGTTGTTTCTCAAGTCTTTATCAACCATAGTGGAAAATCTTTTCTATACATATGTGTGTGTGTGTGTGTGTGTGTGTACATAGGACTTCTCTGGTGTCTCAGATGGTAAGATCCAGGTTCCATCCCTGGGTCAAGAAGATCCCCTGGAGAAGGGAATGGCTACCCATCCCAGTATTTTTGCCTAGAGAATTCCAGACAGAGGAGCCTGGCAAGCTACAGTCCAGGGAGTTGTAAAGAGTCGAACACAACTGAGCGACGAACAGTTTCACTTATATGTGTGTGTGTGTGTATAGAGAGAATGTATAATAAAATATATATATTTAAGAAAATTTATGAATTTTTGCCTACCTAAAAAAGTTATGACATTTTGATTCCACCTGTTGACTTAATATGAATAGAATGTTAGATTTCTAATTTATATTCACTCTAAACTTGATGTAGTTTCATGTATTTTGGCATCTAGTATTACTGCTAAAAGCCTAGAAAATTTATTATCTTAGTGATTTAAAAAAAATTTGAATGAGGTTTGAAACTTCTAATCCAATTCTGAGAATATAATAAAATATTATGTTATAAAAAACATCAGGAAATTAACAGGTGACTGCAAGGAGATCCAACTAGTCAATCCTAAAGGAAATCAGTCCTGAATGTTCATTGGAAGGACTGATGCTGAAGCTGAAACTCCAATACTTCGGCCACTTGATGCAAAGAACTGAGTCACTGGAAAAGACCCTGATGCTGGGAAAAATTGAAGGCGGGAGGAGAAGGGGAAAACAGAGGATGAGATGGTTGGATGACATCACTGACTCAATGGACATGAGTTTGAGTAAGCTCCGGAAGTTGGTGATGGACAGGGAAGCTTGGTGTGCTGCAGTCCATGGGGTCACAAAGAGTTGGACATGACTGAGTGACTGAACTGACCTGACAGTATTAACTAAAGTACAGATTTTGTTCAAATTGCACAAAATTTTATGCTAGTGTCCATTACTTGTTTTTATATCTTATTCAAGACTCCATATTGTATTTAATTGCATTAAGCAGCTTCAGCTGCATGCAACAAATTCTGGTAAATTGTCTTTTCATTTTTTTCTATTAACAATATTTTCTAACTTTCTTCTTAAATAGACCCATCATTTAAAAGTGGACATTTAACTTCCATAAACATGGGATTTTGTTTAAGTGTCTCTAATATTAATTTCTAATTTTGATACTAATTTCTCACTTAAATGCTTTTTTCTCTGCAGTCACCCTCTGCGTTTTTTTTCAGTCTAACTTTATTGAGCCTTTCAGTGGCTACGTTGAAGATCTCTCTTGTTATATGTCATATTGCATTAGAAAATATGTGGATTATTTTCAAATATATTTTGATATTGCTTTCTAACATAATTCTGCAGTGATAAGAGAACAGAATCTGCATATTTTCAAAACTTCTTAACCATGAAATTTTTGCATCTTGTTTTATATCCCTGGGTATATTCCAGTGTCTCCTAGTTTATGGGAACTTGAATAGAATTTGTATCCTACTGTTGTGTGAAAATTGTATAAGTCTTAATTATGTTGAATTGGTTCACAGTGCTTTTCAGGTCTATTATATCCTTCTGCTTCTCTATATATTCATTCTATTAATTTTTGAGTTTGCTATTGAAACTCCAACTAAAAATCTTAATTTATCTACTTAAAAAATAATTGTAATATATAGTGGAATATATATGTAATCTTGTTCTGTATTTTCCAAGTCTCCTGTAAATATGTTATCATATTTAAATAATTTTTAAAAATAAAAATTAAAAAATTGGTAGGATATAATCAATGTCTGAGATAACATATTTTTTAAAACTTTTTATTTTGTCTTGGAAGATAGCCAGTTAGCAATGTTGTGATCGTTTCAGGTGAACAGCAAAGGGACTCAGCCATACATATACATGTATCCATTGTCCCCCAAACTCCTCTCCCATCCAGGCTGCCACATAGCATTGAGCAGAGTTCCAGGTGCAATACAGTAGGTCTTAGTTGGTTATCCATTAAAATACAGTAGTGTGTACATGTCCATCCCAAACTCCCTAACTATCCCTTCCCCACATCCTTCCCCCTGGCAACCGTAAGTTCATTCTATATCCGTCTATGGTCTGTTTCTGTTTTTAGTGGTCTTTTTTAAAGGTCTTTCTTGTCTACTGCTGTGTCCCCAGTGCTTAGGAGAGTGTCCAGTGCATAGAAGGCACCAGTGTTTGTTGTTGCTGTTCAGTCACTGAGTCGTGTCTGACTCTTTGCGACCCTATGGAGTGCAGCACACCAGGCTTCCCTGTCCTTCACTATCTCCCAGAGTTTGCTCAAACTTGTCCATTGATTCGGTGATGCCATCCAACCATCTTATCCTCTGTCATCCCCCTCTCCTCCTGCCTTCAATCTTTCCCAGCATCAGGGTCTTTTCCAGTGAGTCAGTTCTTTGCATCAGGTGTTTGTGGAGTAAATAGCTAATCGATTAGCTATTTACAAATGAACTTATTTTCATTTCTTTTTAGATTCCACATATAAGGGATGTCATACAATATTTCTCCTTTTCTGTTTGACTTACTTCACTTACTATGACACTTGCTAGGTCCATCCATGTTGCTGTAAATGGCATTATTTCATTCTTTGTAATGATTGAGTAATATTCCCGTGTGTATATGAATCACATCTTCTTTCTCCATTCCTCTGTGGACATTTAAAATGAAAGTGAAAGTGAAAGTTGCTCAGTCAAGCCCGACTCTGCGATCCCATGGACTATACAGTCCATGGAATTCTCTAGGCCAGAATACTGGAGTGGGTAGCCTTTCCCTTCTCCAGAGGATCTTCCCAACCCAGGGATCGAATCCAGGTCTCCCACATTGGAGGCGGATTCTTTACCAGCTGAGCCACAAGGGAAGCCCAAGAATACTGGAATGGGTAGCCTATCCCTTCTCCAGCAGATCTTCCCAACCCTGTGTTACAGATGGATTGTTTACCAACTGAGCTATCAGGGAAGCCCTGTGGACATTTAGGTTGCTTCTAAATCTTGGCTATAAACACTGCTTCAGTGAATGTTGGGGTGCACATATCTTTCAGACCATAGTTTTCTCTGGATATATGCCCAAGAGTGGGATTTCAGGGTCATATGGTAGCACTATATTTAGTTTTTTTAAGAACCTCCATATTGTTCTCCATAGTAGCTGTACCAATTTACATTCCTGCCATCTGTGCAGAAAGATTCCCTTCTCTACACACACTCCCTAGCGTTTATTGTTCCTGGATTTTTTGATGATGGCCATTCTGACTGGTGTAGGTGATCTCACTGTAGTTTTGATTTGCATTTCTCTAATTGTTAGTGAGATTTCTCCCAGCAGTCTTGATTCCATCTTGTTTCATCCAGCCTGGCATTTCATATGATGTACTCTGCATATAATTAAAATAAGCAGGGTGACAATATACAGCCTTGACATACTCCTTTCTGAATTTTGAACCAGTCCATTGGTCCATGTCTGGTTCTAACTGTTGCTTCTTGACCCATAAATTATCCTATTAGGTTAGGGTTAGGGTAATGATCCTATTACCATTTTCTTATTTGTTTTGGGTTTATTTTTGTAGGCCTTTTCTTTCTCTTATGTTTCCTGCCTAAAGAAGTTCCTTTAGCATTTGTTATAAAGCTGGTTTAGTGGTGCTGAATCTCTTTTCACTTTTGCTTACCTATAAAGCTTTTGATTTCTCATCAAATCTGAACAAGAGTCTTGCTGGGTAGAGTATTCTTGGTTGTAGGTTCTTCCCTTTCATCACATTAAATATATCATGCCATTCCCTTCTGACATGTAGTTTCTGTTAAGAAATCAGCTGATAACTTTATGGGAGTTTTCTTGTATGTTATTTGTCATTTTTCCCTTGTTGCTTTTAATAGTTTATCTTTGTCTTCAATTTTTGTCAGTTTGATTACTATGCCTCTCAGTGTGTTCCTCCTTAGGTTTATCCTGCCTGGAACTCTCTGTGCTTCCTGGACTTGGTTGACTGTTTCCTTTCCCATGCTGGGAAGGTTTCAATTATTATGTTTTCAAATATTTTCTTGAGTACTTTCTCTCTTCTTCTGGGGCCCCATATTGGGAATGTTGGTGTGTTTAATGTTATCCCAGAGGTCTCATAGGTGATTTTCATTTCTTTTCATTCTTTTTCTATATTCTGCTTTGTGGCAGTGATTTCCATCTGGCTCCCAGGTCACTTATCTGTTCTTCTGTCTCAGTTATTCTGTTAGTTATTTCTCCTAGTGTATTTTTCATCTCTGTTTGTTTGTCATTTAGTTCTTCTAGGCCTAAATATTTCTTTGGGAAACATTTCTTGCACCTTTTCCATTCTTTTTCCAAGATCGTGGATAGTCTTCACTACCATTATTCTGAATTCTTTTTCTGGAAGGTTGCCTGTCTCCACTTCATTTAGTTGTTTCTCTGGGGTTTTATCTTGTTCCTTCATTGGGGATGTAATCCTTTGCCTTTTTATTGTGTTTAACTTTCTGTGATTGTGGTTTTTGTACTGGTGGCTGCCGGATTGTAGTTCTTCTCGCTTTTTCTGTCTGCCCTCTGGTGGAAGAGGCTATCTAAGAGGCTTGTATAAGCTTTCTGCTGGAAGGACTGGTGGTCAGAAAAACTGGGTCTTCCTCAGGTGGGCAAGGCTGTGCTTAGTAAAACTTTAATCTCTGATTGTCTTCTAATTGTGGGGCTGTGTTCCCTCCCTGTTAGTTGTTTGGCCTGAGGTGATTCAGCCCTGGGGTTTACAGGCTCTATGATAGGGCTAATGACATCCTCCAGTAGGGCTCATGCCAATGGACACATCCCAGAACTTCTGGGACTGCCCTTGACCCTGCAGTGGACCACTGCCATTCCAGCCCTCTGCAGGGACCCGCCAACACTAGCAGGTAGGTTTGGTTCAGTCTCTTAGAGGTCACTTCTCCTTCCCTCTAGGCCCTGATACCCACAAGATTTTTTGTGTGCCCTCTAAGAGTGGAGTCTCTGTTTCCTCCTATCCTGTGACACTCCTGCAGTCAAATCCCGCTGGCCTTCAAAGTCAGATTCCTTGGGAACTCCTAGTCCCCCTTTGCTGGATCCCCAGCTGGCAAGCCTGATGTGGGACTCAGAACCTTTACAACACTGGGAGAACTTCTCTGGTATTATTGTTCTCCTGTCTGTGGGTCACCCACCCAGGGAGTACAGGATTTGATTTTATTGTGACTGTACCCCCTCTTACCATCTCATTGTGGTTTCTCCTTTGTATTTGGCTGTGGCACATCTTTGGTGAGTTCCAGCATCCTCCTGTTGGTGGTAGTTCAACAGCAAATTGCAGTTTCTGGTCTGTCACAGAAGATGTGCACATGTCTTTATACTCTGCCATCTTGAACCAATTCACCAGTGATAACATATATTCATCATTGCCCTATCCCAGGAACCTTCAAAAAATTTCTCCCCTCATTTAATTTCTCCCTATGAGGAAAGCATAAATATCCCCATTATAGGCTCAGGGAGGAGGCTCAGGAACCACTCAGGGAGCATGTAGATTGGGGTCACTGTAGATCAGGGGACAATGGGTCACCAGCCTGGATAACTGGGCCCCAGGACTTACCAGTACTATCAGCATATGAGGGAAGTGAACTGGGACTCCCTATGAGTGAAGTGCCAAAGAAAGGGTTGGTACATGGGCTAAAAACTTTTTTTTTAAAGCTTTTCATCCTTTAATGAGTACACATTTCACTGGCAGTGTGCAAATAGAGTGTTATTTTAGTGGGGATTGAGGGAAGAATGAATGACAGCTCACAGCTACAGGTTATGGATTAACCTCTTTCAAGATGGTAATTTTCAGCCTTGAGATCTTTTGCTCTTCAGCTACTGAGAACTTCTTGACACTGAGGCTTTGGTTATTAATTCTAATGTCACATCACTGTCAGATTCCACATAATGGCATTGTGGATGAACCTACGAAGAAACTTTGAGCTTTGATCTATTCCTAAGTGAGTCTTTCTGTCACTATAAGAAGCTCATGTTTTTATTTAATGAAAAGTTGCCAAAATGAAAAATTTGGGGAAAAAATGAGTACAGGAAATTAAACCCATTCTCACCATCTTAAAATACCATTTCTAATTTTTTGTTCCTTCCTTTTTCATTCTTATTTGCATATATTAGTTATAATCAATAGCATATGTTATTTTCTATTCCAATTTTCTTACCTAATATTGAATAAACATTTTCCTATGTCTGAATACAGCCTCCCTAATTATTTCAAATGGCTCCATGGTAGTTCATCAAATGGAGATATACCAATTCTCTAATGTTTGACTTTTATATCATGTCCAAGTTTTGCTCTCATTTTTTGCTCTCTTACAAATAAACTCTTGCTTTATTAAAATAAAGGAGTGGATTTTCTGAAAACATCATTTTGGTCCATAATATATATTGCCAACATGTTTTCTAAAAAGATTGTGTCATTGTAAACTACAAAGTTTACATTGTAGTGTGTGAATGAATACCAGTCGTAGCACAATCTCTTCACCATTGGGTGGTGGTATTATTTTTTTTAAGTTTCCTTTTTAATATCTCAGAACAAAATATAGGCTTATTTACGCTCATTTTAAATATTGATAATTATAGCATATTCTGATTACTCATTGTAGGGACTTGAAAGCTGTACTTAGAGCACATTCTTGGTGAAAATGATTATGTATTTGAGTCTCTCCTTGTGTAGGGGACCAGATGGTGAACAGTAAAGCATGTGGTAGTCATGGTCTTTGCTCTCTAGGAGCTTTCCAGGAGCTGTCTATGTCCTCAGTTTCTGAAAAGATATTCAGTTCAATAAGAAAGTTCAAAAAGAATACATGATACATGGTTTAAATAGTGGCTCAAGAAGAAAACAGGCAAGCTGTCACTAAGCAGATGATAAATCATCTTGCTGATGGTCTAGAGATGGGTCATTTAAGGCATTTAGAGGGTAGTTCAGGTTGTAATGGTCAAAGAAAACATGCTTGGGATGGAGTGGGGGCTTGATGGGATTGTGCTACACCTTAAATAATGGTTAGTATCATATGGCCAGAGTAGAAAGGTCAGAGCATTTCAGCAGTGGTCTGAAGGTGGGAAAGTTCAAGGTAAGTAAAGTCCGGGCTGACAGTGGTCTCAAAGGTCACCCAGAGCACCACTTTCCAAACTCCCTTCAGCCATACTCAGCTGAGGGTCTTGTTAAAATGCAGGTTCTGATTCAGTATGTTACAGGGAATGGCCAATATTGACTCCATGTTGGGTCTGTTTCTTTGACTTTAACCTTTGGTTTTCTTTGTTTTTCTTATTATAATCATTCATAATGGACCTTCCTCAAAGAACCCTGCCCCTCTGCCTGAATGTTAGGTGAAAGTGCCTTTGTTCAGCTCTCAGAGAGACAATCTGACCCTACCTACCTGTGAATGGTTGCTGAAAAGAAGAAATTACCATATCCCCTCCCCAAAGCTAGTCATTCCAGGAGATATTTGCAATATTTATGACCTTTTTACTTGACTTCCTCACCTCCTCCTCCTCTCTGTTCTATAAAAGAACCTGGTATCCTGAACTGGAAAGGTAGTTATTTCTAGACACTAGTCTGCCATTTTCTCAGTCAACTAGCTTTCCAAATAAAGTTGTATTCCTTGTCTCAACACCTCGTCTCTCAGATTTATTGGCATGTCATGCAACGAGCAGAGTGACCTTGGACTCAATAACAAGTAGGTTGAGCATGGTGTTGGATTCTGCATTATTCACAAGCTCCCAGGGACTGCTACAGCCCATCCATTGAGCACCAGTGATCTACACCAATCCTTTTCTTTTAAAGATGGAGAAACTGAGTCCAACTGCAGCAGGATTATAAACAATTTGAGCTAGAACTCAGGATTTATTTAGGAAATATTAGGATGTAATGTTGGAACTGATTAAGAAAAATAAAAGTTATATATAACATATGTTCTCAATGCCATGTACTTGACAGACTTTTATCTCACTTTCTCCTCATGACACTTTTACATAATAGTTTGGTTTTTATTTTCCAGAAGGAACACTGAGCTTTTGACAGCCAAAGCAGTTTGCCCAAAGTCAAATTAGTGTCCTTTCAGATCATTCCAGCACTATATCCATGACTTTTATTAGCACCTTCACTGCCATCAAAGGTATTAAAGTATTTGCATCAGGCACTGTGACTATTTTACTTTGGCTCCACTTTGACATTTGAAACATTATTTATTTATTTTTTATTGATGTATAGTTGATTTACAATGATGTGTTATTTTCTGGTATAAGCAAAGTGACTCAGATATATATTTTTTTCATATCCTTTTCCATTATGGCTTATTACAGGATATTGAATATAGTTTCCTGTACTATACAGTAGGATCTTGTTGTTTATCCATTTTTTATATAATAGTTTGTATCTGCCAATCCCAAGCTCCCAATCTATCCCTCCCCTACCTACTTCCCCCTTGGCAACCACAAGTCGGTTCTGTGTCTGTGAGACTGTTCCATGAAACATTTTAAATGCTCCAAGTAACTTTCACTTATGGAAAGATGAAGGAGAGATACTTTTTCCTATTCTTCCTGCTAAGAATAACTAAAAGCCATGGACATTAAATAAGAAACCAACATAAGATGACTGGTATGATGGAGAGAAGATGGGACCTCAAGACACAATAAATGACAATGGGGAACTCCCAATAAAAGCCTACTTCTATTAGCCAGAGGAACAGGAAAGTCGCAGCCTTGCAAGAGAGAAAAGTTTAGATAATAACTGCTGGATTCCACCAAATGATGTCAGTGGAGGCTCCCTGAGGAGAAGCCCCACCCAACCAGAATGGGATCAGTAGAGGCTGAATAAGGAGATGAAACTTCCACTCCCAACCCATAAGTACCAAGGAGACTATCCCCACTTCAGGTCTCAACAGAGGGCAGATGAGGAATCTGGAGTCTACTCCCTCCCGTCAGTAATGAAAAGGTATCTCTTCTCCTGCTAGAGTGTTATCAGAGGAGTCAGCTGAAACAGAAGATTTACATATCTAACTCATGTAGAATGTTTTACATAGAATCTCATAATTCTATGTAATATTTACATAGATTTACACAGAATCTCATAATACAATACTCAAAATATATGGTTTTCAATTAGCAATGATTCATCATAACAATGGAGCAGGAAATGACAACCCACTGCAGTGTTTTTGCCTGGAGAGTCCTGTGGACGGAGGAGCCTGGTGGGCTGCTGTCCATGGGGTCGCACCGAGTCGGACATGACTGAAACGACTTAGCAGCAGCAGCAGCAGCATAACAAAACCAGGAAAATTATAACCTGAATAGAAAAAGGCAATCAATGCTCACAAGTGTCAAGATGGCAGAGACGTTGGAATTATCTGCAATGACTACTAAAGCAGCCATCATAAAAATGCTTCAGTGAGCAGTTATGCTTGAAACAAAGGAAAAAATACAGTTTCAAAAAAAAAAAGAAGAGATAAAGAGAAACAAAATGGAGATTTTTAGAACTGAAGATTCAGAAACCAAAATAAAAAACTCAGTACATGGTATCAACAGCAGGATGAGGATAACAGAAAAAAGAATCAGTGAACGGGGAGATAGAGTAATAGAAAGTACACAATCTAAACATCAGAAACAACAGAGCAAAACAAAACGAAAGTGAACAGAGCTTTAGGGACTTGTGAAATCACCACAAAAGATCTATCATTGGTGTTTTTGGAGTCCCTGAAGGAGAAGGGAAAGAGGGCAAGTTGAAAAGTACTCAAAGAAATAATGCCTGAAAACTTCCAAATTTGGCAAAAGACATAAACCCACAGTTTCAAGAAACTAAGCAAATCCCAAATAGGATAAACCCATAGAAATCCACACCAAGACACAAGTCAAATTCTGAAATCTCATGAAAGAAACAATCTTGAAAGCAACCAGGGAGAAGCAACTCCTTACCTAAAGGAAGAATACAATTTTAATGACAGTATATTTCTTATCAGAAACCATGGAGGCTAGAAGGAGGTGGCATAATAATTTTCAAGTGTTTAAATAAAAGCATTGTTTTAACCCAGAACCTGTGAAGGGGACTCAAGATGGTCTCAGATGAAACGAAAACTAAGAGAATTTGTCACCAGCAGACCTACCCCAAATATATAGCTAAAGGAAAATTTCTTAAAGGAAAGAAAGGAAATGTTACAAGAAGGAATCTTGGAACATCAGGAGAAGACCAACAAAATGAGTAAAAATATTTTTCTTCTTCTGTTGTATTTTCTAAGTGTGATAGTTGAAAAAAAATACTACACTGTTTGATGTGGTTCTAAATGTATGTAGAGGAAATAGTTAAGGTAATTATAAGTGCAGGAGGGTAAAGGAACTTAACAGGATGTAAGGTTTCCATCTATAGTCATCTTTACTCTTAACTATAGTGCAGTTAAATAAAGATGTCATCAAACTGGTTAAATGATAACTGTGATAAGTTATGTTTGTATGATGTCATACCTAGAACAACCACTAAAAAAACTATACAAATTGATATATCAAAACCAGTAGACACATATCAAAATGGAATTCCAAAAAGGTGTTCACATAACCCAAAAGAAGACAGGAAAAGTAAAACAGAGCAATTAAAATTAAAAGTACACACTTAAGTCCTAACATAAGTAATCACATTAAATATAAATGTAAATATTCTAAATATACCAACTAAAAGAGATTATCAGAGTGGATTTAAAAAAAAGTATGATCCAACTCTAAGCTACCTACATAAATTCTCTTAAAATATATGAGGATAGGTAGGTTGAAAGCAAAAGGATGGGAAAATATATGTCATGTAAACATTGATCAAAAGAAAGCATTAACTATATTAATATTAGATTAAGTTCCAAAGGAAATTATCAGAGACAAAGAGAGACATTATATAATGATAAAAGGGTTTATCCACCAAAAAGAGACAAAAATCCTGAATATGTGTTCTCCAAAGACTAGAGCTAGTTTTTGTGAAGCAAAGACTAGAGCTAGTTTTTGTGAAGCAAAGACTAGAGCTAGTTTTTGTGAAGCAAAAACTAGAGCTGAAAGGAAAAATAGACCAATCTACACGTACTGTTGTAGAGGGGTAGTGTGAGGAAGATCCTTATGATGACGAAACATTTCTGTATTTTAAGTGCAGTGATAGCAACACTAATCCACATCTGTGATAAAAAAAAAAAGAAGTGTACACACACACAGTGCATCAGTGTAGACTTCTTGGTTTTGATATTGCACTATGCTGCTTCTGCGTCACTTCAGTCGTGTCCGACTCTGTGGGACCCCATAGACGGCAGCCAACCAGGCTTCCCGTCCCTGGGATTCTCCAGGCAAGAACACTGGAGTGGGTTGCCATTTCCTTCTCCAATGCATGAAAGTGAAAAGTGAAAGTGAAGTTGCTCCATCGTGTCCGACTCCAGCGACCCCATGAACTGCAGCCCACCAGGCTCTTCTGTCCATGGGATTCTCCAGGCAAGAGTACTGGAGTGGGGTGCCATTGCCTTCCCCGATATTGCACTACAGTTAAGAGTAAAAAGCTTCGCTCGTAGCTCAGTCGGTAAAGAGTTTGCCTGCAATGCAGGAGACCCGTGTTCAATCCCTGGGTCGGGAGGATTCTCCTGGAGAAGGAAATGGCAACCCACTCCAGTATTCTTGCTTGGAGAATCCCATGGACAGAGGAGCCTGGAAGACTATAGTCTATGGGGTTGCAAGAATAGGACATGGCTGAGCGACTCACCGCACACACAGTCAAAGGCTTTAGGGTAGTCAGTGAAGCAGAAGTAAACGCTTTATGTGCTTCCCTGATAGCTCAGTTGGTAAAGAACATGCCTGCAATGCAGGAGACCCTGGTTTTATTCCTGGGTCAGGAAGATCTGCTGGAGAAGGGATAGGCTACCCACTCCAGTATTCTTGGACTTCAGAAACCAAAGTGACAATGTAACAGGCAGGACTGTGGAGGTAAGTGGAGACCTCAGGATAAAATGCAAACAAATGCTGGTTAAGGTTGCCCTTGGCAATGGAGCATTGCCTGTGAGGACATCTTGCAGACTCTGATGGTCATGGACAGTGTTCCCCAACTCGCATCTGGGGAGGCTCTGATACCACCACCAACTCATTTGCATGCTGTTACCTGATTTCCGACATCACCTGGCTGACAATTGTCCAAGTGAGATTCCCAGCCCTTCCTCAAGATCTAGACCTCCGCGTTCCAGTTTGGAAGTTGGGTTTGTTCTGATGATGGATGTCAGCCCACAGATGACCTTTCTTTAGTTAAAGCTACAAAAGAGGCTGACTGCTGCATTTCGTTAGGACCTTCCCGCATGATTTTCTCTCTCCTGGAAAGTCTTTCCTTATCCCTTTAGTTACTAAGCCTCAGGCATCAGGCCTCCTCTGTCTATCTGGCATGCTTAATATAAATGAGAACCCAATTCAAACTTGCCTAGTCAGAAAAGGATTTTCTTTCAGCCCACATAACTGAAATCCCCAGTGTCCAAGAGACAATGTTGAGAATCTGTCCTTCTCCACCTGTTAGCTCTGATTTCTTCACATTCTCCCTTGCCATGTGTTGGCCCCTGGCAGTTCCAGGCATACATTCAATGAAACTGACATTCTGGTGGAAACTGAGAGAGCCTCTTTTCTAGTTCCTGGTGAGCTCCAGGACTGACCCTCATTGGTTGTGCTGGGTCTTGTGCCTGTTCTTGAGTCAATCATTTAGACCCTGGAAGGTCAGGCCTGGGTCATGTGCTAACCTGGGGGACAGGGGTTGTTGCAACTTCTTGTGTTGAGAAAGGAAGCCTGGGTTGTGGTTTCCATAGGAAAGGGGTGGGTTAGGATGGACAAACCAGCTATCATGGACAGCCTCTCTGATCTCCAAGCATAGCTAGTAAGCCTCTCCACTGTGATCCAGTAACACTTGTTCTTATACCTCTGGTAGCACTCAACGCATTGCTGCTGCTGCTGCTGCTGCTAAGTTGCTTCAGTCGTGTCCAACTCTGTGCGATCCCATAGACGGCAGCCCACCAGGCTCCCCCATCCCTGGGATTCTCCAGGCAAGAACACTGGAGTGGGTTGCCATTTCCTTCTCCAATGCATGAAAGTGAAAAGTGAAAGTGAAGTCGCTCAGTTGTGTCTGACTCTTAGTGACCCCATGGACTGCAGCCTACCAGGCTCCTCCATCCATGGGATTTTCCAGGCAAGAGTACTGGGGTGGGGTGCCATTGCCTTCCCCGACTCAATGCATTAGGCAGCTAAAAATTTACATTTTTCTATCTCCTTCCAGCAGAGAAGGCAATGGCACCCCATTCCAGTACTTTTGCCTAGAAAATCCCATGGATGGAGGAGCCTGGTAGGCTGCAGTCCATGGGGTTGCTAGAGTCAGACATGACTGAGCGACTTCACTTTCACTTTTCACTTTCATACATTGGAGGAGGAAATGGCAACCCACTCCAGTGTTCTTGCCTGGAGAATCCCAGGGACAGGAAGCCCGGTGGGCTGCCATCTATGGGGTCACACAGAGTGGGACACGACTGAAGTGACTTAGCAGCATCTCCTTCCAGACAGTCAACTTTTAAAGTCCTGGGCTAAAAGTAATTAAAACAGAATAGAACAACAGCAGCAGCAAATATTTATTGACTGTTCACTATGTGCTAGGCTTTGTGCTGGGTATTTTAAATCATGTTAACTCATTTTAAACTGTGAGCTAGATACTATTATTATTCCCATTTTACAGATGAGGAGCCTGAGGTTTGGAATATTAAGTGACCCTCTCACTGATGAGAGACAGAGGGTTCAAAATGGAGACTTTTAAAAAGAATGAAGTCATATATGAACAAGGCTATAATTTGCAGCACTGTTTGCAAAGCTGAAGGTGGGGAATCTCCCAAGAATTCACCCAGAGGGAACTGATTGGACAAACTGTGGTACATCTCCACAGTGCTGTAGTGTGGAGCTGTGAGAAGTAATGAGGAAGGTCTGTATCACTGTGAAGTTATTGTCAGGATACGTTGCTAACTGATCAGGAAAAGACAGGATAAAGAACTGTATCGGAGAAGGCAACGGCACCCCACTCCAGTACTCTTGTCTGGAATGTCCCATGGACAGAGAAGCCTGGTAGGCTGCAGTCCATGGGGTCGCAGAGTCAGACACGACTGAGCGACTTCACTTTCTCTTTTCACTTTCAAGCATTGGAAAAGGAAATGGCAACCCACTCCAGTGTTCTTGCCTGGAGAATCCCAGGGACGGGGGAGCCTGGTGGGCTGCCGTCTATGGGATCGCACAGAGTCGGACACGACTGATGTGACTTAGCAGAACTGTGTGTATAGTATGCTGCCTTTCATATAAGCAAAAGGGAGATAAATATGTATATGGGCTTCCCTGGTAGCTCACCTTATAAAGAATTAGTCTGCAATGCAGGAGACCTTGGTTTGATTCCTGGGTCAGGAAGAGAAGGGATAGGCTACCCATCCCAGTATTCTTGGGTTTCCCTGGTGGCTCAGATGGTAAAGAATCTGCCTACATTATGGGAGACCTGGGTTCGATCCCTGGTTTGGGAAAATCACCTGGAGGAGGGCATGGCCACCCACACCAGTATTCTTGCCTGGAGAATCCCCATGGACAGAGGAGCCTGGGGGGGGTGGGGCGACAGTCCATTGGGTCGCAACAAGTTAGACATGACGGAGTGACACACACACAGTCCAGCACACACACACACCTATATATATATACATATATATGAACATGTATATACACACACATATATACACATATATACATATTTGCTTATATTTTGAAATAGAAGCAATAGAAGAACAATCCACAGTTTTACAAACCAAGCAAGGTACGATGTTTCATAAGTTGGCTTTGGAGCCATGTAAACATTTCACATAACTAAAAACTAAATGAAACAAAAGAGAATAAAAACCATCTCTTAACATCAAAAACACATTGAAACAAATGATCCTGATAGCATAACTTCACAGAGAATTGTTTCAAGTGACTTCAAAACACAGTGATTTGTGTATTACCAGTGGGACAAAGAGACAAAAAGAACCACAAACACTTACACAAAACCTGCATTCCACATCTTGCTGTTGGTAATAAAAAATGGTATTGTTTTTTGAAGCTATTACATATACAAATATACATATTTTAACCTTAAGTAATTATATTAAAGTCTTGGGAAACAAGGCTTTTGTTGTAAAAGAAGGGATACAAATACAAAATCTTGGAAATTAAGTAAAGTCTTGTTGTCATAATAAGATTTAGAAACAGCAGTATGAAGTACTTTCTGTATTCCGTAAATAATTGTGTTAGTGTCTTCAGGAGCAGCTGCAGCCCCAGACAAGGCCTCCTGCCTTGAGTCAGACCTTCCTTCCAGCTGAGTCTCCATTTCTCCCACAGGCCTAGGCATTTATCATCATTCATGATTGTTTGGGCCAAGGTTCACTGGATGGATGGGAGTGAACATTTCCATGGTTTCTGTGGCTCTAAAGTCTGTTTGGAGGACATGCCGTGGGTCCCTTGGATTTCCTGATCAAGTCCCCTGAATATGGGCGCCAGCTGCTCCTCATGTGTGCGGGCTGCAGTGGTGTGGGGCACCCGGGAACCTGTGGCCTCAAAGAGCTGTCAGTCCTTTGAGCAGGCTGGAAACCACCCTCACCAAGGACTGGAAACACACCCAGGCTGAGCCTTGACTGCCAGGACAGGCTTCCGCTCTGAGGAGTGGCAGGGTAATTCAGACCTGGTCACGGAATTGTTGCTGTTTTCTTTATCTTTCTTTATTTACTTGTTCAATCCAACTTCTCAAATCCTTCAGCAGATCTGGCTTCACAGGTGCTTCACAGGCTCTGGGTGCAGTGCTGATGGGTATGTCCCATCAGAAGCCTCATTCAGGGTCTGAAGGCCCTGGCAGCCATGGATTTGATGGGCTGGCTTACCTGTGGTTCCTCAGCACTGTGGAGACTTAGTATAGGGTCACAGCCTGCCAGGCTTCCTGGCCTCTTGTATTCTTCTCTCAGCAGGTGCCCATGCCTTTGTTGGCAGACTCAATCTGACATAGATCCTTCTATGGATCTCATGCCAATGATTGGACACCCCATCCCTGAGTCCTGGCCCCACACTGAGCCCCACTCTGGTTGTATCATGATGCTCCTGGGCCACAGTCACTGCTTAGATCATCTGATGATTACCCTAATGTTATATGTTGACCTGTGTCCTCCTTTGGGATTAACATGTTGAAATCTTAATCCTCAGACCCATAAATGGGATCTTATTTAGAAATAGGGCCTTTGTAGGTGATCAAGATGAGGTCATTAGGGTGGGCCCTAATCCTGTATGCCTATGTCCTTATAGAAGGGGAGAAATCTGGACTCACACACACACACACACACACACACACACACACGGAGAACATCATGTGAAGGTGAAGGCAGAGATCGAGGTGACTTATCTACAAGCGGAGAAGTGCCAAACACTGCAGCTGACCACCAGAAGCTGGGAGGGAAGCACAGGACAGAGTCAACTCACAGAAGGACCCGCCCCTGCTAACACAGTGATCTGGACTTCCAGGCTCCAGGACTCTGAGAGAAGACACTTTTTGTTGTTTAAACCACCCGGTCAGTGGTACTTTGTTATGACAGCCCCAGAAAGTGAATAAACTTGGTAAGGAGGTCACCAAATGGTGGCCATCACATGAGGCCTGCTTCTTCTTTTAGAAAGCTTTGAGCCAACACTTATAAATCTGTAGCTCTCACATAATATTCAGTTTCCCTTGAAAAATCAGAGCAACTCTGGCCATTCTGATTCCAAAAATCAGAAAAAAAATCTGTCAACTCTAGGCCATTCCTGCTTAGTCACAGGTCACTGGACGGAGTCCCCCTTGGTTGGCCAAAGATCCTGCAGCCAGCGCAGTGCGTGTTGACTCACATGTGTAACATAGACAAGGCATTTCAGCCCCACCCCCTGGATGCCTTTGCTTCCCTCAGCAGACGACTGGCCTGGCCCCCATCTGAGTTTCTGATCTTTGCTCCGGCACCTCCAGGACAGGGACTGCAGCTCCTCCTTTTCCCACCCCCGCCCCAGTCCACCTCTCCTACAGCAGCTGTCACTTCCACCCACTGAGATTCCAGCCTATTGCCTATGCCCGCACCCCTTACCCATGTACCTTTTGCTCCATCTGGGAGGCAACCCTTCTCTCTGCATGGACCCCGCCCAGTGCTGTCCCCATCCGCCCCGGCTCCTGTGTCCCTGCTGCTCCTGGGAGCTGCCCCACCACGGGTAGCCTACTGGCTTACAGGTCAGCGCTCCTGACCCACACCACTGTGGGTGGTCATGTGGGCCTACTGTGTCCCAGACCCAACAGTTGGTCCTTTCACCAAAGGGAGATTTTCATAAATTATTTTAAAACTCAAGAGTAGTATACTGACCTGTCTGTCCAACTTAGCAGTTTCTCTTACACTTTTACTCTTCCTGTTCCAACCCAAAACTATCTGAAGGGAGGGATAGGATGGGAAGTTGTAGAATACATAAATCAAAGAAAAATATGAATCATTTTATCCTTCCAATGAAAAGATTCTAGGTATCAAGTATATATTAAGCACTCCAGTTAGTATCATCCTGAAATGTCTTTCCTGAGATGAGATGTTTTATTTTTTTATCTTTTCAACTATAATATTTGATTGCATGCAAATGACAGTGCCTGCATTATAAAGCATAATAATATAATGAATACCTGAGAACCTGTTTCCTACATCAAGAGTCAGAGCACAAAGGAGCAACTCTGGCCATTCTGCCTCTAAAAATCAGAAAAAAATCTGTCCACAAATCAGAAAAAAATTCCTCTAACCTAGCTCATTCCTGCCCAGCCTACCTCAGGCAGTTGTTATCCTGAATTTTACCATTCCCTGTTCCCTTCTTCTTCTGAACTCCTTATTTTGGAAATAATTTCACATTTCCAGAAAATTTAAGAAAGTAAAGAGAGTACAAAGAACACCGTTAGCCTGTACCCTTGATTCACCTATCATTAACATTTTACCCTGTTTTCTTTATCATTTGATCTCATTCTCTTTCTCCTTACCTCTCCCCCCTCCCAACACACACACACACACACAGTTTTGGGGGGAACCATTTGAGACTATCACATTATGTCACTCCTAAATACTTCAGTGTGTATTTGTTTTCCAACAGTAAGAATATTCTATTACTTAAGCATTGCAGTTTTATTAACCTCTTAGCATTTTTTGCCTCCAGTACTAGATGTAGGATAGCTGTGTCTCCTCAGCATTGTTTAAACAGGAAACATTTCTGCAGACTTTCTTTTGTTACTGTGGACCATGTTGCTGGGAACATCCCTGCACATCTGTTAGCACATGTGTGAGAATTTCTTTAGACTTTACCTAGAAGTAGAGTTGCTAGATCATCAGCTGTGGAATGTTCAACTTTTCAAGATAATTTCAAGTTGTTTTCCAAAGTGGATGTGGTCACTGATCCTGTACTAGCAATGATAAGAGTTCCTGTAGACTTTTAATTTTTTGGTCATATAGTGTATACAGTGTGTGTGAATTATTGTCTTGTGATGGTTTTAATTAGCACTTTTCTGATTACTAATGGTGTTGATCATTTTTTCATATTTTTTGAGCATGCGTGTGCCATTTCCTGTGAAATAGCAACAATGCCACCGCTTGTTTACAACTTCCAAAGAACAACAAAAAGCCTTATATATTAAACAATTCTAAAGAAAATGTAAGAGAGACTATTTTAAGCAAACACATAATTTAATCATAAAACAGCCTAATGAAATAGGTGCTATTTTCTATAAAATAGGTATTTAAAATAGGTATTCTCTTTTCTGAGCTTGCCTGCTGGCTCGGGGTTAAAAATCTGCCTGCAATGTAGGAGATACAGGAGACGCTGGTTCAATTCCTGGGTCAGGAAGATCTCCTGGAGGAGGGAATGGCAACCCACTCCAGTATTCTTGCCTGGAGGAACCCATGGACAGAGAAGCCTGGCGAGCTACAGTCCATGAGGTCACAAAGAGTCGGACACGACCAAAGCAACTGAACATGCATGCGTTTTCTTTTTCTCTTCATGTATTTTTGCCCATTTTCCCATCAGGTTGTTTGTTTTATAATCCTTGATTCCTTTTACACTTCTGTTTTAGCTGACTTTCTCTTTACACCGCCCGGGCGGGGCTCGTTACTGATCTGCTCTGGTGAATGTCCTGATTCCCTTCTTGGCCTTCTCTGCCTCCACCCCAGCAATGGTGTCAGTGCGTCCTTATACATAGCCTTTTGAGGCTGGAATCTAGGCTCCGCACTCAGCCCTCAACAGCAGAACGGCAGCGGTGAGAGTAGAGTCAGTTTTTCTTGTGTGGTTTGGCTGAAGTACAGAGGAGTTATCTAGAAGTCTTGACAGGATGCCCCTTTCCTGGTCCTTTGGATGCAGAGAGCAGGTTTCTATTTGAGGCTCTTTTGACCTGTGCCCCTTGGTGTTTCCAAATTGCTGGCATCTCCAGTTCCAAGTCTGGGGATCTATAAGACAAAAAGAAAACTCACCACCATGTTGTTCCTTGGGTCTCGAGATACCTCACTGGTCTTCCTTCTTCTTTTTACTATTAGAGACTTCTTGTGTTTTCTCTAGAACTGTTTTATATTTAAGGCCCAGGGCTTTTTGTTGTTCTTTGTGGAAGAAATAGTAAAAACCATATCCACTCCATCTTCCTAGAAGTAGAATCCTTATTAACTTGCAAGAGTTCTTTATGTATTCTGAATACTGATTCTTAGTCGAGGAGTTTGACACTCCTTGTATATTGAAAATATTTTCTCAGTTTGTGGGCTTTTTAAAACATTTCTTTATGATGCTATTGGCATCTGTTTTGTCAGATGTCCTTGATTTCACTGTAATTTCACTTATCAATCTTTTCTATCTTTGTTGTTTTTAGGTTAGTATTTTGTTTCTTGTTTAAGAAATAACACTTATCCCAAATTTAGAAAGATAATCTTTCATAGTGCCTTATAAACTTTTTAATGTTTTTATTTCTCATTTAAACTCTTAATCCACCTGGAATTGATTTTGGTATATGTATGTTTTGGGGTAAGGACCCAATTTCATGTTTCTAAACAGCCTCATTGAAGTATAAATTGATGTACAATAAAGAAAGCATGGAGAAGGCAATGGCACCCCACTCCAGTACTCTTGCCTGGAAAATCCCAGGGATGGACAAGCCTGGTAGGCTGTAGTCCATGGGGTCGCTGAGGGTCGGACACGACTGAGCGACTTCACTTTCACTTTTCACTTTCATGCATTGGAGAAGGCAATGGCAACCCACTCCAGTGTTCTTGCCTGGAGAATCCCAGAGACGGGGGAGCCTGGTGGGCTGCCGTCTATGGGGTCACACAGAGTCGGACACGACTGAAGTGACTTAGCAGCAGCAAAGAAAGCATATTTAAAGTGTACATTTGAATAAATTTTGATATATATACATGAACACTGTGAAACCATTTCCACAATGAAGAAAATGAACATATCCATCACTCCAGAAGTTTTTTCCTGCCTCTTTATAATCCTTTCTCCCTCTACCTTCCCATCTTTCCTCTAGCCCTAGGAAATTTCTGATTGGCTTTCTTTTACTCTAAATTAGAATGAATTTGTGAGGTTTTTATATAAATGTAGCCATACAGTCCATACTATTTTTGTTTGGTTTGGTTTCTTTCATTCAGGATAATTATCTTTTTATAATGCCAAAAGTTCTGTTTTTGTTTTTTTTTTTTTAATTGATGAGTACTATTCTATTGTATGGAGAAGGCGATGGCACCCCACTCCAGTACTCCTGCCTGGAAAATCCCAGGGACGGGGGAGTCTGGTGGGCTGCCGTCTATGGGGTTGCACAGAGTCGGACACGACTGAAGTGACTTAGCAGCAGCAGCATTCTATTGTATGTCTGTAACACACTTTGTTTATCCATCCACTTATTGATGGGCATTTAGTTTTCTCCTATTCTGAGACTGTTTCAAATCTGCTGTGAACATTTGTATACAAGCCTTTGTATGGAATATGCTTTCCTTTCTGTAAGGTATAAGTATCTTGGAGTAGAACAGCTAGTCATATGAAAGAAATATGATTAACTTTTTAAGAAACTACAAAACTGTTTTCCAAAGTTTTACGTTTCTACCAGCAGTGTATGAAAGTTCCATTTGCTCCACTCTTTTCTTATTTTAACCATTCTAACAGTGGTATAGTGATATCCCATTGTTATTTTAGTTTGCATTTCCCTAATGACTAATGTATTGAACATCTTTCTATGTACTTTTATATAATTTTCACTTAAATCAATATTTAATGTTATTAAATCTGTTCCAGTATTGTTTATAGTTCAGAATGTGTTCTGGTTTCGTTTTGTTTTGCTTGAAGTTAATATTTGCTTGGGGTTTGTGTTTGCTTCATTTGTGTGTGTGTTTATTGCTAATTCTTCCCACATTGTTATCCAGTGGCATTCCCTTTTTTTCTTATTCTTTGGGTATCATGTCTTTTTCTTTTTCCTCTTATTTCATTGCTTTGGTGGAGCATATCCTCCAGGAGTTTCATCAGGTTAAATAGTGGTATGGTGGTGAGAAGCATAACGATGGACACATCTCATAACATGGTTCCAATCTGGACTGATTGCCCTTTATATTTGGCAACTCTCATTATCCCAGATGCTTTGTCTTTAATTTGGAGAGTTACTTATTTTTTTCTATATTACATTTTCTATTTTCTGTATCTCATGTCTATATCTTTCTTAATTTACCCTTTTATTTTGGTGGAGATTAACCTTCATTTTTAAAATAAGTAAAAATATTTGACATCTCTTATGTCTGCAAATATTATTTTATTTTGACATTTCATGGGTAATTTGACTGGGTATAGAATTCTAGATTAGAAAGCATATTCCTTCAGAATTTTTAATGAATCACTCCACACCTTCTTGCTTTCAGTGTTGTTGAGAAATTTAAACTTGCTTGGTTTTCTCTCTTTCCTCATAAAAAGGACTTATTATGCTGGGTACTTAGTGGATTGGAAATTTGGATTCTTTGGTTCTGGGATTTTATTTTATTTTAGAGGATGACTTCCTCTTCCCCTTGTTTCGCTCTCTCTTTTTTTTCTTGAGCTCTAATAATTTGGATGTTAGACTGCCTTCTAAGTTGCTTATCTTTTACTATTCTACTTTCAATATCTTTTTATTTTTGCTTTATTTTCTAGGATGTTAACTCTATCTTTCAACACTTGTAATGAGTTTTTTTTAATTGTCAATTTAAATGTCTTTAAAAAAACTTTTACTGGAATATAATGTCTTTACAATATGGCTAGTTTCTGCTGTTCAGTGTTGTGAATCAGCCATATGTATACATGTTTTCCCCTCTTGAGCCTCCCTCCCTCCCCGCATTCCACCCATCTGGGTCATCAGAGAGCACTACGCTGACCTCCCTGTGGTACACAGCAGCTTTTCACTCTCTGTCTTACACGTGGTAGTGTATATATGTGTCAGTGCTACTCTCTCAATTTGTCCCCCACTCCCTCTCCTGCTGTGTCCACAAGTGCCTTCTCCACACCCACACCTCTATTCCTGCCCTGCAAATAGGCTCATCAGCACCATTTTCCGAGATTCCGTATATATGCACTAACATAGGGTATTTGTTTTTCTTTTTCCGACTCATTTAACTCTGTGTGACAGGCTCTAGGTTCATCCACATCAGCTGACTCAATTTCGTTCCTTTTTATGGCTGAATAATATTCCATTGTAGCGTATCTTCTTTATCCATTCATCTGTTGATGACATCTAGGCATCTTCTATGTCCCAGCTATTGTAAATAGTGCTGCTATGAACATTGGGGTACATATGCCTTTTTGAGGTATGATTTTTCTCAGGGTATATGCACAGTGATGGGATTGCTGGGTCATATGGTAGTTTTATTCCTAGTTTTTAAAGGAATCTCCATACTGTTCTCCATAGTGGCTCTACCAATTGACATGCCCACCAACAGTGTAAGAAGGTTCCCTTTTCTCCACACCTTCTCCAGCATTTGTTGTTGTAGATTTTTTGATAATGGCCATTCTGGCCAGTGTGAAGTGATACCTCATTGTAGTTTTGATTTGCATTTCTCTGATAAGTAGTGATGTTGAGCATCTTTTCATGTGCCTCTTAGCCATGTGTGTATCTTTTTTGGAGAGATGTCTATTTAGATCTTCTGCCCATTTTTGATTGGATTATTTGGTTTTCTGATACTGAGCTCCATAAGCTGCTTGTATATTTTGGAGATTAATCAAAGAGTGTTTTCCTCTAAGAGTTTTATATCCTCTTACATTTAGGTCTTTAATCCATTTTGAGTTTATTTTTGTGTCTGGTGTTAGGTAGTGCCCTAATTCATTTGTTTTAATTCTATTTATGCTTTTAATTTTAAAAAGCTCTTTTTGTTATAAACAGTTTAATTTTTGAATAGATTTTAGCTTATAGAAAAATTGCAAAGATAGTATAGAGAGTTCCCATATACCCTACACATAGTTTCCCCTATTTTAACATCTTACATTACAATGGTACATTTGTTCACTTAATGAACCAATACTGATACATTATTGTTAATTAAATTCCAAACTTTATTCACACTTCCTTAGTTTTTACCTAATGTCCTTTTTCTATTACAGGATCCCATGCAGGATATCATATTACAGGGGTCTGCAACCCCTAGACCAAGGACCGGTACCTATTAGGAACCGGGCCACATTGCAGGAGGTGAGCGGTAGGTTACTGAGCAAAGTTTCACCTGTATTTACAGCCACTTCCCATCACTCACATTACACCTGAGCTCCACCTCCCGTCAGGTCAGCGGCGGGATTAGATTCTCTTAGGAGTGGGAACTCTACTGTGAACTGAACATGTGAGAGATCTAGGTTGCATGCTCCTAATGAGAATTTAATGCCTGGTGACCTGAGGTAGAGCTGAGGAGATGGTGCTAGCACTAGGGAGTGGCTGCAAATACAGATTATCCTTAGCAGAGAGGTTTGATTGCACAGAGACCATTATAAATCAGTCACTTGCAGACTCATAGCAAAACCTGGCCAGTGAGTGGCAAGTGGCAATTAAGCTGCATCCAGTGGCAGGCTTTGTAGTGGCAAGTGAGTTGATGTACTTCAGTTGTACAGGCATCTGGTATAGGTGCACAGGTGTCAGAATCTGACACTTATTTTGGTCTGTGCAAGTTCCACCCATTATTTTATTTACCTCTTCGCTCTGTGCCTCTGTCCCACACAATGCACTTGTCTCAGTCACAGTACTGTAAGCCTACAGGTTAACCCTAGACAAAATGACTAAGAAATAAATGTCACTGGGAGCTTCTTTGAAAAGGGGGTAAGACCCAGTGAGACAGCAGAAGACTCCCCAAGACTGCCAACAAAAAGAAAGCTGCATTGAAAAGAAAATACTGACTCCTACTTAAACTGTAGCTTCACTGCAACAGGTGATTCACATTCTTCTCCATGCCAGTTTTGTATTTTATGTGGCAACCAGCAATGAGACCTTCAAATTGCTTCATCACATGGAGACCAAGCACCCTGCATTAAAAGACAAGCCTTTAGAGTTTTTCAAAAGAAAAAAACCATGAAGAACAGAGCAGTTATTGAAGACCACTACTTCATCAAATATGTATGTGCTGAGAGCATTGTTCTTAATGGCTAACCACATTGCTAATGCTAAAAAGCCCTTTCCTGTTGGTGAAGAGTTGATCCCATCTGCTGCTTAGAATTTGTCGTGAACTTTTAGAAGAGACTGCAGTTCAAAAGGTGCCACATGTTCCTCTTTCGGCTAGCACGATAACTAGATAAACTGTTGAAATAGCAGAGGATATTGAGGCACAGTTGTTAGGATTAATGAGTCGCCCTGGTACACAATCCAGGTTGACCAGTGTTGACAGCAAAGCAACAGTGCTTGTTTTTGTGTGATCTGTTTTTCCAGAGGCTGTGCATAAGGATACGTTATGTACACTTTTATTGCCAACCAACACCACAGTTGCGGAACTCTTCAAGTCATTGAATGATTACATATCAGGAAAACTGAGCTGGTCATTTTGTGTTGTATCTACATGGACAGAGCAGCTACCATGACTGGACTACTGAGGTCAAAGACATTGCTTCTCTGTTAATATGTGATATTTGTTTTTCTCTTCCTGACAAATTGAGAAAGTAGCATTGACATATATATACTATCATTTGTAAGGTAGATAATTAATGGGGAGCAGCTATATAACACAGGGGGCCCAGCCTGGCACTCTGTGATGACCTGGATGGGTGGAATGGGGCAGGGGTGGGCGGTGGGGAGGGAGGCTCAAGAAGGAGGGCATATATATGTATAATTGTGACTGACTGAGGTATGAAGGAGACCACCAAAACATTGTAAAGCAATTATCCTCCAATTTAAAAAAAGAGATCACTTCTGAATCTTAGTCTACACATTATGTCATCCATAAATGTTGGCTAGTAAAAAAAAAATGCCACCTGAACTTAACAACGTTTTGCAGGATGTAATTAAAATTATCAACCACATTAGTGTACATGCCCTTAACTCACATCTGTTGTCTCAGCTCTGTGAGAAGATGGATGCAGAGCACACACGTCTCCTCTTATACACAGAAGATGGCTTTCTAAAGTAGATCACTAGCAAGAGTTTTTGAGTTATGAGAGCCACTCCAGAGATTTCTTTTAGAAAAAGTCACCACGAGCAGCACATTTCAGTGACACAGTGTGCATCACAAAACTTGCTTACTTCTGTGACATATTCAACCCCCTCAGTAAACTGTCATGTCAGAGGAGAATGACAACTGTGTTCCAGTCAGCAAATAAAGTGGCCACATTCAAAGGCAAACTGGAGTGATGGGGGCTATGAACGAACTTTGGGGTTTTTGACAGGTTTCAAGCATTAGCAAAGATTTTGAAAGAGACTGAGTCATGGCGTTCTTTTCCTAGCTGGTGATAATCACTTATCTAAGCTTTCAAAAGAGTTTGAGCGTTACTTGCCAACCACAGAAGACACCCAAACTGGAAAGGAATAGATCCGCAACCCGTTTGTGAATAAGCCAGGTGAATTGACTTTGTCCATGCTAGAAGAGGCTCAACTGCTTGAGATTGCAAATGACAGTGGCCTTAAAAGTATGTCTGACCCAACTTCAGATCTCCACGTTCTGGAGTACAGTCAAGGTGGAATATCCTGAGATTGCCACAAAAGCACTGAAAAACCTGCCTCCATTTCCAAAATGCTATCTTTGTGAAACAGTGACAGTAACCAAAATGAGATTATGAGATTACGGAGTAGACTGGACCTAAACAACACACTTTGGGTGTCACTGTCTTCCCATCACCCCCA
This sequence comes from Tragelaphus eurycerus, assembly GCA_935064755.1. Classification (NCBI taxonomy): domain Eukaryota; kingdom Metazoa; phylum Chordata; class Mammalia; order Artiodactyla; family Bovidae; genus Tragelaphus; species Tragelaphus eurycerus. Next base: position 11,229,919 of record CAKXYN010000080.1, on the reverse strand, counting down.
AATGGGACAGTCTAGTTGGAGGAAAACAAGCTCAGGGCTCCCACTGATTCTGCATTATGGTTAGTTGTATACTTACTTCATTATATATCACAATGTAATAATAATAGAAATAAAGTGCACAATAAATGTAATGTGTTTGAATCATCCTGAAACCATCCTCCCCAACCGGTCCATGGGAGAACTGTCTTCCATGAAACTGGTCCCTGGTGCCAAAAAGGTTGGGGACTGCTGCTGTATTATATTCAGTTGTCATGTCACCTTGGGCTCCTCTTGTCTGTGATAGTTTCTTAGACTTTCCTAATTTTGATGACTTTGAAAGTTTTGAAGAGTAACGGTGATGTATTTTGTAGAATGCCTCTCCACTTGGATTTGTTTGTTTTCCTAATGCTTGGACTTGGGTTGTGGATTTTTAGAAGGGAGACCAAAGAGGTAACGTTCCATTCTCATCACATTATGTCAATAGATATAACTTCTCATTGTTAATCTTGATTATTTGTTTGAGGCAATGTGTCTGGCTTACCCACTACAAAGTTATTCTTTTTTCCCCTTTCCATAGAAAGAGCTCTCTTTATTCTCTAATTTTAAAAATAGCATCTTGTCCCTGTTTTGTGGACATTTTTCTTATCTCTCTGAGAGTGTTGATGTTTGTTTTGAAGCATTTCCTTGTTGTTTTGTTAGTATTTGTCAAATATATCTTTTCCCAGTTTTTTGCTTTTAATGTTTCCATGTCCTTATGCTTTTGGCATGCCTCTTACAAAAGAACATATTAATTAGTTGGATTTTTTTATTATCCAACTATCCATGTGTTTCTTTTAACTAATGAGTTTTGTCTACTTATTTACATAGTGATTTTTTTTTATATAATTGGACTTGTTTCTTTGATCTTCTTAAACGTTTTCCCTTTTTCTAGACTTTTTTACTTCTCACTTTTGTTTCATTATTTGTTTTGTTGTCTATATTCTCTTTTTCTTATTTTATTTTATTTAACTTTACAATATTGTATTGGTTTTGCCATGTATCAACATGAATCTGCCACAGGTGTGCATGTGTTCCCCATCCTGAACTCTCCTCCCTCCTCCCTCCCCATACCATCCCTCTGGGTCTTCCCAGTGCACCAGCCCCAAGCATCCAGTATCGTGCATCAAACCTGGACTGGCGACTCATTTCATATATGATATTATACATATTTCATGCCATTCTCCCAAATCATCCCACCCTCTCCCTCTCCCACAGAGTCCAAAAGACTGTTCTATACATCAGTGTCTCTTTTGCTGTCTCGTATACAGGGTTATTGTTACCATCTTTCTAAATTCTATATATATGTGTTAGCATACTGTATTGGTGTTTTTCTTTCTGGCTTACTTCACTCTGTATAATAGGCTCCAGTTTCATCCACGTCATTAGAACTGATTCAAATGTATTCTTTTTAATGGCTGAGTAATACTCCATTGTGTATATGTACCACAGCTTTCTTATCCATTCATCTGCTGATGGACATCTAGGTTGCTTCCAAGTCCTAGCTATTGTAAACAGTGCTGTATTCTCTTTTTTTATATGTTTCCTTTCTATCAGTCATAATATGCACAGTCTACTACTGTGCTTCTCTTTTTTTTTTAATCAAAGTAAACTTAATAAGTAGTAAGATGCACACACTTTAAGTATATGGCTTGATATTTTTACTGAACACACAATTTTAGACCATCCCTTTTTTTTTATAACACTTTGAAGATATTTCATTGCTGGCTTCCAATGTTCGTGTTGAAAACTTTTTCTACTGTCACTCTAGTAGTCATTCTTTTAAAGGTGAATTGCCTTTGCTATGCCGATACTTTTGAGATCTTCTCTTTGCCTCTGGTGTTGTGTAGTTTCAGTGTACCTCGGTGTGGATTTCTTTTTATTTGTCTTTTCTTGGAATATGTCTTATATACTAGAGTTGTGGATTTTTTTTTTCCTATTTGACCCTAGGAAATTCATAGATATTATCTTTTAAAAATATTTTCTCTTCTCCGTTTGTTCTATTTTTTCTTTTGAAGATTCATTCTGTTCTCCACATCTCTTAATTTCTCATTTGTACTCAAAACCTGTCTTACTCTGTTGCATTCTTGGTGATGTATTTTGTATGTATTCCAATTTATTAATTCGCTCTTCAAAAGTATCTTTAACATATCTATTGAATTTTTTTATTACAACCATTATATTTTGCACGTATAGAAGCTACATTCCACCCTACAATTTCTGTTAATTCCTCATAGTCTTGATGCCAAAAGCTCAGCCTCTCTGTACACTGATGCTGAACTGAATCTCAGAAACAGAGTTTTGAGTAAAGTAGAAAAGGGTAGCTTTATTACTTTGCCAGGCAGAGGGGGACACACAGGGCTCCTGCCTTGAGAAACTATGTGTCCCCAACCCAGGAGGATTTGATAAGGAGTTTTATAACAATACTTCCCAAAGGTGAGATTACTGACAAGATTAGGGTGTGTACAGAGTCTCAGGATCTCCTAATCCTTTTTTTTCTTTTTATTTATATTTATTATTATTATTTTTTTGCCTATGCCCCCCCTTGGGTCTCAGTTGCAGCACACAGGATCTTCGGTCTTTGTTGCAGCATGCTGGATCTTTAGTTGCAGCATGTGGAACCTAGTTCCCTGACCAGGGATTAAACCCAGGCCCCCTGCTTTCGGAGCATGGCGTCTTAGCCACTGGACTACTGGGGAGTACCCAGGGCTCCCTGATCTTGATGAGCTTCTCTGGTCCTCTTAATCTTGCCTCAAGTGGTTTCTTAACTGCTTCTCTCTTGATTAGCAACTGTTTGAATCTGCCCTTTGAACTCAGGAAAGGTCGTGGAGACTGGAGTATTGCCTACAAGAAAATGAGGGATAAAAAAATAGGCCTCCATACCCAGGAACCTCATAGGGCCCCACTTGGTTTCACTGTTTCCCCCTTTGCCTGGCAAAGTAATAAAGTTATCCTTTTCTACTTCACTCAGAACTCTGTCTCTGAGATCCTGCAACTCAGATTGGGACTTAAACCAATTTTTAAATTGATAGGACACAGATGGTCTCAGGACTCAATGAAGTTCAGGTTCTTGATGGTCTCATTGCAGAAAGAATTCAGTGAGAGACAAAGTGATAGGTAAGAAGTGGATTTATTTAGAGAAGAACACACTCCACAGGCAGAGTATGGGCCGTCCCAGAAAGTGAGAGGCACTGAAATATGGATGGTTAGTTTTTAGGGTCTGCGCCATAATTTCATAGGCTCCCTTCATGGATCGTAGCAATGTTGTGGTGAAGGTGCTTGAGTAATTCAATCAAGCTGTTAATATAAGCCATGCCATGCTGGGCCACCCACGATGGACAGGATCACAGTGAAGAGTTGTGACAAAACGTGGTCCACTGAAGGAGGAAATGGCAAACCACTGGAGAACCCCATGAACAGTAAGAAAAGACAAAAAATACAACACTGGAAAATGAGCATCCCAGGTCAGAAGGTGTCCAGTATGCTACTGGGAAAGAGCTGAGGGCAATTACTAATAGCTCCAAGCAGCTGGGCCAAAGCGAAAATGATGTTCAGTTGCAGATATGTCAGATGGTGAAAGTTAAGTTTGATGCTAAAGAACAGTATTGCATAGGAACCTGGAATGTTGGGTCCATGAATCAAGGTAAATTGGATGTAGTCAAGCAGGAGATGGCAAGATTGAACAATGATATTTTAGGAATCAGTGAATTAAAATGGATAAAAATGGGTGAATTTAATTCAGATGACCACTATATCTACTACTGTGGGCAAGAATCCCTTAGAAGAAATGGAGCAGCTCTCATAGTCAACAAGAGAGTCTAAAATGCAGTATTGGATGCAACCTCAAAAATGACAGAATGATCTCAATTAGTTTCCAAGGCAAACCACCATTCAACATCACAGTAATCCAAGTCTATGCCCTAACCACTGACGCCAAAGAATCCAAAGTTGACTGGTTCTATGAAGACCTACAAGACCTGCTAGAATTAACACCAAAAAAAGATGCCCTTTTCATATAGGGGATTGGAATGCAAATGCAGAAGTAGGAAGTCAGGAGATACCTGGGAATAAAAGGCAAGTTTGGCCTTGGAATACAAAATGAAGCAGGGCAAAGGCTAACCAAGTTTTGTCAAGAGAACATGCTGGTCATATCAAACACCCTTTTCTAACAACACAAGAGACAACTCGACACATGGATATCACCAGATGGTCAAAACCGAAATCTGATTGATAATATTCTTTGCAGACAAAGATGGAGAAGGTCTATACAGTCAGCAAAAATAAGACCTAGAGCTTGCAAAATTCAAGTTTAAATTGAAGAAAGTAGGGAAAACCACTAGACCATTCAGGTATGACCTAAATCAAATCCCATATGATTATACAGTGGAGGTGATAAATAGATTCAAGGGATTAGATCGGATAGACAGAGTGCCTGAAGAACTATGGATGGAGGTTTGTAACACTGTACAGAAGGCAGTGAGCAAAACCATCCCAAAGAAAAAGAAATGCAAAAAGACAAAGTGGGTGTCTAAGGAGGTTTTACAAATAGCTGAGAAAAGAGGAGATGCAAAAGGCAAAGGAGAAAGGGAAATATATACCCAACTGAATGCAGAGTTTCAGAGAATAGCAAGGAGAGATAAGATGGCCTTCTTAAATGAACAATGCAAAGAATTGGAGGAAAGCAATAGAATGGGAAAGACTAGAGATCTCTTCAAGAAAACTGAAGATATCAAGCAAACATTGCATTTAAAGTTGGGCATAATAAAGCACAGAAATGGTATGGACTTAACAGAAGCAGAAGATGTTAAGAAGAGGTGGCAAGAATACACAGAAGACCTATACAAAAAGTGTTTGAATAACCAAGATAACCACAATAGTGTGGTCACTCACCTAGAGCCAGAATCCTGGAGTGTGAAGTCAAGTGGTCCTTAGGAAGCATTACTATGATCAAAGCTGGTGGAAGTGATGAAATTCCAGCCTAGGATTTCAAATTTAAATTTTTAGAATTTAAAATCCTAAAAGATGATGCTGTGAAAGTGCTACACTCAATATGTCAGCAAATTTGGAAAACTTGGCAGTGGCCGTAGGACTGGAAAAAGTCATTTTTCATTCTAATCCCAAACAAGGGCAAAGACAAAGAATGTCCAAACTACTGTACAATTGCACTCATCTCATATGCTAGCAGGGTGATGCTCAAAATCCTCAAGCTAGGCTTCAGCACTATGTGAATCAAGAACTTCTAGATGTACAAGCTGGAACTAGAGATCAAATTACCAACATCTGTTGGATCATAGAAAAAGGCAAGAGATAACATCTCTTGTTCCATAATAACATCTACTTCTGCCTCATTGACTATGCTAAAGTTTTTGACTGTGTGGATCACAACAAACTATGGAAAATTCTTAAAAAGATAAGAATACCAGACCACCTTACCTGCCTCCTGAGAAACCTGTATGCAGGTCAAGAAGCAACAGTTAGAACTGGACATGGAACAATGGACTGGTTCAAAATTGGGAAAGAAGTACTGCAAGGCTGTATATTGTCACCCTGCTTATTTAACTTATATGCAGAGTACATGATATGAAATGCCAGGATGGATGAATCACAGCTGGAATCAAGCTGCCCAGAGATATAGCAACAACCTCACATATGTAGATGATACCACTCTAATGACAGAAAGTGGAGAGAAGCTAAGGAGCCTCTTAATGAGGATGAAAGAAGAGAGTTAAAAAACTGGCTTAAAGCTCAACATTCAAAAAACAAAGATCATGGCATCTGGTCCCATCACTTCATGGCTAATAGATGGGGAAAGAATGGAAACAGTGACAGACTTTGTTTTCTTAAAGGGCTCCAAAATCACTGCAGACAGTGACTGCAGCCGTGAAATTAAAAGATGCTTGCTCCTTGGAAGGAAAGTTATGACAAACCTAGACAGCATATTAAAAAGTAGAGATGTCACTTTGCCATATATTCAAAGCCATGATTTTTCTAGTAGTCATGTACAGATGGAGAGTTGGACCATAAAGAAGACTGAGCACTGAAGACTTTACGCTTTTGAACTGTGGTGCTAAGGAGACTCTTGAGAGTCCCTTGGACTGAAAGCAGATCAAACCATCAATCCTAAAGGAAATCAATGCTGTATATTCATTGGAAAGACTGATGCTGAAGCAGAAGCCCAATACTTTGGCCACCTAATATGAAGAGCCAACTCAATGGGCGTTAGCTTGAGCAAACTCCAGGACATAGTGAAGTACAGGGAAGCCTGGCACGCTGTAGTCCATCGGGTCATAAAGAGTCGGACATGACTTAGCGACTGAACAAACAGTAGCAACCAATATAATATTGTTGGAATTTTAGGAATACATTTTTATATAGTTCAAAAGTTTTTTGAAGGTCCAATTACCAGAGGCATATGGTAAATTCTGTATCACCTGCCAAAGTCCTCTTCATCCATTTCATTTATTTACACATGTCTATTGGATGTTCATTTGAGCCGACTCATTGGAAAAGACCCTGATGCTGGGAAAGATTGAGAGCAGGAGGAGAAGAGGGCAATAGAGGATGAGATGGTTGGATGACATCATCAAAACAATGGACATGAGTTTGAGCAAAGGAGATAACAAAGGACGGGGAAGCCTGGCTTGCTGCAGTCCATTGGGTCACAGAATGTCAGACACCACTGAGTGACTGAACAACAATTGGTTGCTCACTGTTCTTACTTTGCTAAGGGCTGTGGATCCATGGGGTCAATGTTTGACATCTTAAAGATACCCCATTTATTACACTCTTTACAAATACATTCTATTATCCATTAAAAAGAAATAAAGCATCATTTCTGACCCCCTGATGCTTGGACTTTGAGAAGCTAGACATATAAGCAGCCATAATGTCACATGGTCATTATTAGTAGTCTCCTGCAAAAGGTCCATGGGATGGGAGGCAAGAAACTCTGCCTAAGTTAGGAAGGACTTCACAGAGAGGAATTTGGAGCTGACTTTGAGTGAGAATTGGTCCTTGTTCCTTTGATAAAATCCTCTTCCTTTGGTGTTTTTGCTTTGCTTTAACATAGTTTTCATTATAGCAAACAGAATGAAAACAAGCTCCCTTTGAAAATCTCTTACCTAGCACAGGATTGGTGCCAGGATATAAAGTGTTCTGTAATACAAGGAAGCAAGTGGGCATTGCTGAGTCTGTAATCTTTTTCCTTTTGTGCACATACTGACTACAGTATAAAAGTTTCCTTTTAAAGGCAAGCCCCGTTGCTCAGTGCTGCTTACCACTTTGTGGAGTAAAGATGGTCAAGTTGGAATTGAAACCCACAAACAAATCAAACTGAACCTAATATTGGAAAGAGAGACCCAAACCAAAACAAAATCAGAGGAAAATAAAACAAGCAAGGGAGGGATCTGTATGCATACAGATAAAAGCTAAACTTTTCTGAATATGCCTTGTGGTTTTTAGATTTGACTTTGGACCCAAGTAAATATTTAAACATATAAAAAGCTAAATGATTTTTGAAAACCGGACCTCGTACTTCTTATTTTTTCACATGTGTCTTTCCACTCTAAGTGGTAGTCAGTCAAGCTGGGGGGAGAGGGGGAGATATGAACAGAGAGAATCTACAAGTTCCTTGTCTTGAGATAGGTTTATTCCTGTGTAGCCCCTTGTTCCTTGGAGCTGAATTTCAGTAGCATCTCAACTGAGGATGCTGTCCAAGTACAAGGTACCACCCTTTGGAGAGTCTTCTTATTAAAAAAAAAAATTTCTGTTTCATGGGACAGCTAATACCTTTTCTAATAAATTCCTATAAAATTGTCTCCCTAATAAGACATTTTGAAGGAGAATTATGTAAAATTACATGTAAATGCTTAACTCTAAGTTTCTTAATAGCTCAGAATTGATACTTTATAAGCCTTACCAATGGTCCAAAATGGTTATTAGTGACCTGTTTATTGGCCCTATTTTTTGTGTGTATGGTAGAATGTACATAACATGCAAGAGACCTAAGAGATGTGGATTCAATCCCTGCTGCTGCTGCTGCTGCTGCTGCTAAGTCGCTTCAGTCGTGTCCGACTCTGTGCGACCCCATAGACGGAAGCTCACCAGGCTCCCCTGCCCCTGGGATTCTCCAGGCAAGAACACTGGAGTGGGTTGCCATTTCCTTCTCCAATGCAGGAAAGTGAAAAGTGAAAGTGAAATCGTTCAGTCGTGTCCGACTCTTAGCGACCCCATGGACTGCAGCCTACCAGGCTCCTCTGTCCATGGGATTTTCCAGGCAAAAGTACTGGGGTGGGGTGCCATTGCCTTCCCCGGATTCAATCCCTAGGTCAGGAATATCCTCTGGAGGAGGGCATGGCAACTCACTCCAGTAATCTTGCCTGGAGAATCACATGGATACAGGAGCCTCATGGGCTATACAGTCCATAGGGTTGTGCAGAGTCGGTCACAACTGATGTGACTCAGCACGCATGCACACATGTACATGACATAAAATTTACCTTTTTAACCATTTTTAAGCATACAGTTCAGTGGTATCAAGTACATGTACATTGTGCAACTATCACCACTATCCATGTCTAGAACTTTCTCATGTTCCCCAACTGAAACTCTGAATCCACTAAAGAATAGCTTCCTCATTCTCTCCCAGGCCCTGACAACCACTATTCTACTTTCTGTGTCTCTGAATTTGACTACTCTGTGTACTTCATGTAAGTGGAATCATACAATATTTGTCTTTTTGTATCTGGCTTATTTTATAAGCACATTAGTATAATGTCTTCAAGGTTCATCCATATTGTAGATGTATCAGAATTTCATTCCTTTTTATGCCTATATAATATCCCATTCTATGTACTATAAATTGAATGTTTGTGTCCTCCTAAAATTCATATGTTGAAATCCTAATCCCCAAGGTAATAGTATTGGAAGTGGGGCTTTGGGGAGGTGATTAGGTCATGGGGGCAGAGCCCTCGTGAATGGGATTAGGGCTCTCATAAAAGAGGTTAGAGCTCTCTCTCGCCTCTTCTACCATATGAGGATATAAGAAGTCAGCAGTCTACACAAGGAGGACTCTCACCAGAACCTGACCATGTAAGCACCTTGATCTAGAACTCTTAGCAGTAAATTTCTGCTAATTATAAGCCACTCAGAATGAACTAAGCAATGTTGATATAGCATCCTAAATGGACTAAAACAACATGTATAAACAACATTTTATTTATCCATTCATCTGTTGAAATTGTTTCCACCTTTTGACTATTGTGAATAATGCTACCATGAACATTGGTGTAAATGTATCTGTTTTGAGTCCCTGTTTCCTTTGGTATATAGCTAAGAATGGAATTTCTGGGTCATGTGGTAATTCTATGGCGGTCACATGCACATTTAACTTTTTGAGGAACTGCCAAACTCCTTTCCACAGTGGCTGCATTGCTTTTAACATTCCCAGCAGTTCTAATTTCCCCCTATCTATACCAATACTTGTTATTTTCCTTTTTTAAACAAAAAATCATAGCCACACTAATAAGTGTGACATGGTATCTCATTGTGATTTTGATTTGCGTTTCACTAGTGAAATGATTTTGAGCATCATTTCATGTGCCTAACAGAACATTTGTATATCTTCCTGGGAGAAATGCCTATTCAGGTCTTGTGCATTTTTCCTTGTGTTTCTTGTTATGTTAAGTTTTAGGAGTTCTTTATACATTGTGGGTATTAATCACTTATCAAATATATTATTAGCAAATATTTTCTTCAATAAAGTTGTCTTTTCACTGTATTGATTGTGCCCTCTGGTGCACAGAAATTTTTCATTTTGATGAAATGTGGTTAATTTTTTCCTTTGTTGCCTCTGCTGTTTGTGTCATATCCAAGAAATCATTACCAAACCCAATGTCATGAAAAATTTCCTATGTATTCTTCTAAGAGTTTTGTACTTTTAACTCTTATGCTTAGGTGTTTGATCCGTATTGAGTTAATTTTTGTATAGTGATCACATGCACTTTTGATATTAAGAATGTTTATGAATATCCCTGGCATCTTATACAAGATGGAGTTACACATTCACATCATTGTTGACTAGACACTAGGATGTTATCTGTGATAAATAGAAACTTTGACTTTTACCTTGGGAATTTCCACTGTGAAATTACCTTTTGCATTTGAATGCATTTGTTGAACACAAAATAACTGAGACCCTGCTGCTGATTGCATTGCAGTACAAAGACGTATCGTTCAAAGCAGGAGACTAAAAATCCCTGAAGAGTGTTCACAGACCGGTGTTTTCAAATGAATTGCAGTGGTGTGGCAGGGGTCTTGGGATGGAGTGGAGTACATCCAGTTCAGGAGCTCTGGAAACTGGGCGGTGGACCAGGGTCCAGCTGGTTTAGCATTCTCTCAGCCTCCTGGGGAAACTACAGTGAGGGGCCTGGGGTGGCCGGTGGACCCAGGACAACAGGACTCGTTCTGGAACCTGCCTCATCTGAGGTAGTGAAAGTGAAAGTCACTCAGTCGTGTCCGACTCTTTGCTAGCCCATGAACCGTATAGTCCCTGAATTCTCCAGGCCAGAATATGGAGTGGGCAGCCTTTCCCTTCTCCAGGGGATCTTCCTGACCCAGGGATCAAACCCAGGCCTCCCGCATTGCAGGCAGACGCTTTACCAGCTGAGCCACAAGAAAAGCCTGAGAATACTGGAGTGGGCAGCCTTTCCCTTCTCCAGGGGATCTTCCTGACCCAGGAATCGAACCAGTAAATACAGTTTAATTTGGTTTAGAAAATAATCTTACAATCCCCTGATCAACCCACCCCTCCAGCTTCAACAATTATCATCAATTTGATCTGGCTTTATCTATCATGTCTACCTGTTTTTTTTCTGGAGTATTTTAAGCAAATCCCAGACACCTTATATTTCACTTGCAGGTACTTCATTGTGCATTTCTCAAGAATTGGAATTTTTCCCCCTTATAACCACAATACCATTATCACACATAAAATTAACATGAATCCTGAATATCATATAATTTCAATCCAAGGTCAGATTTCTCTACTTTTCCCAAATGATATATCATCAGACTCCCTCTGGACACTTCCTGGGAACTGGTTCCACATCCTCTGGCCTGAAGGAGCCAGAATTCTTCCTGTAGTATAATAGAGGTGAAAGTCGCTCAATCGTGTCTGACTCTTTGCAACCCCATGAACTATATAGTCTATGGCATTCTCAAAGCCAGAATACTGGAGTGGGTAGCCTTTCCTTTCTCCAGGGGATCTTCCCAACCTAGGAATTGAACCCAGGTCTCCCACATTGCCTGCAGATTCTTTACCAGCTGAGCCACAGGGGAAGACCTGTGAGTTGAAGATACCTATTGTATGTTGTATAAAAATACCTGTTGTATGTTGTTATGTGTTGGGGGGAGATGGCCAGGGGGTAAGCTGGTGTCCCCAGTGATAGGACAAGTGAGGCTGCCTGTAGGGGAACCAAGAAGAAAGGGGAGCAAGCAGCTCGCTAGAGGTGTGTATGTCTGTGGTTAGGAGCAGGGGCTTGGGATAAAACAACCTGTGTTCAGGTCCTGCCACCCATCCCCAACACCTGTTTGACCTTGGGCAGGTGGTTTTATCTCTATGAACCTCCATTTCTTCAGTTATAAGATAGGGATAATGAGTACTTGCTTCATCCTAAATAAAGCACATGAAGTACCTGGACATGCTGTTAAAGTATTCAGTGCAGGTTGACTGTTGTCATCAACAGTGCCATCCCTGTCATCCTTATTGGGGTGATCATTATTATCCCTGGTGAAGATCATGGGCCGCTAAAGTTCCCCTACCACGGCCTGGGAAAACCAGGGTTACAAAACCAGGTTCAAAACCAGTGTTTTGAAGAGTGGTCCCTCTTGAAAGACCAGTGGCATTTTGATGCCCAGAATGGTGTCCACGTCCAGAAATTCTGGCAGAGTCTCTGTGCCAGCTTGCATTTTGGGACCCTGGCATCTCTGTGCTCTTGTTCTCTGTGGGGGGCGGCGGGGGGGGGGGGTGCTTGGACAGTGTCTTCTCCACATCAAGGGGACAAATGGAAGGCCCTGATATCTTCAAAGGGTCATGTTACCTTTGTTTGCAGCTATTTCTGTTTCAACCCAAGTATATCTAGCTTCAAAGATAAAACGACTGGCCTTGGCTCTCCTTCCTAAATATGAATTAAAAATATTTATTTGATTCTCCCAGACAGTCTCTCCTTGGACATAGGAAGGGAGGGGACTGGCACAGGAAATATTTGCCACCCAGATAGGACCCATGCTAGGGAATCCCACCCCGATACTCCCCATGCAGTGGAACTTGATGCTGGTATGGAAGATACTAAAAAGAAAGAGCAACTTCCAAGTAAAAGGGACCAGAGCTAGGAAAAAACGGATAATAAATAAATAGCATGTAGATTATACAAGAAACAACAGCTATTGTTCTGAATCTGGAAGCCATTCCTCCTGCAGTAGTCAGACACATAGCCCAGGGGAACAGTCGTTCCAGTTAGCCCAGAATAATCCTGATTTGCGTCCATCATGTCCCAAACCTTCACTAAATTCTCCTGACCCCCTCAGGCACTTGGCAACCAATGGTTCTTCTGGCTAAACCCTGGTATCTTCCCATCTCACATGTACACTTCCTGAACAGGGCTCAGAAAGAGCTTTCATCTTTAATGCCCCAGTGTGGTTCAGTGGGGCCTGCCAGGGTGCCCAAGGCACCATCTGGCCCTACTGGGTTGAACCCTGCCAGATTCCCAGCCCTAGCTGCTTTCCCACCGACTCTCCCCAAGGCTGGAGCCTCTTCTCTTCGGCCCCATACCCTGTGTGCCCAGTTATGTCCTCACTCTGAGGCCTCCCAGCCAAAATGAGGTTGCTCCTCTGGTAATTGTCACCTACCTTCTTGTGTTTAGTTCTCTCTGGGCCTCAGTTTGCTCATCTGTGAAATGGGGATGATCATTCCTGTCTCAGAGTACCGCCATGAGCTTCAGCGTGGCAAGCTTCACCCATTAGAATCAATATCCTAACAGTCCTACTGTGTAAAGCAAATTTCTTGTCTTGTTGTACTTCAAAACATTTTTCTCCACCATATTTTAAGTCCTTTGGGGAAGAGATGGAAGGGAGGAGGAGTATGTTGACAGTTGTAAACATGCATGTTTTCACTTGAAGAAGGTTCAAGCTGTTTTGCATTTCCCAGAGGAGCCTTCAGATGATACATGTCCTTCAGGGTCTTTGCTTCCCAATTAGGCAACATGCACAGTGATTTACCACCCTTCCTTTTGAGGCCAAATTGTCTAAAAGACCCAGTGGCGCCTAATGAGGAGCATAAGAGATACTCCTTTGAGAACAGTTCTGCTTACACTGTCTGCTTTTCATTTAAACAAGTCATTTGTTTGCAGGCAAGATGGATTGCTGGGTTACATGGGTGACTCAGTGCCCTGCATGAGTACTGGTAACACTGGAAGATTCTACTCATTTGTGTTTGCTTTGAGCTTGCCCAGCCATTCTGCTTCTGCCAAAGAATTGCTGCCTCTTCTCAAGCCCCAGTCTGTGTTTCTCCTGCTCAGAGCTTTATGATCAAAGATGACTTCATGGTTTGGCTGTTTTCTGAACCTTTGGGTTGCCTGAAAAACAATTTCTTCCAGTAAATGAAAGTAAAAGTGCTTAAAAGTAATGTCAACAGCCACAGTCTCTCAGCCTTTTTTGGCCTTTGCTGTTTAGAAGGTGCAGTTGCTTAGAGAAATATTGCTTAGAGAATCATTGCTTAGAGAATCCAAACACCAGTCCTGATAGGAAAGAGGTACTCTTTCTCTTAACTCCACTAAGCAAATGAAAGTCACTCAGTTGTGCCCAACTCTTTGCAACCCCAGGGACTGTAGCCTGCCAGGTTCCTCTGTCCATGGAATTACTTACTCCAGGCCAAAATACTGGAGTGGATTGCCATTCCCTTCTCCAGAGGATCTTCCCAACCCAGGGATCGAACCCAGGTCTTCCACGTTACAGGCAGATTCTTTATTGTCTGAGCCACCAGGGAAGCCTGCTAATATGAAAGGGCAAACTGAGACTCAGAGGAGTTGGGTGACACAGATAAAAAGTAATAAAGCTAGAACTAGAATCCTGACTTTCTGATTCGTGGTTCAGTCGCTAAGTCGTGTCCAACTCTTGCAATCCCATGTACTGTAGCCCACCAGGCTCCTCTGTCCATGATATTTTCCAGGCAAGAATACTGGAGTGGTTTGCCATTTCTGGGCTTCCCTGGTGGCTCAGATGGCAAAGAATCCACCTGAAATGTAGGAGACCTGCGTTCAATCCCTGGGTTGGGAAGATCCCCTGAAGAAGGGATCAGATCAGATCAGTCGCTCAGTCGTGTCCGACTCTTTGCAACCCCATGAACCGCAGCACGCCAGGCCTCCCTGTCCATCACCAGCTCCCGGAGGTCACTCAGACTTGCATCCATCGAGTCAGTGATGCCATCCAACCATCTCATCCTCTGTCGTCCCCTTCTCCTCCTGCCCTCAATCCCTCCCAGCATCAGAGTCTTCTCCAATAAGTCAACTCTTCGCATGAGGTGGCCAAAATACTGGAGTTTCAGCTTTAGCATCATTCCTTCTAAAGAAATTCCAGGATTGATCTCCTTCAGAATGGACTGGTTGGATCTTCTTGCAGTCCAAGGGACTCTCAAGAGTCTTCTCCAACACCACAGTTCAAAAGCATCAATTCTTCGGCGCTCAGCCTTCTTCACAGTCCAGCTCTCACATCCATACATGACCACAGGAAAGACCATAGCCTTGACTAGGCGAACCTTTGTTGGTAAAGTAATGTCTCTGCTTTTGAATATGCTATCTAGGTTGGTCATAACTTTCCTTCCAAGGAGCAAGCGTCTTTTAATTTCATGGCTGCAGTCACCATCTGCAGTGATTTTGGAGCCCAGAAAAACAAAGTCTGACACTGTTTCCACTGTTTCCCCATCTATTTCCCATGCAGTGATGGGACCAGATGCCATGATCTTCGTTCTCTGAATGTTGAGCTTTAAGCCAACCTTTTCACTCTCCACTTTCACTTTCATCAAGAGGCTTTTTAGCCCCTCTTCACTTTCTGCCATAAGAGTGGTGTCATCTGCATATCTGAGGTTATTGATATTTCTCCCGGCAATCTTGATTCCAACTTGTGTTTCTTCCAGTCCAGCATTTCTCATGATGTACTCTGAATATAAGTTAAATCAACATGGTGACAATATGCAGCCTTGACGTACTCCTTTTCCTATTTGGAACCAGTCTGTTGTTCCATGACCAGTTCTAACTGTTGCTTCCTGACCTGCATACAGATTTCTTAAGAGGCAGATCAGGTGGTCTGGTATTCCCATCTCTTTCAGAATTTTCCATAGTTTATTGTGATCCACACAGTCAAAGGCTTTGGCATAGTCAATAAAGCAGAAATAGATGTTTTTCTGGAACTCTCTTGCTTTTTCCATGATCCAGCGGATGTTGGCAATTTGATCTCTGGTTCCTCTGCCTTTTCTAAAACCAGCTTGCACATCAGGAAGTTCACGGTTCACATATTGCTGAAGCCTGGCTTGGAGAATTTTGAGCATTACTTTACTAGCGTGTGAGATGAGTGCAATTGTTCGGTAGTTTGAGCACTCCTTGGCATTGCCTTTCTTTGGGATTGGGATGAAAACTGACCTTTTCCAATCTTGTGGCCACTGCTGAGTTTTCCAAATTTGCTGGCATATTGAGTGCAGCACTTTCACAGCATCATCATTCAGGACTTGGAATAGCTCCACTAGAATTCCATCACCTCCACTAGCTTTGTTCCTAGTGATGCTTTCTAAGGCCCATTTGACTTCACATTCCAAGATGTCTGGCTCTAGGTCAGTGATCACATCATCATGATTATCTAGGTCTTGAAGCTCTTTTTTATACAGTTCTTCTGTGTATTCTTGCCCCCTCTCCTTAATATCTTCTGCTTCTGTTAGGTCCACACCATCTCTGTCCTTTATCGTGCCCATCTTTGCATGAAATGTTCCTTTGGTATCTCTGATTTTCTTGAAGAGATCCCTAGTCTTTCCCATTCTGTTGTTTTCCTCTATTTCTTTGCATTGATCACTGAAGAAGGCTTTCTTATCTCTTCTTGCTATTCTTTGGAACTCTGCATTTAGATGTTTATATCTTTCCTTTTCTCCTTTGCTTTTCGCTTCTCTTCTTTTCACAGCTATTTGTAAGGCCTCCCCAGACAGCCATTTTGCTTTTTTGCATTTCTTTTCCATAGGGATGGTCTTGATCCCTGTCTCCTGTACAATGTCACAGACCTCATTCCATAGTTCATCAGGCACTCTATCTATCAGATCTAGGCCCTTAAATCTATTTCTCACTTCCACTGTATAATCATATGGGATTTGATTTAGGTCATACCTGAATGGTCTAGTAGTTTTCTCTACTTTCTTCAATTTGAGTCTGAATTTGGCAATAAGGAGTTCATGGTCCGTGCCACAGTCAGCTCCTGGTCTTGTTTTTGCTGATTGTATAGAGCTTCTCCATCTTTGGCTGCAAAGAATATAATCGATCTGATTTCGGTGTTGACCATCTGGTGATGTCCATGTATAGAGTCTTCTCTTGTGTTGTTGGAAGAGGGTATTTGCTATGACCAGTGCATTTTCTTGGCAAAACTCTATTAGTCTTTGCCCTGCTTCATTCCGTATTCCAAGGCCAAATTTGCCTGTTACTCCAGGTGTTTCTTGACTTCCTACTTTTGCATTCCAGTCCCCTATAATGAAAAGGACATCTTTTTGGGTGTTAGTTCTAAAAGGTCTTGTAGGTCTTCATAGAACCTTTCAACTTCAGCTTCTTCGGCGTTACTGGTTGGGGCATAGATTTGGATTACTGTGACATTGAATGGTTTGCCTTGGAAACGAACAGAAATCATTCTGTCATTTTTGAGATTGCATCCAAGTACTGCATTTCGGACTCTTTTGTTGACCATGATGGCCACTCCATTTCTTCTGAGGGATTCCTGCCCACAGTAGTAGATATAATGGTCATCCGAGTTAAATTCACCCATTCCAGTCCATTTTAGTTCGCTAATTCCTAGAATGTCAACATTCACTCTTGCCATCTCTTGTTTGACCACTTTCAATTTGCCTTGATTCATGGACCTGACATTCCATGTTCCTATGCAATATTGCTCTTTACAGCATCGGACTTTGCTTCTATCACCAGACACACCCACAGCTGGGTATTCTTTTTGTTTTGGCTCCATCCTTTCATTCTTTCTGGAGTTATTTCTCCACTGATCTCCAGTAGCATACTGGGCCCCTACTGACCTGGGGAGTTTCTCTTTCAGTATCCTATCATTTTGTCTTTTCATACTGTTCATGGGGTTCTCAAGGCAAGAATACTGAAGTGGTTTGCCATTCCCTTCTCCAGCGGACCACACCCTGTCATATCTCTCCACCATGACCCGCCCATCCCAGGTTGCCCCTCGGGCATGGCTTAATCTCATTGAGTTAGACAAGGATGTGGTCCTTGTGTGATTAGTTTGACTAGTTATCTGTGAGAATGGTTTTAAGGAAGAAGAAGGGATGGGCTTCTTAGATTGACTAGTTATCTGTGAGAATGGTTTTAAGGAAGAAGAAGGGATAGGCTACCCATTCCAGTATTCTGGCCTGGATAAAAATGATACAGAGGACTTTTTGATACCTTGAGTTCAAATCCTGGTCCTATCTTGGTATTTAGGACCTTAGAGAAATAATTTAATTCATTCAATCTCTAGTTTCCTAATCTGTTTAACAGAGAAATTAATAATGCCAGCATTGAAAGGAGGTTTAGATGTTGTACATACTAAGTCCCTAGAATGGCTGGCACAACCACATGGGCCCTGCCCCTCTGCCTTTATTCTTGCTAAGTCGGTGGCAAAGAGGCAGCCCTGCTCACCTTGTTGACAGGTGCACACCAGGCACAAACAAAGCATTCTTGCAATTTACTAGTAGTTACTGTATTGGGAGTGGAATATGGGTGTGGCAGGAAGAATCCTAAAATAGCCCCAAGAGTCCCACCTCTGGTGTAAAGCTCTTTATCCTTTGCATTGAGTGTGGGCAGAAACTGTAAGTATGATGGGATATTACTCCTGGGATTATGCTACATTAAGATGGCAAAGGACTATTGCAGATGTGATCAGATCAGATCAGATCAGTGGCTCAGTCGGTCCGACTCTTTGTGACCCCATGAACCGCAGCACGCCAGGCCTCCCTGTCCATTACCAGCTCCCGAAGGTCACCCAGACCCACACCCATGGAGTCAGTGATGCCATCCAGCCATCTCATCCTCTGTCGTCCCCTTCTCCTCCTGCCCTCAATCCCTCCCAGCATCAGAGTCTTCTCCAATGAGTCAACTCTTCGCATGAGGTGGCCAAAATACTGGAGTTTCAGCTTTAGCATCATTCCTTCCAAAGAAATTCCAGGATTGATCTCCTTCAGAATGGACTGGTTGGATCTTCTTGCAGTCCAAGGGACTCTCAAGAGTCTTCTCCAACACCACAGTTCAAAAGCATCAATTCTTTGGCGCTCAGCCTTCTTCACAGATGTGATAAAGTTACTAATAAACTGAGTTTGAATTAATCAAAAGGGAGATTATCTGAGTGCATCTGACTTAATCACAGACTTCTTCGATTTTGATCTAGAAGTCAGAGACAGAAGTCAGCGGATTTGAAGTAGGGGAGAAACCTTTGGAGGGGGCCACATGGCTAGGATCCTGGCCAACAGCAAATGACAAATGAGGACCTCTACCCTACACCTTCAAGGAACTGATATCTGCCAACATCAGCATGAACTTGAAAGAGGCCCTCAAGCTCCAAAAGGAACATACCCCTACCAGCACTGTGATTTCAACCCTCCCAGAGCTTGCAGATCCTGAACATAGTGCCCATATTAATGACCAGCAGAGAGCAGTAAGGGAGACACAGATATTGAGAACAGACTTACGGACACGGCTGTGGTGGGGAGAAGGAGAGGGTGGGAGGCATGGAGAAAGTGCATGGAAACATATATTTCCATATGTAAAATAGACAGCCAATGGGAATTTGCTGTATGACTCAGGGAACTCAAACCAGTGCTCTGTAATAACCTAGAAGGGTGGGATGGGGAGGCAGGTGGGAGGGATGTTCAAGTGGGAGGAGAGATGGCTAAACCCAGGATTAATTCATGTTGATGTTTGGTAGAAACCAGTGCGATACTGTCCGGGAAGGCGATGGCACCCCACCCCAGTACTTTTGCCTGGAAAATCCCATGGACGGAGGATCCTGGTAGGCTCCAGTCCATGGGGTCGCTAAGAGTCGGACACGACTGAGCGACTTCACTTTTACTTTTCACTTTCATGCATTGGGGAGGGAAATGGCAACCCACTCCAGTGTTCTTGCCTGGAGAATCCCAGGGACGGGGGAGCCTGGTGGGCTTCCTTCTATGGGGTCGCACAGAGTCGGACACGACTGAAGCGACTTAGCAGCAGCAGCAGCAGCAGTGCGATACTGTAAAGCAATTATCTTTCAATTAAAAATAAATAAATCAAAAAAGGAAAAAAAAATGATCTTCAGAAACTGTGAGTTAAAAGTTTTAAGTTGTCAAGTGTGTGGTAATTTGTTTTCAGCAATGGAAAAGTAATACAACAGGAAAGGCTGCTGTAGGGTGACCTTGTTAGTTATCTGTTGATGCAGACAAATTACCACAAAACCTTAATGGCTTAAACTACAAACATTTGTTATCTCACAGTTTCTGAGAGTCAGGAATGCGAGTTAATTGGGTGTCTCTGCCTCAAGGCCCCAGATGTCTTCTGGCTCATTCTTTCACTTCATTTTTGTCTCTGCTCCAATAACACTTTCTTCAAGAGACCTTCTCCAACGTGCCAGCGCCCATCACTCTCCATCTCCCACAGTCAGTTGACCTTTTTCATGACACTTGTTGTAGGATAAACTGGGTATTCCCCATATATATGCGTTAGTATATGATAGTTTTTCTCTTTCTTACTTCACTTTGTGCAACAGGCTCTAGGTTTGTCCACCTCAGTTGGACTGACTCAAATTCAGTCCCTTTTATGGCTGAGTAGTATTCCATTGTAAATATGTACCACCACTTCTTTATCCATTCATCTGTCGATGGACATCTAGGTTGCTTCCGTGTCCTGGCTGTGGTAAATAGTGCTGCAGTGAACATCAGGGTACATGGACACAGCAAGGGAAAGAGAGGGTGGGATGAACTAAGAGAGCAGCATTGAAATATATACACTACCATACGTAAAATAGATAGTTAGCGGGAAGTTGCTGCATAACACAGGCAGCTCAGCCTGGTGCTCTGTGACAACCTAGAGAAGGGGGACAGAGGCTCAAGAGGGAGGGGATATATGTATATTTATATCTGATTCACGTTGTTGTGGACTTTCCTGGTGGCTCAGTGGTAAAGAATCCGCCTGCACTCCTGGAGCTGCAGGAGATGCAGATTCGATCCCTGGTTTAGGAAGATCCCCTGGAGGAGGGGCATGGCAACCCAGTCCAGTATTCTTGCCTGGAGAATCCCATGGACAGACAAGCTTGGCAGGTCAGACCATAGGATTGCAAAGTCAGACACAACTGAAACGACTTAGCACATACACTCGCATGTTGTTGTATGATAGAAACCAATACAACATTCTTTTAATTGGAGGATAATTGCTTTACAATTGTTGGAGCCCTAGCTGAGAATGTGTTCTTATTTGGAAATTGGATCTTTGTGGGTGTAAACAAGTTATCAGGTCATGCTGGATTGGATTAAGATAGGCCCTAACCTTATGACTGGTGTCCACACAAAAGGAGGGAATTTTAAACACACAAGCACATGGGGAAAACACCATGTGACAAGTGAGGCAGAAATTGAAATGGTGCATTTACAAGTCAAGGAATGCCAAGGATTGCTGGCAACCACCAGAAGCTAGGAGACAGGCAAGGAATGATTCTCCTCTAGGGTTTTCTGAAGGCCCTACTGACACCTTGATTTTAGGCTTCTGGCCTCCACAGCTCTGAGACAATACATTTCTGTTATTTTAGCCATCAAATTGCGGGTATCTGTTACGGCAGCCACAGGATACTAATATAGTGCTCATCATTACTTTCTATCTATCTATCTAGTTTATTGTTTATAGTTTGTAGCCTATATTCCCCACTGGCATGTAGTTTCTTGGGAGCAGTTGACTTTCTTTTGTCCCAGTAGAATCCCCCTAGACCTAAATCAGAACTTAATAAAAATGTGCTGAGTGAACTGATGAATACTTATTTAGTTAAAAAAAAATGGTGTCTATGATATAAATCCTCTGTATGCCACATTCTTCTCCAGTTAGAAAGATTAAGAAAGATCAGTGGCAAGTTCCATTGATCTGTTTCAATATGAATATTTTATTTTTTACTTCTTACAGGGGAAGAGAAGATACTGAATCTTTAAGAAAAAGAATATTTTCAATAAAAACCTCAGACATGAAATCCAATAAAACAATCATTTATTATGAATAAGATAAAAGAATAGAACCATTTAGAATTTAGTTTTTATGTAGTCTACTGTAATATTACCATAAAAATTTTATAAACTAAATTTCACTGCCTGCTTTTAGAGCAGGTCATAGCTTCATTGAAAATAAGAAAAAGGAAGAGTAACTCTTAAAGTTAATTAGGAGAGAAATTAAATCAAAATTCTGACTTTTGAGGGGGCTCCTTTGAAAATCTGATGAAAGCTAAGGCCTTAGACAAAAGTGCCCATTCATGTAAAATCTCACATGTAATTTCAGGGTTTGAGGATTTGCTAAAGCCGAGTTCTGAAGAATTTTTCAAAGCAAGTTCATGTTCTTGACTGGAACTGACTCCAGTCCTTTTGCTGAGGTCCAGTTTCCTTTGGCCGGGGGTAAGATGGGGCTGGTGCCTACACATCAAAGCTGAGCATCATTTCTTTAAGTGCTAGTGAAATAAAAGTGATTAGATCTCATTAAGGGAAATGAAGTTATTTAAATGCAAAATGAATAAATAACCTTGTGTGGCTGTTCGGCATCTTTCTTTCAAAGCTCTCAAGGCACTTATTTTTTAAAACAATTATAAAACAAAACCCCATAAGAGATGCTGAATAACAGTGTAAGGTCATGAGAGGGCCACTCAGTGAGATTTTGGGACGTGCAAGGGTATTTTTAATCAGTTGCAGGCTTGATTGTTCAGAGGTGAATGTCAGAAAGAACAGGAAAAACAGTACCAGTTTTTGGGTCAGACTCGAAATCACAGCTCTCCCACTGACTAGCTGTGTGCCCTCAAATGAGTTATTTAAGCACCCTGAGCCTTACTTTTTCCATCTATATAAAGTGAAAATAACACTTACTGTAAGGGCTATGGTGGAAATTAGGAATTATACATTACAAGCACCTGCTCTGTGAATGGTAGCTATTACTGCTGCTACTGTTATTAATATTGACAAATACCTTACATTTTGTAATGTATATCCCATATCTGACTGTGTATCAGAAATATCTATGAAGCATTTAGGAAAAATTCCCAGGCCCCACCCAAGAACTATTGATTGAATGAGACTTTCTTAGGTTAGTGCCCAGGGTAGGCAAGCTGAGCAAGTTTAAGATTGCCTGGTTTGAATAATTTTGGCAGGCTCTGGGCTAAAGGGATGATCCTGGCTCTCTAGTACTTGGCCCTGAGGTGATTTAGGGCAGGGGAAATATTGGCTTGGTGTGTGAGCCCATAAAAGAGACGGTAACAGGTATGGCCTTTAGATTGGCTGGTTTGCATATGAAAAGCATGCTGGAGGCAGGCTGGTTGCTGTCTTTGGGAATTAGCAAACACTGAGAGGGGTAGTCTTGCCCTAGTCAGCAAAACATCAGATGCCACAGCATCATAAAATATCAAAAACATATAAGTAAGTCTATGTGGAAGGAAGATGTGGGGACAGCTGCAGCATGGTGCAGCTGGGAATGGATGGAACTACAGGCTTTGAGGGTGTGAGGAGGGGCTCCTGGGCTTTCCCAGGCATTGACTGCAGACCTCAGACTGGCTTCTCCTAGAAGGGTTTTTGGATTCGGCAGCTGCTCCAGGAAGTCCCAGAGCAGAGGATCATCTCCTTAGAATGGGAGTGTCCAGGTCCAGTGTTCTGAGGGAAGAACCACTTTCTTTCAGTGAGAATTCTGTGAGAATC
This sequence comes from Tragelaphus eurycerus, assembly GCA_935064755.1. NCBI lineage: Eukaryota > Metazoa > Chordata > Mammalia > Artiodactyla > Bovidae > Tragelaphus > Tragelaphus eurycerus. Next base: position 11,206,704 of record CAKXYN010000080.1, on the reverse strand, counting down.
CAGATGATTCCAGGCAGTAGGTACCCAGGAACACTGGGGACATTTTTGGATTTTTCTGCCAAGTGGGGTGGTTCTGTAGCATGAGCCGGACCTTGTCTTTGATCCACATTGTGGTGTCTTGCTTCTCCCTGTCTTGCTTCTCCATGTTCTTTTTCCCCCTCTGGTCTATCAATGAATGAGCTTAGATTTAGACCTTCCCCATCTTTCCCCTGCTGTTCCATACTCTGGGCTTGCTCTGACTTCTAGATTCTGGCTCTGGGTGGGAAGCTGGAGCCTTGATGGCCTGGGCACAGGGTGGGGGGTAGGGATAGGGTTGCCCAGCTCTGTGGTTTTGCATGATTCTTCTAGACAGGCTCTAGAAGCAGGAAGACAGTACTAATCAGTGGGCTGGCTTTGCAGGGATCCATAGTCACAGGAGCCCTAGCCCTCTTGGCTGGCCCATCAACGCTGGCTCCTGGCTAAAGAAGGATGCAGAAGCAGAGAGAGTGAGGCTAGGTGAGAGCCAAGAGGTCCAAAATAGCTGCGCTAGACGAAGAAGGATTGTCAAAGCCTAGATTGTCAGCTCAAAGCAAGCTACGGTTCTGAAGAGAGGACTGAGGAAGGGCTGAGCCAGATGTTGATCACCCAAGTGTGCATGCATGTTAAGTCACTTCATTCGTGGCCGACTCATTGCAACCTCATGGACTGTTGCCCACCAGGATCCTCTGTCCATGGGATTCTCCAGGCAAGAATACTGGAGTGGGTTACCATGCCCTCTTCTGGGGGATCTTTTCCACCCAGGGATCAAACCCGTACCTTTTATATCCTACATTGGCAGGCAGGTTCTTTACCACTAGCACCACCGGGGAAGCCCTGATCAACCAAGACTTCCTGTTAATTTATGAGTGTGGCCTGGCAACTGCTGTGTGTTTGTCAGTCAGATGTCCAACGCCAAACCTCCAGTCTCTTGAAGTGGAGGAGTTGAAGTCTTTGGAATGTGAAGGGTAAGTTTCAAAGTGGTTCAGCTGCCTGGAGTAACCACTTGCCCTATTAGACAAACTGGGCAAAGCGGCGGGGTGGGGGGACATTTTTAAATGAATGGCCTTTATTATGGTGATCCCTATCAGAAAGGCCAGTGAGAGGAGATGCCTAAGAAAAATAAGTTAAAACCATGTTAGTGTGATGAAAGCCCCATCTGGACCTCTGCATAAGGGGCTGGCAGGACAAAATGCTAGCGGCCCATCCCTGGTTTCAGACTGGAAGGTCCTGTCCATCCTAGGACTCTCAGGAGGGACCATGCCCTCTCCTGCATGACCCAGTCTGCTTATCACCAGTTTCCACCAGCGTGGCTAGGAGACTGCTTGCCTGGGCAGCTTGACTGCTGTGTTGACAAGTGGGGGCTCTCTGAAGAGTAAAGCAGATGACAAGATACCCCAGGTCTATTAGAGATGCTGACAAACACAATCCTGAGTCCTAACTGGAGCCTTTCTCCAGGATCCAAAGTACCAAGTGCTCCATCTCCTATTTCTGGAACTGATGCTCTTTCAGAATGTATGTATAGCATGTATTGAATGTGTAGAATATGATGGGGCTTATAAAACAAGATCTCAGAGAAAGGATGTGAATACTGCCCAGGCAGACTAGGCTGGGATCAAAGAGGGATGGACAGAATAAAGGGAGCCTACTCCTGAGCAGCGTCCCAAATATAACAAGGGCCTTTCTGATCATGTTTAAGCTGAGAATGTATCCACTTCTGGGCATACACTGAAAGGACTTAAAAGTAGGAACTCGAACAGATGATCGTACACCCATGTTCATAGCAGCATTATTCACAACAGCCAAAAGGTGGAAACAACCCAAGTGTCCATCGAGGAATGAGTGGGTAAGCAAAAGGTGATCTATTCATACAATATAAAATACTTAACCTTAAAACAGGAAGGCAATTTCAGCATATGCCACAACATGGATAAACCTTGAAGACATTCAGTTCAGTTCAGTCGCTCCGTCGTATCCGACTCTTTGCAACCCCATGAATCGCAGCACGCCAGGCTTCCCTGTCCATCACCAACTCCCAGAGTTCACTCAGACCCACGTCCATTGAGTTAGTGATGCCATCCAGCCATCTCATCCTCTGTCGTCCCCTTCTCCTCCTGCCCCCAATCCCTCCCAGCATCAGAGTCTTTTCCAATGAGTCAACTTTTCGCATGAGGTGGCCAAAGTACTGGAGTTTCAGCTTTAGCATCATTCCTTCCAAGGAAATCCCAGGGCTGATCTCCTTCAGAATGGACTGGTTAGATCTCCTTGCAAGACATTACATTAAGTTAAATAAGCTGGTCACAAAAGGACAAGCATTGTATGAGTCCACTTACATGAGGTCCCTGGAGTAGTCAAATTAATAGAGACAGAAAACAGAATGAGGTTGCCAGGGGTGGGAGTGGAGAGAGAAAGGGGAGTTATTGTTTAATGGGGACAGAGTTTCAGTTTTGCAAGATGAAAAGATTCAAGATGCTGGTGATAGTTGCCCGACAATGTAAATATATTTAACATCATCAAATTGCGCTTAATAATGGTTAGAATGGTAAATTTTATGTTCTGTATATTTTACCATGATAACAATGTTTTTTAAGTTGGGAATTTACAAATTAAACATCAGGTCCTGTCCCCAGGCACACCTTGAATGAGTACTGTCCGCTCCACCACCGCTGCCCTTCCCTCTGAGTGCCTCCCAGGCAGAGGAGCCTGCAGGCCTGAGGGAGGTTGAGCATTGGTGCTGATGAGCTGTTACCTCTGCGCCCAGCCCCACAGTCAGCATCTCCGCCTCGCCTAGTCCTGTTGGCCACCCAGGCTGCCCAACTCGGGGTCACTGGTGGTAGGGGTATGATACGTGAGGTGAATCAAGTGCAAGGATAGTTTTGGAGGCTTTCACAGAGGAGGGGGGCAGTGTGGGAAACAGTCTTTGAAGCTTGAGGCCAAGAACTACAGTCTCTCACAGTCAGATAATATACTCCTCTGCCACCTTGCCTCTCGCTGTTGAGGCCAGGAAAGGATTAAAGCGAGATGATGCTCTCAAGTCCTGAGGGCAGTGCCTGACCCCCAGGAAGCCTTCAGTAAAGGGGAGTTACGGTTGTCTTTGGTATTCTTGCACTCACCATCATCTGCACCAGTTTCCATCTCACCCCCTGAGCTCTGTCCATTTCCTCCCCAAACACACAGCCACCCCTGCAGGCCCCCACCTTTGCCAGCTACAGCAACTTCTCCCAAAGCGAGGGTTGTGCACTCCCAGGAGAGGATGTGATGGGATGCACACACGGGGCATTAGGTAACATCATCTTACTTTGGAGAATGTTGCCCTGTTCTGGTTCTTTCTGGAGGATGTTGAGGAGAAAGTCTCATGTTGGTGCTGGTGTGTCCTTGACACCTCTCAAACTCTCACCGGTTCCCCTTTGTCCCAAATGAAGAGCGTAGGCCTCAGACTCTGAGACTCCAGCAAGCTGCAGTATCTGGTTATAATTTAATAACTTCCTTTCCTTGTATTTACTTTTAGGGTTTCTCTCTATTTTTGGCAAATGGAACTGGTTTTCTATTTACTGTAGTATAAAACATTTACTTTTAAAATAGCTTTGAGTGGGAAAAAAAAAAGCATGTATCAATTTAAAGAGAAATATTAAATCAGTAATAGAAGAAGCTTGTGACTCTGGCAGAAATGGGGGGTTGCAGAGCGGGGTGCACCTTAGGGAGTTTCTACATCTCCTCCCAGTGCTTGCTCAAAGGTAACCTCTTTCCTCTGTAGTTTTCCCTGATGTCCTACCCTCCCACCCCGCTACAAACAAGACAACTCAAAGAGCAGCTGATGTTCATGGCACATGCCACACTATATAGAACTTGAGTCTTTGCAGGTGTAAAGAACACACTGCCTAAGATGGGGAACATGGCGGGGCCATCACTGGGTCCCCAGCCTCCAGCTCAGAGCCGGCCCAGAGCAGACATGAGAGAGTTTGTCACTTCAAGACTCCCGGCTGATGGGGTAAAAGGGTTCTCCTTTAGGGACCTGTCAGACCCTGTTCCTGTAAGGTGAGATCAGCACTCCCAGACTTCTCTCTTTTTCCCAAAGACTCTCTTGGTCCAGGCAACAGAAATCCCTGTTCGTGACTCTAAAGACATCAGTTTAGGATGGGAACAGAGAGTTCCCTGTGAGAGTGAGGTAGCTGAAACTCACGGAAAGGACTCCAACTCAGTCTCCAAATCAGGATTATTTTAGTCCTTTAGTCCTCATGTCTCAACTCACCTTTTAATGCACTTCTTCAACTTAATCTTGTAGTAACAACAGTAGTGTATGTTCCTATGCCATTTTCTGTTTTATAGATATATTTTGCGTGTATTTTTAAATTTTTCTTCACAATAAGCCCCTGATGGAAGGAATGTTATTCCCATTTTACAGCTGGGAAAGCTGAGGCTAGCTTGCCACACTGTCGTGCAGCTAGAAGAGGGACCCACTCTGCCTTCCTCCAATTCCCACCCTTGTTCATCTTGCTCCCCGGCTTCAGCCTATGTTATCAGCTGACCTTCCAACAAGACTGCACCATACCTGGCCTTGGCTAGTGGGGTTACAGTTGCTCTGACAGCCCCTCTCAGGTAGCAGAAAATGTTATGGACTCCATATAGACACACACACAGTTCCAAATGAACGATAATGGTGGCTCTGACTTTTTCCAGTGTGGCCAAGAGGCAGCAGGTACAGGATCACTACTCCCAGCTGCAAGGACCCAGGAAAGAGCAAAGTGCCCTTGGACTGTGGCAGGATCCAGAACAAGGGGTCCCTGACATCTGGGCCAGGGAAAAGGTTTGGCCTCATCATGCCAGAGGCCCCTGCAGAGCACGAAGCCTGGGACACCCGGGCCAGTCTTGGTTTTCCACAGCTGTGTTTGAAAGTACTGGGATGCTCAGAGTGATCACACAAAGAAAGGTCAGCTCTTTCTTTTGTGGCAGCTATAGAAAAAGAAAAAAACTCAGCTTTAAAAAGCAAGCTACTGCAACAACTGCTCCTCCTTCCACTAACAGCCAGCATACTGATGTGTCCGCTCATCTCACCTCCACAGCAGCCCACATGTCCTATTTATATTCTATTTAGTTGCTTAGTCATATCCAACTCTTTGCAACCCCATGGCTCCTCTGTCTATGGAATTCTCTAGGCAAGAATACGGAAGTGGGCTGCCATTCCCTTGTCCAGGGGATCTTCCCAATCTGGGATTGAACCCAGGTCTTCTGCATTACAGGAAGACTCTTTACCATTTGAGCCACCAGGGAAGCCATTCACGGTCTATTTTAGAAATGTGGACACAGGCAAAGCAAGGGAAGAGGTGGAGAGGAGTTTAGAAGGAGGGCCAGGCAGCCCTTGGGGACAGTTGATGACGGTAGTGACTTCATGGCTTGAAGCTCATCACTTGGAAGGCAGATGAGTTTCATCTTTTATTGAGATGGGGTCCACAGTGGAGCAACTGGGAGGCCTGAGAAGTGAGTTGGTGTGGACTTGTAAGAGCCTTTCTCCAAGATATTGTGGTGTTTTGTTTTTTGAAGTGTGCATTGCACATGAAGGTCTGTCTGGAGTTGATCGGGAAGCTGGACTGAGTTTCCAAGGTCACGATGGTCCCCTTGTTAGTCACTGGTTAATATTTAATATCACACTGGGGGACTCCTACGTGATCCCATTTGTATTAGGAGTCTAAAATAGTCAAACTCATCAAAGCACAGAGTGGTTGGCAGGGGCTAGAAGGAGGGGGAAATGAGGAGGTGATGGCCAAAAAGTGTGAAGTTACAGTTATGCAAGGTAGGTAAGTTCTGGAGATCTACCACCCCACACAGTGCCTGTAGCTCACAGTACCATGTGATATACTGTAATTGTGCTAAGTAGGTAGATCTTGTGTTTAGTGTTCTTATCTCTCACACACTAATAATAATAAAGAGAGCAAGAGGAGACTTTTGGAGGTGCTGCATCTTCTTCTGGCATAGATGTGGTGGTTCCACAGATGTTTAACTGATAGTCGCTCCGTTGTGTCTGCCTTGTTTCTGACTCTTTGTGACCCCATGGACTGTAGCCCACCAGGCTCCTCTGTCCACGGAGATTCTCCAGGCAAGAATACTGAAATGGGTTGCCATTCCCTTCTCTAGGGGATCTTCCCGACCCAGGGATCGAACCTGAGTCTCCTACACTGAAGGCAGATTCTTTACCATCTGAGCCACCAGGGAAGCCCTTACGTATGCTCACCTCCAAAATCAAATTTACACATTAAATATACACAGCTTTTGTATGTCATTTATATCTACAAAAAGTGGCTTTAAGAATATATTTACTATCACAGGTCTCCCCACTTTCAGCACTCCAAATCCCTCATAACACTCCCTAGATAAATGTTCGATGTTATCACATTGCCCTCTTCCACCCATTTCCTGTGAGAATGCGGACTCCAGGAGGGCAAGACTCCCTGCAGTTTTGTTCACTGCTGTGTCCCCAGCATTACGGGGCTCAGAACCTGTGAGAATATGCTACAGGGTCCAGAAGGCGCACCCAAGCCAAACCAGGCCCCTTCTCCAGCCCCAGGTGGACAGTGTGGGAGCTGTACCCACAGGCCGAGCTCGGCCCTGCTGCACAGCAGGCCTGCTAGGAGCCGGGTGTCGGGGGGTTATCTGCAGCTGTGTGAAGAATGCTTTTAAACCTGTGCCTGGGTTCC